>CM070744.1:10099447-11299447 GCA_036346245.1 Bonia amplexicaulis | reverse complement strand
ACAATTATTTCTACAAAGTCCACCAAGAACTATATTGTATGTGGCCATGCTCACTGCTATTCCAGTTTCAACCATTTCGCGATATCGCTCCTTTGCAGCAGCGATTCTCCCAGCCTGAAATAACCCACCCAGCATGATGTTATACGTAATAGTTGTGGGTTTAACTCCCTTATGCAACATATCTGTGAAAAGATTCAACCCATCATCGATCCTTCCATTTTTACAATAGCCATTAACAAGTGTGCCATATGTAATAACAGTGGGTTCAAGGCCAGCTGACACCATGGCATCAAATACTCCCAATGCTTCCTCCATCTTGCCGACTAGGCAATATCCGTCAATCAGTAAATTAAATGTAATAACATCAGGCCTCTCACCAGTACCTATAATCAAGTCAAATATACCTTGTGCTTCCACTAGCCTTCCTTCTTTGCACAGATTGTGTATTATTGAATTGAAGAACACAATGTTAGGACAAATATGCTTATTCACCATTTCAGAAACCAATTCCCTGGCCTTCACCAAATCACCATGAGTACAATAACCCTGAATAAGGCCCTGGTAAACAGCTGTGTTCGGGGGTACTCCTATATCAATCATCTGGTTGTATTTGTGCATATCATCATCAAGCCTACCCAATCTGCAAAACGCGGCTATCAATGTCGAATAGGTGATAACATCAGGCTTCGCTCCTTGCTTCCACATGTCTTCAAATATAAGCATAGCCTCATCCAACATTCCACATTTAGCATAGGCACCAAGCAATATATTGAAAACCTTCTGATCAGGTAGAATACCATTTCCTACCATCAAATTGAAGAGATTGTTCATGTCAACAAGACATCCATCTCTGCCATAACCGTGAAGCAGAACAGAGTACGAGACGATGTTAGGGTTTTGGCCCTTCAGAACCATGGAATCAAAAATTTCTCTGGCTTCCTTGCTTCTCCTGTGCTTGCAAAGGGAGGCCATGAATGAGTTGCACGTAACAACATCTGGTATAAGACCCCGACTTGACATTTCTTATAATTCCAACAAATCACCAAATAAACATCAACAACAAAGAGATCAAGGACCTAACTTTTGACAAAGCTCATTTTCATGCTTCAGATGTAATGTTTCAACTTCGGTTGATTCCCTCAAAAAGCTGATACTTTGTTGGGAGCAATTTTACATGTTCCCAATATTTGCCTTTCTTTGAGAACAGAGATACTAGCAACGACGTGGTCGAGGCTTCAAGTGCCAGGTTCTTCTCATCAATTTTAGACAGATAACCTACAGCCTTGCCAATCTCACCTCTCTGCAATAACATCCTAGTGATATGATTTAGCAGACAAGATTCAGGAGCACAGCCACTCTTCTCCATTGATGAAAAGAGATTGTTGGCCTCTTCCAGCAACCCTACTTTTATAAGATCCATAATCATTAAGTGGTAGGTCCCAACAGAAGGCATCAGCCTATAGGCTGAGATAGTAGCAAACAAATCTTTAGCTTCCTCTCGTCTACCAACCTTGGACATTGCACTAATCATAATATTGAGAGTTGTAATATCAAACTTCACATTGGTTGCACGTAATTTCTGGAACAGCGTGATTGCTTCATCAGTACAATTATTTCTACAAAGTCCACCAAGAACTATATTGTGGGTGTCAATGCCCGCTGCTATTCCACTTTCAATCATTTCGCAATACCACTCCTTTGCAGCAGCGATTCTACCAGCCTGAAATAACCCATCCAGCACGATGTTATACGTAATAGTTGTGGGTTTAACTCCCTTATGCAACATATCTGTGAAAAGAGTCAACCCATCGTCGATCCTTCCAGTTTTACAATAGCCATTAACAAGTGTACCATACGTAATAACATCAGGCTTCACTCCTTGCTTCCCCATGTCTTTAAATATATGCATAGCCTCATCCAACATTCCACATTTAGCATAGGAGCCAATCAGTATGCTGAAAACCTTCTGATCAGGTAAAATACCATTTCCTACCATCAAATTGAAGAGATTGTTCATGTCAACAAGACATCCATCTCTGCCATACCTGTGAAGCAGAACACGGTACGAAACGATATTAGGTTTTTGGCCATTCAGAACCATGGAATCAAAAATTTCTCTGGCTTCCTTGCTTCTCCTGTGCATGCAAAGGGAGGCCATGAATGAGTTGCATGTAACAACATCTGGTATAAGACCCCGATTTGACATTTCTTTCAACACCATAACCGCCTCCTTCCACTGGCCCAAAGTGTAATATCCATGGATAAGGCTATTATATGTCATATTATTCGGTCGAACATCATTATCAACCATTTGTTGAAGGACCACTTCTGCCTTGTCCATTGCTCGGGCCTTGCACAGTGCATCAACAATCAAGCTATAAGTCACCACATCAGGTGAAATCCCCTGCTGCACCATTTCATCGAATAATTTGCATGCATGGCCCACTTCGCCCTCCTTAAGGAAGCCATGGATGACCACGCTGTACGACACCACGTCGGGCGAGCAGTCACCTCCGCTTTCGGCCATCATCCGGAGCAGGTTGAGCGCCCGCTGACTCCTCCTGCTACCACAGAGGCCCTTGAGGAGATTGTTCAAAGTGATGACGCGCAGCCTCAGGCCCGATCTGAGGAGGCGACCGAAGAAGGCAAGCACAAGATCCGGGCGGCGTGCGCGGCAGCAGCAGTCCATGAGGATGCCGTAGGTGTGGTGCGTCGACGGCGCCACCCGTAGGCCGGCGCCTCGGGACATGCGGCTGAAGAGGGCCACGGCGAGGGCGGGGCCGTCTCTGCAGGCGGCTGATGGCGGCGCACGAGCGAGGGCGGCAAGAAAGCCGTTCAGCGCACGAGATGCAATGGGGGTGGCCTGCTGCAGCAATTCGTCGAACAGCTGGTGTGCGTCGTTCGGGCCGAGCGTCCCGGAGCGAACGCGCTCCGTCGCGGCAGCCAAGGCGGCACAGGGAGTGCGTGGTGACGGCGCCATGGAGGAGAGGTGCCCTATTCTTCTCTCCAATTGGGGGAGGACTGAGGAGTGCGGAGATGCTGCCTGCTGTCTGCCGTCTGGGATTTAGGGCTTGGGCTGAGGAAGTGCTTAGCCTGAGCTACTGAGGACGGAGCCGTTGCTCACTGAAGAAGAGCTGATCACTGGGATTTTTTTCTCTGAATTTTGGGGGTGCCGGTGCTAGCTCCGGCCCTGCAACACACGCATTTCAGTCGCCAGAGCAATCATACGTCTTGTTCCAAAGTGTCATGCCTGTTGGCTGAGACTGAATTTTTTGTATTTTAGCCCTTTTTTAAAAAAATATTCACATTTAGACCCCTGGTAGTTTTAATTCCGTTTTTGGACCCAGGGGGTCGCGCCGTGACCCACGGCGCCGAGTAACACATCTCGGCGCCGTGGTCCACGGCGCCGAGTTGCCGAGCCCAGCGCCGGTGGGTGGCTCGTGTGGCGCCGACGTGGCGGCATCTCGGCCAGGGGTAATGGCGCCGAGCTCGGCGCCGTGTGTCTGGCCGCCGAGTCAAATTGAGCTGCGCCGTCACGGTGTGCGCTCCAGCTCGGCGCCTTCAAAATAATGCGTAGCTTTTGTGTGCGATCTCCAAGATGTAGTTTTGACTTGAGAACAAGTGAAGAGTGTCAGGGATTACCATAGAAGTGATTACTCACTGCTGGAGTAGATTATATGTGCCTATACGCTACCATGAGTCAGATATGGGAACAATCCGTGGAAATATTACCCTGTGCAAGATTATATGTGCCTATACGCTACCATGAGTCAGATATGAGAACAATCCGTGGAAATATTACCCTGCAAGAACACAATTTTGTTCTTTTGCGACATTTGTGTGCTTGAAAATGAGAACTTTGTATGTAATGATTTATAATTTTAAGCGAGTAGACATGAATTCCCTGTTCTTGTCTATATGCAAACTAATCAATTATGCAGACATTCTTTGGAGCAAGCATGGGTGGGCAACATTATGCACTCTATTAAATTGTCAAACATTTTAGGTTTGCGATCGATCTGACTAGGCAAACACAATACAGTGCATAATATTAGGATTGCATAGACCGTAGATAGCGTGGGTCTATTACATTTTGTCTACTGGGTGTAGCGTAGTTGTTTTCCCTTTCTATTGGGCCCGAGGATGGCTCATTGCATCATTCTTCCTGTCACTCTTCGGTGCTTGCAGCGCATCCTCCTTGGTCTTGAGAGCTGCCTCACGAGCTTGCAGCGCATCCTCCTTGGCCTTCAGACGGTTTTGTGCCACTATCACGCGGCGCTCTTGCTCAAGGCGCATCTGGCGTGCCACCTCGCGTGCCTGAGTCATCTTGACAAAGTATTGTCCTTTGTTTTCCACCTCCACCGCCCGGTCATTTGGCCATGCCGGCGACACCCGATCAACCCATTCGACGAACGTGCAAGCCTATGTGTGGCGTGGTAGATGTCATGGATCAAGTTGAAAAATGATAACGAGAAACAAATGATGTAGTTGTCGTCGTTACCACGAAGTCGTCATCCAGGTCTGGACACTTGAAGAACCTACGGCCGTATTTGGCTCGTTGTACTCGATCCGTCCAGACTCCCAACATCGTCCTAAAGCCGCAATGGCACTTCGGGCGCTCATGCCACTCCTGCACTCCAAATGGGTCGGAACTCCAGGAAGACATTGTTGTGTAGTAGTATTGTGATGGCTTGAGCAGGAGATATGGTATGGAAGACATAGGAGGCCTTTATGTAGGCATGTTAGCTGGTGTAGTGGGCATAGTCCATGGAGAGGGTGTCGTACGACTCTTTTCGCTTTGTCGATTCGGTTCAAAGAATAAATGTTCCTATGTAGGCTTTTCGAGCTGTAGTCTCGTAATAAATTCATAGTTCGTAGCCTTCGAGTCTTTTGCATGAAACAGCTCGTAGGCTTTTCCAGGATTCCAGTGTAGCAATAAATGTTCGTATGTAGGTTTTTCAGAGCCTGTAGTCTCGTAATAAATTCATAGTTCGTAGCCTTTTCAGTCTTCTGTCATGTCATCGCAAAGCCGGGCTCTTTGCCATGTCATCGCGCAAAGGCGGCCTCTTTGTCACGCCATCGCGCAAAGTCGGCCTCTTTGTCATGTCACTGCGCAAAGTGGGCTCTTTGTCATGTCATCGCGCAAAGCGGCCTCTTTGTCACGTCATCGCGCAAAGTCGGCCTCTTTGTCATGTCATCGCGCAAAGCCGGCCTCTTTGCCACGCCATCGCGCAAAGCGGCCTCTTTGTCACGCCATCGCGCAAAGTGGCCTCTTTGTCACGCCATCGCGCAAAGCTGGCCTCTTTTGTCATGTCACTGCGCAAAGCTGGGCTCTTTTGTCATGTCACTGCGCAAAGCTGGCCTCTTTTGTCACGTCACTGCGCAAAGCTGACCTCTTTTGTCATGTCACTGCGCAAAGCTGGCCTCTTTTGCCATGTCACTGCGCAAAGCTGCCAGCTCAGTTGTGGTCATTGCAGTGAGTCATTCCCGTTCGGTATAAATAGCCAGGTTGGGGTCCCATGGCATTGTACGCAGAGAACCCTTTAAATCGAACAACGGCACGTTCTCTTGATGGTGAAAATATCATGTCGAGCGGATGGGCGGTCGAATTTGGGTCACCAAAGGAAGACCTTCCCTTACAAAGGAGGAGATCTTGATGCAGCATCGCTTGGTACCAAGGGGGCGTGCTCAACCATCGTGGCCGAAATGTAGACACAATGAGTACGCTGTCGTGCAGGTCCTGGATGCCCCGTTCAATGCTGACAAGTCCTCAAACACCATGCCCTTCTCAATTGTCATGCTTGACCCGGCCTCAGGAGCATCTAGCAACTCGTCATCCCTTCCTTCTGCATAAGCCTTATGGGAATGCCTAAGATCGCTGAATTCATGAACCGATGGATCCGGCCAGGCAATAACGCTGATCGACTCAATATCACTTCCGGTCGCCTCCAAAAGGCGGTCATCATCGAATCAACGGCCCTAGCGATCTCGTAAGGCTCCGGATCATCCACAATTTGAACGTCCACACTGTTGGAGTCCCTAGACTTCTTCAACATTGCCACATGGAGCAACGGAGGAGCACCCACATTATCGACAATGTATCCTACATCATAAGCACGAAAACAATGGGATTGAGACAAAAGAATGGAATGACGGGAAAAGGCTAAAGAGTTGCTCGACACTTACTGGGATGATCCTGAGGGGCCGCCACGACATCATCAGTCCGACATTCGACTCGAACTGGTTGAGAAATCTGACCCTCGTTCGGGGCAGATAGAGCATCGGGCACCTCAGGCACTACTTCCACATCCACCGCAAGGTCCGGTAAGGGAGGGTCAAAGGGTGCATGATCACCTAGTTCTGGTGAATAACCATGAGGGGTGGGTTCAATGGACACCTTCCTCACAACAAGGTCCAAACATTGGATCTCAGTCTTCATAACCATTTTGACATATGTGTCCCACTGATCCTCACAACCAATTAAGATCAACCGCCTTAGAATTGTATCTTTCGAACCGAAGTGAAGTAACCCCTCAACTGTGATGCTCTCCTCGTTTGCATGACAATGTACCTCCTCCCGGGCCCTACCAACCAACTCACTAAACGACGGCCGATCACTGAATATCAAAGGCACCCTTTGCATTTCAACAAATCGAACATTTCCATAATCATCACTTGCCACACTGCCTCCATGATATAGGGTGACTAGGTTGTCCATCTAGTTCATACAGATGAGTACCTTCAAACCAACCAAAATGAAGAAGCATCAAATTCCCATGGTACACAAAAGAATCATGATCATAATAAATCAGGCCCTAGTGAACCCTATTTGTATCTGTTTCAGATGTATTAATCTTGTTTCCTACACTATCATAAATGGATGTAGAAGCTGGAGTATTTACACTATGCACTTTGCTATTGGTTTTGATCAATTTATCTGCAGACACCGGTGACTGGATGTGATGTGTTGATGATCGCATCGACTAACACGACTACCGACCGACAATCTAACTAACTACCGACCGCTAGAAAGAAGGAGAAAGGAGGTCGAGAAGCAAGGAGGAGTCGAGAGAATGAGGGAGAGAACGGTCATTGGCTAGCTAAATCGACGAGACTCACAAACACCGCTATGGCACAAAACAATTTACCTAACAAGAACAATCGACAAGGGTACTAACAAGCTAACACAACTAACACAACCGAAATCACAAATACTAACCAAACTCACTGACCAACATAGACCACACACCTCTACGGATCACAAGCAGAGATGGAGGCGCGGCGGGGGGGGCGGGGGACGGCCGGGGGGCGGCGAGGCGGCGGGGCCGGGCCCGGGAGGCGGGGGGCGGGCGGCGGGCCGGGAGGCCGGGGAGGCGGCGGCGGGAGGAGGGCGGGCGCGGTGTGTGTTCGGACGTGGAATGAACGAGGTCGGGGCTCGGCCCGGTTTGTATTTTCACAGCTCGGCGCCAAGATCTCTGCGCCGAGCTCGGCCACGACCCACGCAGCCACCACGGCGTGGGGTCGTTATCTCGGCCCGTGGGTCACGGCGCCGAGATGTGTTACCTCGGCGCCGTGGGTCACGCGCCGACCCCGGGTCCAAAACGAATTAAAACTACCGGGGTCTAAATGTGAATATTTTTCAAAAAAAAGGGCTAGAATACAAAAAATTCGGTGGCTGAGATGGCAGGGTAGGTATTCAATTAAAAAATAAAAAAATAAAAAAACATAGTTGCATCTCCATAAATAATAAAATGGAAAAAAGAAAAAACCGTCAAGAAACCAATATGTTTCAAATGGCTTTTGACCAGAAACAAGAAGCTATTTGAAACTGGACCTTAAGATATTTATACCACGGACGGAGATTGAACTAACACCATAGAAAAAAGTGTTGTAAGTGATAATATCCATTGCAGATTGATATGGAGTATAAAGAGAATTGTTAGAATTAAGCATCTCTGAGTTCACTGTAGGTATTCTCAGTGCTAAACTCAAGAAGAAATCTTAGCTAGGACGGCTCGTCATCGCCTTGCCCGATGCCACTTCCTCACTGGACATGCGGCTGCCTCTCCGAGTGCCACTAGAGTTTGGTCACTCGGCCCCACTCGATGACTCAATGTGTGCGTCGCTCAATGAACTAATAATAAATTTAGTTCTTAGTTTTTATTGCTTTATTACTCAACGAACCTCTTTTTTAGAGAACATGTATCCTTCTGGAATATGCAAACATCCTAAATGCATTAAGCAACTTATCTTACTCCTTGTATATATAGTGACAACATTCAACATCGAGACAAAACTAGTTTTATGTGGCCATGCTTTTAGGATTAAACAATCCATAATGAAATAATCAATTTAAGTGGGCATGGAGATTTGAAAGGAACATAATCACAACCTATTCTAATATTTCATTTGATTTTGAACGAGATTAATCGTATGACATAAACACAAAAGGCAATGAAAGAGTGAAAAAGTACCTTGAGAATTGAGATGATATTTCATCTAAAGTTCTTGACAAAAAATGTTGTTTCCCCCTGTCTGATACGACCCCGTGAATATGATACAACCCCTGGAACGCATCCAATTATCGGTGAAATCTTGAAAGGAATCACAAAATCATCAATCATAGAATCACATAATATGAAGTATTTATCAGGTAACGGATCTCCTTGGCTAACTAAGTAATTGAGAGACCATGTGAGAAGGTCCAGGTTATTGCTATGATGAACCATTACAAGTTTTATAGAGTGGTCAAGTGATTTTACAAAGATTGCACTTTGTCTAGATTGGTTTTGGGTAGAAATTGAGAATTTTGGGATTTCAGTCATGGATTGAGTTGGGATGACCAAGGTCATTGCATTAAGATTGCATGATGCATATTTTGACTAATGTGGGTCAAATTGTGAAGAACTTGTGCCCGAAAATAATTTCTTTGTTATTGGATGTGTAGGGTTGCTTAGAGTTAACCATAGTCACCAGCGAGAATCGGGGCTATACTCATGGAAGAGTTAAGGCCCAAAACGATTGAGAATATCAGGTGAGATGGTGAGTTCAACATGATATGAGAAGGCGGAAAATATTGAAGGCGGGTTCGAATGGCAAAATCGCACCATGTGGCTTGGACGGTCCAAGTAAGCCATGGTTCAATAGAACTAAGATGGGAGAAACTTGGCAACGTGTGGCAAGCTAGTGGTGACCTACACATGGCAAGTATGGCGATTGCTTGCAAAGAATAGTGATGACCGGGTCAACAAATGGTATTTTGGTAATTTGGCCAAAATATCGAAAACTACTTTGGATCAAAACCATGGCGCATGTGTGGTGCTTGGAAGAGCATTTTAGGTCAAAGGAGAGTTTATTTGATTAAGATGGATCAATAATAAGGATTTAGCGGGTCCAGGCTTATGCAATTTGAAAATCATGCATAAGTTAACATGTGTGAGTAAAATTCATGTTTGTGGGGTTATCGAGTTTCCCCCATTATGTTAAGTGGATAGTATCCACTAAATGGTAGATGTGGCTGGCTAGCCCATCTATAAAAAGGAGTTGGAATGTAGACATGTGGTTAACCATCCAACCCATCTCTCTTGTGCTTTCCTGTTTAGGGCTAAGGTTTGAGAGTAGAATACTTGATGTGCTCTCCGTTCTACAAGATGGAGTGGCTGTAAAACTTTCCATCTCGAGTAAGCAATACATCGGTCTTTGTATTTCACCATGAATCTATCATGTCTTGATTGATGTGCTCTAGATTTGGTTGCTTTTGATCTCTTCACTTCCTTCTTCTTGCCAAGGACGTACAAATGATGGAGATAACATCAAAAAAATCAATCTCCACCTATCTAGACACTTTGTTAGTAAGTTCATCAAGAAACTCGGCTTTTTCACGTTTTTTATCTTTCAAGTGATTTCTTAATCTAGGGGTTTTTAGCTTGATTTCATCGGTGTTATAATTAGTTGTGACATGTGGGAATACAGCTAGAGTCATCTTGGTCATCATCCACCCACGAACAAGTTATTTTCATCATTTTAGGTTTTTGATTGGTTTTGATGCAATCTATCTTAAAACTAAAAAAGATATCAAGTTTGGTAATGTTTTTCATGATCATTCGTTGGAATAGGTTGATGATATCCTAAAGAATTTGGATCTACGAATCAAAAGTTACATAGATTTTTCGTTCGTGAAGCAGTGTTGAAATCTCTGTTTATCCTTTGATCTCATATGTCTTCGACCACATTGATTTTTGACCACTCACTGGTTATCGAATACACTGGTCTTATTTCAACCACATAGATTTACGACCACTTACAGGTCTCTGATCACATTGGTTTTGGACCACACACTGATCTTCGACCACTCTGGTCTTATTCGACCATATTGGTCTTGTTCGTTCACAATGGTCTTTTCGATCACTCTAGTTTTGTTTGACCATACTTGTTTTTTCTGTCAAATTAGTATATATTGATTTATTCTTTACTATTGATCCTCATAGCTTCTCATAGCTATTAGAGTAAAGATTAAGAAATACTTTTGGAAAAATTTGAGGCACCATTCATCCTCCTCTGTTACCATCTTTGGTCCTACAAGTGGTATCAGAATCCAGTTAGCTCTTGATCGGTCTAGGAGCTACGGTAGCTGACAAGTATTCCACCAAGCCTCCTATCTTCGATAAGGTCTACTATCCCTTTTGGAAGAGTAGGATAGAGTATTACATTCGATCTCAAGACTATGCAATTTAGAAAAGGTTAAGATGTGGTTTGTTGTTTTTAACAATGAGAACATTATGGTTATGAATACGCCAGATGTTAAGGCAAACACTAAGGAAACAGACATCATCATTTAGGGTCTTAGCTGAAATGAGTTTGATCGCATCTCTCATCGCACGTCAACATATGACATCTGGGTGATCCTCGATGCAACTATGAGGGCACCACTCAGATCAAGACTATCTGACAAGATCGAGTGAATACAATAAATTTGATATGCTTGTTGGTGAGTCATTATATGAGTGCTTTGGAAAATTTCACAAGATATTGAGCAACTTCCGAGCTATTGGTCTCACATATCCAAACTCAGATAACGCTCGACAGATGTTGTCTACACTAGATCTTACAGTTTGGGAGATAAAAGTGACCACCATCAAGGACACGACTGGTTTGTCAACCTTGAGTCTTAACACATTGTACTCACGTCTCAAGACTCATGAGATCGACATCATCTCTCGCAAGACAAAGTCGTAGTCGATGGCCTTGGTCGTTGATCCCATATCTACTTCCGAGCCACCTTCTAATGGCATCTCTAATTTCTCTTTGGCTGCTTTGTACGAGATGAGTGATGATCAGTTTGAACGGTTTCTAGAGGGTGAGCTAGCCCTCTTAGCCAGAAAAATATCTCATGC
Source organism: Bonia amplexicaulis (assembly GCA_036346245.1). Lineage (NCBI taxonomy): Eukaryota > Viridiplantae > Streptophyta > Magnoliopsida > Poales > Poaceae > Bonia > Bonia amplexicaulis. The sequence goes on along the minus strand of CM070744.1, from coordinate 11,288,054 downwards.
CTACAAGAGGGTTAGGGAGACATGCCTACAAGAGGGCTAGGGAGAGAATGAGAGGAGATCCGGTGATCTGCTTCGAGTGTGGTGGCCCTAACCATATTCAAGCAAACTGCCCAAAGTTAGAGAAGGGTAAGAACAACTACGACGGTACGAGAAAGAATGATTACACTAATAAGAACCGTAACAAGAAGCCACTAGCTTGTGATCAAGGCAAGTAGAAGAAGTACCACAATCTTGGCAAGGTAACGAAGTTGTTCCACCGCGTTCTCACCGCCTTTGACAACTTTGACTTTAGCGACATGGAGGGATAGAGCAATCATGACAGTGAGGATGATCTGAAGAAGAACACCAAGGACGATAATGACTTCACCAGGATGTGCTTCATGGCTGACGAGAACGACATCAGCGATGGCGATCTCTACAATGAATTCTATGAGGTATGTCCCTACTACGACCAACTCAATGATGTTTTTCTAAAGTTAGAAAAGTTCTATACTAAGTCTAGAGCTAGGTGTGATGAGTTAAAGGAGGTAGAGAGCTTGTTATATGAGTTTGCTTCACTTAGATTTGTTTCCTCCCGTAACAATTGTGATATATGTTCCTCTTTGCTTAGAGACATGGAGAAACTAAAGATCTTGCATGATAGTGTGATCTCTGATTTTGATTACTTAAGATGGAGAATATTAGTCTGTTAGCTGAATTAGAGATGGCTAGAGTTCCTTCCCTTTAGTCCGATTCTGCTGAGACTTCAGTCTGCACTGAAGAGACCTTTAGGAAGAGATTCGAGGCCCAAATGGCTAGGTTTAGGTCTACCCCAGGTGTGTCATGCGAAGCCCTTAAGCTTGAGGCAGCCATACATATGGAGAGATATACATGTGCTATTCGATCCTCTCCTTCTGGTTCTTCACCTTCTTCTTCCCCTATGTTCCTACTATGCTTCCCTATTTCAGGAGTGTGAGTATCTTATGAACACTCTTGGAAAATTTGTCGGAGGTAAGGAAAAGCTTAATCTTACCCTGGATGAATCTAAGATTTGCAACTTAATTCAAGATTTATGATATGATTTTCTAGAGGATATGAGAAAATATTCACCTTCAGTTGTTAGAGCTGTAGTCCGAGGCATGATCGAGGTTGCGCTCGAGTCTAAGAAGACAGTGTTTAAGTATGCAAGCTTTGTCCAAAGAATTTTTGATAGGTTGTTTCTTCTGCTACTTCGACATCTCAGAAGGCGAAGTATCATTACACCTTCTATCAGAAGGATGGACACTCAGTTGAATTCTGCTTTGGTGTGTTAAGATCGCGTGTCATGACTGTGTTCGCACTCCTAGGGGTATTCAGGGTCAGCCCCAAACTCAAAGTGCTCCTAAGACCAACACAAGGTCTAGAGTTATAGTTAGCTGTCCTGACTTTATTGGTTTTAGGCAGCGTCGAGGACTTGGTTTTTAGGTTTTGGTCCTCAACTCGCTTTTGGTCAGGGTTTGCACCATCCTGAGGATAGACATCATTTTCCCCATCGAGGTAGATATCTGCGGCATGATCAGTATACATCAGGCAAAGGTTTGGGTTCTGTATAAGGTGAGTTGCGTAGTGTTGCTAGAGGTCAGTCTTTTGTTTCTTTGACTAGATCTTTTACTTGTCGTGTGACTCAGTACTGGGTTCCTAGATCTGTTCTTATTTACCCTAGTACTAAGCCACTGATGTCTACTTCTCACTGATTCAAGTTCACTGGGCTGGAAAGGGAGATGTTTGGCTTGTTAACTCCAGTTGTTCTTGTCACATAACTGGAGATTCATGTTGGTTCTCTTCTCTAGTCCAAGCTTTAGGTGATGAGATGATTACCTTTGGAGACACTTCGTCAGGTTGAGTCATCGCTAAAGTTATTGTGCACATTAATAATTATTTTATTCTTAAGGATGTTACCTTAGTGAGTATGCTACGATATAATTTATTATCTGTTTCTCAACTTACCGATAATGATTTCAAAGTAAGCTTTAAGAAAAAAGCTTGTAAAATCATTGATTCTTCGGAAAGTCTAGTTTGCATGATTTCTAGGTTTGGGAGGATCTTTTGTGCTCCGGTGCTTAGTTTCTTCTGAGTCCCGTTGATTTTGGCATAGGAGACTTGGTCACATTGGTTTTGATCACTTGACCCGAATTAGCAACCACAACCTCGTTCGTGGTCTGTCTAAGCTCAAGATGGTCAAATACTCAGTTTGTGCTCCTTGCCGGTATGGCAAGATGGTTGCTGCTTCTCATCCTTCAGTCACTGTGACTATGACCGATACACTAGGATAACATCTTTATATAGACACTGTTGGTCTAGCTAGAGTGTAGTCAGCTGGTAGGAAGGGGTATGTTCTTGTTGTGATTGATGACTTCTCGAGGTTCTCTTGTGTGTTTTTCTTAGCCTCAAAGGAGGAGATCTTTAGTCATTTTCGAAGTTTGTTCAGTGGGTTCTCTATTGAGCTTCCTAGTGCCTTACGAGCGATTTGGAGTGACAATAGCATGGAGTTCAAAAGCTCTTACTTTGAGAGATTCCGTGATGATACAGGTGTAGAGCATCAGTTCTCTTCTCCATATGTCCCTCAGCAAAATGGCATTGTGGAGAGGAAGAACCGTATCTTGGTCGAGATGGTCAAAACGATGCTAGATGAGTATGAAACACCTAGAAAGTTTTAGGCAGAGGTTATAGCTATCGATTGCCTTGTTTTGAACATAGTTTTTCTTAGGGCACACTTGCATCGCACTTCTTATGAGTTGAGGTATGGGCGAAAGCCCAGTGTCTGACATTTTCGTGTTTTCGATTGTAAGTGTTTTATTTTGAAGTCTAGGAACCTAGATAAGTTTGAGTCTCACTCTCTTGATGGTATTTTTCTATGTTATTCGACTTCTTTGCAGGGTTATAGGGTCTAAAACTGTGAGACAAGTAGGATAATAGAGACATGTGTGGTTACTTTCGATGAGGCTAGTCGTGGTACTAGACCCGATATCTTAGGTCCAGTTATGCAACCCGAGACCATCTTTGTAGGTGATGAGGATGATATAGATAAAGGTTCTTTACCTCATCTAGTCCCATCTATCTCTAAGGTGCCTGCTTTTACCACTACACTCAGGATGATTAGCCCTTACCTTCTAGCTTTTCTGAAGCTTGTGGCTCTGCTCCTACCTCCATAGCTCATGAGGTAAATGCCTCTTATTCATCATACTCAGGACCTCCCCGACACATTTAGCACCATCATCCTTCAGAGCAGATCATAGGTGATCTCTTTAAGCGTGTCACGCGCTCAAAATCTGGCTTATCTCATTTATGTCTACACTCTGCCTTTGTCGCCATATTTGACCCCAAAGATGTATGTTGTACTCTGTCTGAAGAGTCTTGAGTTAATGTCATGCATAAGGAGTTAGAGAATTTTAAGAGGAACAAGGTCTGGTCACTTGTTGAGCCCCCTAGTGGTTATAATATCGTAGAAACTAAGTGGGTCTTTAAGAACAAGCTAAGTAAGGATATGGTAGTCATCCGAAACAAGGTTAGACTGGTAGCTTAGGGTTATTCCTAGGTTGAGGCTTTAGATTTTTAGGAGACCTTTGCTCTTGTAGGTAGGCTAGAGGCTATTAGGATTTTGATTGCATTCGTAGCATCTAAGGGCTTCAAGCTGTATCAGATGGATATCAATAGTGCTTTCCACAATGGGTATATTGAGAAAGAAGTTTACGCTAGACAATCTCTAGATTTTGAGAATCCCAAATATCCAACCATGTCTTCAAGTTTTTCAAAGCCTTGTATAAACTTAAGCAAACTCTTAGAGCTTAGTATAAGAGGCTTAAGTCCTATCTTTTAAATATAGGTTTGAGATAGCCTGCAGGTACCTAACAACGGTAGAGGTCACTCAAACGGCAAGGGGAGTTTAGGTTTAGTTTTTGCCTAACTGAGTGATGCTACCGGGTAGGGCCTATATAAAGAATTGAGTAGTGAAACAACCTGGCTTGCTAAACAATTAACAGAAGACCCGGAAAGTCAGGATGTCTCAGTTGAAGACGAGATTCCCGAATAGCCCTTCTTCGCTGAGGATGTTTGGTAGTAGGTCTTTGCTTCGCTCATGCCACCTGGGAAGTTTTTGTAATGTACAGTGGTTTGTGGGCTTGCACACCCGCTAGCAAAACTGGTGATAACCATATATTGTAATAAAACTGGATCTTTTGTTGTAAGCTTGTGCTGTTGTGATGATCGCTCATGTTTAGAATGTCGTAACTGTTTATTTTGTACGGTTACGAGGTTCAGTAATATCTTCAGAAATACGGATGTTACAGAAAGAAACTTATTATTAAACGCCATCTCATTCCTATTTAGACAAAGACCCCAACATACTGCCCCCCCTAAAAAAAGGGCCATTTTTTATTTGTTCTTCTTTCTTACAGCATTCCCCACAATGTCTGACAAACATTGATACAAGGTAGCCGGCTTACTGTTCCAACGAAAACTCTCTCAGCACAGTCCAAACAAACTGAAAGAGACACACAACCGATGCAAAATAACATACAAGGGTTATTTATCTATTCACCTCATCTAGGAACGCTGCAAATCTTGTTTGTGCTCTTAGCGTCGCCATGGATATCGGATAGCAGTATCCCTGGAGACCGGAACGAGGTGCACGGAGCGCCGCCGTCAGCACGCCGCGGCACGCAGAACATGCCGCCCGGCTTGCTGTGTATTGCCAAGGATTTGACAAAGACAGAGGTCAATGTTTCCATGTGATGTGAAGATACGATGGTATGGAGACATGCATGCTCGTACCGTGGAGAAGAGATGGTGGCGGAGGTGCGGAGGTGCCTGATGGAACGCTGGCAGTTAGGGATGGCAACGGGACATCCCCGCCGGGGAGTGGTTCCCCGTCCCTGGCCCTGATTCTTACTCCGTTCTCCGTTCCCGCCCCCAATTATATACCCGGAAAAGAATTCTTTTCATTCTCCGTCCCCAGTCGGGAATGGGTCCCGATAAGAACCTATTCCCTGATAATGAGTGACCACTTTAAGTATACAATAATTACAATCAGCAATAAAACAACAATTAGATCAATAAAATTGCATAAATTCATCACAATAAATATACAATAGGTGCATCACATAATTCAAATAAGTATTTATTTCTTGATTTAGGATTTTATAAGATATTAATAAGATATCATATGAGATATATAGTATGATATACAATGATTCAGATCTCCAATAGGAAACGGGTATGGAGTAGGAAAATATCTCCGTTATCTCCGATGAAGAATGAATTTACTTGCTACTTATCTCTATAGGGAAGAAATCTTCCCATCTCCACTCCGTAATAGGGAAATTCTCTACGAGGAATGGGAACAGGGCCTCATTTTTATCCCTACTGGCAGTGCACTGGTCCTTTGAGGGACGTGTACGTGATTAGAGTCCTTCCTAATTTTCTAATCTTGTATTATGTTTTTCTATATATTTAATTCAATTTATTGCTTTTCCTATATGTAAAAAATCGGCGTATGCAATTTGCCTAAATAGTAGTTGTACCGTACTAGATCTGTATTTGGGAAGTGAATTTTTTTCCCCCGAGGATTGATCGAGTAGTCATCTTAGCGATTAAAGACTTTGTCCTTGGTTTAGCTCTTCATGTCCTAGAGAATTAGTCTTCTTCTAAAATTTTAATATTATGGTTACATGTCAAACAGTAGATAAGAGGACTACAAAATCACAGAGGGCTACTTAGAGCCTGAGACACAATAAAGAGCAGTATAAGAGATGTGTAACACACCAGTATTATTACCTAGGCATTTTCTTACAAAAAACGAATTTTCTCCATCAATAACGTCCTAAGAGCCATATTATAGTTATGAGGATAGGGATGGATTCAGACCCAGGGCTGCTAGGGCTTCAATTTTGTGTCTAAGATCAAAAGCTTATTGCAAAATTCAGAAAAATATCATATATATAGTGAGTGCCACCTAGGTCGCTCTAGCCCAACTCGAGGCGTTGCTCTCTTCTAGCTCCGCCCCTGTATAAGGAGGTTATTTATATAAATACCTCTATTAGGATCTGTAACAGTAAGGATAAATACATTCTTTTCTTGACACAACCATTTCAGACTGGCTATATGATTTACATATGTAATGGGGCTTTAGCGTAGTGGGCCGGCTGAATCAAATTGGACCACTCCCCTAATTTAACATGATTTGACTTCATTGTCTACACACCTTAAAATTCAGCGAAGCAAGCAATTTCCGATGATACTTGTCTGAACGGAAATCATAGCACGTCCTATCTAGTTTCACAATTTAAATTTCTCATTTCTATCTTTTCATAGACAGTCCTGGGTATATAAACCTGGAACCATGACATCTTGGAACATACGCCTCTCAGACCCCAAGATTTTTTTTTTCCAAAAACACTGCATGTGTTTAGAGGTGCTGCAATTATTTTTTATTTTTAGTTTTGTCGTGTGTGTGGAAGCTGAAACGCACACGGACAAGGGGACATCACTTGAACAGTGCGCGGAGTTCGTGGCGGTGCCGGTGCTTGGAGCCTTGTAGCGAACCGGCAGCATTTCAGCTGCGAGATGCATGTGTTTCCTCTGATCCAGATGGTGGAGAGTAGGGGTGGGGGCGAATCGAATACGATTGAATAGTCTCAAATACGAATATGAATCTATATTTTAAAATAAATATGAATTCGAATATTTTTAAATACGGATATGAATATTTTTAAATACGGATATTTTCGAATACAGATTTTCTCAGATATGAATATCAGATAAAACGGATTCTTAACGATTTTGCCGATTTTTAACCAGTTACCGGTTTTAAACCACCTAAATTCAAATTTTGAATCACAAAATTCGTATGGATTTTTCATGAGTTCTAGAAACGGATCGAATACGAATCGAATAGTCTCGAATACGAATACGGATATGAATATTCTCGAATACGAATACGAATACGAGTATTCTTAAATACGAATACAAATATTTTTGAATACAAATACAAATACAAATTTTATTTATCATATTTATGTTTTTTTTAATACAAATATCAGATGAAACGGATTATCCATTATCATTTTTCATCCTACTGGAGAGGGAGAGATGGGAGCGCGATCCGATATCCACTCCGTGGAACACGACCCAAACGCATGCGACGCGACGCGATGCTAGAGGCGCCGTACCGCCGGCCTGGCCGCTGGTCCAGGCAGGTGCAGGGTCTGATGATCCATCACCTGTCATGAACCAACCCTTGGCCCGAATAGGGACTCAATTGGATCCGTCTACCGGGCTCTGTGGCTCAGAGTTTGTATGTGGACCCGTCGTCTATTAGGTTGCAAATTGAACTGATCTTGAATTGCTTATCGTTTCCCGCGCACTTGGAAAAAGGAGGCTACAGTCGGTTATGCACCCGCTGAGCGTATACAGTGACTGAAGGCTACTCCCTCCATCCCATCAACATATAAGTTCTAATTCTTAAAATGCATCGTCGCACAATATAAATATTTATTGTGGAGATGGTAGGTGTAATTAGTGCCATATTTTCACCATATATCTCTCCTTTAATGATAAAAGAGTGAATATGCGGTTGTAGTATGTCATTTAATAAAGATATATATTGTCCAATAACATTATTTTTTTCTCAGATTTATTGTCTCCTTGGTCTGTGCGTGTGGTGGGCTTTTGTATGACTAGTATGGCAACAGAGGGGGTGAATGACGTCTTCTAAAATTTCTCCTAAGTATTTGTTGATCCTTCGCTCCAATAGCTAATAAGCTATAAAGATCAGGATTAAAAGCAAACACCAAAGCGAGCAACTCAAGAAAACAAAATCCAACAACTCTGGGTTTTGGATGAGGATATTCCTAGTACTTATGACGCTGTTTATAAAGCAAGATCTATACTTCTCAAATAACAGGTGTAATTGTTTCTTAACAAGTTTCTTCGTGTTTTCCGTGAGAATTGGATACTACATAAAAACAATACGTTGTGCATTCTCAAGTTTGACAAGCTTCAAGTCTTTAGAACCGAGAGGGAGGCCGGAGCCAAAGCAATAGAGGAGCACAAGAAGGAGGGTACCCATATTTGTTTCCTAGCAATAAAGAACAAGAAGGCCAAAGCGGTTGGCAAGGAGAAAATCAAGCAGCTCATGCGGTTGATCAAGGAGCAAAGAAGCCCGTTTGATGGGAGAGCAAAAGGGGAAGAAGCCAAAGGACTTAAACTACAAGTTTTGGATAAGATTTTCAAGCCAAATTCGGACTTCCCACGTGCTCAATCCAATTCAAACTCGGATTCAACTCAGGATTCAATTCGGATTCGGTTCGGGACAACCTGATAGACGGTTACTAAAAAGGTCATAACTTTCACAAACGGAGTCCGATTCAGGTGTTCTTGTACTCATTGGAAAGATAATTTCAGGGGCTACGCAATGGATCTAGCTCCATCTTCAAATTCGTCACGGATAAAAAGTTATGACCCAAATATTGTGACGACTTAATTTTAGATTTTTCCTTTGTGTGAGTTTGTTTCCAAATACATGTAGGGATGAGTTGGAGTTGGTTTAGGACCTCTTGGCCAGCCATGAGGTGAACAGTGAACTATATATTGAGGGTTAGACCCCTATTATAAGGGACCAATTTTATGTATAAGATTGAAACATAGCTATTGCTTGTTCTTTCAACGCCAGAGTTCATGCAAGGACTTTGAGAGAGAACTAAGCGATCCATTGTTCGTTCTGCAATTCAAGGTCAAGCCGTCGTTCCATTGGGAATTGGGGACTTGGCGTTCGTCGTTTGTGGTCTCTCGACGAACAACTATACGGTGTGTTTTAGGCGTATTCCGAAGAGTTGAGGGTTTGTGTATTGGCGCGAGTGTTCAACTAGTGACATCGTCTACTTCGCATTAACTATCCACGGTTCCTCAATGAGAAGATCGGGCCCTCCCCGTATCATATGGTATCAGATTCTATGTTTACTCGGTGAGAACTTCTTTACCCGTAGGTAGATTCGTTTTCTGTCCTATCGTCTATTAAACCAAAAATTGCAATACCAAAACCGTAGTTCAATCTGTTATTTCTCGTGAGTTTTGTTAAGTTTTCGTCCATTAGAAATTTTGTTTACGTGCTGATCTTTGTGCTCATTTGCGTAGCTTGATCTTTGTGTCCACATAAACCCTAGAAAATTGTTGATTGATTCCATTAATTAGCACCCAAAAATAACAAATACCAACCTGTCTTTGCTTGCTTTCGGCTCAGATTAGCAACCCTAGCTGCACCTTGTTGTGCCGTGCTCCAACTTACTCCATTTTCGTCCGAACCACTTTGGTTTCTTTGAGCATTACTTATATCCTTTCATCTTTGAGACTAGCTATTGATATTGCTTTGGGCTGCTCTTACATTTTGATATACACATTGCTGAATTGTGGATCTTGCGCAAACAAGAGAGTAGCACAACACACTTTCGGCCATTAAGAAAAGAAGAGAGAAAGAAAAGACAGCCGCATATAGAAAGAGCCACGGCTAAAAATAAACAAAAAAACTTTTGCCAATTGCTACAAAAAAAGAAAAAAAATGATTTTTGCTACAGTAACCACGCATAATGTCGGACTGCTATAGTACCGTCCCATCCATATTTCAGATTGTGTAGTCCTTTTCTTTGAGCAATCTTGTGCCCTCCTATATTCAATTGTAGTTGGCTAGCATCTCTCCTAATACTTGGTGCCAAACGAGCTTGTTACATCGCACTTTTCGTTTACTTCTCGTTAGCTCATTCCTTTGTTGGCATTAAGTCACATTTATCTTTGCGTGTGCGTTCATTTACTTCACTTAAACCTATTGGATCAGCACATAGGCAAGATGCTCTAGCTTGGATCATTACTTAGCTTTACAACACCTTGAATATCAGATTGCATAGGATATCCACATAACTGTCCAAGCTCCACCTACACCCGTTTGTGTACCCCCTTGCTCTTGGTTACGTTCATACATTACCGGGTTGAGGTCGTTCGCTATCACAAGTGTCGGTTTGCAGTCCTTGATTCACTTTGGAACGGTAAGCTTGTCTTGTTTTCAAGATAGTGAGTTGCGAGCGTAGAGAGAGAGTTATTTTGTTTTACTAATCTGGATATAATCTCGTTTGCTATTTGTGAGTTGTTGTCATGTCAGGTCATCAGGAGGATCTATCGGTTACATGGATGGAGTACACTCGCTTGCGCAGGATGCTACAAAAGCAAGTTCAAGATCGTGATAATGGTGTGCGCGATGAGTTTGGGTCCGTTCGGTATGAATTGAACAACCTTGGGGGAGGAGGTTACGCAGCTACGTACGGACATCAACAACAACTTCTTGGAGCTGCGCACCATGTTCAACTACCCCAACGTGCATCGTAAGGATTTTATCACTAAGCCCAAATTTCCTATCCCTATATTTTCAGGTAGTACAGATGTGGAATAATACCTCAATTGGGAGCTAGAAATTGATACGCTATTTCAGATGAACAATTATTCCAATGAGAGGAAGCTCTTACTTGTGTCCAATAGGTTGGCTGATTATGCCACACATTGGTGGGAGCAGTTTGTTCGTAAACGTATGGAAAGCCAGGAATTGCCAATTGTCACCTGGGAGCAAATGAAGCAGCATTTTCGTGCATATTTTGTACCATACCAATACAAGCGTTTTCTAGTGGAAAAGTTAACAGGACTGCAACAATATTTGAAGTCCATTTGTGTGACACAAGAGAAGACGATCAAGCATGGGATTTTCCTTTCGGTCCTGACTTCATGTAGTATGCTCCATTGCTTCATGAAGAGATTGTCGTTACTCGCGATTGCTCTGTTGCTGACCCACAATCTTTGGGGGATGCGATGCATCCAAACCCATGTGAGAATGAGAGACACATAGCCAAATTGAATGAGAATGATAAAAAGAGTGAGCTGTGTGATTTCACCATATGTGAAGTAGAGAGCATCTCCATTGAGTGTGATAGAGATACACCAATAGAAAAGAGGGAAGTAGATGATAGCCAAAGTGAGGTTATTGCTAAAATTAACAATTTACTCTCTACTTCTAGTGTTGTTTCTCATATTGTCCAGGTCGATATTAAAGAAGAGGAGTTAAATTTTCAACAACCAACATCGTTGGAAGTAAAAGACGAGGAGATAACCACGGTTGGAGATGGAGTTCTTGCTGCCTCATGGTTTTTTCATGACGATTTGATACCTACAACACCTACAATAATTAAGAAGGATGTTAAAGGTAACAATAATGATGTTGAATTGAATATTCATCACGCAAAGGTACGTAAGAATAAGAACTCTAGTGTTCCTTTGAATATTCTATGTTCTGAAATTTCTTCGCTCAATTTACATAATGTGGAATTGATTACTCATAAAGACGTTCTTACTAGAATATCTCTTGATGATTGTTTATACTATATCATGTTCGATGATTCTAAAGAGCTATCTAGTGTGATTAAAAACCTTGCTGAAGTTTTATTTTTAAAATCACTAGTTAGTCCTTATGTCTACACATATACGTTCAATTTGATTGGAGATTATGGTGTAGATGACAAGTTCTATGTTTATCGAACATGGATTACTTATGATAATCTTGCTGATTTTAAATTGCATGTTTTGCACAAACCATCTATTGAGCAATGTCATGGTCACTTTGAGATGTATTTCCATACAAGTGCCTATTGTTTAGAACGCAACATCATGCCTACTTGTTTATCCTATACCAGTAAACAAAGTAGTGTAGTTGAAGCATGGAAGGCACTAAAAACATTTCCCCCAAATTTGAACAACTTGATCTAGCTGGTCCCTTTTATATTTTGTTCATGTGCTTAGAAAACTCGAGTACGACTTTTTTTCATGGGAGGGAGAATGATGTGAATGAAGGTACCGCAATGTATATATCAAATACATCCTATAGTTGCAGTTGTGTTATTTATTTTGTGCAAAACAACGCGAATAACACAACAATTGATTCATACATATATCACGTATATACATTGTTCTCTTTGTTGAGTACATGTCTAGCAAATCATCATGCGCTATACGGAAGTTGTTTGGATGATAAATACATATACCATGCATATACGTTGTTTTCTTTGTGTAGCACATTTTCAGTCTATCAAAAGCCGAGGACGGTTTGATCGTCGGCTAGGAGCCGGTCAGATTACCTCTGGCGCCCTGAAAGCGAGAGGGGCGGTTTGATCACGCCTATTCTAGAACTGGAAATTTCATCACAAGTCGATACAACTTTTGGTGCAACTCTAAAATCTAAGTTCAAATGATATGAAATTTAGCGCACACCTTGTTTAGGGTCTCAGAAACCCATTCCATCTAAAAATTGCAAGAATCCATATCAAAAGTTCACACATTTCTCAAGAACAAATAAGGTTGCGCTAAGACCGGGCAAATACAAAATACGATTAATATGATTTGCTCGTAGGTGAATGATGGTCAATATGGCTTTAATTGTATTCCCACATGTCAAAGCTAACAAGAACTATCAACGAATCAAGACAAAACACTTAGCTCAAGAAATCTTCTGAAAGCTGTCAAATCCAAGCAAAATCGGATAACTTCAAGAACTTGCAAAACCTAATATTTAGATAGATGGGGATTAATTTTCATATCTCCATCACTTACTCGTCCTTGGCATTCAACAAAATTAAAAAGAGAAGAGCAAAGGTCAAAACCAATAAGATCAAGAGTAAATCAAACAAACAAGAGGGGTCCATAAGGGATGAAATTTTTTTATATATTGCTACTTGAGAATGAAAGTTTTACATTCACTCCACCTATGAGATAAGAGAGCACACCACAATGCTCATACTTCTCAAACTCTAACCCTAGAACACTTAGCCTCAATCACGAAGGCTAGGATGATTGGATGGTTGACTAGCAAATCTCCATCCTAACCCGTTAAATTAATAGGCAACTAGCAATTATCTAACCCTAATAGATACTATCTACTAAGCACATATGATGGAAACCTATTAACCATATATAATACGTGTTGTACTTACACATTACACTTATGCATGCTTTTTCAAAATACATGAGCCCGAATCTGCTAAGTCCTTAGCATTTTATCCAACTTGATCTTCTCAGTTTTTTCTTAACATAAACCACTTTTTCAAAGCACCAATTAAGCACCGTGGTTTTAATCCAAGGTAGCTTCCGGTATTTTGATCAACTTACCAAAATCATTCCTTGATCCGATCTTTATCTTTCATTGCAAGCAATCGTCATGATTGTCATGTGTAGATCACCACTAGCTTACCATACATCGGCAAGTCTCTTCCATTTTGATTCCATCGGATCATGCCTTACTTGGACCGACTAAGCCATATAGTGCAACACGTTACTTGAACATTCCCTTTAATATTTCCCGTATTTCTTGTGCCATGCTTGAGTTAGCTATCTCACCTGGCAACTTTGATCATTCTGGATATCAGCTCCTCTATGAATGTAGACCCAATCATCGCCATTGACCGTAGTTGATTTCAAGCCTTCCTACACATCCAAAGATAGAAAAATTATTTTCGAGCACAAGTTCTTCACAACTTAACACATGTTAGTTGAAACATACATCACATAACACATATGCACTGAGCTAGATCAAACCAAATCAATACAAGACCAAAATTCCCAAAAATCAAATCTTCAGCCGAAACAAAATGGGCGGTCGATTGATCTTTGTTGCCACCGGTCTAACCATCATGGCTACTTGTCAAACCGTTGGTGTCGGACGATCAGACCATCTACTTTGGCCAGTCAGACTGTTTAATCTACAAGCTGTTTTGAAAAACTAAAAATTTCTAAAAAAAATAATCAAATCTCCACTTCTCTAAAATAGCAATTGTTGATCATACAAAACTTTAGACATTTTCACATGTTACTTCAACCTTAGGTCCCGCTCGTTGGGCTGAAAAGCTGTGGCTTATGGCTGAAATTGCACTGTAGCGGCTGAAATTTCACTGTAGCCGAATGTCGCTTATTTGACGTAATTAAATTTAAAAATTTTAAAAATAAAAAATATGCTAGCTCATTATGGACAACGCAAACGAATACGGGAAAAAGAATCAGCAAAAAGCTCAAAAAAACTAAAAGTTTAGAAAAAAAACAAAATTTATAAATAATAAAAAATAAGTCAGAAATCAGAAGCTGAAACCGAAACGAGCAGGACTCACACTAACTTCACCTTTTCGCAGAACAGAAAAAAGTTCTATACGAGGCTCTCGACAAAAGCAAAATGGTAAGTTCTGCAGGAAGTAGTGTGTTCCAATATTCATCCAATCATTGGCAGTTGACGGTATGCATCCCTTGCAGAAATACGTACATTCAAATCGACGAAGCTACCCAGTTTTTTATGCGCTTCTCGGTGGAGCCTTTTAACCAGAGGTCGAAGCCTCCTACTGAATCTCCACGACTCCATACGTGTTCCCCATGAGTTGGGCTGTAAGCCTGTAACCGCGCGCGGGTGCCTGTGTGCTTTCGCAGTCGTCGGCAGCAGTGCCACTGCCAGCCATGGCATCGTTCAGACCACAGTGCCCGCCCCTCCCACTGTGGCCGCCCGGCACCGGCGCAGACGATCATCTCACATGCCGTCGCTTCCTTTCGTGGCGTGTTCTTCCTCGATATGGAGGCGGAAAACTGCAGTAAGCGGCAGCGCGGCAGTAAAGGCGGAAGGAGAAGGTAGATTCCGGGCGTGCGTCCGCGCATTTAGAGCTGCCTATCGTCCAACCCAATCAGCCTGCTGCCGAAGCCTTTATTATCTGTTCGTATTCATGAATTTTAGACATATCTAACACTATCGCACATAAAAATTCCAATTTTAGCTCTCTCAGCAAATAAATTCCAAATCTAACCCCCCGCCCGACCGCGAGACTGCACTGTCGCGACACCTGGCTGGTCATGCGGTCCGGTACCGCACGACCGCCTCGTAGCGGGTCGCGGTACTGCACCGCACGACGCCTGCGTACTCTTGAGATGTGCGGTCGGGGAGCTAGTCGTGCGGTCGGCGAATTCAGTCATGCGGTCGGGGGGCTAGTCATGCGGTGGTACTTGCACTTGCACTTGCAGTCGTGCGGTCATGCTTAGGCCAACATGCTATCATGCACATATTTACGGACCTGAAGCGAACATGCTTAGGCCAACAGCTGTTGTGTGAATGGTGTACAGAGTCGTTGATAATTTTTGGCATGCTGAATCTACATCTGCAAAAACAAATACACACGTCCATGAGAGAGAGCGAGCGAGAGAGATGTTACTAATTAAGTTAGCTGTGCAAGTGCGATCGTGCGATGCAGTACCGCCGACCCATCTGATCTTGATGCGTGCGGTGCCGGACCGCACGACCGACCAGTGTGTCGCGACGGTACAGTCTCGCAGTCGGATAGGGGGTCAGATTTGGAATTTTTTCACGAGGGGCTAAAATTGGAATTTTACGTTACAAGATGTTAGATGTGTCCAAAATTCCGTATTCGCTCGTGTGTCTGGCTTCTGGTAAGAAAACTCAAAAATTAATATAAATATTTAGATTTCTAAAATGACTTTTTTACCTCTCTCGTTACCACTCGCTCTAACGATAAGTCAGAGGCTACAGATGCATTACACATCCACTCCTCTCACTCCTGTTACGCGCATGAATCTTTTCTACTTTTTTCACTGCTCGTCTCTTCTTTTAAAAGTCACTTCTTTTAATCATCACTATTTATTTTTAACCAAAAACTATTAACAAAAGACAATAGAAACACCCCCTAAACTCACTCTTTCATTGGTTGTATGCAAGACCTTTCTTTTCAAATTATAATTTATAGTTTATCTATAGTAACTAATTTTTAAATAATATATATTTTTTAAAACGAGTCTATAAATTAATTGTAGTAGATACTATACCAACTTCATCTATATCGGTCAAAATTATACGTAAGTGTCTTTCTTTATACTCTTTCTCACAAACAAATAAAATTCAAAATTTTAAAACATAACTCACAGATCGAAAGAATCTATTCGTAGTATAGTGGAGGCTCATGCTCACGTATTTCTAAGGTGTGTTGGATCGTAGATCCCTTCCGTATTTCTAACAGGACATGACACCGTGACAGACACCCGTGCGTCAAATTTGTGCACGCGCATCAATCAAATCTATAAACATAACATTTTTTTGGGTCTGTTCTTTTTTACTGTGGCTTGTGGTTTTTGATTGGAACTTGTGACTTTTAGAATGTTCGTACGAGAGATTACAGAGTAATAGAAACTCACGTGTGGGTTTTGCCGATATAAATGATGTCGGTATAGTATGTACTACAATTAACTAGTAGGCACTATGTTAAAAAAATACTCCGTTTAAAAGCTAGTTACTGTAGAAAAGTCGAAAACAACTTTTAAAAGCTGAAAAGAACAGGATCTTTGTATGCTTGGGCATGTTTGGAGTTCGTGAGTATCTTTGGAATTCATGGATTTTTATAAAGCAAATTTTAAAAAACCTCAGATTTGTACAAAATGTACAGTGCTAGCAGTGGATGAGCAGTGCCGTTCTTTCTGCCGTTCTGCCAAGGTGGACTGGCCACCAGTGGGCAGTGGCGCCGCAGGTGAGACGACCGATATGTCCGCTTGGGTGAGAATTAGTCGGAGTGCGATTTTCTAAAATGAGATAAGCAAAAACCTCGGGCTACGTGCCACTACCCATAAAACCCGACATTTTCGGAAACTTGTCGTTTTTCATATAAACTCTAGAGGATTATTACGTTTCCTACAAAGTTCAGGTGTTTCAGACCGCACGGGATTCTCTGACGTTTGACTTTACTTCGTAACGTTCGTCCATCTATTTTTTATTTAAAAAATATGTTAATTTAACATAAATAAATATAAATAAATATAAAAAAAGAAAAAAATTAGAAAAAGATAAAAATAAAAAAGCTAAAACCTAGAAGTAAAAGAATCAAAAAACGCTAGGTTTTAAACAGATAATATAAAGAAATATATAAAAAAAGAAAAAACTAAAAAAATATAAAAATAAAAAAGCTAAAACCTAGAAATAAAAGAATCAAAAAACGCTAGATTAATCTGGACCGTTAATCGCCGAATGGACGGACGTTACGAAGTAAAGTCACGCTAGAAGTTGCGCCGGATTCAGACATGGCTCTAGTGTTTAAGTATCTAGATATCAGTATCGTCAGCCGTATCAGTCACAGAGGAGTATCTTGAAGTTCTCCATGGCAAGAACTCACTACGTCCCGTCATGTAAGTCCCTGTTCTTATGAAGTGGTGTTCCATAATATAAATCTATTGTGAGAATTAAAATATAGTTCTTGCAATATTTTTACTCTATATCCCTGTTTTAATGTAGAAAAAGTAGTTAAGTAGTTGTTTGTGCCCTTTAATAGAGGATATGTATTATCTAATAACATTAATTTTTTCTTATATTTAGTACTTCTTTAGTCTATGTGTATGATGGACTTGAACTTATATCGCGAAACGAAGAAAGTATACATTAGAGAAACAGGCCGTGTAAGAGGCCTTTAGCACTAGGAATTAAGCATAGGGCAAATTTACAACATCCACGTGCAGATTTGTTTGAGCAAGGGCAAAACACTAGCTAACTATCAAAAAATGAACCCAATTCAAAATTTTACATGTATCATAGCAAATAATTTTTCTTACAACACATGGCAAACAATAATTTGGAAATACATGTTGGCCATTTTAACCTGGTTTACTCTCAAGTTAGCTTCTAATAAAAGAGAGCTTAATTACTTCTTACAAATAAGTCCTCAAAAAGAATTTCTACAAATAAGAAACCACTCGATAGCTGGCATCTTTGAATGACTCCGGCTCCATTTGGCATTGTGGTAATTTTCAAAAGCGCATTTATTTTTTCTATCTTTGGTTTTTCTTTAGCCATGGTCGACACACCTTTTCGAGAGAGAAAAAAAAAAGAACTACGAGCAGTGCTCCTAGCCATTTGATTAGATCTTTTTTGTATGAAAAGTAGGAGGACAGCAACTAATATTTCAGATACAAATGGAACATAACACGAGCTCCTCCTCTAAAATAGTAGATTTATAGGAGAGATTCCAAATAAGAAGCTAACAGGCTATCGAATAAGGACAACATACTTCCTTTACTCCGTGAATATATTCTTTTTTCATCCAAGGACGATATATATAGTAGCAAATGATCCAATATAATTGAGGACATTATTGTATCTGTGCACCCAAACAGATCACATAATTGACAAGCAAAGATGCAAGCAAGCCACACGTTTGATGGTTTGTTTTAAATCAATCATGCATATATATTTGTCTATATTGCTCCAGCTAGCTAACCACCGGCTGCCTATAACGAGTGTAAGGGAAGAAAAATGTTTTAGCCTAAAAAAGAGATAAAAAAGTCTTTGTAGCAAAAACACCATTCTCGTGCAAAATATGCATGACACGATTTATTTATTATTTTTATCATATCAAACTTCCGTTGGTTAGACAAGAGCACCATTTCGATTAAATAAAAAATGAACACTCTTCCTTCCCTAATATAATGCATCTGTACACCACTTATGAATTTTGAACTGATAGGATGCAAGAAAATGTGTATATGATAGCTATTCATGTAGAGGTTGTTGTGTAATACTATTACAATTAAAAACTAGTCATCAATCTGTAGCGATCTAGATTTGGCAATCCGAATCTTATATGTATTCTAAGCTAGTTCCTAGATTAGTAGCTAGGTCATACAATATAACATTGACGAATACCACATCCATATATGAGTATAAATAAAAAAGGTATAGTAAACGGGTCAGATGACTAAGGTCTTACATCATAGGCCGGGAGGCCAAACATGAATGAAGTCTTGCAGCGAAAAAGAAACATAGCAGTGGAGTCCCTCATGATATGCCCACAGGCAATCAACTGGGGTATGCGATCTAGTACTCAGCGTCATTTTCAACCTTCGATGCATGGTGAAAATTGTTCACCGACAGATCATTCCTTAAATATTGAATTCATATAGTTGAGCAATAATGAGTACAAAAGAACTCAGCAAGTACTTATATCAGAATGCAAGTGTATATGTATAGATCAACATGCAATGCTTAACCAAGGGATAATCTCATGTTTCTTTAAGCATAAATCTACTTTACCAAATATCACACTATAGTTAGTTTCCAAAGCTACAACTTAGCCATTTTAACTAAAACTAAAGTGTCTAGTTCCAATTAAGTTCATGAGAGCGAACTCTCTTCGCAGTTGTCCACCTTATCCATTCTATAAGCATCATTCCATATACATTCCCATACTAAGATACCATATACAATCCATAAGCACCAAATGGATTCTACTTTCATACCAAGATATCATATCCAATCCATGATCACCAAATGAATTTCACTTTCATACCAAGATACCATAACCATACTGTCATCCGTAACCACCATTAACCAGTAACCATTTTGTGAAAGCTACGCAAGTGTAGCATTTCTACACTTTGCCCGCATACAGGGGCACGGCTATTCGAATAGATTTTTAAGACTCTACAGAGGTTATATAACTTCACACAAGATGTGAATAACTCATATTGCCAACCATTACACGCTTTCATAGGTGTGTGACTGAGATATCATAACAAGACTTTTGCAATACTTAGTTCTGATGCTTCCCCCACTCTGAAGGTGTAACCCCTCAGAGCTGAGGGACCATTGCTGTTAGGGAGTCACTCGCCCTTCATGTTAAAATAAATACACGGTGGGACAATGCAAGCTACATATAGAAACTCAACTTAACTGGCACAAGTTCATCTGGATGCAAAGATTCTAAAATATTGAGGCAGTCGGTCTCAACTATGACTTACTAAATTCAGATGTGACTGCATTCCTCCTTACTACAGAAACGTGTTCTGTTGCTTGACCGACGGATGCGCCACACAAACGAGCTGTTCAAACGTGATGACACGCGGAATGGTTGTCTCGGGAGCGCTACGCGAGACTAGCGCAAAATGGAATCGTCGAGACAATTTTTTCACCAACTCGGTTCTCGCCTAGGCTCTGATACCACTTGTTAACTTTATTCCAGGAGAAAACGCACACATCGCAAATAAACTGAGAGAACACAGGAGAATTTTTGGATTTCTCTATTCTCTTGCTTGCTCCCCCTTGTCCCTTACTTCTGTTCTTGCAAATCTGGCCACAAGCCTCCTCAATATATAGGCTAAGACTCTTCTACTACCATACATATTCGGACTTCAAGTTGGACACAACTTCAACTTGAGTTACACATGGAGACGGACTCTACTACGTCTTGGACTCTAAGGAGGAAAGATTGTTAGAAATAATCTTGACTTAGAGTTCAAGACGTAGTAGAGTCCGTCTCAGTGTATAACTCAAGTTGAAGTTGTGTCCAACTTGAAGTCTGAATACGTATGCTAGTAGGAGAGTATTAGCCTATATATTGAGGAGGCTTGTAGCCAGTTTTATAAGAAGAACAGAAGTAAAGAAAAAAGAGGGACCAAGTAAAAGAATAGAGAAATTCAGAAATTCTACTGTGTTCTCTCAGTTTATTTGCGATGTGTACGTTTTCTCCTAGAACAAAGTTAACAAGTGGTAACAGAGCCTAGATGAGAACCGAGTCACTGAAAAAAAATCATCTCGGCGATTCCGTTTCGCGCTCGTCTCACACGGCGCTCGGTCCGACGGAAAGTCACATCACGGCAGTAGCTCGTCCTTGCGGCGCGTACGTCGGTCAAGCAACAGAACACACTTCTGCAGCAAGGGGAAAAAGGTGTGCCACTTCCGAGCACGAACCAGCAGTGCAGTGAAAAATTTCAGTGCTCTCGGTAGCGTCGCGGCTTTTCTCGATCTGCATAGTGCCAGCGTCGTCTAGAGGCGCTTGTCCTGAGGCCTCCGCACGCATCTCTCTGTCAAGTCTTTGGTCAGAAGCGCACGAAAAGCAACTCGTTCAAGCCGTCGGCCTAGGCGTCACGTCAGCATAGAACAAGAAAACAAACTCAAGTAAGTAGAGTTGAGATCGGAACGTTGAGGAAATGTGTCACCGTTTTGTATCAAGTATGAGTTTAATAAGTCGTAGTTGAGACCGACTGCCTCAATGTTTTAGAATCTTTGCATCTGGATGACCCGTACCAGTTGAGTTGAGTCTCCATAATGCATTGGGACTAAAACTAGAGTATGTCAAGTCAAGATTAAGGAGGGAATTTTTAGAAATAATCTTGACTTAGAGTTCAAGACGTAGTAGAGTCCGTCTTCATGTGTAAATCAAGTTGAAGTTGTGTCCAATTTGAAGTCCGAATACGTATGCTAGTATGAGAGTATTAGGCTCTATATTGAGGAGGCATATAACCAGTTTTGTAAGAAGAACAGAAGTAAAAGAAAAAAAGGAGCAAGTAAGAGAATAGAGAAATTCAGAAATTCTCCAATGTCCTCTCAGTTTATTTACGATGTATACGTTTTCTCCTGAAACAAAGTTAACATTATCCAAGTAAAAAATATCAAAATCACGATCCCTCTCTCACCTTTTCTTCCATTCTCCCTCCTAATTTTTTCTCCTAGCCTCTGACCTCCTTTGCCCTGGCCTTGATTTCCCTGGCTGGCGCTAGCACTCACAGGCGATGTGTGCGGGCAGCTAGCGAGTGCTGGCGCTGCAGCGTGGCGACCTCACGCGGGCGTTGGCGCGCTGCGTGCGGCAATGGCGTGCGCTAGGTGGCGAGCGCTGGCGATGGGCGGCAACGCATCAGGCAAGCGCTAGTGCGTTGCGGCTACTGCAGCGACGGCGCAACGCTGGAGAGATGGAGCGATGAGCGAAGCACAGTGACAGCGTCCGGGAAAAGGAAAAAGAACCAACGCGGCTAGGATTTGGGTTTTGGAGCCTTCTCTTCCCTCACATCCTCTTTTATCAGGGCACGAGTTCTATTCCGTTTTCAACTCCTCCTGTACTACTATTTCTTTGAAAGCATCTTCTCTCTCAAATTTTAAAATATCCCGTTTTTACGTATTCCCCTTTCTCTAATTACATATAGATCCTCAAGAGGATTATTTTTTGAATATTACACATGCAGCCAGGCTGCATTGTATTTTCGAGTCCAATTCAGCTAAGCGCCTATACATGTACTTAGTATGTAAACTACTAGCAGCATAAATGCGGCGGTACACCGCGCTAGCTACCATGTGGACCGAAGTAAAAGAGACAATAATTCGCGGGAAAGTCTTTTAAAAAAAATCGAGGACACATGTGTAATTTCGAGAAAACCAAAGACCTTTTCCACAAAAAGCCAAGGGACTAAACAAGGACCCGTACGTAATTTTGGAAAACCGCAGGGTGCTATCCTGCAAAAAAGATTTGCAATTTTAATGAAGTAGAGGGTGGTTTTCGGGGAAAAACATGATAGGAACCTTTTTGTAACAACCAAGGATCTTTACACTGTTTTGAAAAATATAGGGGGCCTATTCGCAAAAAAGCTGGACGTGGCGTAGGGTGAGGCCGGAACTCCCCGCTTTATTTTAATACTAGCTACGTGGCCTTGATCACGCGCTAGCTACCATGTGGACCGAAGTAAAAGAGACGATAATTCGCGGGAAAGTTTTTTAAAAAAATCGAGGACACATGTGTAATTTCGAGAAAACCAAAGGCCTTTTCCACAAAAAGCCAAGGGACTAAACAAGGACCCGTACGTAATTTTGAAAAACCGCAGGGTGCTATCCTGCAAAAAAGATTTGCAATTTTAATGAAGTAGAGGGGGGTTTTTGGGGAAAAACATGATAGGAACCTTTTTGTAAAAACCAAGGACCTTTACACTGTTTTGAAAAATATAGGGGGCCTATTCGCAAAAAAGCTGGACGTGGCGTAGGGTGAGGCCGGGAACTCCCCCAATTTTATTTTAATACTAGCTACGTAAGCACAGCGTCACGCCGCACTAGCTATCATGTGGACCGAAATAAAAGAGACGATAATTCGTGAGGAGTTTCTTAAAAAAATCGAGGACGCATGTGTAATTTCGGAAAAACCAAAGAGTTTTTCGCAAAAAAACCGAGGACCTGTAAGGATCTGTATGTAATTAAACAAAGACCTTTACGTAATTTTAGAAACCGCGGGGTGCTATCGGTGAAGTGGAGGGTGTTTTTTGAAAAAAAACCTGGTAGGGACCTATTTGCGAGAACGAAGGACCTCTATGCGATTTCCCAAAATACAGAGGGTTTTTCGTATGAACAGTGATGTGGCACATGTCTCCCTCCAGAGAGTCCCCCATCTTTAATATACTAAGTATATAGTGATGATACAAACTCTTTTATTTGAATCGTACATAGGATCCTAAAATAGATGTGTATATCACTACTGAATCCAAGCCGTACATACTACCTGTACAAAATATTTAGGGCATGTTCTTCAGGCCACAAGCCGATCGGCTTTTAGCAGCCGCTACAGTACATAACTTTTAAACAGAGTATTTTCTCAAGATGGGGTCTACAAGTTAAACGTAGTACGCGTTAAAAGCTTAACATCTGTACCAGCCAAAATCACAAATGAGTATCGATCTCTCGTAATCAGACTGTAAATGTACCAAAATTCAAAAATTTCAGCCAAAAGCCATAAGCCGCAGCAAAAAAGAACAGACTCTTAGATGGTCACGATGTTATGTTTTTCCAATTAATGTAGAAATTTATTTTTTTTCTGTAATTAATGTGGGAATTTTCAGCGTAGATGGTATGAGTTCCACGCTGGGTTAGCCCATGAGCTTCAAGGAGAAGGCCAGCTGAAGGGGCTTAGCGCTAGTGGCGAAGGAAAAAAGTGTTCGGCCCGCGTCAAAAAAGAGGTCCATCAAATTCATTCGGCAAACGAATGATCTTCACTTCGCGGAAACAATAAAAGCCACCATCTCTTTCTCTTTTTTTTGGTACTACCTTTTTACCCTTAACATAGGGGCTTCATCAGGAGGCTTTAATTACGTGCTCGCTTTAAAGAATTTAAACTTTTAATTTTTAGCTAAAATTACAATATAGCGGTTATTATCTTTTAGCTTAAAATAAGCTAAAAATCAAAAGAAATAGAAACCGAAACCGTTTGACTTCTGACTTAATATGGATATAGATAGATGGACAAGTAGTCCAGTATTGAGTTATGCTGTAAACAAATTTCTGGCTTGTTTTGAGTAACGGACAAGTTTAGACGAATGCCAAATGTGTACAAATAGCCATGGCCAGCTGGCTCGAGCTTACGGCTCACTGTTACATTGAATATCGTTACGAACTTAATTATGTGTGTAGGCGCGGCACTTCAATGAATTTGACTTTTTAAGTTCGTGTTGTCCATGAATTGAATTACAGTACACGGTTTAGTAGATCATATTGGTTTAATGCTGCAAGTGGCAACCATTTCATCCAAAACAATGTCTAAGTACGTGCAGAGTTTGCATGGTTAATTTCTTGACAAAAAAATTAAGCGTAGTCCTACCCATCGTCAGCTCCGATGCCGTGCGAAATCTTATTGCGAGTGGTGGTGGTGGTGAGTGGCGATGAGAGCACGCCCGAATTGTACCATATGGTGGCCGACGAGGTTCATGGCGGTGGAGCAACGTGACGGTGGATGTACGCGTCGTTCGGCTTCTGGCTTTCTGAAGCCGGAATCAACGTGACGTTGATACCTTACTTTTGACTTTTTTTATTCTTTTTAGCATTTTGTCTTTTCTTTTTTTCTCTGTTTTCTTTGTATTTTTTGTGAAGGCATAACGATGTGTTTTTATTTTTTTTCTTATTTTTTTAATTGAATGATTAGAAAAGGCTAATCGTCGTCGCTGTAATACAATTTACCCGATATCAGCACCGTACGCCCAATGTCATTTGGTTGTTACGGTGCAAGGCCCGACCCACCAATACGGTTACTTCCCTCCTCTTTTCTTATATAACGGTCAACTACCTCCTCTCTTCTCCTCCTCGTCTCGTCTTACCGAAGCACGACGCCGCTGCCGCCGCCGCGCTCCAATGGCCAACGAGCACTTCTTCCCCGGCGAGTACCTCCCCTCCGGCCTCGCCGCGCCGTTCCTCGGCTCCTCCTACGCCCCGCCGCCCGGGCCCGGCCTCGACGTCGCCGCCGCCATGTCGGCCCTGGGGCTGCCGTGGCCCGACCACCAGCTGCCGGCGGCAGACTCCGCCACCACCGCGCAGTTCGACTCCGCGCTCAGCTCCCTCGTCTCGTCGCCGGCCGGCGGCGGCGTTGGCGACGACGACCTAGCCATCGGAGACCTGATCGGCCGGCTCGGCAGCATCTGCAACGGGGCCAGCGCCAACAACTCCTGCTACAGCACGCCGCTCAGCTCCCCTCCCCGCGGGGCGGCGTTCCGGGGCTACGCCGGCGCCGCGCTCGAGACCGGCAGGCTGTCCCGGGTCTCCAGCAGCAAGTCGCTCGCCGGCGCTGCCCCCGCCGCGACGGCATTGAAGAGCTCCGTGCCGGAGATGAGCGGCCCCAAGATGGCCGGTAACCCTGCAATGCCGGACCCGCCGGCGAAGTGCGCCGGCGGCGAAGGCTCCGCGCGGAAGCGCAAGGCCTCGGCAAAGGGCAAGGCGACGGAGACCTCCTCTTCTCTACCCGCGGTACGGCCCAATGGCTCCATCAGTTCTTGTCCACTTAATTAATCTTAAATCGGTGTTGTCAATGTGAGGATTAAATCTTGGCACAAATGCAGGCGGCGGCGACCAATGCGAGCCCGAAGCGGTCGAAGGCCGCCAACGGCGACAAAGTCAGTGACGACGAGGACGCGGCGGCGGCGGCGAAGCCGGAGCCGCCCAAGGACTACATCCATGTGAGGGCGAGGAGGGGGCAGGCCACCGATAGCCACAGCCTCGCCGAGAGGGTACGGTACCTAATTACCTAGCTCCTAGCTTGCTGTGCATTCCCAAATCACAATGCACATCATATAATTAGACTAATCACTAGTGATTGTTAAATTAACATCTCCTGTTACCTTGTTAATTGCTGTTTAGCTGCTCTAGTGTGATTAAACTAATCACTAGTGTTTGTTGGTAATCGGTAGGTGAGGAGGGAGAGGATAGGCGAGAGGATGAAGATGCTGCAGTCCCTGGTGCCAGGCTGCAACAAGGTATCGGCCGGATTCTTTTGGATTTGCTTGCTGTGGTTTTTGGTTTTTGATATAGTAACTAGCTTTTAAATAATACGTTTTTTGAATATATAGTCTACAAGTTGATTATAATAGATATTATATTGATTTCTATTGTACCAGCTAAAATCACATGCGACGACTGTCTCTCCCTTCATACTCTCTCTTGTGAATAGCATGAATTCAAAAGTATAAGCCACAGTTTAAAAGAACACATCCGATATCAACACGCTAGAGCAACAATTTCCTGCTACTGCCTCCCTCCGTTCAAAAATATATATTGTGTCTTATAAAGGGAGGATTCAATTCTTTCTAACCTAAAGGTCCGAAAAATACTTAGATCGATCATGTAAAGGCGCTGTAGTATTAAGCTCGTCGTAAAATATATTGCGCACTGTGCCAATATACAAAACGACTTATATTTCTGAACAAACAAAGCAACCTCTGTACCTGTCACCTTCCTCTTGTTAATTAGCCAGTTAAAAGCAGTAATTTCTACTAATTACTCGAGTGTAATATTGCCTAGCTAGCAGTTGGACTTTTTGCTACTAGGACTAGGAGTGATAAAAGTACTAGTATAATTTATGTACCGAAAGTAAGAACAAAGCAATGGTTAAGTGAAAGTCTATGCAGCATTGCAGTGGAGGCAGTAATTTTGACCGTAATGTAAGGCTCCTGTGGTCCAAGAGTCTGTACTAGTATTAGTCAATTTGTGAGGTTATTGCTCCCTCCACTCTTTTTACTTAACATTTTTAACCTTTTACAGTCTTCGAGATACAATTTTTATTGACTGTTATTTTTTATAACTTTATACTAAAATATAAATTATAATATTATAAAAATACTTTTAACGATAAATCTAATAATATAATTTTTATATTGTCAATCTAGATAGTTTTAAATATATTAGTAATTAAACTTTAAAATTTTTAACAGCATAAACTCAAGGAAGCCAAGTAACAATAGAACGGAGAGAATTAATTGAGAGGTGCAGGTGGTTTAGGTGGTGCGCACGATTATTTTAGTGCCTAATTATCCCCGCAGTGGTACTACTGCTGTTGCCGTTTGTCAAATTTGGGTTCAATTTTGGTTTGAATTTTTCTGCTTATTTAATTAATTGACACATGCGAATATGCGGCGGACAGATCACCGGGAAGGCTCTCATGCTCGACGAGATCATCAACTACGTCCAGTCGCTGCAGCGTCAGGTCGAGGTAATACTACATTTTTTTTTTGCGACGAATAGTACATAAATTTTGCAGTAAAAAATCTTAAGTAATTTGGATTTTGCATGGATCAGTTCCTGTCCATGAAGCTGGCGACGATGAAACCCCAGATGGAATTCGATGGGCATTACCTGCCGTCCAAAGATGTGAGTATATGCCCACTTTTCAACCATGTTTCGTTTTACTGGTACGATGATCGCACGGTGAAGCCATTATTTAGAAATAAGAGAGGCTAAATAGCACTATCGATAATAAAAAAGTTTAAAATATAGAAAACTATAGTACAAATTTACTATACCATGAGGAGGGTCTGGCCCACCTGGATCATCATCCAATCAAGAAATCAATCACTAAGACGAGCGATCTCCGTCGTCAATGTGAAGTTGTCGCTACACTATAGTACAAATCACCCACTAACAAATGCAATCTATTGGCTCCTGCAATTTCTATTTCAGATGAATCAGATGGCGATGCCGGCCTACCCGTCCGACGACCCGTCCACCGCATTCTCATACACCGCCGACCCGTTCGCCATTGCCGCCGCCCACCACGGGCTAGAAGCCTGCGACTACTTCCAGCCCGGCGGCGGCGCCTTCAGCTGGGAGCAAGACCTCCAGAGCATAGTGCACATGGGAGCGGCCAGAAACGGCCAAGACCAACAGGTGGCTGCTCCAGCGTTGCCGTCGCCGCGTCCTCATGGTTTCTACGGCAAGTGAAACCAAATTACCCTCATCTTAACCCATCTGAAAAAGCCTCGAACTGCGGCCGAATTCAATGCTCGGTGAGGTTTACTGTTTGCTCCAATGGAATGCAGGCCAGGCGACGGTGGATCACATGAAGGTTGAACCATGAATGCGTGTGCGCCTGCCCCTTCTGTACTGTACATGCTCCAGCCGCCGTACGTACTCTCCCCTTTTTTTTCTCTGCACAGCGACGAGCAGCCAGCGGCAGCAGCTCGGAAACTAACAATCATTACCATGAGAGGACAGGAGTGTCCTGAACCCTGATACATGGCATCCTTCTCCTTTACTACCCCTTTCTCTCTCTGCGCAAGTGGGGACCACAGAGGGGTGGATGGGCCCACCTGGGAAGGAAGGAAGGAAGGAGGAAGAAGAGGTTTCAGGCTTTTGGATGCATGCGACGGGAGGCCTTGTTGCAGGGTGGATCCTGTATGCAATTGTCTGTCTGCGTGTTGGAAACGGCAAGAGGGCCAGGGGTTGCATGCCCTGACTGTAGAAAGGAAGTAATGGCGCTTTCGGGATAGCTCTAACAGTCAACGAATGACAAGTGCTCTTCCGTATTTGGATCCTATTTCAACCAGAACTTTTCTCGTTAATCTTTTTGATGTGTTGCGTCTCGTTTTTACTCCTATGTTGATTTGTTGCGCACATTTCGACGGCTATGATTGAATCAGAGTGCATGGCTGTAACACCCCCATTTCTGGGAGTATTATGAAACCCTCGTAACTGCCCAGGACTGTTCAGCTGCGAGTATATCCATTGAGTGCATAACATTGCCAACACAAGCTTAAGAGCAAAAGCGAACTTTATTACAATATAAGGGCATTAACGCCAAGGTTCACGGTAGGGCCAAAGGCCTTTAGATACATTACAGCAAAAGATGCCACAGGCACGCCTGAGCGGAGAACGACCCTAATTCCAAGCTTCGTCGACCTCGTAAAACATCACCTCTTCGTCTTCACCTGCCTCCTCAAAGTTTGATGTTTCTGTTTATGTTTTTAGCAAGTATGAGTACAACTACCGTACTCAACAAGTCACACGGAGCTTAGCATTAACTACATGCATGTGGTAACAAGTGGAGTGGAAACAGGCTTATTATTTTATGTGGATGCAGTTTCAGTTGAGAATCAAATAAAGACTTTAAAAAGGTACTTCAATAATGTAAAGGGGTTTTCAAGCTTTATTATTGACCTTCAATATTACCAAAATTATTCCCAAAACTACTTATGCCTCACTATTGGATTCACCCATTAAACATAGCTTCATTTACCTAAGCACACACAGATTCGAATACCATTTGTCATGACTTTGCAAAGCTGCCCTACTTTACCCACAAGATCTCCTAACTCTCGCGCTAAGAGCTAAGAAAACAAGGATGTTCACTGCTCAATTCTTTGTGTAGACTCCGCCCAGTAGGTGTTTAATCTTAACAAGCTCGGATGACCCCACGGATCTCGTCCGACTCGTCACAGTCCTACAGTTGTATGGTTAACCACCTCCCATACGAACTCAACCTTTGACTCCCCTTTTCGATTCAGAGGTTCAATTGAAGTTGAGCAGTTACTAAGCCAGGTTTGACTAAGTCAAGGTTTGACAAAGTCAACGCTTGTGGTTGGGCGGTTACTATGTCCTTTACTCAGCATAATGGTCTAGTCCTTGTATTTTATCCGATGCATCACCCACTCACAAGCCCAAATTCAGTACACTGTACTGCCACCAATCCACAACCAGCCTCCACCCTAAAATAAGATCTTCGGACCCACCGCTGCGATCCTCACTTATTTTAGTCTCCACTTTTCCAAAACTCTAAACCAAAACCAAAACCTTAACAGTAGAAAGATCTGAGGTGACCTAACTGTCATGATAATATTAATCTTATATTTTATGTTACTAAGTCTTGTCAAGGTGAATGTGGCCATCAAATTAAACTGGGCTTTTCAGGTGGTAGGACATAGCTAATAACAAGTCATTCTAAGCATTCATTGTACATAAAATAACAGTGCGAAATAACATAATGAAAATACATGTAAATAAATAATTTAAAGAATGTAGGATCAACATGTTCAAAATATGCGCGACTTGCCTTGCGGGTCTAAGATTTCAACTAACTCGAATCCTTCCGCGGGCTGAGCTTGCACTTGGACTTCTTCTCCTTGCTCCGGGCGTTCTTCAACTTCAGTAGCTAACGCAAAGCAATTAAAACAAGTAAATTTCCATACCCGAAGAATTGAGCTAGGAAATAAAGAGATAAAATAAAAAGAAAATTCAATAAAATACAAATAAATTGGGTTTGGGCTTTATGGAGGTCCTATATGTGGATATGGGCCTGAGAAATGGGTTGGCGGGCTCAAAACGGACAAAATGGGTATAAATATGTATTTTTGGACTTTGGGTCAAACACTATTCATTGGGCTCGGTCGACCTTGTTCCTCGGCTCGAACCCGACGCAGCTAAGCGGCTCGGTCGAGGCGACTCAAGGAAACCGGTCGGATGAACAATCTTGCCAAGACTGCTCATCATCTTCTCACTCGGCCGCCAGGAAACAGGGAGAGGGGCGGCGGCTTGCGGCGGGGCTAGGAGGATTTCCGACGGCTTTTGAGGACATGGACGGGTTCGTGGGAGTGAGGGGGTTCCATTTTGGGTGGCGGCAGGCCCGGCGGCGGCGGCTTTTGCCGGCGGTGAGTACTTCTCTTTTGCGGCCATTTTTAAAACCGCGGGAGAGTGGAAGCTTGTTAGGGCAATTGGGCCGGCTTTTGAGCATCAGTGGGGTTAGGGTAAGCTCATGGAAGTGTTGGCTTGAGCTAGGGAGGTCGGGGTTGGGCCGGCCACGGTGGGGGTTGGCGGCGGCGAAGAGGCTCACGGTGCCGGGGAAGAGGAGGGGCCGAGGAGCTAAGGTGGCGGTTGGGGTAGGTTTTGGGGAGCTCGGAGATGCTACAGGCGGAGGCAATTGGAAAATAGGTGGCCGGAGAACCGACATTGGTCTAGGGCTCCGAATTGGGGAGTTTTGCAATTACCGGCGATGGGGGAGGAGAGGGGAGCTTCGGGGTGTTCGGTGAGCTTCAGGGAGGGATGGAGTTCACCGTGGAGGGCTCAATTGCTTAAATAGAAGCTCGGAGGCGGTTCGGCACCATCTTGGCAGAGCGGCGACAACAAGCATGGCGCGGCCGGAGAGTCCGGAAGGGCGATGCGGCGGTCGAGGGTGTGTCGTATGTCCTCGGGCGGTGTTTGCGGCGGTCAAAAGAGTAGGCGGTGTCAGGTCGGTCGGGGCGGCTGAGAGAGCGGAGAGGCGGTGCGGGGGGAGGCGGACGGTGGCGGCGGCCAGGAGGGCTGCCACTGCAGCAGGAGCATTAATGGGAGTGGTACGGCGTCGACAAGTGGGCGGGGCTGGCGGGGCTGGAAGGCGGAGAGGCCGGGTCGGCTTGGCGGCGACGAAACAATGAATGCGGCGAGATTTTTTCGGCCATGAACAAAGGATCCATGAAAATCGTCCGCTCATTGTGATGACAAGGATTAAGGGATGGGTTTGCTTTGAGATTAGTGTGGAATAGCTTTGGGAGGCTAAAGGAATCAAATTCCAACTCAAACTCAATTCAATTTTGGATTTTGCAAAAATTCAGTTTTGTTTCAACCTACCCTCCTTAAAAAGGATCTCGTCCTCGAGATCAACTCGGGCCAAGGAGTAGGTTGGGAAATTCTCGCTGTAAATCAGACTCCTTTTCCCATGTTGCTTCATCTGCTGTATGATTTCGCCACTGTATCTTATGCAGTCTGATGTTCTTGTTTCTCAACTGTCTCTCTGTTGTTTCTAGTATCTGAAATGGTTCTTCTTCATATGATAGATCATCTCTCTCAAATCTATATCATCAACTGGCACCTGCTCTGTGGAATGACGAAGACATTTCCGTAACTGAGACACATGAAATACGTTGTGGACTCTCGCCAGATTTGGAGTCAACTGTAATTTGTACGCTACTTCCCCTATTTTCTCGAGAATCTCAAACGGACCGATATACCTTGGAGCTAGTTTACCCTTAATTTGAAATCTCTTTATTGACTTGAACGGCGTAACCTTGAGATACACCATATCTCCAATTTCAAAACTTAAGTCCTTTCGACGAATGTCAGCATAACTTTTTTGTCGATTCTGGGCTATTCTCATTTTATCTCGAACGATTCTGACATGGGCTTCTGCATCTTGTACAATTTGTGGTCCTAAAAATTGTCGTTCTCCAGTTTCAATCCAATTCAGTGGGGTTCTGCATTCTCTTCCATAGAACGCTTCAAACGGTGTCATTTTGATACTGGCTTGATAACTGTTATTATAAGAAAACTCTGCAAACGGCAAGCACATGTCCCATGCTGCTCCATAAACTAATGCACATGCGCGCAACATGTCTTCCAAAATCTGGTTCACCTGCTCGCTTGTCCTCCGGTTTGTGGATGGTATCTTTGTACTAAAGGCTAAATCTGTCCCCATGGCTTCGTGCAATTTTCCCCAAAATTCAGATGTGAACTGTGCTCCTCTATCAGATACTATTCTTTTTGGTACTCCATGCAACACAACTATTTTTGTCAAGTACAGTTCTGCCAGTTTATTCTTGCCATAGGTCTGTTTAATTGGTATGAAATGTGCTACCTTTGTTAGCCGGTCTACGATTACCCAAATAGCATCGTAACCGTCTCGACTTTTTGGAAATCCTGTAATAAAATCCATACCGATATCGTCCCATTTCCACTCTGGAATTGGCAAAGGGTTTAATAATCCTGAGGGTTTCCGATGATCTATCTTCACTTTCTGACACGTATCGCATCGTGCGATATATTCTGCTATCTCTCTCTTCATCTTACTCCACCAGTATCTCTTTTTCAAATCTTGAAACATTTTCGTGCCTCCTGGGTGAATAGAGAGTTGGGATGAGTGAGCTTCTCGTAGTATCAAATCTTTTAGCTCTTTATCGTCAGGTACACAATAGCGATCTCTAAATCTCAAAATTCCTTGATCATCTATAGTGAACTCCGCTGAATCTTCTTCTTGACTCTTCTTAATGAGCTGCTGCATCTCTTCATCTTTCTCTTGTGCTGCTTTAGTCTGATCAGTTAAAGTTGGCTGAATTTCTAATGCTGTAATTTGACCTTGCTCAACAACATTCAAATTCAATCGTCGCATTTCCTCATGCAACGGAGTAGAGTACTCCATAATAGAAGCTATGTTGTGGTACTTTTTCCGGCTTAGCGCATCCGCGACAACATTTGCTTTCCCAGGATGGTACTGGAGATCTAGATCATAATCTTTGATTAACTCCAACCATCTTCGTTGTCGTAGATTTAAATCTGGCTGAGTGAATATGTACTTCAGACTCTTGTGGTCGGAAAAGACTTCTAGCGGTTTCCCAACGATAGTGTCTCCAAATCTTTAACGCATGCACGACAGCTGCTAATTCCAAGTCATGTGTTGGATAATTTGCTTCATGAGGTCGCAACTGTCTTGAAGCATATGCTACCACTTTTCCTTCTTGCATTAACACACAACCTAGTCCTTGCTTTGAGGCATCACAGTAAATCTGAAAATCTTTTTCGGGGTTAGGAAGTGTAAGCCTTGGTCGAGGTCAATCTTGTTTTCAATTTCGAAAACCTTCCTCACATTTGTCCGTCCACTTATACGGATTGTCTTTCTTAAGAAGTTGAGTGAGGGTCTTGATATTTTGAGAATCCTTCTATAAATCGGCGGTAATATCCACCAAACCAAGAAAACTTGGATTTACATTACGGTGGTTGGTTGTTTCCATTCCATTACCGCTTTCACCTTTTCGTGATCCACCTTCACTCCTTCTTCGTGATAATATGACCAAGAAAGGCTACTTCTTTCATCCAAAATTCACATTTAGAGAACTTAGCATATAACTGATGTTCTCTCAGCTTACTTAAGGCAATATCACGATGTTGGCGGTGTTCTTCTTCGTCTTAGAGTATATTAGTATGTCGTCGATGAAGACTATCACAAAATGGTCTAGCTGCTCCATATATACCATATTCATCGGGTTCATGAATATGCCGTGCATTTGTCAAACCAAATGGCACCACCAGAAACTCGAATAACCCATATCTTGTGGTGAATGCGGTTTTCTCACGATCCTCGTTCTCGGATCTTAAGTCGATGATATCCGGATCTTAAATCAATTTTGAGAACACCTTGGCTCCTTTGAGCTGATCAAATAAATCATCTATCCTTGGCAAAGGATATTTATTCTTGATGGTTACGGCATTCAATCCTCGGTAATCCACACACATTCTCTGACTTCCATCTTTTTTCTTGGCGAACAAAGACTGGGGCGACCAAGGGATATGCTAGGTTGTATGAATTCTTTTTCTATTAACTCATCCATCTGCTTCTTAAGTTCCTTCAGTTCTTGGGCTGACATCCGATACTGACGCTTTGTAACAGGTTTAGTTCCTGGTACCAACTCAATAGCGAGCTCAATGGGTCTATCTGGCGGCTTTCCAGGTAGCTCTTTCGGAAAGACATCCGGATATTCCTGAATTATTGGTACTTGAGCAACTCCTTCTTCCACCATTATACTCTGAACACTTGCCTTCATTTTCTCCACTAATGCTGGATCTGTCCTCACTGTTATCGTTTGCCCTTCTGGACATACCAGAGTTATTAGCTTACTCTCACAATCCACCTTGGCTTTATATCTGGTTAACCAATTCATTCCCAAAATGACATCCAGTCCTTTCATTTCCAACAATAGCAAGTCTGCCTTAAATTTGATTCCTTGGATTTCCAGATTCAAGTCCTTACATCCAAAGCGAGATTCCATCCTACTCCCAGGTGTTTGAAAGGAATAGGATTTTTGCAAAGTAGAGAATGGCAATTGGTTCTTCACAACAAAAGCCAAAGAAAGAAACGAATGCGTTGCTCCAGGATCAAACAGAACTAAAGAGGGTTTTGAGTGGACAAGGAACGTACCAACGATGACGTCGTTGGCCCCAGCTGCTTCTTCTGCGGAGATGTGGTTTATTCTTCCTTGTATGGGTCTCAATATCCCTTTTCCTTTGTCAGCTGCCGGCGTCGTTGTCGTCATCTGAGTTCCTGTTGGCCTGACTGCAAACTGTCGAGGTTTACCTCCTTCTTCCTGTTTTGGTACGGCTATAAACTGTCGTGGCGAAGATGTCTGGGCTCTGACTTGAGCTTTTGCCACTTCAGAAGGTAGTCCTCCTTTTGGACACTGATTCTTGTAAACCGCAATGATAACAGACAGTGTCCAATTGCGGGCATTGCCTCTGTAGGTGATTTCCTCCACAGTTAAAACACTTTATGTTAGTGTTTTGCGGCACATTCTGCTGAGATGTCGTCGAACCTTGACCAATTTTAAACTGTGGTCTTGGCTTAAAGATAAACTTCTTCCCGCGTTGTCCCCTGGACTGCGGTGCTAGAAACATCCGCTTACGGGCATTTCGAGGCGGTGTTACCCGCACTATCTTCCTCTTACGTGTTTCTTCTAACTCCCTCTGGGTTTCTTCTGACATGATGAGCTTATTCACCATTGAAGGTAAGTCTTTGAAGTCCATAGCTGAAATATGATGCTTCAAAGATATCTGCAATCCTTCTTTATATCGTTCCATCTTTTTCTCCTCGGTCTTCACGTCATCAGGAGCATAACGGGCCAATGTGTTGAACTGATGAAGGTACTCTGTGACCGTACGTCCTCCTTGCTTCAATGCGAGGAATTCTCGACGCTTTGCCTCAACCACTCCAGCGGGTACATGTGTTTGGCGGAAAGAATCCTCAAATTCTTTCCAGGAAATTTCTCGACCTTCAAGCATGGTCTGATAATTCATCCACCAGGCTGCTGCTGGGCCCTGAAGCTGGTGGGAAGCATATAATACCTTTTCCTTGTCGTTACATTGGACAGTGTTTAACTTTCTCTCTACGTCCCTGAACCAATCTTCTGCCACCATCGGATCAGGTGATGATGAGAAAATCGGGGGTCGAGTCTTCTGAAAATCTGCCCATTTTGACTGGGCAGGCGGCGCTGATTGACCGCTTCCTCCATTCCTCATAGCAATTTGTTCTAACAGCTTTGCATGCTGTTCCATCATACGAGATTGGTTCAACTCCGCTTGATATCTATTTTCTTCCATCTTGGCCAAAATATCCGCTAAACTGGGTTGTGCCACTTCCCTTTGGCGAGGGCTGCCTTGTTCCTGAGATCCTTCTCCAGTTTCTGCCATCTTGAAATCCTTGATGGGATTGAGATTTTAGATCTGCAGCGAGTTTTTGGAATAACAGATAAGTAAGGATTCAGATTTAAGG
The DNA here is from genome assembly GCA_036346245.1 of Bonia amplexicaulis. NCBI lineage: Eukaryota > Viridiplantae > Streptophyta > Magnoliopsida > Poales > Poaceae > Bonia > Bonia amplexicaulis. The sequence goes on along the minus strand of CM070744.1, from coordinate 11,251,647 downwards.
TAAGATTAGAATGACATAGATAAGATTTCCAGAATGAAATGGGGAGATTAAGAGTTGAAGGAGCAGATTAGAGATACTACTAGCAAACAAATTATCAGTTAGGCAAAGTAGCTTTTATTCATTCATTATACAAGTTGGGTACATACTATTGATACAAAGTTCACACCACAACTTGTTTTACAATACCAAAATTTCCTACTACAAAAGGTTCCAACTACGCTAACGCGACCCACTCGACACCAAGCCTCTAATCTCTATGATCTGGAGAGGGATTGCCAGAGGGACACCACTCTTCTTCCTCTGGGTCTTCCTCTTCCTCATCTATCATAGGCTCTTTGCCTTTAGATTCCTCGTTGACTGCTTTGGGCTTGTCTGGGGCACGCGACGTAGATTCCTTGAAGAATGCACGGTATTGAGGCGCCGTCATTCTTCGAGGCTTCTTGGAGACTTGGGCGGGGCCATCAGGAGATTCGCCACATCCTGACGTTTCGCCTTGCTCCAACTCTCGATAATGCTGCAAATTCCTTTTCAACACCCAGACCTCCTGTTGGGCGGTGTAGAGTTGGAATTGCATCTTCTGATATTCATCGTACATCCGGGAGTAATGGGTCCCCTGGTGGACGATAAGTAGTGCTGCTTCCTTCATTCTGGGATCGTCTTCTCTATCTGGGTGTGGCACTGAAAAGCTGGATCCTCCTTCATCCTCCTGTGGGACAAGGTGGAATGGCGACTCGTCGAATTCATCATCATAATAGCGGCGGAGGTACACCACCGCTTTCCTCGCCACATCTTGTATTGCATCAGCTTCTTTGAGGCGATATGCTGAAAACTTCCGTGGAACATCTGGCCTCAAAGGTAGTGGCTCGAGGTATACCCATGCCTTCCATTGATACGGTCGCCCATTGACCATTAATCCCCTTGCATAGAACACCGGACGATGCTGCTCAGTCGCATATAGATACTTTTGCATCCTCCATAACCGAGCTGCCCAACCTTGCAAAGCTTCTGGATTGGAGAAAACACGGCGCTCCATCTGTTCACATCGCCAAAATTTGAGTTTTAGACAAGAGTATATATAAATAATATTAGGAAATAAAACTCAACTTTAAAATAAGACTGATAGATAAGGTAGACAAGAGAGAAGTTATACAGGAATACTATTAATATTTTATATAACTCATTTTTTTTTAAGAAAAATAGTTTTAACAAATACACTTAATGTACTTAGGGTCTTCCTACGGTCAAGCAAGCGGCTCGATACCACTCTGTAACACCCCATTTAAGGAGTATTATGAAACCCTCATAGCGCCGGGACTGCTCAATTGCAGTACATCCATTGAGTGCATAACATTGCCAACACAAGCTTAAGAGCAAAAGCGAACTTTATTACAATATAAGGGCATTAACGCCAAGGTTCACGGTAGGGCCAAAGGCATTTAGATACATTACAGCAAAAGATGCCACAGGCACGCCTGAGCGGAGAACGACCCTAATTCCAAGCTTCGTCGACCTCGTAAAACATCACCTCTTTGTCTTCACCTGCCTCCTCAAAGTTTGATGTTTCTGTTTATGTTTTTAGCAAGTATGAGTACAATTACCGTACTCAACAAGTCACACGGAGCTTAGCATTAACTACATGCATGTGGTAACAAGTGGAGTGGAAACAGGCTTATTATTTTATGTGGATGCAGTTTCAGTTGAGAATCAAATAAAGACTTTAAAAAGGTACTTCAATAATGTAAAGGGGTTTTCAAGCTTTATTATTGACCTTCAATATTACCAAAATTATTCCTAAAACTACTTATGCCTCACTATTGGATTCACCCATTAAACATAGCTTCATTTACCTAAGCACAGCAGTATTCGAATACCATTTGTCATGACTTTGCAAAGCTGCCTGCTTTACCCACAAGATCTCCTAACTCTCGCTAAGAGCTAAGAAAACAAGGATGTTCACTTTGCTCAATTCTTTGTGTAGACTCACCCAAGAGGTGTTTAATCTTAACAAGCTCGGATGACCCCACGGATCTCGTCCGACTCGTCACAGTCCTACAGTTGTATGGTTAACCACCTCCCATACGAACTCACCCTTTGACTCCCCCTTTTCAGTTGCAGAGGTTCAATTGAAGTTGAGCAGTTACTAAGCCAGGTTTGACTAAGTCAAGGTTTGACAAAGTCAACGCTTGTGGTTGGGCGGTTACTATGTCCTTTACTCAGCATAAGGGTCTAGTCCTTGTATTTTATCCGAGGCATCACCCACTCACAAGCCCAAATTCAGTACACTGTACTGCCACCAATCCACAACCAGCCTCCACCCTAAAATAAGATCTTCGGACCCACCGCTGCGATCCTCACTTATTTTAGTCTCCACTTTTCCAAAACTCTAAACCAAAACCAAAACCTTAACAGTAGAAAGATCTGAGGTGACCTAACTGTCATGATAATATTAATCTTATATTTTATGTTACTAAGTCTTGTCAAGGTGAATGTGGCCATCAAATTAAACTGGGCTTTTCAGGTGGTAGGACATAGCTAATAACAAGTCATTCTAAGCATTCATTGTAAATAAAATAACAGTGCGAAATAACATAATGAAAATACATGTAAATAAATAATTTAAAGAATGTAGGATCAACATGTTCAAAATATGCGCGACTTGCCTTGCGGGTCTAAGATTTCAACTAACTCGAATCCTTCCGCGGGCTGAGCTTGCACTTGGACTTCTTCTCCTTGCTCCGGGCGTTCTTCAACTTCAGTAGCTAACGCAAAGCAATTAAAACAAGTAAATTTCCATACCAAGAATTGAGCTAGGAAATAAAGAGATAAAATAAAAAGAAAATTCAATAAAATACAAATAAATTGGGTTTGGGCTTTATGGAGGTCCTATATGTGGATATGGGCCTGAGAAATGGGTTGGCGGGCTCAAAATGGACAAAATGGGTATAAATATGTATTTTTGGACTTTGGGTCAAACACTATTCATTGGGCTCGGTCGGCACTGTTCCTCGGGCTCGAACCCGACGCAGCTAAGCGGCTCGGTCGGGGCAACTCGGGCGGGTCGGTCGGATGAGCAGTCTTGGCCAAGACTGCTCATCATCTTCCTCACTCGGCCGCCCGCGCGCAGGGAAACAGGGGAGAGAGGCGGCGGCTTGCGGCGGGGCTAGGAGGATTTCAAGCGGCTTTTGAGGACATGGACGGGTTCGTGGGAGTGAGGGGTTCCATTTTGGGTGGCGGCGGGCCGTGGCGGCGGCTTTTGCCGTGGTGAGTACTTCTCTTTTGCGGCCATTTTTAAAACCGCGGGAGAGTGGAAGCTTCTTAGGGCAATTGGGCCGGCTTTTGAGCATCAGTGGGGTTAGGGTAAGCTCATGGAAGTGTTGGCTTGAGCTAGGGAGGTCGGGGTTGGGCCGGCCACGGTGGGGGTTGGCGGCGGCGAAGAGGCTCACGGTGCCGGGGAAGACGAGGGGCCGAGGAGCTAAGGTGGCGGTTGGGGTAGGTTTTGGGGAGCTCGGAGATGCTACAGTGAGGCAATTGGAAAATAGGTGGCGGAGAACCGACATTGGTCTAGGGCTCCGGTGGGGAGTTTTGCAATTACCGCGATGGGGAGGAGAGGGAGCTTGGGTGTTCGGTGAGCTTGAGGAGGGATGGAGTTCACCGTGGAGGCTCAATTGCTTAAATAGAAGCTCGAGGCGGTTCGGCACCATCTTGTTGGCAGAGCGGCGGCAACATGGCGCGCCGGGAGAGTCCGGAAGGGCGATGCGGTCGTCGTCGAGGTGTGTGTCAGGCGTCCTCGGGCGGTGTTTCTGCGGCAAAAAGAGTAGGCGGTGTCGGTCGGTCGGGCGGTGAGAGAGAGAGGCGGTGCGGGGAGGCGGGCGGTGGCGGCGGCGGGAGGGCTGCCACCGCAGCAGAGCATTAATGGGAGTGGTACGGCGTCGACAAGTGGGCGGGGCTGGCGGGGCTGGAAGGCGTGGGAGGCCGGGTCGGCTTGGCGGCGACGAAGCAATGAAAGCGGCGAGATTTTTCGGCCATGAACAAGGACCGCGAAAATCGTCCGCTCATTGTGATGACAAGGATTAAGGATGGGTTTGCTTTGAGATTAGTGTGGAATAGCTTTGGGAGGCTAAAGGAATCAAATTCCAACTCAAACTCAATTCAATTTTGGATTTTGCAAAAATTCAGTTTTGTTTCAATGGCTACCCGCTCTTTAGAGCTGTGTAGTCGAAAGATCGACCGTCCAAACCTAGTGCATGGTCAAACGCGTGCCAAAACTGAAGTACCAAGTTGGCGCGCGATAAAGTTTTTCTTCTCTCCCAACAATGCATACAAAGAGTCTCTTTTTTTCAGCTTCTAAATATTTTTTTTTACAGTAACTAATTTTAAACTAAGTGTCTTTTTAATACGGGGTTTATAAGTTGATAATATATACTATAGCAACTTCATTTATATCAACTAAAACTGCAAGTAAGTTTCTTTTGCTCTGTACTATCTCTTATGAATAGTCCAAAAGTCATAAACCGCCAAAACAATAGTCTCAAACACTGTTCAATTTCTAGGACAAAGATTCGACAAATATATAGTGGATTGTGCGGTTCCTGAGTGACTGTAGCTGATCCTCTCACACAGTTGAACCGAAGAAATGGCATCAATAATGCAGCACCTAAAACTTTTACAGGCATTGGTAGTTACAACCAAGATCTTACGAACAGACTAAATATCATAAACCGCTAAAAGAACAGGCCCAAACACTAGTTCAATTTCTAGGTCAAAGATGAATTGTACATGCAGGGAGGTGGTTTGTTGCCGTATCCTAATCACACCCTCGCAGTGCTTGCTTGTGTGTGGAATCTAGGGTTCCTTTCTTGGAACCCAGCTGGCATGTGGGGCCCTTCCCAGCCACCCCATTTGGATCTTCTTCTACCACACTTTAGGTTGCAGCTGAGCTGACATGATGTACTTCGGAGTCTTCAAGGAGCGCACTTCCGGAGCCTTTAATTCCGTTTGTAATTCTTGTTGTTTTGTGAGGGTTTCTTCCTCCCATTAGTCGTACGATGCGACAATGGCTACCTCTGCTTTGATCGCTTTATGCAGACATGGAGTCGGTGAGTACCGAGCTCAGTCGCAATTTCAGTCAGAGAGAGATTGGCCAATGCATGCCATATGGCAAGGATTGAAAACCCTGTGCCTGTCCTGGATCTTGACAGAATTTATGCGATGAATGGTCGGTAGTAGAGTGAAGGACAACAGTTCTGCAGCAAGTAATGCGCTGTGTTCACTTGTGCATCAGTATAATCCAGGAAGGCAGCACTGGCAAACTAGTTGATCGAAAGGTTGGTACTGAATAGATAGATGATTGTTGTTACTAACAGCATAATTAACAGCATAATTATTCAGCCTGTGCAAGCAATCAAACACGTTGTGACTATGTTACGCAGATATCGATCAATGCAATTACTGCTTCGACGCACGCAACATTTCCTCTGCTCTGTATCTTTTCTTTGAACATCACAGGAGCAATTTTTTTTCCTGAATCAAACAAAGAGGAGTCGCTGGTGCACACAACATGTCAACATTGTACGAGCATGGTCCACACTAGCCGATCTATGCGAGGCGGCTCCTTTGTAGAGTACCAGAGGATTGAACAGACAGGCACAGTCCGTTCATTAACGGCTATGTCGTCTTCTTCACTGCGCGATGCGTCATGTTGTACGCTGTTGTCTGCACTGTGCATCTTTGGCTCTGTTAGTATCACCGCCTCCATGAATGTACATTGTCCAGCATCAGTTTTTCTTTAAGGCTCCAGTATCAGTTAGTTTTTTTTCGGGGCTACATTTTACCATACGTCTATTCAATGTTAAAATCGGGGAACCGAAGTACTAAACATGTAGTACAGGGTATGAATTGATCATGCTTTATGTATCAATGAAAGCAAGGGAGACATGTACGCTTTTCCATTGGTCTAATATTCATCAGAATGACTATTTCCTTTGTGTATATGCAAAACAACTGTGGTGATTTTTCCACTGTTTACACTTGAGCTGCGTTAGGGGGCGCTTGAAACGGCTTCAGGCTTTCAAAGCCGAAAGCCGAATAGAACGTCTAGCTTTTAGAAGTGGCTTCAACTGGATCGAGCTCCGCCGCCACCGCAAGTTCTACCTCCACCCCGACAGCCTGCTGCCTCACGACGGTGCTGCCATGAGCTCCTCCTCTGCCCCGACAGCGATGCTACATACTCCACCTTCACCCTGATGGTGACGGCGCCGACACAAGCTCCACCTCTGTCATGGTCCGGGCATCCTCCTCCCCTATCATTATCCTTCTTTGTGCCGGCCTCCTACACTAGATTCGGCAACCCCCACACCCCACATCGGATCCCACGAGGGCGGACGATGCTGGCATGAGCTCCACCTCCGTCGCAGCCCAACAGATAAGGCATCCTCCCCCGCGAGCCTGCCAACTAGACGCTAGCCCGCGTTCCCGTCCGCCTCCTATGCTCTTAGTCTCCACCGCAGAAGGACAGCCGATCATCCCCGACGGCATCGAGATCTCCGACTACCCCCTCTTCACCCATTGTGGCATCCGACCCGTCTTTGACATCCTCCACACTATCTACGCCATGGCCTTCAACAAGCTCAATGTCTTCCACTAGTGTAATCCAGTTAGCTCAGCTAAAAGCTCTAGCGCAATCAAACACGTCACACTTTCAGTCGTTTCTATTTTTAGCCACTACTATTCCGCAGTTAAAAGCTAGAAGCTCTAGCCGTTTCAAACACCCCCTTAGGATTACCTCCATGAATGTGCATTCAATGTCAGTTAGTTTTGGCTTTCTTTTGGGCTGTAATTCAATGTGCGAAATATCTTAGGCGGTAGCCCTCCAATTTAAACAATTCACATACATGCAGTATGTAACGCCCCAGAGGTAACACACTTTCGTGGACAATCAAACCATAGGCACACGTAGCAATTCATTTGTGTTTTCATCCTCAAACTTACCTAGAATTGTTACATCCTCATTCACCATCATTCTGTAGCCCGATATCAATATGGAGGAGATGGAGGTCCTGAATGTATCGTGCATCCTCAATTGGACATGGAATTGTTGTATCTAGAAAATTTGAAATCTATCTAGTCGATATCAATATTGTAACAGCCTAAAAAGCCTGTTGCTTGAAACTGTGAGAATGTCATAAACTTTTTGATTGCACTACGTTACCGTTTAATTTTTATTGGAGTTTTGATTTAAAGGTTTCCATTGGATATGACACCTGAAAATAAAATAGTAAAGAGAAAGTAGGATTGACATCATTAAATTGAATTGAAAATTAAGGAAATATTTTATCAAAAATATTCATGAGCTCAAATGATGAGAGAATGGAATTAAAAACAAAAATCTAATAGATGAAATTCTAAATACAAGCCAATTGCAAAATTAAGATCAATTGTAATTAAAATAGGAAACCAATTGGAGACTTGAGAAGATCTTGTTCCCTTGCCATTCAGAAACCCTATACGGTATTATAGGAAATTGAGTTTGGTACAAATACAAATCGGGTTCAAATTCAAATGCAATTCGGCCATGTATTGAATTGGTAGTTTAAATAGAAAATTCAAACCAGAAATTTGCAGAAAATTCAACAAAATAGGAGAAGAATAGTTGGGCTTGGCCCACTAGCCCTGGCCTATTTTTCCTGGCCTGTTGGGCCTTTGGCCCAGCCTGGCTTGGCCCAAGCTAGCGTGGCCGCTCTGGAGCGCACCCCGCTCACTCTGTCCGCGCGTCGTGTGCGCATAGCTGCGTTGTGTCATGTGCCATGCCAATTACTGTGCCGCTGCAGCACGTGCACGCCCCTATCTGTGCCCGCCCCCTTGGCACGTGTGCGCGGCCATCCTTTCCCCTGCCCCCCTTCTTTCATCCTTCTCCCTGCCAGGTGCCCCCGCCATGCCATGTGTCGTGTTGTTGTGCATGCCGTGCAAGACCACTCCTGTGTCAGACACCGCTGTATCCTGAGAGCCACTGCTCCACACCATGCCGTGCACCATTCACCGTCACTTCGCGCCTCTGTGCCATGTCGCACGATGACGCTGCCATCTTCGGCCCCTGTGCCACATCCATGCCACCGCCATTGCAACTCACGTCGCCTGGTCGCCCCAGTCGCTGTAAGAAGCTCGCCGTGCTCCATAAACCACCCATGCAACCCACACCTCCTTCCCTTCCCAAGAATTGCCCCCGCATCGACCGAAGCTCACCAGAGTCGCTCTTCATCCCCAGCTCTAGTCACTGCCACCCTAGCCACTATGGTGAACTATACCCCAATTCTATTGGCAGAGGCCTCCTCATCACTTACTAATACCTTCCCTACCAGCATGTTGGATCAGTGACCGCCGTAGTTGGTTGGTGCCATGCTCCACCTCTCATCATCGTGGGTCCACATCGCCAAGCTTCTACTGACATCCTTGAGCTCCATTGACCATGCAGGTAGCTTCCTAGCAGCCCTTAGTTGCTTCAGTAGCACCGAATTGATCCAAGACGTAGCCCACCACCGTAGTGACGTGCTCTGACCATCGTCACCGATCACCACACCAACCAAATTAAGCAGCGATACTTAGCCTGGGGGTGCGCGTCGAGACGGGAATTCCATTTTTAGGTTATCCGTCGAACGTTGTCTTCTCACTTGCCAGCGATGAACTCACCTCTCTTTGGCGAGAGGACGACAACTATAGCAAAGTACTTAGGTTAACCATGTGATTAGTTTAAAAACTAATGAACATCTTAGCCATTCACTGACCGGTGGCTCCTCGATGTTAATTAAAAGTCCAGAATCTATTACATGTGGGGCCCCATCCATTTAAAAACTCTATAAACCAGTTAAATGAGTTGGGAATCACTGACATGTAGGTCCCCATGCACTGTTCGCACATTAACCGTCCCCACTTATCAATCTCTGTAGCATATGTAATAGAAAAATAAATCATAAAAGAATTAAAAACAAGTGGACCCTACCTTTCATACACAGTAGCTTTTCAATGAAAAAATAAATAGAAAATAAAATTAAAACTCAGTGGGCCCCACATGTCAGTGAGGGACACTCTCTCTCCTTTATCATTTTCTCGAATTAATTCAAATCTCAAATTTTGAAAGACTCGTTCTTATTCATCTTAAGTCCAAATTTAGTGAAACTTATTTCTAAATTCATCTAAAGATCTTTTCAATGGGACTAAAATTATGAATTTTGGAGTTTATTTGAATTTGTTTCTATTTGCTGGTATTTATGCAAATCGGTGCATGATCGTTTGACAGCCTACGAAGTTCAAGAAGAACAAGAGACTGAGGCAAGCCAAGACCTGCAAGATCAAGCAACCTGTTAACAAGGCGAGTCAATACTTTGATCATGTTGAACCTACATTTTATTTGACTTATTTCTGTTGTTATTTACTATGCAAATAATGTTTACCTTAAGATTTTAGATACATGCATATTATACATTGTGATTCTATTATCTCCCATCCCTTGAAATAATTGGGCATTTAATCCTTGTCACCCTAGACACTATAATGGTAATATTAACCATAAGTCACATTTAAAGTGTCATGCTTAGTTTTGCTTCGATACCAGGGGTATTGATTTGCTCTGACATCATTTCAAGCATGAAAACTCAGTTTGGGGCAGTCACTAGTGGGAAAGTGATTAGTATGTTGTAACTTAACTACTTTTACACCCTCAAAATCCTCAACTTACTTAAATGTCTAGGTGGATGATATGGAGAGCTGGTGTAGTGGATGCACGAGAGAGTGTTAGATTGCGGCACGTGAGAGTGTTGGATTGCGGTAGAACCTCCCATATAAATTTTAAGGACTGAATCTTGTAGCGCCCTCTAGTGTAAAGAAGCGCAACCACAAATCTATATTGGTATGACCTGGCTAACTAATTTGCATCGACGTAGCGTGGGTTGTGCCATTAGTGTGAACAGTGCAAAGGGAAGGACCTTTGGCGTGACGGCGCAAGAGGGGGTTTCTGGAGGGATGATCATATCCCACAGTGGTGAAATCTTAGCAGGTGTGACCTCATTGGGAAAATGCATTGTAAAGGCTTTGTGGCGACCTACTTGATATGCGCGTCTATGGAAACATGTGGAATATAACAAGTTGGTTATCTCTTGTGGGTAAAGTGTGTGTTCTTTACAGAGTAAAAACTGTTCGAACATCTATGCCCATGGTCACGAGCGGGCATCAGAACCTACTGGAGTTAGTTCTATTTATAAAATAATCTTTATGGTTGGGATGAAAGTCAGTTTGTATTGCCCTAGGCGGTCAGTCCCAGTGATGACAATATGCAGATATAACGCTGAGGAACTAGCATTGGTTACAGGAAAACAAGTAATAGTTGAGGGATCCTGTATTATTATTAATATTGCAATCTTTCACGCATTTTAGAAAATCAACTTCAGTTAAAACTACTAAGTTACAGGAATTTTAATTATTTGTAATTGTCAACTAAGCCATTTAGCAAAAAAAAACCATAGCCAACCTTGTTCAGCCATGCATCTATAATAATGCATTCTGTGTGGTGACTCGCGGAGCACGATTAATGGTGCTCACACTCGCTTACTCAACTAAATCAGAAGTGAAGGAGTAAGGTTCCTACGCCCATCACAATGCATTAGGTCCAGATGGTGAAAAAGACGGAGGAAACTAAGTAAATCGTTAGTATGATAGTTTTTACCCAGTCGCTCGCCTGTGGAAGGTTATGGCCCCGCTTTTATTAATCGGTCTCGTTTCCGCTTTTACATTATAAGTATTTGGCCTAAGCGGTCCATTATGTAAAAATTGCCCAACGCGGTATATGTAAAACTCTGTATGTGATATTATGGATTGGTGTGGTCTAAGCGATGTATGAAATAATTTAGCATTGTATCTATGAGTACTATGTACTGATCTAGAGAATAGTGAAGTATAATTATATAGGATTCTAGATTGTAAAATCCGAGTCTGACAAATATCAGGGAGATCGAAGTCCTAGACATGTCATGGAACTTTTCAAAGGCCTGAATTTCTCGCATGCCTTCATTGCAAGATGTGAATATTTAATAAAGGGTATGAATTGGAACATGTTCTTTTGGACTGTGGCTGATAGTTTTTGTTGCATTTTTCGAGATGCATTGGATGACAAAGACGCTAACGCGGCCAGTACACATGATTTTGAGCTTGATAAGCCATTCAGATAATCCACTTTGAGAAATGTCCTATTTATTTCGATTTCTGGAGGAACTAAAAGCTAAAAACCAAAAAATATTGCCTTCGTCATGCTTCATGCCGCAACGAAAGCAAGGAAGGCATGTGCGGTTTTTCCATCGGACTAATATTTATCGCATTGACTGTTGCCTTTTTTTTAGATCCATTTACTATCGCCGTTGTGTACATGCAAATGTGGTGCTTTTTTTCCACTGTTTACCCTTGAGCTCTTTTCTGGTTGGGTCCAAAGGAACGGCCCACACGAACAAGAGATAATGGAAGAATGCAGCCATGCTAGTTGGGCTGTAGGGTCGATTTTGCCTAGACCAGAATCTAAAAAAAAAACCTCTGAAAAGTTGTCTCCTTTCCATGCTCTCGTTGTCTACGTAATAAATCGACAAGAAATGCATGTGAGTGAGATCAAGGCTTGCTCTTTTCCGGCAAGATCCCATGCATGGCAGAACTAATGGATTGCGCGAAGGCTACGATAGCAGAAAATAAAACTTTTCTACCGTGCACACAAGAACATCATGCTTAAGGAGGGATCATGGATCGTTACCACTAGACGCAGCAGCAGTGAAGAAGAGTTGGAGAAGCCGATCCAACCACGCGTCGAGGTAGTAGTGGAAGTAGTCGATCGTCCCGAACCGATCGTCTCCTCCACGCGATCAACCACACCACGAGCGGATCCAATCAGAGGTTGTTGATGCCGATCAACGCCGCGAGCGGCGCCGCCTCCGGTATCCACACGTCCGGGGCTGGGCGCCGATCGCGAGTGTACCGGCCTCGCGAGCGCCTAGGGTTTGGCTCGGAGGTGGCGGCGGGGTTTAGCTCGGGATTATCGGATCGTTCCTCACCCCTCGCCTCCATATATAGACCTCCTCACTTGGGCCTCGTGGACCGAGGCCCAATAGAGTCTATCCGGATCTCTATCCGAATTGAGCCCATATCCGAATCACATTCGAATTAGTGTTCCAACCCGTTAAGTGTGCGACCACAGCAGGTTCACGTATACTTGGTCGCGACCGAAACACCTTCCGGTCACCGTGTTAATAGCGGCCTCTAGTAAGACATATTAACCCCAAAGTATACGTAAAGATCATATCGGCTGAACATGTAATGTTCTCATGTACTAATCCCTTTGCCTCACGATATAGATTAAGCTCAAGGCGAGACATGTGTCATCCTCTTAATAGCTCAATCACTCTCTCGATTCCGTGATGGATTATAAACTCGTGATTGACTCCTCAATCACCTTGGCATGGCCATGCACTTTCATAATCCATTACATCGAGGGGCCGAGATATCTCTCCCATAAGGAGGGCAAATTCTATCTTGATCATTCACATCCCACTACATGTTTCATGGCAAACCCAAAGACTACTTTTATGACTACCCGATTCACGGAGTAGTGTTTAGTAGTCCCAAAGTAGCTACTACGCATCTTGGGAACCATGATGATCTCAAGTCTAAGGATTCCACATAAACACTACTTGAGACCAACTGATGACATATGGAATCTCTGCAGTGTCTCATGGCGGGTCTATCCAACATATGTTCACTAACACATGTCCATATTATTGATTTGGTATCTCCATACCATGATCCATGAGACATGATCATCAATCAATACATATCTTGATCTTTGAATCATATTTGTTCCTCATATGAAATATAATCGGGATCATTTAGAAATAGCAACATTTTGGCATTAAGAGTCTTATGAATAAGTCACATACTCATTGATCAATAATGATAATGTCTATTTCAAGGAACAAAGCAATGTAACATAAACATAGTATGTGATATATTCAACATCTCCATGTTGCCTCTAGGGCATATCACCAATGATCTCCCACTTGCACTAGAGTCAACCATGTGGGTATCTAATACCCATTGCCCTAGTGTGAGCCTCATGCTTTGGGCGGGAAGCGGCTTTGTCAACGGATCTGCAATGTTCAAATCCGTGTGTACTTTGCATATCTTAACATCGCCTCTCCACAATCTCGCGGATGAGATGAAATCGCCGTAGAATGTGCTTGGACTTACAGTGCGATCTAGGCTCCTTGGCTTGCGAATGGCTCCACTTGTTGTCACGATGAGGTCCATTGGGTGGAGGCACTAGCCATCACACCAAGCTCGAAACAAATTTCTTGATCCAAACGACCTCTTTAGCGACTTGAAGCCGCTATGTACTCGGCTCATTGTAGAATCGACAACTGTCTCCTGCTTGGAACTCTTCCACTTACCGCACCGCCATTCGAGGCGAACACAAATCCGATTGCGATCTAAAATCATCTTTGTCGGTTTGGAAGCTAGCATCGGTGTAACCATTTACAACGAGCTCTTCCTCACCCCATAGACGAGGAACACATCTTTAGTTCTTCTCAAGTACTTCAAGATGTTCTTCTACGGTAATCCGGTGACTTTCACCGGATCGACCGGTATCTACTCGTAGCACTTAAAGCATACGAGACATCCGGGCGTGTACAAAGCATGGCATACATAATGGATCCAATGGTGAAGCATATGGAATCGCATTCATTTTATCCGCTCATCGGTGTACTAGGACACCGATTCTTGCTAAGATTTATACCATGTGACATAGGTAGGAAGCCTTTCTTGGAATCCTGCATGTTGAACCTTTTCAACACCTTGTCAATGTACGTATCTTGGCTTAATCAATCGACCTTTTGATCTATCTCTATAGATCTTGATGCCCACAATATATCGCCTCTCCTAAGTCTTTCATAGAAACTACTTTTCAATGAAGACTTAATGATTCGAGCATAGGAATGTCATTTCGATCAATAATATGTCATCCACATATAAGACCGAAACACGAGTGCGCTCCCACTAGCCTTTTGTAAACACAAGGCTCTTCTTCGTTCTTGATGAAACCAAACCCTTTGATTACTTCATCAAAGCGAATGTTCCAACTCGAGATGCTGCTTTAATCCATAAATAGATCTTTGCGACTTGCATATCTTTCTAGGCGATTGCGGATCGACAAAACACGTGGGGTGTGTCATGTACACATCCTCACTCGATTTCCATTAAGGAAAGCTGTTTGACATCCATTGCCATATTTCATAGTCGAAATAGCGACAATCGCTAGAATGATCCGAATAGACTTTAGCATTGCGACGGGCGAAAAAGTTTCATCATAATCAACACCTTGAATTTGTTTGAAACCTTTGGCCACCAATCGCGCTTTATAGATGTGAACATTTCCATCTATGTCTATCTTTTCTTGAAAACCCATTTGCACTCAATGGTTTTAACACCATCGGTGGATCAACCAAGTTCCAAACTTGATTCTTGTGCATGGATTCAATTTGGATCTCATGGCTTCAAGCCATTTCAGTCTGGTCCCACCATCGCTTCTTCATAGGTCTTAGGTTCATCGTTGTCTAACAACAATATATCCTGTTGTTGAGTAGTCAAGAACATGTACCTCTCGGTACACGACGTGACCTCTCGACCTACGTGGTGCGGTGTGTCCACAGCAGGTTCTTCAACAGTTTGTTCATCTGTTGTGGTTCTCAGAGGAGCTGAAACGTTTTGGTGTTTCTCGAATTTCTTCAAGTTGCACCATGCTCCCACTATCCCTTCTTGAGAGAAACTCTTTCTCTAAGAAGACACCATCTTAGGCGACAAACACTTTGCCTTCTTCTTGATTATAGAAGTAATATCCTTTTGTTTCCTTAGGATACCCGAAAGAAGCATTTATCGGTTGGGGTGAGCTTATCGGTTGTAAACGTTTTACATAAGTCTCACATCCCCAAATCTTAAGAAAAGACAAGCTAGGGCGTTGTCTGTCCACATCTCATATGGTGTCTTTTCTCGATTTTGATGGAACTCTGTTTAGTGTGGCGGTACTGTTTCAAGGCGTACCCCAAAAGACAACGGAAGATCACTGTGGCTCATCATAGAGGCACCATATCTAATAAGGTGCGATTTCTCGTTCGAGATACCCCATTCCATTGAGGTGTTCGGGCGAGTCAATTGTGGAACAATTCCACAATCCTTGAGATGATTACCAAACTCATGGCTCAAATACTCGCCTCCACGATCGGATCGTAGAAACTTGATTGTCTTGCCTAAATGATTTTGTACTTCATTTTGGAATTCTTTGAACTTTTCAAAGGATTCGGACTTATCTTCATCGGTAGATATATCCATATCTACTAAAGTCATCGATAAAAGTTATGAAGCATCGAAAACCACCTCATTTGTTGAGCTCATTGGTCCACATACATCGAATGTACGAGTGCCAATAAGTCACTTGCACGTTCACCTTGACCGGTGAAAGGTGCTTTTGTCATCTTGCCAAGTAAACAAGATTCGCATGTCTCAAATGATTCAAAATCAAATGAGTGCGAGAATACCATCTCTATGGAGCTTCTCCATGCGTTTCTCATTTATGTGACCTAGCGGCGGTGCCAAATAAGCGTGGGATTCAAATCATTCGATCGTTGCCTCTTTGTATTAATGTTATAGACCGATGACTCTTCAAGAGTAAGAACATATAACCCATTCACCAATGGAGTATGACAATAGAACATATCTTTGAAATAAAGAGAACAACCATTGTTCACGGATCTAAAGTCATAACCTTCGCTTGTAAACATGAAGCGAAATAATGTTCTTGGAAAGAGATGGAACACAATAACAATTATTCAATCCCAAAACTAATCACGAAGGTAAAGACAATGGCATGGTGCCAACGACCACCGCATGACAACTTTTGCTCCATTGCCAGCGAAGATCCACTTCGCTCCTCCTCAAACTTCTACTTCTTCTTAGCCCCCAACGATTTGCAAATGTGAGCAACCGATCCGGTATCAAATACCCAAGAATCGATAGATGAAGTAGCAAGATTGATTTCTATAACATTTATACAGGAGCGGAAGTCGTACTTCCTTCTTTTCTCAAGATCCTCCAAGTACTTTGGGCGTTCCTTTTCCAATGTCACGATTGCTTCTGATGTAGCAATCGCATCGAGCGAGGCCCTTCTTGACTTGCTTGGCCTTAGAACCGCTCGCGATCTCATCGGGAGCTAACTTTCTTTGACCGCGTCTTTCTTTACATAGGGCTTGCCCTTGCCTTTCTGCATCATCATCACATGATGGTGCTTTTCTTAATGCTTTCCTCGGTGATTTTAGCATCCCATGCAACTCGACCAAGGTCTTGTCCATGTTGTTCATGTGATAGTTCGAATGAATGGCTCAAAGCTCGAGGGGCGATTGAAGAATCACATCGATAGCCAACTCTTGGCTAAGGGAAAACCAAGCTTTTCGGACTCTCAATGTAGCCAATCATCTTAATCACATGAGGGTCGACGGATTCCCTTCGCAAGCTCCCACGCAAACAAGGACTTTGAAGTGTTGAACCTCTCGGCCCTTGCTTGGTTCTCAAACATACCACGCAACCCCACAATGATATTGTAGGCATCGTGTTCTCATATTGCTTCAAGCTCGAGAGGACATTGTGGCAAGCATGAGACGACTCACATCAAGGTAATCATTCGTTTGCTTCTCATAAGCTTTCCGTGCAGCCACGTGGTATTATCGGGCAAGTCATCGGGATAAGGAGACTCAAGGACATACTCCTTGCGCTCTTGCTTGAGAACAATTCTCGGGTTGCGATACCAATCCAAAAGTTCGTTCCATTGAGTTTTCTTTCTCAAGAATAGATCGCAAATTAAAAGAACTGGATGCGGCATTAGTTGACATGATCTACAACAAAGAATATGCAAAGTTTAGCACTATGTTCATGTTTGATCTTCCATTAAACAATTTAACAAAGATACTCTCACTATATGTTTTGTAATCGTCTTCCTCTAACGACATATAGTGGTCAAGATCCATGTTCATCTAAGTTCTAGTGAGCTTTGGCATCACCGCTAGAAACCTAGTGACGTAGGTAAGCAACACTTGCTAATCACATCTTATGTGACTCTTGTTTGTTGGGTGGCATCCAATGCCCGGCTCCCAACACCATGCCCCAAGGCCCAAATCTAATTTGATAGCCTTGTCAAGTAAACCAATACTATGCATGTGGATGTCCGACATCCACCCTATTAGATCAAGATAGTTGATGGTACTCTACTTTGGCAGACCTACCAAACAATGATCATGATTCTTATAGGCGCAGCAATTGGAAGGGCATCAAAACAAATTCTTAATTTTTCTTGAGAGAAGCTATTCTATCATGAAAAACTAACCCTTAGTTGGTATGGCATGAAAGAATAGTATGACAAGAAATAAATATCACATGCATATAATCACATTATCTTTGTGAATGGTATGGCATTTTGTATCGTAGTGGTCGCCATCGCCATGGTTCCACGGTGATATTCTTCGCCACACTTCTTGTCCTCTTTGTCATCATGCTTGAAGCCTCCATAGCAAAGAACTAAACTATTACAACTAATAGGTAGCAAATGAATTACATGAGGAGCTCAAGCATCACAAGTCGACACGCAGTCGTTATACAATTAAAGAACGACCTCAACCCTACTGTGATTAATACGACACACGGCCGCCAAAACACACATGCATCACATATGCATCTATGCCATACCATTCACATCATTCCTGCAAAAACAAGTTAAGCGTAGAACATATTCTACATACGACATGAATGTGTTTCTATAACAATCTATGCGTATACAAGGCGGTCCCATAGATCGCACACAAGAACATCATGCTTAAGGAGGGATCATGGATCGCACACAAGAACATCATGCTTAAGGAGGGATCATGGATCGTTACCACTAGGCGCCAGCCAGCAAAAGAAGAGTTGGAGAAGCCGATCCAACCACGCGTCGAGGTAGTAGTGGAAGTAGTCGATCGTCCGAACCGATCGTCTCCTCCACGCGATCAACCACACCACGAGGATCCAATCAGTAGGTTGTTGATGCCGATCAACGCCGCAACGAGCGGCGCCCACCGGTATCCACACGTCCGGGATCGGAACGCCGATCGCGAGTGTACCAAAGACTCATGAGCGCCTAGGGTTTGGCTCGGAGGTGGCGGCGGGGTTTAGCTCGGGATTATCGGATCGTTCCTCGGCCCTCGCCTCCATATATAGACCTCCTCACTTGGGCCTCGTGGACCGAGGCCCAATAGGAGTCTATCCGGATCTCTATCCGAATTGAGCCCATATCCGAATCACATTGAATTAGTGTTCCAACTTTGTTAAGTGTGCGACCACAGCAGGTTCACGTATACTTGGTCGCGACCGAAACACCTTCCGGTCACCGTGTTAATAGCGGCCTCTAGTAAGACATATTAACCCCAAAGTATACGTAAAGATCATATCGGTGAACTGTAATGTTCTCATGTACTAATCCCTTTGCCTCACGATATAGATTAAGCTCAAGGCGAGACCGTGTCATCCTCTTAATAGCTCAATCACTCTCTCGATTCGTGATGGATTATAAACTCGTGATTGACTCCTCAATCACCTTGGCATGGCCATGCACTTTCATAATCCATTACATCGAGGGGCCCGAGATATCTCTCCCATAAGGAGGGCAAATTCTATCTTGATCATTCACATCCCACTACATGTTTCATGGCAAACCCAAAGACTACTTTTATGACTACCCGATTCGGAGTAGTGTTTAGTAGTCCCAAAGTAGCTACTACGCATCTTGGGAACCATGATGATCTCAAGTCTAAGGATTCCACATAAACACTACTTGAGACCAACTGATGACATATGGAATCTCTGCAGTGTCTCATGGCGGGTCTATCCAACATATGTTCATTAACACATGTCCATATTATTGATTTGGTATCTCCATACCATGATCCATGAGACATGATCATCAATCAATACATATGCTGATCTTTGAATCATATTTGTTCCTCATATGAAATATAATCAGGGATCATTTAGAAATAGCAACATTTTGGCATTAAGAGTCTCATGAATAAGTCACATACTCATTGATCAATAATGATAATGTCTATTTCAAGGAACAAAGCAATGTATCATAAACATAGTATGTGATATATTTAACATCTCCATGTTGCCTCTAGGGCATATCACCAACAAGAACAAGGTAGCGGTCAATCAATCTAGGATCAACATGAGCATAGGTTTCAAGCAATTTTTTCACAATACTTCTTATAGCTTTGATCCGCGACTGTCTAGTGAAGCATTTGTCATAGGCTTGATCCAGGTAAAACATGACAGAAAATATATTGATGCTCAATGACTAATTTAAACTTTTTACTGAACTGATTGGTACATGAAAGAGTGACATTTCAGGCAATGAATATAAAAACCACATATTTTTCACCTCCAAATCCTAATGCTCAGAATAGCCAGCACAAGGGTTCCTGCTCGCTGGAAGGGAGTTTTCTGGCTTGATTGGTTAGGTGGGGGCATGGTAATAAATAGGGAATAGTGGAGTAGTAGGAGATTGATGTTTACATAGTGGATAGTGGATAATGAGTGATATTTTAGATGATATATTCTAATAACGAAATCTAAAAAACATTTATAGTTTTAAATTACTTATGTGTCTATATATATATATATATATATATATATATATATATATATATATATATATATATATATATATATATATATATATATATATATATATATATATATATCATGATTCATAACTTAGTTACTAACCTAAACAATGGTTGTGGCCAGTTCACGAGCTCAAAGCAAAACAGCATACAAAATCGTCGAGTCACTGACGACAAAAGGACAAGAAATGCGGGCCTACTGGAATTCAAAAAAAAAAAAAAGCTAGCCAGCTACTGACTATGCTACATCAACAAACCAACGAGACATCGATCTCTAGCATCTAGGCGTAATAGCGGCCGCTATACCACCACTATATTAGACTGATCGTAATAACGGTCGCAAAGTTCCAACCAATTATTTTTTTCGACGCAACTTTATTTCGATAGCGCTAATACTTCATTATCTATTGAGGCCGCTACAAACGCTATTTAGTACAAAGGGGGTGTGGGGTTCTCCTTCAACGGATCTACGCACACAGTGTAAGGTCCATCCATCTGCTGGGACGGCTGCCCCCTAGCGACATATCATCGTAGCGACGTCCGAACAGACAAGAAAGTAGTAGGGTTGAAAACGGATCGGATACGATTGAATAGTCTTAGATATGAATATAAATTTATATTTTTAAAATAAATACGAATATAAATTCAAATATTCTCAAATACAGATACGAATATTCTCAAATACAGATACGAATATTCTCGAATACGAATACGGATATTTTCGAATTTTTAATCACAAAATTCGTACGGATTTTTCATGTGTTCCAGAAACGGATCGAATACGAATATGGATACGAATATTCTCGAATACGAATGTGAATACGAATATTTTCGAATACGGATACTTATATTCTCGAATATGAATATGAATATTTTCGAATACAAATTTTACTTATCATATTTGCGTTTTTTCAGATACAAATAACGAATAAAATGAATTATCTGTTATGTTTTCTACCCCTACGAGGAAGGTAACGAACACAGCTCAGACGAAAGAGCATCTAACACCAGCGCTATATACGGTGCGCTGCCCCAGCGTTGCCAATGCGCTTTTCCCCTGTTTCTTTGTATCAGCTTACACGTGCGCTTGTGTGCCTCTGAGGTTTCACAAAGGCGATGCTCGTGTGTCCAACACTCAATCCCACGTTTATTCTCGAGTCTAAACCATGGCTACAAGCCTACAACGCGAAATTTTACGTGCAACGTGGACATGATATGGACTAGGATTTGATACTACGCTGAGACACCCCCGCGACCACATCATCGGACCCTCCCAAGTAACACAAACCTCTCCTAAATGCTCGAGACAAGTCTCGTTCTCAGAACCTGCGGGAGTTTTGGCAGTGGCTACCGCTGAAGGATTTTAATTGAAAATAAATAGTAAGGATTGAAAGGAGTAGTATTTAGAAAAAAAATGCGAGCGATAAAAAAATGAGAAAGAGATACGTATACGAGATGGAAGCAAAAGGAGTGGGGTACGTGATACGTCTATAACCATTTGTCTTATCCTCAGAACAAGATATGAGCGAGAAGAATAAAGAAGTCACTTTAAAAAGACATATACTCATATTAACATCTATTGCTCTAAACAGAAACCAGAAGTAAAAATCAATACGAACAATTCCGCGCATTGACATTATGCTCACCACGAAACCTTACTAACACAACATCTTTGGAACACCCCAAAATTTCAAAACTTGGAATTTATTGTGAATTTTGCTTGAATTTCAAATTTTTACCCAATTTGGCAATCTCCCTGGAAAATACGCTTTCCCTTTTCATCCTTCCCACCTTCTCCTCGCGCAGGCGCCCTCGCTCGCGCGCCGCCTCCCCGCCGCCTTCCCGAAGGCGCTGCCGCATGCGTCGCCGTCTCCTCGCGTGGGATTGCGGCGCCGTCTCCCCTGCCCTGTGTCACCCCTGCACAGCCGACCCCACCGGTCAGCCACTCCCTTCTCTGCGCCTACCCCGCGCAGCGCGCCGCCCCGCGCACGCTGAGACCGCCGGTGCACCTCGCCCCTTTTCGCAACTTCCGTCTCTCACAGGGGTCAAACCACCGTCCCGTCGCGCCAGAGGATGCGCCACCTCCCCTTCACAACCTCTGCGTGCGCAAGTGCAGCTCCCCTTCCCGCGCCCGCGTGAGACGCTCTCCCCGCACCGCCTCTCTGTGGCCACAACTGCACGCGTGATATAAAGCCTTGCGGCCACAGTGGATCGTTTCTAGACACCCCCACACACATCCAAACGCAGCCGATTCGTCCCTCCCCGCTCGAGTCACCGCCGATCGCCTCCCCTAGTCCCAGTGAGCCCTAGCTCCAATCCTTCGATTTCGCCCATTATTTTTCGATTCCTCGCTCTA
This sequence comes from Bonia amplexicaulis, assembly GCA_036346245.1. Taxonomy (NCBI): domain Eukaryota; kingdom Viridiplantae; phylum Streptophyta; class Magnoliopsida; order Poales; family Poaceae; genus Bonia; species Bonia amplexicaulis. The sequence goes on along the minus strand of CM070744.1, from coordinate 11,229,510 downwards.
GTATGGTCCCTGATACTTCATGATCACAGTAGAACCCTAGCTTAATGGTAGCATTTGCCTAGCGCGCTGGCGGCTGAGCTCGCCGTCGGCCGTAAAGCCCTCTCCGTGGCCAGCTCGCCTGAGTTGTCCCCGAGCTAAACCATCACCTCTAGCGTGTTTCTAGTGTCCCGTAGATGGTGAAACCACAGCCAATCTTGCCGGAAAGCCACCGGTGTTCCATGGCGCCGCCGTGGAGGCTGTCGCCAGCCGTCGTTGTCCATCCACTCACGCCCTAAAGTACCAAAATGGAACCCCAAGCCCAAACCACCCCTCTGTGAAACCCATTTCCCCGGGGAAACACCGGTGTCGCCGCTCCACCGGATGCGGCGAGCTCTGTTTTCCCGCCGGGAGGAAGTCTGGAGGTTGAAAACGACCTCCCGGGGGCGACGTGGTCACATCGCGACCGTCGGCGTCGTTTCATCCGGACGCTCCGCGCCCGTTCAAATCTCGGTCGTTGATGCCGTTGCGGCTCTCCATCCAAGCACTCGCGCTCGCGCCATCGCGCCGCCGCACTGTTCACCAAGCCGAGCCCGTTACTGTTCATATGAGTTTAAAAATCCAGAAAATTCATTAAAAATCCCAAAAAAAATCTACAAAATTCCAAAAATCCTAAAAATACTCTATTTTGACCAGTTTAATATCTAGGTTATTTTCTCAAAATTCAAATTTTAAAAATTCGAATACCTCCAATCCTTCCGATTGCCAAATTCTTTAATTGAGATTTTATGCAAATTGTTTCTTTTTGATTAGGTTATTTTCCTAGCTTGATTAGAATCAAGTTTGGACTTATGTTATTATTTTATGTGTTTACGCTAGCTTCCGAGTTCACCGAAGTTGCGATTCTTAGTTTGGCCAGGTCACCCAAATTGTCTGACGTTGTAGAGATTCCAGTATGACAAGGCAAGTTACAAGTTTTTGATCATATTGAATCCTATGAAATTACATTATTTAATTAATGTATTTGCATTATGGATAGTTTTGAAATATTAATTGCTTCAAATAAAATGTTTAGAATCGTACGCTAATTAGTTATTCCTATCACTGAAAAATGCCCTACTTTGATTGATGGCCATATTCACCTTGGCAACTTTAGTAAGAATTAAAATATTGTACAAATAATCATATGATCATCTCATACAACATTTTATACTACTAAGTGACTTGGCCGTTGGCTAATAGGATTTAAAAATTGGTACTAAGATAGGAGTCTGAATGTGGGGCACCACAAAAGTGGTCCAAGCTCACGACTCTACCTTAGGAATATGGGGTGAGGGTCTGAATGTGGGGCACCACAAAAGTGGTCCAAGCCCACGACCAATCCTCAGGGAAGAGGCTGGTTGGAATGGTGGTGGCTAGTGCTGTTGAGCACAGCGAAAGGTTGTGGTTGGTTGCCTCAGGTGAAAATATAAGGACAAGAACATGTGCCAAGTAAAAGACATAGTGATCGCTCAGACCACAGGAGTTGACTTGTCAACACTGGCTTAGTAGCTGCTCGATTCGATTGAACCTCTACAGGCTGAGGTGGTTTTGATGACGAGTAGTTAGGTATGATACGGGTACCTAACAACGGTAGAGGTCACTCACACGGCAAGGGAGTGTATTAAATTTTGCCTAATTGAGTGACGCTACTAGGTAGAGACTATATAGAGAATTGAGCAGTGAAACGACCTGGCTTTCTTAACTCTGTCGCGGGAGTTAAGGGATCTTGTGGGTAATGTTGAGCAACTCTGCAGAGTGAAATTAATGGTATTCGAATACGCCGTGTTTCTGGTTAATGAAGCTGTGTTAATTGGGTGATTCCAACAACGAGGCATAAGTAATTTTTTTGATGTATTAATTTGGTTAATGATGAACCTTTACCTGATAAAACCCTCTGATCTTAAGGAGAGAATGTTTTAACTATATTTGTTTGCAAATAAAACTACATCCACTCAACATAATAAAACCAGTATACTCCCACTCTTGAATATCCTTGCAAGTAGTAAGACATGATTACCCTTGTGGCTTGCTGGGTACGGTGGTACTCATGACTTGCTAAACAATTTAACAAAAGACCCGGGGAATCAAGAGTTTCCAGATGAAGGCGAAGTCCCATAGGAGCCCTTCTCTGAGGAGAATATTTGGTCTTAGCCTCGCTCAGGCCGCCTGGGGTGTTTTTGTAATGTAACGTGGTTTGTGGGCTTACACGTCTGCTAGTAAAACTGGTGACAACCGTATGTTGTAATAAAGTTGGATCTTTTGTTGTTAGCTTTTACTGTTGTGATGATCGCTTATATTTAGAACGCCGTAACTGTTCATTCTTGTACGGTTACGGAGTTCAGTAATGTCCCCATAAATGGGGGCGTTACAATCTTAAACTTCCAAAAAAACATTTAGAACACTTTTCGCAGCGTAAACTTTCGGGTGAGTTAACAGTGGGCCCGTCTTGTTCTTACTAGATTTTTTCCCCAAAGCATAAGGGGCAGTTCATATTGTCCTTAGTTTTTTGATTTGCCCTTATAAATAGTAACAGTTTATAAAAAAAATTGTAGAGAGATATTTGCACATAATTTTGACCGATATAAATGAAATTACTACAGTATATATTATAATCGATTAGTAGACCACTTCTTAAAAAATACTTTGTTTGAAAGTTAGATATTATAGAAAAATTATTTACCATAAAAAATGGTTTTTAGAAGTCATACATCCGCTCACATCTGGCGCCAAGCAAGACACGTGGCAGCACTTGTTGTTGAGATTCTGGTGGCTAGGCTGAGTTTTGGACACTTTTGGCCATGTACAGCAAAGCAATACCAGAAGTAACCTTCGGGTGTATGCAATACCATTTCTGGCCCTCTTCCCGAGCGCGAGACTCCGGCCGTCCGATACATACGCAGTCCCACGCCCCAGCACCGCAGCACCTGAGTCATACGGTCCGGGAGCACATGATTCCGATAAAACATCTAAGGTTGTATGTTGTCAAAAAGACTATCGTGGTCGAATACAGCAGTGGTCGAGCAATGTAGTGGTCAAATAGGTAGTGATCGAACATAAGTGTGGTCGAAAGCGGCAGTGGTCGAAAGCGGTTGCGGTCGAAAGTGAAGGTGGTCGAACATGGGTGTGGTCGAAAGCGGCGGTGGTTGAAAGCAAAGGTGGTCGAATATGGGTGTGGTTGAAAGCAGCGGTGGTCGAAAGCGGAGTGGTCAAAAGCGGTAGAGGTCGAAAGCCAAGGTGGTCGAGGAAGGCAGTGGTCGAAGACGACTATAGTCGAACAGCCATGGACGGAGTGGCTGCAGTCGATGCGGGGGTATCATTGCTCCCGGATCGTATGACTCGGATGCTGCGGTGCAAGAGCGTGGGACTGCATACATGTCGGTCAGTCGGAGTCCCGTGCTCAGGAAGGATGCCAAAAATGATATTACATGCACCCGAAGGCTATTTCTGATATTGCTATGCTGCACAGAACAAAAATATACAGGACTCGACTAGGCTCGGTAGGTAGGCCACCGGGAAGGTTCCAGAGCGGCCAGAGCTGCACGACACTCCAATGCAGAGCGAGCGAGCATCCGCGCCTGTAGCGGGCACAGGCGCCATGATACGCCCCCAACCGAAATCTTTTTGTGTTGCTCATTTAATGCCATGTTTTAAAAGTGAGATGGTTTTTATCTTTTGATTGAGATGAAATTGTAACGGTTTCTATTTTTATTGAGATATTTAATTAAATAAAAATAAAAATACTATTATGGGCTAAAACTTATGGCTTTTTGCTACGGCTTTTGGCTTTTAGACTATTTGTGCGAGAGATTACTGAGTAACAGAAACTTACGTGTGGTTTTTGCCGATATAAATAAAGTCGGTACAGTATGTACTATAATTAACTAGTGTACTCTATCTTAAAATGATACTCCGTTTAAAAGCTAGTTACTGTAGAAAAGCCGAAAAGCATCTTTTAGAAATTGAAAAGAACATGCCTCTATAGATAATACAAAGAAAAAAAGAAAAATATATTAAAATATCAACACGTTCTAAATAACTTTTGTTGAGATATTTAATTAAAAAATAAAAAACATGGTTATATCTCTTAATGCAAAGAAAAAACATATTAAAAACCAATGCGTCTCAAATATTTTTTGACTTCTAAACGACAGAAACCATCACTGTTTGATTGCCCCGCTCGTTTCAGCTTCAGTTTCTGGTTTCTGGCTTATTTTTTACTATTTATAAATTTTGTCTTTTTCTTAATTTTTAGCTTTTTTGAGCTTTTTTGCCGGTTCTTTTTCTCGTATTTGTTTGTACATACGTAATGGGATAACGTATTTTTTATATTTTTTAATTTTTTTTAAATTTAATTATATTAAATAAACCTCTATCATTCTGATATTTTTTGATCAACTACGGTCTTTTCACCATAATTCACTAAAAATAAGCCCAAATGATCACCACGCGGTTCGTGCAATGCATCTCGATGGACCCTGGTCCTGGCCGTCGTCGAGACAGGGTGCGCTAGCAGTTCGGCTAGTTGGGTGGGGTTGATCGGAGCGGCCAGGATTCACGCGACTCCCTTGGCTCAACTAACGACGAAACGACCGCATGATCCAATGGCACAGACACCTACACCGTCGTCACGCGCAGCGCACGAGCTTGGGAGTGCCAATGGATCATGCCTAGTTTGGATGGGCAGGTGCCAGTACCTGTACCACCCAAATGTTGAAGAGACTATTAAAGGAACTGGCTACAGTTTGTCGCATCATCCAAAAGCACTAGCTACCTAAGCGCAGCGTGATGTCGCGTTAGTTATCGTGTAGATTAAAGTAAAAAAAACAATAATTTGTAAGATATTTCTTTAAAAAAATCAAGGATGCATGCGTAATTTCAGAAAAATCAAAGGATTTTTTCGTAAAAAACTAAAGATTTATACGTAACTAAACAATGACCTATATATAATTTTAGAAATTGCGGGTTACTATCGGTGAAGTGAAGGGTACTTTCTAGAAAAAACCTAGCAGAGATTTGTTTGTGAGAATAAAGAACCTCTACGCGATTTCATAAAACACAGGAACTTTTTCGCAAAAAAAAATGACGTGGCACAGCTCCTCGAACGGGAAGTCCCTAACTTTAATATATGGTAGATTCTGGGATCGAGTTACGAAGCTCTAGAAAAATGTCCAAACAGGTGAAGTAAAACTAGTTCACTACAGGCTCTCAGGACCAGCGATTAATTCCAACATTGCGCCAGAAAGAGAAAAAAGAGTAAGAGTTTTGGTAAGTAGTGGCACGAGCATGGCTGCATACAGGGATAAAAAAAATCGGCGGCGGTTACCACGGTTACTGGTCGGTCTAGACCGGCAAAAATATACCTGTCCAAAAAACAGTAATTTTACACTAATTTGATTAAAGTCTTGATGTTAATATTTATAGAAGACCAAGCAAGCATAATACTTTGCTTTGAGGACAAAAATGTAGAATTATAAAACGAAATTAGAAACTAGAATAGACCGAAAAGGGACCAATAACCGGCCAGCTACCGCCCGATTATCAGCTACCGGCCTACTTCCGGTAAGTTTTCAAAATCCGGTTTTTTGGATCCTTGTGATCCCCGGCAAGACGCTGAACCGTGACCAACCATACCTTCAGCAACTAGGCCAGGCACCTTAACATAGGGAACAACTTGCGCTTATTGGCAAAAGGTACAGCGATAAATCACGAGACATCGCTCCCGCTCTGTGTAATGTAATAGTGTCCATCTAAATTTACAAGGCAGAATACAACTTTCGAGGATCTGAAGAATCTGGCTGCGCCTCACAAGACGGTGAAGAGAAACGGCACCTTCAGGGACATCGTCCTCTGTGCTCGCAAGGCGTACAACATGCTAGCCCTTTCTAAGGTACAAAAGACTAGCCGGTGAAACAAAACAGCGTGCATCGTCAGATGTTACATTTGTCGTACCCAGCAAACCACGAGTTGAGGTCGGTGCTCTTGGAGACCTCAAATGATCCGCCCTGTTGGAAGGCGTCGAACTCCTCCCGCCATTGCTGGTCACCGGTGCTACCAACCGCGTCATACCTGGCAGCCTCGAGATCGCTAGGCGCGGCAGGCAGTGTAGCGTCTTTATGCTGAGAGGACTCAGTGAGACGCTGATTCAGCGCGAGGATTTCCTGGTCGTAGTTCTTTTTCAAGTTGTCGATCTCCTGGTAGGCTTTCTCTGTCTCCTCCTCCGCCAACAGTGCTCGCTTCTGCAACGAAGAGAGACAGCTTGTGTTACTACAACCGAAAATTTTAATCTCAAAATGGTAGTATAACACACTCGAAAACTCAAGAAAACTATGTAACCACTTAACATGCTAGGCTGCTCAACACACATTTAGAACAGTGTATTCGCACTCAATGCGCATTTTCATCCTGAAGTTTGGTGACATCCCAAATTCATAAATTCTGTTGTGAAATTCTCAAGTATCTAGATCTAGCACATTCGAAGCATCGTACTGTTATGTCTATTGAAATGTGCTTAGGTCTGAGCAATGTGGGAAATTCATACCCGGGCAAGTGTTGCCGCTTCCTCAGCCTCTTTTAGTCGTACAAGTAATTCACCAGCTGCTTGAACAGCTTCAGCAGTATCCCTTAGCTGGTCCTGAAGGCCTTTATTGTCTGCTCTCAGAACTGACATTTCAGCAGCAAGGGAGTTGATAAACCGTAATTCGGCTCCTTTGACACCAGCTTTTGCTGCTCTAATCTTCACATCTTCAACACCATCACGGATCTTCCTATGCATTGCAAGCAAACCAATATGCCTCTCTTCAAGTTCAGCATACTGCTCCAAGATTCTAGCATGTCCCTGCATTGCTGTTTGTAATGCCTCCTTAACTTCATCTGAGCATTTTTTCTCTGACTCCAATTCCGACCGCAACCTTCCAACAAGCAATTTATTTGCTTCAAGTTCTACTCTAAGGTCTTCTGTGAGAGTAACCCATTTACTCTCAGCTTCAGCACAATCAGGAGCGTTCACAACAGTAGTACCACCATCACCATCTTTTGTTCCAGGTGAAGTATTAATTCCCTGAGACAATTGCAGTGGAAGCAAGAGCCTACGAATGGACGCAGACGATGAAAGCATATAATGCAATTGGCTTTTCAGATCTTGTATTTCCTCCTGCAGAACTTCTTTCTCATCCATGTAGTTTCTGCACATCTCCAATTCCTCCTGAAGTCTCTTTAGCTCAATTTCAGCACGTAGAACTTCGGGATGGTTGTCATATTTCTTTTGGAGGATCTGCATTTGTCAGTTCAAGGAAAGTAGCTCATAAGTAAATGAACTGCCAACTTAAAAAGGAAAGGAAACATGGTTTGTTCATACATGAAAAGAAATGGAAACTGGAAAGTTAAGATAACCTTATGCTCATTCATAAGAGATAGATACTCCTCATGCATAAATTCTTCGGTCGGTAATGTTCCATCCATCAAACATTCAAGCCTTGCAATCTTTCCTTCCCGTGTTTGTCCAATTACTGCATTGCATTCGCGTTCATGCTTGTATTGTTGGACCTACAAAAGCATAATGGTTAAGGGGGCAAAAAACAGTTGATTGTTTCTGAATGAAGACAACACCCACCAAACGATTTAGTTGTTGAATTTCTATAGCTTGCTTTGCACACAGCTCATCACGTGCCATCTCTCGCCTGATGGCTCCAGCCAGGACCTTCTCCACAGCCTATACAGACAAAAGTTAAATATAAGTGCTGCTATTACAACTCCAGCTAACTGATGTATAAACACATACCAACATCTTTTTATTAAACTTACTTTCAGAATTTGATGTTGCTTTACATCATCAGATGGTATTGCTCCATCAGCTGGTACTAATTGCAGATCCCTGCAAGCATCAGCATCCTTGCTCTCATTTGCAGAAGCCTCAAGTAAACAAGTAGGAATTAGAGCCAGAGGGTTATCTCTTGCATGAGATTCTTCAGGATCAGTCTGAATAGCTACATCAACCTTACAAGGCTGAACATCCACAACTCTAGCATTGAATCCAATTGATGCTCTCCTCCATGCACCATTGTTTTGATGACTTTCAATGACTTGAAGTCCTCTCTGTATACTGGCAGCGAGATTTAACTTGCATTTGTCACCTCCACCATTGATACCACTGCTAAGTTTATTAGCGTCAGAACACGATCTTTTTGTAGGCATCAAATTCTTGTCCCCATCAAAAGCATCAACATGTGAAGTGCCAGCACTTATCTCCATTGAAGCCTGTAATCCAACAGGAGATGTTACCATATTTTCTTGATTGCAGGGCTTCTCAACATCATTCTCATCAATTTCCATTTCTTCATCGGAATCTTCTTTAATAGCCTGGAATGTTGTAGGACGGCTCAGGCTCATTCTCAGCAGATGCAAACTGCGCCTAGCATTCCACCCGGTGGAAAAGCTGCCATTGCTGCCTTCTGAGCCTTCATTAGACTTCATTCGGTGAAGTTCATCCTGCAATGTAGGATAGAGAAATTAAAACATTATTGGCGAAACTTGAGTCAGAAGAACAAAGCATTATGAAGAAACTTTGCTGTCAATAATAACACAGTAGTACCTTTAACTGCTTGATCTGCTCACGCAGCGCATTGATATCTTCCTCTTTTTGTTCATTGACAACAGCATTGTTTTTTATAGCTTTTGCGCGTTGAGCAAACCTAAGAGTGCTTAATGTTTCACTCTTACAGCTATATAACAATATAGAAAATATAGTGAGGAAACAACATTTAAAGGGCAGAGGAAAAATTACTTCTGGCCCAAATCGGAAAGTACCTCTGTGATGGCGAAACAGCACAAATCATTGCAAGTTTCGCATTTCCACCCAGGGATTCTTGCAATAGGAATGTCAACTTGGAATCGCGATATGGAATGTGCCTCTGTTTTCCAGACACTGATATTTCTGCCAGTATATAAATCAAATTTCTGCAGTCATAAACAACATAATTATCAGAATTCAGAACCATCATTTCACAACTACACAACACTAGCGTATCATGATGAAATGTACAAGCTGGTCTTGCAAAATACACCAAGTCTTGCAAAACAAAAAAGAGGTGACAATACACACAACTCCACTGGATGTATTGCATAAGGCCCAAAGGTTAAATTTATAGAACACAAGGGACAAAACCCTAGACTACCATTATAACACCATATACACCCTTGACAGTTGACACAGACATACTAGTACACTACTACCCTTAAAAACAGTTAAGTCTTAAAAAATACAAGGAAAAGTCCACTTTTGCCCCCCACTTATGGGCCAAGTCCGATCTGAACCATTAACTACAAAATCATTCGCTTTGACCCCCTCAAGTAGCAAAACCTACTCACTTTTCTCCCCTTACCCCAAATCTGCCAGGTTTCAGTCCGACGTGGCCCGGTTTCAGTCCTAGCTGGCCTTCGTTGCCACGTCGGAGGCCGGTTTTAGCCCTAGCTCGGTCGAGTCCCGCGTAGGAATCCCGCAGCTCGCCTTGTCCCATCCTCTCCTCCAACACCTGCACCAATCCATCACCATCGCCCTAAGACCGTCTGTGCTCCGCCTCGCTGTGCAGGCGCTCAACCCGTTCTCACCTCTATAACGCTGCACCAACGCATCGCCTGAGCTCCCTGTGTGTGCCTCATCCCAGATTCACCACCAGCAACCCCGCCAAGCTGATGCTCTGCTTTTGTCTCACCGACAGGCAGCCCCACATGCCAGGCGCCCCTCCCTCTCTCTTGCCTTGACCCTAGCCACTGATATCCCGGCCCCGCCTGTCATGAATTTAAAAAGTAGATTTTGTACTGGTGTGGCCGACCAAATGGGCCCACACCTAGTTTTAGCTTCTAAATGAACTCGATCCACATAGACCTGCAACGATGGCCAGCTACAACTGAAATCAGGTCACATCAGACTGAAACCAGGCAGGTTTGGGGTAAGGAGCAAAAGTGAGCTGGTTTTGCTACTTGAGGGGGTCAAAACGAACGGTTTGGTAATTGGTGGTTCAGATCGGACTTGGCCCATAAGTTCAGGGTGCAAAAGTGGACTTTATATAAATAAGCTGCCTCAAATAAGCACAGAGAACCAACTAAGAAAACTAAAGCTTTTTGACAACTTTGCCACATTCTTTCCATAATTCCATGTAGTACATATCACTTATTCACAAAACTGGCATCTTAAATAAGGTTAACTTTGATAACTTAGCACACATTTGAATTATTGGACCAAGAGCTAGAATATCTTATTACTACAAACAGAGAGAGTAGTATTTTGCAGCTTAATTAAATGAAAAAAAATCAATATTCATAGTGGAAAATGAATATAATGAACCAACAAGCATCAAATGATCAAATACCCTTCACTTAATTGCAACATCATGTTTATACGTAATGATTATTTTGTGCTAGGACATTAGACATCTTTAATAAGGTTAAATTTGGTCATTTTAGTACACATCTTACTTATTGAATTATTGTGCCAAGAGCTACATATAATATGAAACAGAGAGAGTAGCATGTTGTGGTTTAACTAAATTTAAAAAATGTTTGTAGTACAAGATGCAAATAATGATACATCAAGCAACAAGAACCAGCAAAATTCTGCATATTTAGAAGGCTAGAATATAAATATATAATAATATACAGAACTCAAGTTTTATACCATAAGCAACAAGGTGGCAATGACTGCAGAAGTTCAGAAACACAACTAGCAATATTGATCTCAAATGATGGAAACCAGTACTTTTGGGACATAGCTAAATACAGGCATGTGCAGTACTGCAGTCTCATCGTCATGCATTGTGCATGCCATATCACCAACTTATACAATCATCCAGTACCTTGAAAGTGTCATGCAGCTATAATTTGAGTTCATAATTCGAACAATGCAGCACAAATAGTTCACTAGAGACATTTAACTGAACTCAACAATCAACAGAAGATATAATCAAAAGATTATGTCTGGAGAAAATTAGCAAGGATCCGACTTAAATCCTTTAACTTTCAGCTCTTAGTATAAATACAAACAGAACCGTACCCAAGTTGTGAAAGTGAGCGATTTATATTTCCTGATTCTTTCAACCGATCTCCAGCTGCATGAGTTAGCTTTTGCCGCTCTGATCCAGCAAGATCTACTAAGTTTATCCTGCTTATTCTTGTGCTGTTTGAGCCATCCTGCAGATTCTATAGAACAATAACAAAGCATTAAAGTGATGCATCTAAAGTTCTAGGACCAACTCTTTTCTCATTATTTTGACTTTTTGTTTGGTTTGAGGAATGGAATGAGTTGATCCATCACCCACCTCACCCCTCATAAGCACAAGACTAGTAGAAAAATGATAATGGGGTCATCCCACCAAAATCATAAGGCCAGGAACACTTATTGCATCTCACAGTTACAATTATATTTTGCTTCTTAGCAAGTAGCAAATAAAAGTTGAAGGTAGGAAATAGTATGAACAAAACTATAATGTAAGAGAAACCCAAATTCAAGAACTACCTTTAATTCAGACTTAATGACACACGTAAAGACACAGTGTGAACGTGAGCTATCTGCATTCGCACTTGTTGACCCCGTTCTCCGGTTTGCCAGGCCCTGCACCATTCATAATAAATCAAAGTTCAACATCAAATTAAGACAGAATATGCTGTGTTTAATCAAAGTTCAACATCAATCTTGAAGAAATAATCATGCAACTATTGTGATCAAACTTTGCAGAAACAAAAATTATGCAGCATCTGTAAATAGTTGCCATAAAAATCTTCCAAGATAGTACTACTGTCTTCCAAGACAACCAGAACTCTTGTAAATTTAACCCTCTCCACTGCCCACATAATAGACGGGGCACAGTATCCACCAGTTAAGTGACAAGATGAGAAAAATCTTATAGATAAAGTATATTAACTATAATAGTATAATGTGCATTGTTCAAAATTGTATCTGAGAGTGATAAGTACCAAATACAACTCTGTTGGATATGATCAATGTTCATCAGCACAAATATATGAGATTAAATACATATCAGTAAATCTTTTAGATGTCATCAAGATAAACACACCTTTACCAATAGCTGAGTTACATCCTTCATAGTGAAAACGAACTCCTTTGTCAATGATTCAACATAAACACAAGCAGTTCTAACATCCTCTCTAATCTGCACATGAATGGCTCATATTAGTTAAATGATGAAAAGGCTATGCTACTAATCTTTGCAATTTGCTTTTCACCTGAAGATTTTTGAGCGAGGGATCTAGCAAATCAGTTATCTGCTCATTGTAGATCTGCACATTATAATAAAGATGGATCACAGTTTCTATTGCAAACAGGAACAACAACTACAATATGCTCTAGTTTCTAAGGATAGCACTTGCCTCGAGAAAAGAGCAGATGCAATTGTAAGTTAGCTCTTTGTCTGCATGTTTTCCTTGTTCCTGCAGATATAACAGCAAACTTCGGCGTCAACCTAGAAAAACTCGCAACAGAGAAGGGAACTTAGAATAATTCGTCACATTACCTCTTTAATCCGGGAGAATAACTGCTCAAAAACGCGCGGTGTCAGTCCCCTCTCGCTGCCCACTGAGTCTTCAGACAGTGCAGAGAGAGGGCCCCACATCGTGTACGTTTTTCCACTGCCGGTCTTTTCAAGATGACCAAATAAAAATGAGAGAGCATAGTCAATATGTTTCCAAGTACCAGTTATAACAAGATTTAAATGTTAAACGAAGATAAAAAAAATCACCTGTCCGTAGGCAAATATTGAGCTGTTGAAACCCGACAAGCAATTTTCAACAAGCGGCAACCCAACAAGCTTGAATATATCCTCCTATAAAAGTTCAAACAACTTAAAACACAAATAGACCTAAGCCTTCACCGCACCAAACAACAAATGCCCAATCAAAGCACTAGCTAGCAGAACTATATATAATAAAACTAACCAAAGATAAAGCGAAATTAGTAAAACTTTATAGACTAACCAAATAGCAAATATGATCTCCGAAGCACAAAAAATACAGAAGAAGTACACAAAACTCTAAAATTTAACAAACTTGCACCCCCCTTGAAGAACCTTACAAAACTAACTCCTACATAAAAAGCACAACAAATGAAACTGTTCACTACGGTACTACGGTAACAACTAAACTTAGCAAACTAAAACCAGACCTAGAGCCTGACCATAAATGCGGCACATCACACTAAAATCATGCTAAAACCATCAAACGAATCAAATTTCAGGCTTATATCAACCTAAAGAAACTACCAAACCAAAAACACCACTCCGATATCAGCTATCTCAAATCTTACTCTCACGCATAAGCAGCAGAGATCAAACCATATACCACAACAATCCCAAAACGTAGCAAAGCTTCGCGAGAATCAGAGCTAACCTGTAACAGCCAATGCGCTAAACCCACCGAAAAACCCCCAGATTTATCTAACCCCTGATCCATACCAGCCCACAGAAACCCTAAACACGCAAAAACTACGCCCCAAACGCCCCCAAATTTCACTGAGTGACCCAACCGAACCTGAGTGGAGCCCGCGTCGGCGACCGCGTCGAACGTAAAGTCCTGCCCCTGGATCGCGACCGAGTTGGTCGCCGTCTTCCGCACGCACGCCTCCGGCCCCAGCCCATCCTCCCCGGCCTCCTCCTCCTCCATCCGACACGGCGGCCGTATCCTCACCACCACCTGAAACCAAGTCACACGCAGAAACACCCCACGTCAAGCCAGATCTAGCGCGCCACCAAACCCTAGCACCCCTAAACCCTAGCCCTCACCTGAACCCCTGAGTCGGGCGCGGAGGCGGCTGCGGCGCCGTCGGGAGCCGGGCCCGCAGCAGCCACGGCGGAGACGTCGAGCTTCCGCTTGAGGGGGTTCGACGGCGGGGGCCGCGGGGGCAGGCTCCGGTTGCGGGTGCCGAGCGGCTTGGCGGCGGAATTGGGGGAGCGGAAGGGGGAGTGGTCCGCGGCGTGGGGGTGGTGCGCTGGGGAGGAGGGGTCGACGTTCTCCTTGGGGAAGCGGCGGCGTGGCGGCGTCTCGCCACCGGAGAAGGGCGGAGGCGGCGTGGTGGGGTGGCGCGAGTGCTTGGAGAAGAGCGACCTCATCGCTGCGGAGGCCAGAGAGGGAGTGGGGAGGGAGAGTGAGAGAGAGAGAGAGACGTTGGGGTGGAGGAGAGAGTGGCGGACGGGGAGATTTGAAATTTTTTGAAGGGTTCGATCGATCGGGTCGGGGAAGGAAGGGATGGGTCCCTGCGCTCCTGCGTCTGATGGGATCTCGCCTTGGGCGCTGTGTCTTGCTTGTGGGGTGGCGTGACTAGTCAACTGGAGCCGGGCGACACGTGCGGGGCCCACGTGGGCCGCGGACATCAGGTGTTGGTCCTGTCAGTAGCGCTGCGTGGAGTTCCGCCCAGCTTGATAAGCCAGCCTGTGAGTGGTTTATAGGAATTATTTTTTCAAGCGGTTTATCAATGATGATTTATTTATATAGATATTATGTCAAAATTAAAAATTATAGTTATAGTATAAATCATAGCCGAAAAAACTCACCCTTTGGCCCTCGTGTATCAGACAGATCCCTGCATAGCTGCCGCACTCCATAGAATTTGACGTCAAACAATTTAATTTCTACAAATTCAGGCAAGATTCTCACGTTCTAAACAAGGATATAGGCTTCACTAGAAAAGAAAACTTTGTTCCCAGGCTGCAAGCCGCAATACATAAAGTTGTCATCTATTCTTGAACTGCTGACATTGAAAGCAAGCGATAGTTGGTCCAACAAGAGTTTCACCGCGTTGTTATGCCTCCTAGCGAACATCCTAATAGAGGAAAATGTGTTGCCGAGAATCACTTACTAAGCCAAGAAGGTTCTTTGTCCGAGAACCACCTACCAAGTCAAGAAGGTTCTTTATCTGTTGGGAATGGAAGTAGAAAAAATACATGCATATCTGAATGATTGTATTCTCTATCATAAAGAGTATGCAAAATTTCCTTTGATTTGAACGGGGATTTGTGTTATAGATTGTTGGTTACCATTTGAGAATTGAGATTAAGCTTTTCACATGTAGCAAGCATGTCATCAAGCTAGGCAGTATCCAACTTGGGTTCACACTATACAACCACTTCCTCCTAAAATCTCAATCCCACACAATTGACTCTTAGATCCCTCCTTCATCCCCGAGTCCTACTAAATCCCTCTTCCTCCCCAAGAATTCCACCCCCAATTTCCACCGGATCCAATTGCAAGGAGTGCAAAATGGGAAACCAAAGAAACAAGAAGAAGCCAAGAAAGGATGCGGCTATGGCTACGGTGGAAGGAGTTGAAGGTGTTCAAGGGAACGAGACGACGAGTAGGAGACCAGGGTGTCCCTATAAGATTTGCCTAATTCCAAAAGAGGTAGTCGTGGCCTCCATAGTTCTCGGTAATGATGATCTACTCTGTGAGATCCTCCTCTTCCTCGGCTTCCCCACCTTCCTTGTCCACGTCGCCCCCGTATGCAAGAGCTAGCTCCACGTCACCTATGACCTGGCCTTCCTTAGCTACTTCCGTGAGTTCCACCCACCCTACTTTCTAGCCTCCTCCCCTATCCCCTTCTTTATATGCCCCAAGATGGTGCCGCCGCAAAAGACTACCCCTGAGCTCTCCACTATCATCCGTCGTACACGAACCTAGTTTCCTACAAAATTCCTATGTTTTCAATCCTTTATTTTACACATGAATTCCATTCCTATTGATATATTTTTCCCATTCCTACGTTTTCCATCCCCGCATTCCGAGCAGACCCTAAGAGATGGAACTTCAAGAGCAGTTGGTTCTAGAGAGAAGTTGTGAGAAAGATCGCACAAACAAAGCCCTCTTGCCCGCAGATGTAGGGAGGTTGTCTCTCCTGTTGAAATGCGTAATCAAGTAGACCTGAAGACTCATCCAGCTAACGCAGTAGTATGTCTTCCTACGCCCGATAGCCTTGGTCTTGTTCTTTTGGCCTTTTGGTCATTAACTTTTCCGAAAGTCAAAATAGATGGAACAATTTATTGAAGTGGGTTTCTTTAAACGGCTTCTCAAACCCAAAATCATGTGTGTCGTCCATGTCGGTGTTTCCACCGTCCGTTGCTGTCTCAAAAAAATATAGACAAAAACCATCAGTCATAGTCAAAAACATAGAGCCCTTTCCTACTGGCTCTACCGCAATGACGAGGAGGGCATGATCGAGCTACGTGCGGTCACAAGTGGTGGAGACGCAGAGATGGAGGCCACGGCCGATGGCATCGCGTCGGCGCCTTTTGTTTCCACTTTCTACACATCGCGCAAGCACAGGCACCGTTTTCACGCCCGTTGTCGCCTGCCGTGTTTGTTTTTTGGTATATTGGTGGTCCGGCCCAATACATCACTTAGGGCCCGTTTATATAGGGCCTGTTCTTTTCCTCCGGCCGTGACTTTTGGCTTTTATTCTGATGCCTAACTTTTAAATAAAGTATTTTCTCAAGACGGGTCTCTGGTTAAACGATCTACACGTTAAAGCCCAACATCATACACGCCAAAATCGCAAGTGAGTATCTGTCTCTCCGTAATCTGTCACTGTAAGCAGGCAAATTCAAAATTTCATTAAAAGCCATAAGCCATGCAAGAAAAGAACAGGCCCATAGGCTTTTGGCTTTGACTGTTGGCTTATAAATAGTAACAAATTGTAGAGAAGCTTGTAGAGAGACATTTCCATGCAATTTTGGCCAGTATAAATAAAGTCGCTGCAATATGAACTATAATCGACTAGTAGACATAATACTCTATTTAAAAGCTAAATAATATAGAAAAATTATTTATCGTAAAAAAATAGTTTTTAAAAGTTAATATAAATAGAATCTGCCCGATTGACACGACCACACGGGCTAATGGGCCGTGTCGTCTACAGAATGGTGCTAGCCTTGTCGCGCACCGTTGGATCTTCCAATCCCCGCCTGTAAGTAAACCCTAAGCCTCTGTCTCCACCCTGTTTAAGCCCAGCCCCTAGGGTTTCGCCATCCCTTCCCTGCGCGACCGATCCAGAGCTGCGGCGGCGCGGGCAGGCGAGGAGGCAGAGCAGCAGCCACCGCCGCCACCATGGGTAGGCCCCGGCGCTCACCTCTCCTCCGCTTTCCCCATCTCTCTCTCTCCTTGTGGTGCTCTCGTCGGCTACCTCGAGATTGTTTTGTTTGTACAATCGGCTAATGGCTGCGGCGGTGGTTGTGTTTGTGCAGGTATCTCGCGTGACTCGATGCACAAGCGCCGGGCCACCGGCGGCA
Organism: Bonia amplexicaulis; assembly: GCA_036346245.1. Lineage (NCBI taxonomy): Eukaryota > Viridiplantae > Streptophyta > Magnoliopsida > Poales > Poaceae > Bonia > Bonia amplexicaulis. The sequence continues at coordinate 11,212,213 of CM070744.1, read as the reverse complement.
AGCAAAAGGCCTGGCGCAAGAAGCGAAAGTAATGGCGGTTTCTCTCCCTTTTCCTTTCCTTTCGATTCGTGAAGATGTGTTGAGGTTTCTCGGTAGATTAGATGGGTGTTCACTTAGATCAGTCGCGGATGGGAATTGTTTTTTTTTTTTGCGTTTGGATCTCTCGGTTGAATCATTTATTTGTTTGGCCTAGTAGTAAGTGATCTGAGTGGTAACTAGGATGGTTTGTTCTGTCACTATGTTATTGGGCTAGGAATGCGGTTATGCTGTTCGCAGATGACTTAATAACCTGCAGTGGTTTATGCATTTTCACCCTTTTAGATGATTTGGGTTATAGGTGGTGTACGTAGGAGGGGTTTCTGCTTGCATGTGGAGTTGCTAGTGCTTTGCTAATTTGGATAGTTTTCAGGGAAATAAGTCGGCTGTGATAGTTGAATCATGAACTTTGATGATCCTAACGAAATTGGGTCCTCTCACTGTTGCAATAAAAAGTAATAGATGAATTTTAATGGATTTTTGTTAGTTGTTTTGAAAAGCCTAAAATTTTGATAACTTGTTGATAATGTAGTGGCTTGGAGAGTCCCTGTGGTGCATAATTATTCTGTATTTTCAATTGTGTATTTAGGTATGGTGGTTTCACTATCTGAAGTTAGAATTATCTTTCATATTCTGTGCGAACCTTCATTTAGTGAGTACCCAATTTATCACTTATGTTTCATTCAGGATTATTTGTTGACGAGGTTTTGACAATGTGGATAGATGTTATCATCTCTTTGTAAAAGTACTAGCTTAGAATGGTTGTAACTTGCAAGGACGTTCGGTGCGACTTTCATTATTATCGACATTATTCCAGATGTTAATTTGGCCTTTGTCATTTGTCTTGAAGGTATGAGCTTGGCCGCCAGCCAGCCAACACCAAACTGTCAAGCAACAAGACAGTGAGGAGGGTCCGTGTTCGTGGAGGTAATGTGAAGTGGAGGGCTCTTCGTCTGGATACTGGTAACTACGCATGGGGAAGTGAGGCTGTAACCCGCAAGACCCGTATCCTGGATGTGGTCTACAATGCATCAAACAATGAGCTTGTGAGGACTCAGACCCTTGTGAAGAGTGCCATTGTGCAAGTTGATGCTGCCCCGTTCAAGCAGTGGTACCTCACTCACTATGGAGTTGACATCGGTAGGAAGAAGAAGGCTCCTGCTGCCAAGAAGGATGCTGCTGAGGTATTATTCGTAGTGACCCATGTTTTACTGCTGCTTGTATCCTTCAGTGGGTCATAACTGGATAGTTAGTTCATGAATGTTGTTTTGTGGTTATCGCAACTCATTTCGTTTTTTTTTGTGTGAGATATTCTATTTCATTCTTGTAAACATGTGCAAACTTCACTAAACACTGCACCTATGATTGTGGGATTGCAATAGTACATATTTTCATTATTAACATTTATTATGTGATTAGTTTGTTTCTCCACGTCTTTGCTTATATTGGATTTCGTTCAATAATGAAATCTCTTGCATTGCTCTTGTATAGATAAATTCAATAAAGAACATTTTGTTAGTATTAAACAACCCTTTTAGTTTGCATGGGATAGGTTTATATTTGCGGATAATGTCTTGTTCTGGCCCATCTTTTTGCAGAAAACAAAGATTGCCAGTGTAATTAAATTCGTTTTCTTTTGATTCTCTCAAACCTCTGCTGAAGTGTGCCTAATGCGGTTCCTCACTGTTTGGAATGGAACCTTTACTGTTTGATTTTCATATGTGCAGGGACAAGAGGGTGAGGCTACAGCAGAGGAAACAAAGAAGAGCAACCATGTCCTGAGGAAGCTTGAAAAGCGTCAGCTGGGACGCACGCTTGACCCGCACATAGAAGAGCAATTTGGCAGTGGAAGGTTATTGGCCTGCATTTCTTCCCGCCCTGGGCAGTGTGGCCGTGCTGATGGGTAAGTAATACTGGACACTCCAAACACTTTTTCGTTTCCCTTTTTTCATGAGAATTTTGAAGGAAAGTAAGTAGATCAGTGCATCGGATTGTTTACTTTGGTTGAATCTAAGGGTTTAGATCTTGATATTTTTGTGGAAATTATGTAGTTTGTGAAGAATGCTTTTAAGTTGTTATATGATAAGTGCAGAAACTGCAGTGAAATTATATTTAACTTCATAGTTTGAGCGATGGCTGTTGTTTGGCTTGAAGCTTGAGAGCAGAACCGTGAAATTACGCCTGAATTCATGTAGTAGACTAATCACTGTTAGCAGCTACTGGATTACTTACGTCGAACTTTTCAAATGATAGGTACATCCTGGAGGGCAAGGAGCTAGAGTTCTACATGAAGAAGCTCCAGAGGAAGAAGGGCAAGGGTGCTGCAGCTTAGAGCATTCTCCTGAGTGTGTTTTACGCTGGAAGGACAGCCCTATTTATTCGCTGGATTTTGTTAGTCGTCTTTGAGTGCGTCCATGTCATGTTTGCAGACCTACTGAACACCTATTTTCTAAAAACAACTCTAGCTTGGAAGAACGGAGAGCTTCTCGCCTGCTATGGTTGTATTCTCGTGACGTTTAGGTTCCGTGTGTACTCCAGCTACAGCATTTTCTTATGTTTGGCAACGTTCGTTGTTTCTCCCAGAGGTGGCTGTGGATATGGCTGGTTTCCCGCTTGATTTTACTGCAGCATTACGACCAAACTCATGCTACGCACAGCACAGGCAGCCTGAGATGAGTACACAATGGAGGGCATTTTTGGCGCGGCTACGGTTTATGACTTTTGGTTGAAATTTTTGAATTTTAGCTGTTTGTGGTAGGGATTATGGAGATGTTTGCTTGTGATTTTGGTTGATACAGATGTTGGGCTTTTAAGATGTACTACAATTAATTTATAGATTTCGTCTTGAAAAAATACCATGTTTGAAAGTTAGGCCCTATAACAAAAATTAAAAATCGCTAGCTTTGATAGAAAAGAACAGGCCTAGAATTCTGTGTCTTAAGATGCATACAGTAACTTGTGAGCGCGGGCATGGGCGGCGCGTCAGACGCTCTGGCTCACCGAGCTGGAGGGCGACATGGAGAGCGCTGACAAGTGCGAGAGGAAGAAGGCGAACGACCTCGGCGATGCTGGATCGGGCTTGGCGGTGTGCCTCCCGACACGGGGCTAGCCAGAGAGCTGATGGCCAACTGCTCTTCCGTGCTCACTTCCTCACCATCGGCTTACATGGACCACTTTGCGGTTTGAACTTCAGCCAAGGGTTAGTTTTGCTGTTGTTGTGCGTGCTATTGTAAATTTGGAATCTACAAACCGATGCTAAGAGAGGAGTGTGTTGGCTCCGTTAAACTATTTCCTGTATTTAAAACACAGTGTGTCGTGTACCGGATAGTAATAGCTGACTGTACTGATGGGTTAGTCTTATAGACACTTTTATGCTGACATGTGGGGCCGAGGAACTGGTGAGACGGGGGCAGCGTTTATAAGCCACAAGTCTCTACGAGGGAAAGGGAAAAGAGTAAATTATAGCATAGGTACATAAACTTGTGAGGTGATACATTCAGATCATTAAATTATGAAACTATGTATTTAAATCAATGAACTTGTTAAATCATGTAAAATAGGTTCAAAAGAGATTTTATAAGGCTAACAAGGTATCCATGTGGAGCTAATGTTTATGTGAACGCTTTATAAAATGCAGTGGCGAAACTAGGAATTGTTTTGGTGCTTAGGTAAGCAAAACTATGGCGAGCATTTGCTTAAGATAATATCATCTTCAATCTTACTGATTGTAGAGAAATTTCATCGCGCTTTTGTTAACGAACTCGGGCGTGGCGGGCAAAGGCTCGCCACTTATAAATACTACCTCCTTATGACCGGGATTCCCGGCTCCTCCAATACGTCCCGCCGCGCTCGCCAGCCAGCGTGGGGGGGAATATCGATCTGGTCGGGCTTGGTCATTTCCTCCTATTTTTCTGAAATTACGTACAGGTCCTTGGTTCTCGCAAAAAGATCTTTGGAATTTTTTTTAGCCCCTTCATTTTGCAGGATGGCCCCCGCGTTTTTGAAAATTGCGCACGGGTCCCTGCCATCTTACGTACAGGTCCTACTTCTCCGAAAATACGTATTTGCCCCTGGTTTTTTTAAAAAAACTCCTCGCAAATTATCACCTCTTTTATTTTGATACGTACGGTGGCTGACGCGGCGTTGCGCCGCGCCTATGCTGCTAGTTGTCACTCCAGCTACAGCATTTTCTTATGTTTGGCAACGTTCGTTGTTTCTCCCAGAGGTGGCTGTGGATATGGCTGGTTTCCCGCTTGATTTTACTGCAGCATTACGACCAAAATCATGCTACGCACAGCACAGGCAGCCTGAGATGAGTACACAATGGAGGGCATTTTTGGCGCGGCTACGGTTTATAACTTTTGGTTAAAATTTTTGAAATTTAGCTGTTTGTGGTAGAGATTATGGAGATATTTGCTTGTGATTTTGGTTGATACAGATGTTGGGCTTTTAAGATGTACTACAATTAACTTATAGACTTCGTCTTGAAAAAATACCCTGTTTGAAAGTTATGTACTATAGCAAAAACTAAAAATCGCTAGCTTTGATAGAAAAGAACAGGCCTGGAATTCTGTGTCTTAAGATGCATACAGTAACTTGTGAGCGCGGGCATGGGCGGCGCGTCAGACGCTCTGGCTCACCGAGCTGGAGGGCGACATGGAGAGCGCTGACAAGTGCAAGAGGAAGAAGGCGAACGACCTCGGCGATGCCGGATCGGGCTTGGCGGTGTGCCTCCCGACACGGGGCTAGCCAGAGAGCCGATGGCCAACTGCTCTTCCGTGCTCACTTCCTCACCATCGGCTTACATGGACCACTTTGCGGTTTGAACTTCAGCCAAGGGTTAGTTTTGCTGTTGTTGTGCGTGCTATTGTAAATTTGGAATCTACAAACCGATGCTAAGAGAGGAGTGTGTTGGCTCCGTTAAACTATTTCCTGTGTTTAAAACACAGTGTGTTGTGTACCGGATAGTAATAGCTGACTGTACTAGTGGGTTAGTCTTATAGACACTTTTATGCTGACATGTGGGGCCGAGGAACTGGTGAGACGGGGTCAGCGTTTATAAGCCACAAGTCTCTACGAGGGAAAGGGAAAAGAGTAAATTATAGCATAGGTACATAAACTTGTGAGGTGATGCATTCAGATCATTAAACTATGAAACTATGTATTTAAACCAATGAACTTGTTAAATCATGTAAAATAGGTTCAAAAGAGATTTTATAAGGCTAACAAGGTATCCATGTGGAGCTAATGTTTATGTGAACGTTTTATAAAATGCAGTGGCGAAACTAGGAATTGTTTTGGTGCTTAGGTAAGCAAAACTATGGCGAGCATTTGCTTAAGATAATATCATCTTCAATCTTACTGATTGTAGAGAAATTTTACTGCGCTTTTGCCAACGAACTCGGGTAGCCGCCCGGGCAGTGGCTCCGCCACTTATAAATTGTCACTAAACAGTCCAATGTGCCTTTAACTTACTGTTTGTTAACTGGTAGACGGCTTGTACCAAATCAGCGGCGGCCAGTTGAGGCCCTGTTCTTTTCAGTTTCTAAAAGTTTCTACAGTAACTAGCTTTTAAATAGAGTATTTTTTTAAGATAAGGTCTACTAGTTAATTATAGTATATACTTTACTGACTTCATTTATATTAGTAAAAACCGCACATGAGTTTCTGTTACTCTATAATCTTTTATACAAACAGCTTAAAAACCATAAGCCGCAGCTAAAAGCCATAAGCCGTAGCCAAAAAGAACAGGCCCTGAGCCGATCGGCTTCACTTCGCCGGTGGTGAGATCACACACTCCAACGTCCCTCGGGGCATGCGGGTACAAGGACATGGATGGCAAGTCGTCGGTGAAGTAGGTGTAGGGCGTGTTTTTTTCGGCTGCGGTTTATGCCTTTTGGTTGAAATTTTTGAATTTTGGCTGTTTACGGTATAGATTACGGAGAGACAGATACTCGTGATTTTGGTTGGTATAGATGTTGGGCTTTTAATGTATAGATCGTTTAACTTGTAGACGTCATCTTAAGAAAATATTTCGTTTGAAAGTTAGGTACTATAGCAGAAGTCAAAAGCTGATTTTAAAAGCCCAAAAAACACGCCCGTATTTGGCCTTCAGCTCCAGGTAGTCCCGCGTCGGGAGGCACAGCGTCTGTCCCACTCCGACGAACAGAGCGGCGTCGCCGATGCCGTTCGTCTTCTTCCACCCGCACTTGTCACGGTCAAGAATGTACAGCCGGAACTCGTCCATTATGCTGGATTCGGCGTCAAGATCTTGTTGATCACCGGCGTGGGACTCGGCGAGGAACTTCCAACCTATGTTGTCCTCCGGATCGGCGCGAGGCGCGACGTGCCCGCGGGAGGAGATGGCATTTTGTTTTTGAAATTCTCTCACGCTAATGCCCCAAACTGACCGAAACCTTAATGACGATGTCATTTTTTTGTGTAAATTTCTGCGTTTGCGATGGGACTAGCCAGCGTGTTGGTTTGCGATGGCATCTTCCTAAATATCAACGTTTGCGATGGCATCTTTTCTTTTTGACCAATTAGTCATAGACTCCAATTAGCAGGATGCCAAGTTTTCCACGGCACTGCAACCACTGCTGTCTTGAAGGTGAGTTGTTTCGTGGGTTCTTTTAAACTATGGTTTTAATTTTTAGTTTATGATTTTTTAAATTCTATCTGTTTGTAAGATACAGTATATAGAGAAAAATAGCTATATATGGTTTTAGCTGGTAGAGCTGAAATCGGTACAGTGTCTACTTCAATTTACCTATAGACCCTATCTTAAAAAATATATTATTTAAAAATTAGTTACTGTAGCAGGAAGTGATGAGCCACAATTAAATAAAAAAGAACCCAACCATGAGCCATGCTATCCACTTCGTGGGAGAAAGTTTGTTTTATAACTCTGTTTGGAATTGCTCCAGTTTTTCAAAAGCATTTATTTGTTTTTCTATTTGTGGACAGAGTAGTTACTGGAATTGGTAAGGATTTCCCTAACTAACTAGATGTCATAGCAGACCACAATATAGCACAACGACCGCAAATTTGCCTTAAGAGAAAAAAGGATTACCGTAAAATTGTGTTAGGGTACATTTGGTATGCATAACCTCACATTCCCCTACAATATAACATTTTTCTCAAACCGATTACTGATAAACACATTACCAGTAATCTAAGGGGTATTTAAATTGGCTGGAGCTGATGGCTTTTTGCTAAGCTGATTTCGCATCCTAATCTGAACCAATATAAGGCAATATGATGGGGTTGTTTCGTTCGTGACGCACTGCATTACAACATCGTACATGTCTTGTAACCGCATTTGCAAACATTGCAATGTAAGGGAGAAAGGAACAACACACACTACCCTACAATCCATCATATAACATTGAGTGAATTACATCATGGTACATGTTTACTATGCCACTAGCACCACTGCAATAGCATCCCCTAACTTGTTCATACCTCTATCGGACCCACCAAGATCGGGTGTCGGAGTGGCATCGTTGTCTAGGTTGTCGACGTAGCCATTGTCGGCCTGGAAGGTTGCAAAGTCACGGTTCGGCAGCTAGCTATCGATGATGAAATTGTGCAAAGCCAGGGTAGCAGTGATAATTTTCTTCCGAGTCTCCATGCCATAGCTAGGAACATTCAGTATGATACACAATTTATTCTTCCAAACACCGAATGCGCGTTCGATGACATTGCGTAGAGATGAGTGGTGATAATTGAACCTCCTTCATTCCAACTGGCCAGTGACTAGGACCGAACTTTGGCACGTGGTACCTCTAGTTCTTGTAAGGATCTTGGTACCCTTTCCTGGTTGGGATATTCAAAGTCTACTAGGTAGTACTTCACTGCAGTATAAGTAGTTAGTATGGCACAACTTGCAAAGTTTGAAACATAACTTATGGACTTTGTGTACCTTGCGGCGGGTGCGAGAATCTGCATGTGAATGTGACCATTGTGTCATGAAGAATGCATGCGTTGTGTGCGCACCCGGGCCACCCAACGTATACAAAGGTGAATTGCATGTCAAAATCACATCCTATAAACATGTTCTGCAATATTTTCAGCAGTATGCAAAATATTAATTAATTTAAATCATGTAATTCTTTTTTTCATTACCCAGTCATCATTAACATAATGAGCAACAACACTAATATAATCCTCCATAGCCCTACCACTCTATATGTCTGATGTCAAAGCAATAGAGAATATACAGGTATGAAACATTTCTTTCAATTTTTCACGATAATTGTTATAATATTTAATTAAATCTCTAATTGTGGTTTGCCTAAATACAACACTAAATCGAGGGTTATGAGTAGTCCTAATATATTTTTGAAAAGCATCAGACTCATCAAAATTTAAAGATAAATCTTGAGAAGCAATTAATCTACAAAGAGATTTCTGAGCTACATCTAGGTTGTACTCCCAAGTACATATCGAGCCGTCGGGGTTATATTGCAGCTGCGTTTAGCGTATTTGTATTCCTTGCCTTCTTTTGCAACTTGCAGCATGCCGTTGCAGGTGATCCGTCCAATCTAAAGATTTTGCAGACAATTCATTACCACAAATTTTATAAACAACATACCTCTCCGAATTCCCATTATCGTCGATCTTGAACTTCTTGTCGAAATAATTCTGTTTTCCTGATGTAGTAGCTCTTGTTCTTTTTACACCCGTGCTATGGGTTATGGATGCACTTGTTGAGCCAGTAGAAGATGGATCGATTGGACCCTACGCCGCTGGGGTCGTCGCTTCTTCTGACTCTCTAGTTTGTTGTGGATGTGGACCTTACACGGATGGATATCCTTCATGAAAGGATTACATATCCTCCGTCGAGAGGTCGAATACGGAGAGTTGAAAATCGTAGTTCTCCATTGAGTCACTAATTTTGCCAAATTTGCGCAAACACTATCGGATTTTTCACAGTTAAACAAAGAGATGAGAGTCAGGTTTGAGGTGTGAAGAATGGAGACCGGATACCCCCTATTTATAGAAAAAAATTCCATATTGTTTTTTCAATTTTTTGCTATTTTTTTAAAAATTGTTTACACCATAGTGGTAAAAACAATGACGACTATTTTCGACGAACCAGCGGTGTGCCGCCCTCTAGGCCTAGACACAGCACGGTCCACCGAGCCTTGCCGGCACGGTCCACGCACTAAACGGATTATGCCGTGCTTAGGCCAGGTCAATAGTAACGGGCCGCATGTCGGCACAGTAAGACGCCTGGCACAGTATGACCCGGCCCATTGGCCACCACTACCGGTTGGTCCTTCCGTACTGTGACCGATCCACACCGTCGGTTTTCGATCGAACAGCCAAGACGAGCAACCAACTCGCTCTCGGCCGCACAGATTGTCTCCGCCGCCGACGCGAGCGGCCACGGACTGTTCTCCTCAAAACCCTCCTCCGTCCGCCAATCCTTCCTCCTCTCCCATGGAACCACCACCACCACGGCCTTCTCCTCCGCCACCCACCCTCCCTCCGTCCTCGCCCACCTCCGCTCCTCCTCTCTCGCCTCCTCCGCCTCTCCTCCTCCCTCCCTCTCCTCCCCACTCCAACACCGCCACCGCCACCACCACCTCCTCCTCCATCGCCCCTCACCTCCCCCACCACCACCGCACTCCCACCCTCCCTCTTCGCCCACCTCCGCCATCCCTCCCCCCCCTCCCGCCGCCGGCGCCTCTCCGATCGCCTCGCTGCCGTCCGCACCACTACCACTACCACTACCGCCACCCCATCCCCGCTTCCTCCTCCTCCCCACCTTCCTTGCCGAGTGCAGACTTCTTCTCCTCACCGCCGTCCCGACCATCTCCTCTCCTTCCGCATCCTCCCGTCGAGAGCTCGCCTCCCGCGCCGGAGGTGGACTCTGGGCGCCACCACCTCCCGGTGCCTACTCCTCGCGCGGCCCCGCGTGGCGGCGGCCTTGCGGTCGTGTGTCCGCGGTGGGAGTCCGAGCTGCGTCGGTGGGTGCTCACGAGCTCGTTGAGGTATGGGGTCATGATTGATGGGGTGACTCGAGACCATGTGTTTGTGCTGGTCAGGCTTTGCCTGAACGTGGTGGCGGCGGAGGCGGCCTGCTCGCTGGAGCGGGCGTGGAATGGGGAGGGCGGAGGATCTTGTTTTGATCTGAGTGCTATGAGGTTTGAGTGCCCGAGGCTGGTTGGGGGTGTCTCGTGGCTAGGCGTGCAGCTCAAGATTTTGTATGGGGAGGGTAATGGTAGATTCTTCGCGGTAGCGGCGGTGAAGGAGGCAATGCTGTGGACGGGGTCTTGGTTGGCTGTTGGCGTTGGAGATGGTGTTGGCGGCGGTAGAGGTGGAGAGGCAGGAGCTAGTGGAGGTGTTGGTGAAAAAGGGAAATTTGGACATATGTAACACCGTGGAAACCCGAAATTCAAATTTGGCCTTGCACCCAAAATTCCGTTCGCCCCGTTGGACCGCGGGACCGCGCCGGCGACAGCGTCGATCGTCGCGATGCGGCACCGCACGACAACAGATCAGAAGGGTCGTGCGGTACCGCATCGCACGACCGTCATCGCACCGCTACCGGTGGCCGCACGATCGCTCTTGAGCGCATGATTGAGCTCTGACCGCATGATTCATTTCCGACCGCACGTCTCAGCTCGCATCCCGTCCATCCGCCGAAAGCAGCAGCGCACCATTGCTTTCTCAGGCCCGGTAGAATACGCGTCAGCACTCCGTTTTCATGGCCCCTCCTCCATGTGTGAAGAATGGGCATTTAAATGGCTTGGGCGAGCGATGCATCGATCTGTGAAGTTCATTTGCATCTGGAGTGAAGACCGAGCGAGCGAGAGAGGCAATGAGTGAGTGAAAACACGAAGATTTGAGTTCTTTTCGTTTGGTTTCAGCGGATTTGGCAAGTATAAAAGTTGTAGATCGTCTCGTGAGCTTCAAATAGAGGTAAGTCTTGTGCCCGTCCAACTATATTTTTTATATGTCATTAGTCCGTAATTAAGCAAAGCGTATTTTGTTAATGTTATTTTATGTCAATCTTTGGTACGGCATGTATTTGTGGCTAAACATTTATATGTAGTTGTAGTGTATGTAATGTTGTAGGTTATTTTTTGTGAACACACGTATTGTAATGTAGTTTTATTTGTGTGAAAATATGAACTTGTAGATGTGTAGACATTTAGAAAATACATATTTATGTTAGTATTTGTAGATGATAACAATAGTAGCAGAATTAGAAACATAAAATTAGTACGCTTACGGAATTACTGGGTATACTGTGGGCGGTGGTAAAAATAAATTGAAAATAAAGTGCGGTAGTGGGTGTTTGATGGTACGATTATTGCATGTTTTAAACTATGATGGTTGATTATGCTCTTAATATGTAATGGGAATTTAGCATTAATAGAAAAAATAGAAATGAAATTGGTTAGTGGAAGACAGCGTTAAGTAAAATATTACGAAAGAAATTAAGAGAAATTACTTATTGCATTTTTTTTGCATAAATTGTAACAAGCTTAATGCAGAACAATAGTGAAAATAAAATAACGTTGGAATGCAATTTTCATTCGTATTAGAAATGGAAATAAAAAAGAAATGAATATGTAATTTGATGTATGTTTGAATTTGAAAGTAAAATAGGTAGAAGTAAATTGTAGATTTATAAATACCGCACTGTTAATGTTACAATGGGGTAGTGGGGGTGTGATGATACGATTGCTGTATGTTGTGTACTGAGATGATTGATTGTGCACTTATGTTAGGTATGCCATGGCTGACATTCAAGACTTGTTCGTATTCTACGGGAGTGGTCTCGTACGCGACGGGCCGTGTGGGGCGGACCTGTCTAATTGTGACCGGACCGTGATCCGGGCACCCGGTCTGAACGCCATGACCTTGTCTGACCTACGTAGGTGTGTCCGTTCGGCGTTCGATCGGTACACCGCAAGGAAGAAGTTACGGATCGAGGCAGTCTATGCCTCAATGGTGGGTGATGCAGGAGAGAGAATGTGGCAACTTCTGAAGGTGACCAACGATGCCTCATGGGCCAACTACATGGAGGTTGTGTGCAACCCTGATGCTGCGATATATGCCAGACCAATGGTATATGTCGAGTTCGTGGAGAGGATAGAATCATCCGCCATGGGTGGTTCGATCGATGTCACTGGTGCGTATGTAGTGCCCGGGTTCATCTTGGGCGGTCATGAAGACGCTCATGGGAGAAGATGTCGGCGAGGAAGTGGGTGATGAAGACCTCGGGAGGCGTGCGGAGAATTTCCGTGCCAACGAAGGTGTGGAGGAGAGGTAGTGGGCCGCCCGTATTGACTGTCATGAGTACCTTGGGGACCAGGTGGAAGAAGTGGGCGGCGAGGAGGAGGAGGATGAGGAAATGTATAGTTGGAGAGGACGATGATGGCGAAGCTGCAATTGGAGGTGGTAGGTGGTGTTGTGACCACCGACGGTGCGTCACGTGTTATCCGGATCGACGACAACGCAATGCGGCATCCCTAGTTACGCCACAAAGTGAGGAGGAGAATGGGGTTCAGCGAGGCACACTCATTTTGGGGCAGTGCTTCCGTAATAAGAGTGCTGTCCAGCAGGCTATTGCTAGATACGCCGTGAACATGAGCCGGACGTATCGGGTGCACAGGTCAAACCCAGACACGTACATTGTGAAGTGTGTTGACGAGTCTGTCTTGGCAAAGTTCGTGCACGCAATGGTTCAAGGGCGCCGCACCGAGTTCGGATAACGGTCTTGCATGATCACGCTTCGCGAGCTTGCGGGGCGACGTAGGCACCGCAACATGACATCGACATATGTTGCGGAGTCGGTGAGCCACCTCATCGTGGCGGATGTATCCATTTCTCCGAAGGTTATAATGGCGTATAGCAAATTCGGAGGGATTGAAGTGAGCTACAAGAAGGCATGGAGGGCGAAACGAAAGGTGCTGCACCGTATGTTTGGGACGTACGAGGAGGCGTACGACCTGGTCCCAAGAATGCTGCAGCAAATCACAGAATCAAATCCAGGCACGTACATTAACAGGCAGGAGAGGGTTCATCCTACGGAGGGCCCGAACTGTTATATTCTTGACAGAGTGTTCTGGGCCTTCCATCAGGCGATACAAGGCTTCAGGTCGTGCGTCCGGTGTTAACGATAGACGGGACGTTCATATCCGGCAAGTACAAGGGCACTATCCTCACCGTAGTTGCAGCGAACGCAAATGACCGCTATTACTCGGTGGCATTTGCAATTGTGGAGAATGAGAATACGGATAGCTGGCTTTGGTTCCTTGCCAATGTGAAGCAGGCCATAGTGCAAGGTCGTCCCGAAGTGTGTATCATCTCGGACCGCAATGCAGACTTGCTGTCTGCGTTGCGAACGATGCAGAATGGGACACAACCCCCCTTCTAGTGGAATGATCTGAAGAACCGTTGGTGCATGAGGCATCTTGCAGCGAACTTCCACAGAAGGTTCCGTAGCAAGGACTTAATGAAGATGTTTAAGAAGCTATGTGTGCAGAACCAGAAGCGAAAGTTTGACACCTTGTGGAGGCAACTCGATCAGAAGGCTAGCAAGCATGTCCAGACAGAGCCGGGGCCGTGGAGGAGGCTCCACAAGAGTTGGGGTGTTCACACAATGGGTTCAATCAAATGCACCGGCTTGGAGATGTGGTCTTTGTTGCACGACACGGGGCGAGGTATGGGATCATGACAACAAATATGTCTGAGGTTTACAACGAGTCTTGAAGGCGCGCGATCTCTACCAATCACGGCAATCGTGGGCGAGAGCTAGAACCGTACTGTGGGGTATTTTGTCAATAGAGCCATGATGGCGAAGAAGAACCTCGACGAAAACAAGAAATACTCTGAGGTAATGCAGGCGTATATGGGGAAAAAGATGGAGAAGGGTCGTTCCCACATTGCTCGGCCCATTGATGGCCTAAGGAACAAGTTCGAGGTTCGCCTCGTGCGTATGCGTCATGAGTCACATCAGAGGGGATCGCAAACACGTATGCACGATTGATGACAAAGCATCTTGCACTTGCAACAAGTCCCAGCTTCTTCACAAACCGTGCTCCCATGTGTATGCAGCCTGCGCGGTATGGCAGCAAGCGTCGACCCAGTACATCTCACAGTACTACGACATGCAGCACTTGTATGCAACCTGGAGTGCAGAGTTTCATTCATACGGGGTATACATGCACTATAGAGAATTATGGCCAGGGGAGGTAAAGTGGGTGCCCAACGATGCACTGAAGCATGTCGGTCGTGGCAGACGACAAAGCCGTCGCATCCGCAATGACATGGATGACAGCCAGCGTGGGGATCGAGTTCGGCGGCCAAAGTGTAGGCTATGCAAGACGATTGGGCACTCCCTCAGCCAGTGCCCAAACAGGCCGACATCAAGCAACCCTCCGTAGTAGCAAATACAATATTTTGCTGTACTCCCTGTTGGTTCCTTCCATGTGTTGATGTGTTCTGTGCATTGCGATGCAGTGCTGCCATGTGTTGCGAGTTCCCTTACATTATTGAGGAGATGTACGATGTATTATTGGTTCTATGTCTGTATGTCACGCACATTTTATGTTTTTGTACATTCCGTATGTTTGTTTGTGTACATTCTGTATGTGTAGATGTTGTTTGGGTCATATTTGTGTGCACATTTGATGTATGTGTTCGTACATTCCGCACGCTTTGTCGTTCGTTCTTTATTAATTATGTTGTCATTTGTTGCATATTATATTATCAATGTAGACTCACTTGTTTTCCTTGTTTGGCGGAGATGGCTTACGAGTTGCTTGACCCCGGTGGGATGAGCGCACCGATGCCTATCGTGGTCGTCGGAGACGGGCCTCCGAGCTTGATCCTTAGGAGCCCCGAGAGCACCGGCCTCGACCACCGGTACATCCCACTCATCGCGGTACACCGCATCACGCCCATTGCCCGCATGTTGGATGTACCGCACGCGTTGCAGTTTGATGCGCCGTTGTTGTCCGCTCTCGTTGATCGCTGGAGGCCGGAGACTCACACCTTCCACTTCCGGGGCGATATGACTACTCTGCAGGATGTGACAATGCTTACAGTGTCTACCCTCCGTGGTGTTCTTTGTTGTGCCACCCAGAAGGTCGCAGATTGAAGGTCCATCGGCTCGGTGGTTCGGTCATCCGATCCCGGACAACGTGGTGGTGTGCCACATGGATGGCTTCGTCGGTACATGACATGTCTGCTCTCGCACATGAGGACCAGTGCGGACCCACTTCGCTTGTGTACCGCTATTTCGTCGGGTGGGTCTTGTTCCCTAGCACCACCGAGATTCGATCTGACCTAGCTACATACATCTAGCGGAGTCATTGGCGGATGGTCGGCCCGTGAGGTGCCACAAGATAGCCGGGATCACCGTTCTTAGCGCCACATACCGAGGTTTGCGTGATGCCTCGCAGCGTACTACGACCAGCGAGCCGGTCCTAGCCGTGTGCTACGTTCTTCTTCAGTTGTGGTCGTTGGAACACTTCCCCTTTGGCAGACCTTACTTTGGTACTTTTGTGCACCCTTACGAGTTCAGCCCTCATTTGTACGGCCTTGTTAATGGAGACGACCCTGTCGATGGGCCCACCATGGGTACGCGTTGGACACATGCTCGTTTGCGGTGGGCCAAGGAGAGACCGAGACGTGCGTGCTGGAGTTCCACAACATGTTCGAGACACTCCACGAGGTAGAGATAGTCCGGTGGCCATGGACTCCACCGTTCATTATGGACACGGCCCCCACGGATTATCATCTCAGTGCGGGCAGGATCACATGTACTGGTTGACGACTTGCCACTTGGTGTTCTCTCACTGCGTCGAGCCATACAACCCACAACGAGTCATGAGGCAGTTCGGCATGTACCAGGTTGTCCCACCCCTTCCAGGACGCCCTCTTGCACCCACCACCCACCGGTATGTGATTTCACGGTAACTTTAATTAATGCATTACTTTGTGCCCCTACTAATTGTGGATGTCTCAATTAACTTGCAGGCAATCGAGGAGAGGGAGAGCGAACGAAGACTGGAGAGGCGTACAACGGGAGTGGACAGACATGTGGTGTGACCACGCGGACACGATGGTTGTGGAGGAGACCCGGCCGTACGATCTCGGCATGTATAGCACATACCTCGAGTGGTACGTTCCACGCACCCGTAGTAGGCTTACTAGGGCGCCGCCACAGCGTCCAGTTGAGATCATACACGAGGCTGCTATAGAGGCGGTCCGCATCCGGCATCCGGTGACACGGCACGACGAGACGGTAAGAGATTAGTATGTAATTAACGTGTAGGATTAAGTTTTAACTGGTTACTTCTGTAACTGCAGTTCAACCGATTGCATCGTATCCACGACGAGGCAGCTCGGGCTCTCCATCGTGGAGAGCAAATTCGATTGATCGCTCGCTCACTTCGATCGCGCAACATATATGATGACGCCGATCCGCCATACGGACCATCGCCAGGTCACCACAGAGATGACGTTGTTGCACGACGTGAGTCGCGACGGGCGACCACCACCACCCCTCCGTACCACCGCCGCGCGCCATCAAGACGTCCATCATCGCCATGTCCATCGCAGCCAAAGATCGACCCGGCCGCTCGCTCGTCGTCCACACGGTTCGGACCGGCGGTACGGCATTTGCCACCTATTTGTTCATGCACTCGTTTGCCATTTATCTCTAACTCCATCTTTTTCCTTCAACATTTGCGACAGGATAGCACCCTGCTGCAGCCATCGTCATCACGGAGGAGTACGGGGGAGCGAACAATCTCGCTGGCCGACGGGCCGATCTCCAGACAATGACCGACTCGGCAAGACGGAGAATGCCGGTGCCGCGTTCGCTCATGGTGGTCGATCCGACTGCAGGAGCAAAGACGGTGGTTTGGCGGACCTACCAAGATTACACTGCAGAGTACGGTGGGTCATCCGGCATTTCGACCACGCAGTAAATGCCTTTGATATTACTATGTATTACTAACAACGCTGCATGGCGAATTCGGATGTAACATCTCGTGAACATAGACCCTCGTCGACCGATTGGTGAGCTCTATTCGGGTCATTCGACGGACCTCCCACGCAGATCATGCCAAGCACCACCTCGGACGCAGCCTCGCATCACGACCTTCGAGATGCACCGCACTCCCCAGCGAGTTCACCTTCTTCGAGGAGCACATCGCCGTCGGAGGAGGCGGCGACGAGATCCATAATGAGTTTTTGTAATTCTGATTTCGTAACATCTCATGGTTTGTTGTAACTATTTATGAAATGTACGTATGTGTAATACATATCCATGGCATGTTTTGCAAATTATTTATTTACATCTTGCTTAACACAAACATACATTAACCCTCCAGCACTAAGACACACGATAACAATAAACACAACAATAACCTCCAACACTACACCTTAACGATAACAATAAACACAAGAAAGAAAATAGCACACTACATTAAATTAATCTTCCACTCAGTCTATCAAAGCGATGGCGCATCTCGACGGGTCGCTACCCCCACGACAACTCTCTCATGCCTCGCAATGTCGGCCATACACGCCCATTTCATCCTCCCACACCTGAATCGGCAATCGCGGGGCTTCTGCGTTCAGAGAACAACATTATCAAACATGCTCGCACGATTTGAATGAACCCAAACAATCGTACTCACCGAGTGAAAGTGGCACTTGTAGTAGTGCCGCCAGATTCGTGTCCGTGTGTGAGGTCTTACGCCTAACAACCGTGTTGCATTTTGGGCAAATCACCATGGGAGCGGACGATGAGGTCTTGAGATGACTCATATCGGCAGTGTGGGAGTGAGAAGGAATGAAAACTACAGAATGGGAAGAACTAATTCGGAGATGAGGGAGAACAATGCGGGGGGCTAGGTGAGGAATGGCTCCCTCTTATAGGCTCGGGGGGCCTCAGTCATAGAGTCCACACAATAAGAATGCGTGACGCAATGCCAACACGAAACAAAACATACATTGCACATACGCACAATATGTGCGACTACTACGTAAGAAATTAAATCAAAACAACATGCTCGCCACACCATCAACACAACAACGAACACAACAAATTACATACAACACATTACTAACTTAGTCACTCTCTCTACTCCATATGTTGGCGTTGCATCTGTTGGCGGAGGTCGATGTTCTCCTCATTGAGGGTCTCGATTCGCTCCTCTAACTCAAATATTCGCTGCCATAATATGAATACATAATTGACAATATAACGTTCGTGGGGAGGGTCGATCCACCGGGAGAACTCGCATTTCGCCATCTGCAGGAAAGGAGGGTAAACATGCAGCCTGCATAAGAAATAAGAAAGTACTTTTACTACTTTTTACCCCGGATCGTGGGCATCGGAAGAAATGTCGCCCGCACAACCGCGTCCTCATTGTGTCGGCACTTCGGCCATGCTGTTTGAGCACGCTGACTTGGTATCAAGCGGTAGTGTGGACCAAATACCTCCCTCCTTTCTAAGGGAAGGTCTTCCTTCGGTGACCCATATCCGATCGGCCCCTCAGCTTCCGACATGTTATGTTTCACCACAGAAGAGGACACACTTCTTTTTTCGATTTGCACCTGTCGCGCCTACAATATCATGGGACCCCAACCGTGCTATTTATACGAAACGAGAGAACTTATCGCATGACGTGACAAAGAGGCCGCCTTTGCGCAGATGACATGACAAAAGAGGCCAGCTTTGCGCAGTGACATGACATAAGAGGCCAGCTTTGTGCAGTGACGTGACAAAAGAGCCCAGCTTTGCGCGAGGACATGACAAAGAGGCCACTTTGCGCGATGACATGACAAAAGAGCCCGGCCTTGCTCGGTGGCGTGACAAAGAGGCCGGCTTTGCTCGAGAACGTGACAAAGAGGCCAGCTTTGCGCAGTGACGTGACAAAAGAGGCCAGCTTTGCGCAGTGACGTGACAAAAGAGGCAGGAATATAAAGAGTTGGCATGAATTCGCGGACAAGATAAATGAAACTAGGCGGAAGGCTAAGGAGGAGTCCCGCAAGAAGGCACAATGGGAGGAGACACGCAACATAGCAAGGGCTGCGGCGGCTCGTGAGGAACAAGAAAAGGCTGCTGCGGCTACGAGGTCGACTCCCGCAATGAGCGCCGCATAGCAACAACCCCATCCCGGCGTCCCCAACGAGCGTTCGCGCAACTCCCACCGAGGGGAGACACCCCTTTGTTGGTGCGGGGACACGTGCAAGTTCATCAAATCGAACGAACGCATCACCACGGGTATGCGTTCGGGGTTGCGCAAACTACTCCGATGAATACCCCAACCGCCGTTTGACACCTCATCCTATCGGGAACCCAGAACGAACACATGCACCATTTTTCCCAATATTTTCTCCTTCACATCACGCACTAACAATCTCTCCCTCGTTTTACGCCTCCGGAGCCCCTATGTAGCTACCGCAAATGGATCGATCTTGAGATCCACCTGGCGACCAATGGACCCTCGACTTGAGGAGTGGAATGTCAAACAGACAAGGAGTTGCTGCAGGAGGAGCGCCGCGACCACGAGCACACCCTGCGTATACAACGCGACTCGCAAACCCATCTCGATGCGTGCACGCGAGGGAGGCGGGAGGCTCGCGAGAGGGCGCGAGAGAAAGAGGAAATAGCGGCTAAGGCAAAAGAGGCGCGAGGAGTTCAACGTCGGCGGGCAAGGAAGGAAAGTGACCCCGGTCCACACAAGTGGGTCGTCTGACGGTTGGGTAGATTAGTCACATATCATGCTATATGTTATGCATGTAATAAAATGTACGCGACATGTTACTCCCAATCAGTATTATGAAGTTTATTATCTCGAATTTCACATTCAATGATTCGATTGCAAGTCATTTACCAATATTAATATCTTGGTTCTCTCGGACACTAATTCTCACTAAAATCAAAATATCACTTACCATTGTATGTATCGATCGTTCTACAGTCAATAGCTCTTAAAAAAATTATCTCAAATTTTTACGCACCTACAACATACAGTGAACATAAACTTTTATTACAACTACTCTTGATTTTTCCCGGTTTAAAAGTACAAAATTGACAAAACTCTACAAACTCATGGGGACTAACTCAAGTCGCCTTCCTACAAAATTGTCAGTTCAACATAATTTTCACGGTCAACAATCTACAAAAATCACAAATACATCAATCGTTACTTCACATCTAGTTCAAGATATCTGCTTATTATGAAGTGTATTTTAATTATCGACATAAAATCTCCTCATCTTTTCGCATTCATTTTTCCCACCGTTAAATATCACTTTCCTTCCTTTCGCCCAATTGTTCTTATCACAGTTGTCCTCAAAAAAATTTCATTAAATTTCCTACAATATAACAACATACCATGATCGAAAAATGTTATTGTCGGTTCAACATATTTTCACGGTCAAGAATCTACAAAATCACAAATACATCAATCATTACTTCACACATATTTCGTTCAGTACTCTACCAAACAAAATTTATATTTTCTAAAATGCAACAAAATTACACAAGCTATAAACTGGACTCTACATTATTTTTAAATTTTTTCAAACACCATTTCATATATGTAAATTTATTTTATTATAAATAACTTAATAATACATATAAATTCTTGTACTAAATACATATATCAAACCCTAAAAATTAGCCGTGTGATCGGTGAAACGTGCGGTCGGTGTACGGTCATGCGGTCGGGGCGGGTCATGCGGCCGGGAGGGCGGTCGTGCGGTCGGGCGGGCGGGCGGGTCGGTCGTGCGATCAGGGACCGCACGACCGGACAGTGTGTCGGCACAGCGATCGTCTGGCTTGGGAAGGGCTAGTTTTGGAATTTTTGCACCGAGCTACATTTGGAATTTTACGTTGTCACAGTGCCAGATGTGTCCAAAATTCTGAAAAAGGAAGTGATTTGGGAGATGTTGGGGCGAGGCCTGCTTTTGTTTCCTGTTCTTGTCATAGCACCATCGCGGCGTTGCATGAGAGGTTCTCCCTGGAGGAGAAGATGAGGGCTCTTCAATTACCACGTTCATCAAAATATCAGCTGTATGCTTTCTTGAAACTTTGTGTTGTACTTAATAAATCGAGCATTGCTTATTACAGTTATAGTGTACTATACTAGAAAGACTTGATGAATATGCTCATGCAGCTCTTAATATTGTGAGGATGCTTGATAATAGTGAAATAAACAGGACACTGTTCAGTAAAATCAAACTTTGATGTCGTACCAATATTTTGAAGTAGAAATTTAACATCACTGGTTTTCTATCTCTAGCTCTAAGTCCCAAATTCTTAACGGAGGACAAATATGTTTAATTACCTGTGCTTCTCCTCATTCTGCATCCATATATTTTTGTTGATCCTTTACACAGTTACACTGTTATGACCGGCATCCCGTATGCGCGCCGGAAACGCACGGGAGAAGCACAAGCCGGCTATTAGGAGAGTCCTAGGCCCATAAGACTTTCCCTCATTAGGTTTACTACCTTTTCTATCCATAAGTATTAGGATTTAGATTGGTTTGTTAGGGAGGATAAATAGCCTCACCAGGGGATTGAATAAAGCAAGCAGAGCAACTTTTGGTTGCAGGCTTCCCTGCAGAATATCCTTCTTTGTTCCATTGTTGGCTCTAGCCTCACGGCTCTCTCACGCCGGCAGGGGTTAACCCCCAGACGCCACGCCCGCATCCCTACTTCCTGCGAAGCCGCCGCAATCTCCCGAGTTCTACCAATCTGGTATCAGAGATGCCAGGCGAGGAGGGCGGCAAGTAGCCGAAGGGATGCCGCCGCCGCCCGATCCCATCGCCAAGGCACTGGCCGAGCTCGCCCAGCAGATGGCGACACTCTCCGCGCGCATGGAGGCCCTGGAGTCCCGGCCGGCAGCGCCCACCACCGCCGCCTCCACAGCTAGTTCCACATCCACCCTTCCCGCCGCCACCACGCTGCCGATCCCCATCCACCAAATCCAGTTCCCCCACTCGCCGTCGCCGCTTCCCACGGGACCACAGCTTCCTATGCGGCCGTCCTTCCCGTCCGGGCCGGAGATAGGCTCCGGTGGTACCCGTGCCGGCACAGCGCCCTCGCTTCCACAAGCTCGACTTCCCGACCTACGACGGCAAGGAGGACCCTCTCAATTGGCTCAATCGGTGCGATCAATTCTTCCGTGGCCAGCGTACCATGGCTTCAGATCGCGTTTGGGTCGCCTCGTACCATCTCACGGGCGCCGCCCAAACATGGTATTATGCCTTGGAGCAAGACGAGGGCATGCCATCCTGGGAGCGCTTCAAGGAGTTATGCCACCTCCGCTTCGGGCCGCCGATCCGCGCCAATTGCCTGGCGCAGCTCGCCCGACTGCCCTTCTTATCCACCGTCCAAGACTATCAAGAGCGCTTCAATGCGCTGCTATGTCATGCGCCACAGTTGACGCCAATCCAGAAGGTGGAGTTGTTCACCGGCGGCCTCCCTGAACATGTCAAGATGGACGTCGAACTGCGTGAGCCCCGTGATCTGCAGACGGCAATGCACCTCGCGCGAGCATATGAGCGCCGCGCCGAAACGACACCACCAGCATCGCTGCAACGGCCGCCCCGCCCCTCCAGCGTCCACCGCCGGCCCTTCCTACACCGCAGCGGGCTGCCACCACACCCTCGACCGCACCAGCCCTAATGCCGCCGACGTCGCCTACGGTCACAGCATTGCCGGCAACGCCGCGACCGTTCCGCTGCCTCTCCCCGGCCGAGTTGGCCGACCGACGCCGGCTGGGACTCTGCTATAATTGCGATGAGCAGTACGTCCGCGGCCACAAGTGCCAGCGGCTGTTTTTCATTGAGGTGACCGATTATCTGGACGACGATACGGCCGACGACTCCGGCGATGCGGCGGTGGATGAGGCCGCGTCGGACTTGCCGGTGGTATCCCTTCATGCGATTGCCGGCATTCGCACGGAGGACACCATGCACCTCCACGTAAATATCCACGGCCACCGGCTTCTGGTGTTGCTGGACTCCGGCTCCACCCACAATTTCATCAACACCGATGCCCTGCGCCGACTCCATTGGGAGACAACGGACAACGCCAATATGCGAGTGGCGGTGGCCAATGGCGACCGGGTCCCCTGCAAGGGCGTGGCCCGCAACGTCGCCATGAGTATCGGGCCGAGGACTTCTCTATCAGCTGCTACGGCATCGACCTAGGCGGCTACGACCTCGTCCTCGGTGTTGCCTTTCTCCGAACACTGGGACCCATTCTTTGGGATTTCGAGGACCTCTGCATGACGTTTTGGAGGGGCGACAGGCGAGTGTTCTGGAAGGGCCTTAGCTCCGCACGCGATGACACCCCACAGCCGGCCCTTCGCGCCATCACCGGGGCGCCGTCGCAACCCCTCTTGGATCACCTTCTGCACTAATACAGCATGGTTTTCGAGGAACCAAGGGGCCTTCCACCAGCACGACCCTACGACCACCGCATCCACCCTAGTTACTGTAGAAAAGCTGAAAAGCAGCTTTTAGAAGCTGAAAAGAACAAGGCCTCAATTCATGCAAAAAACACAATTAGTAATTTCTCTTCATTTCTTTCGTAAAATTTTACTTAACGATGTCTTCCACTAACCAATTTCAATTCCATTTTTTTCTATTAATGCCAAACACCCATTACATATTAAGAGCATAATCAACCATCATAGTTTAAAACATGCAATAATCGTACCATCAAACACCCACTACCGCACTTTATTTTCAATTTATTTTTACCACCTACCGCACTATATCCACTTCTTCCCTAACCGTACTAATTGTATGTTTCTAATCCTGTTACTATTGTTATCACCTACAAATGCTCTAAAAAATATGTACTTTCTCACCGTCTACACATCTACAAGTTCATATTTTCGCACAACATGAAACTACATTGCAATACGTATGTTCTCAAAAAATAGAGTACAACATTACATACACTACAATACATCATGCCTAACATATGTAAGATTTGCTACAAATACATAGTGTATCAAAGATTGACCTAAAATAACATTAACCAAAGATGGTTTGCTTAATTATAAACTAATGACATACATAAAATATTAGTTGCACGGGTACAAAACTTACCTCTTCTTGAAGCTCACGAGGCGATCTACAACTTTTCTACTTGACAAATCCGCTGATTCCAAACGAAATCAACTTAAATCTTCCTTCTTTCGCTCCTCGG
This sequence comes from Bonia amplexicaulis, assembly GCA_036346245.1. NCBI lineage: Eukaryota > Viridiplantae > Streptophyta > Magnoliopsida > Poales > Poaceae > Bonia > Bonia amplexicaulis. Next base: position 11,187,958 of record CM070744.1, on the reverse strand, counting down.
TTTCTTCACTGCCTCCCTCGCTCTCGCTCGGTCTTCACTCCGAAATGCAAATGAGCTTCCTGTATATGCATCTGTTGTTTGAGCCATACAAATGTGCGCAGGGAGATGTGTTGCGAGGGGCCATGCAACCGGGCTGCAGACGCGTGTGCCACGCCTGTGAAAAAATACAAGCCGTGGTGCTGCTTTCGGCGAAGGGATTAGACAGCACTAGACGTGCGGTCGGAAGGCGAATCTCGCGGTCGGCAGCGAGGTCGTGCGGTCGGCAGGCGAGGTCGTGCGGCCGGGCGCGGGGCACGTGGCGTCGTGCGGTCCCGCATCCGCACGACCCATGAACAATGTGGTCGTCGGTCCCGGCCGCACGATCGGCTACCGTCACCCCTGTAAACGCGGTCGGGAAGGGGGCTGGTTTTGGAAATTTTTTGCACCGGGAGCCAGATTTGGAATTTTGGGTTGCCACAGCGTTAGATATGTCCAAAATTCGCACGACATAAAAGGATTGATCGCCGTTCATGCGTCATCCAGAACATTCAGGTTCCATGGTATTGCTTGTGTCAGGTCGTTGTTGTGTTTTGACAGAGAAATCAACATCTGCTGCTGCTGAGCGACAAAAATACTACCGAAGCCGTTTGCTATTGCCCACATAAAGCAATTCCGTGACGTCGCGTGGAAGAAGGAACCCACATCAATGTCAGTGTCAGATTCGAAGCCGTCTGCGCGTTGAGATCTTTGACTGTAGCACAAAAGTCGTCTCCATTTCAGAGTCAAAACCGAGAACCAGGTGAATCACCGAGCCTTAGAAAAAACAAACATCGCGGTAGCATCGAAACACAAGGAGCAGAGCTGATTCATCTTCATGGCTTGCTTCAGGAGGAAAAAAAATTTGAGGCCAGAGTAGCGTAGCCGACCAGCATCAAACCCGAGGATAATTAGCTTGTGTTTGCTACACGTAAAAGCAATTGTACCAAAGTTTTTTCGCGAGCCCTTGCTAGGTGCACACAAAATCATACTAAAATATTTCAGCATCTTCAATTCCGCAGCTTAACTTGTCTCGACTCTGTTTTACTGCTCGACTTCATACGGAACATTAATTTGCGCTCTACCCGACGACTATTCCAACATTGGTTCCACCAACATCATTGCCAGTGCCGCCTGACGCCATGAGCATCGTACTACGTCATCTTCGTCGATGATCTTCTGCCTCAATTAATCGTCATCTTTTATCAAGAGACTGTGTCATCAGGTCTGATGTTTTAATTGCTTTTTGTTGGAGGTAGAGTTTATTGCAATTTATGTCATTGTGCTTATTATTGACTGAGATCTAGCGGAATTAATCATTGACGATTTTCTTCAATGATTCTTCATCTTCTACGCGTTACTACAGCAAGATGCGTACATATAGAGTGTAAGGTGGAGTTATAGGTTTTTTCAATACAATGAGTTAATTTGGACTATGCTTAATCGATGATACTTTGAAAAAATCAATATCACTTGTGAAGATAATTGAATTAGGTGTTTTATTCACTATTTGGTTATTCACTATTTGGATATATGTAATTTATATTGCTTGCACGATCATTATGGAGGCTTTGGCAATATTCAATTTCAAAAGTTTAATGACATCTTGATGGTAGCTAGCATAATACTCTCCCGAGTTTTGTTATTTGAAAGTGAATATTTTGCTCCAATTTCAATTTAGGATGAAGGATTTAAGTGCAAGAAGAAATTGTTTTTTTGCGTGAATGTATACTACAACATTTTTGAGTTGTCACAACTCAATATGAGGAGTCTACTCTAGCTTATACTTATAACTGACAAGCCATCATTCGTTTCTCACCTACCATACTTACAATTCTACCTCCACTGGCCATAAATGACAAGCCTGGCTCACAGTTCGTACACTGCAACGATACGGGCAAAACAGGATGCGAGAGAGAGAGGGGTAACAAAAAGTTCGGCCTCCATCCGTACCGCCCTTAAAGGCACTCAATGACATCGTAATATTACCTCAATGAAATGTGGCCCCAAGAAGAGCATAGACTATCTAGGGCCCATTGTCAGTGAAGTTGTGTAGAATTACGTGGGATTTTGTCGTGGGCAAAGCTCAGTGCCGTTATAACCCCTCGGCGACGAAAGGAGAGAAACTAGAGGTCCAGATTTACAGATCGATCCCTCCACTTCTAGAGTTCTCTCATGAAACCCCGCGTGGCCGGCGGCGACGGCCGGGTGCGGCGGAGGAGCGCGCGCCCCCGCGGTGTTGATAGAACTCAGCAGCAGCGAGTCCGACTCCGACGGCGAGGGCGGCGGCGGCGGCAGCCCGAAGAGGTCGCGCGGTGCGGGAGGGGATGGCGTGGCGGGGAAGCGGGCTAGGATTTCGGCGGCGGCGGCCGCCGTAGACGTGCCCCCGGGTTTCCTCGATCCGCTCCCGCAGCCGCCGCCGCCGACGTGCGCGACGAAGCAGTTCTGGAAGGCTGGGGACTACGATGGGAAGCCGCCCAGGGATGGGCGCCGCAGCTGTCAGGTATTCTCTGATACAGGGGCGGACCTACAGGGTATGCCGGGTGGGCCACGGCATATCCTGGGGTCCGTCACCAACGCAGGCCGCAGCGCACCAACGCGCCTCAACGCTCGCTCGGGGGCGCGGGGTGATGATGCGACGGCGAATTGCGGGGGATTTGGTTCTTGATTCGAGGTGCGATTCGGGAGCGGAAGCAGAATGTCGCGGTGATTCTTGATTCTTTCTGCGGGGTTTTGGGTATTTATTTGGAGAGGAGCCCTTCGATTTGCGCGTGTTCTTGTTTTTCTTGGGCGCTAATTGAGTTTTCCGTACGGTTGTTTACAGGAGAATTTGGTTTCTGTTATCCTGCTGGGATCGGGGTTTAGTTTTTGTTGGAGTTCTACTCAATTTGCTTCGGTTAATCTGATGATTACTCACTTGAATGTTTCTTGGGTGCTCTTGATTTTTCTTATTTGTTGTTTATATGTTTGTTTTTTCGTCAGATGGACCATTAGCGTTTTTTCTCTGCGTACATGTAAAAATTGTAAAGAAAAATTCCATGTGTAAAACTGCGTGTGCTTGCTCTGTTTTAGTCTTTGCTTCCCCCATCTGATGTTGCCACCATGGTAGTTATAAAGTTATTCCAGCAAGAAATTTGCTAAATAGATAGATGTTGTCACCATATTCGATTTTCAAGATCGTATGAGTCAACTTGCCCTGTTCGGTGACCTTGGTATACGGATCTATTACTGTACATATAAACAGTGGAGAGGGAACAAAGAAGGCCTTTGTTTCTATGATCTTTGCAATGAATTTTGAATATTTTTCAACAATGCACATTCAATATGAGTATATAACCTATCTAATCATGTGTGCTGAAATTATTACTTGAGTCATGAGTTGGCATCGTGCAAAATGTGGAATGATTTGTAATTTTTGATATCCATGCTGAACATACAGCAAGTCAGAAGTATTAGAATGGGTAATATTTAGACAGCAAAAATAAACCCTTCCCATTTGAACGGCAAAACATGAAGTTTGCAGTGAAAATACAGGGAAAAAAAGGTTTTGTTGTTGCAGCGTGGAATGAATCCCTGTGGAATCAACTTGGGCATTGTTTGGATGCGCGTATCGATGATTCCGTACTATCTTTCATGGACTATCTAATGGAAGATAGTAGATAACATCTTGGTATATTGTTATTTTAGAAAGGTACATGTTTCAATTATGCACTGAGCTTTGTTGAATGTTAGGAAAGGAAGCACATGGGAATTTGTTACCTTTTCCTCTATATGATAGTCTTTGTATGTGTATTTTTTGGTTTGAATATGAGTGGTTTTTTGTGTTCTCACCTACTACTCATTTCAGTATCTGGATTGGATCATGTTCATGTACATCCTAAAATTTTGCACTCAAATGCGACAAGCCACAAGTGGGCTCTGGGGGGGTACGTCTTCGTCTTCATTTCACCCTGTTACTTGTTTCTTCACATGAATGCTGAAGCAGACACCAATCAGAAATACATTATTTGTTCACATCACTCAATAATCTTTTATCATATTAATTGGCTAATACATACTTTGATCAATGTTACAGCTTTGGCTGAGCTGCTGGACAACTCTCTTGATGAAGTAAGCTTGAGCAAAATATAAATTGTTCTAGTTTGTGGCATCAAATCCTTATATGTGTACTAAGCTGTTGCTTCTTTGTAAGGTTATAAATGGAGCTACCTATGTGAACATCGACATGATGGAGAACAATAAAGACAAAACAAGAATGCTCCTTGTTGAAGGTGCAAAGCTTTCTCTCCTCTTTACCTTAACTTGGTAATCAGATATTTTGCTAAACATGAACATGATTATTGTGAGTAACTTGATATGCCACCTTGATTCTTGTTATCTGACTAGAACAAACTTTTGATGATAAGAACTTCTCCATCTGCAGCATGTTACCAAAATAAACATGTCCCTTTTCATTCATGCTAGACCTGAGCATTAACTTATATGATGAATTGAACAACAATTTAAATGAAGAGCAAATTCCATCAGGCTGTCCTAAACTTTTATGGTTGTCTCACTTTAGTACCTAAGCTCTTATTTCACTTCAGCCGATCTCTGAACTTGTTTATTGTATTTCTGTGACATGTTATATGGACTACCACTATACAAAATTTTTGGATAGGAGGTCATTGTTACATCTCACAATTAGGTACATGTAATCCTGTGCTATCTTTTCCTTACCTATTAACTGACTGTTGAACTAAATCTACCAGAGAAAGTATAGGTTCTGCGGAACAAAATAAAAGTTAATGGACTAAGGTCAGAGCACGTCACAAGATTATAGGCCTCTTATTGAATCAGCTCTTGTATGAATAATATTCATTTAAATGTTATTGACTTATTTCGAGTCTAATATGCAATATATAGCTTGATAGCATAGCAATTTTACGATGGAACTTTAAATGGAGCCACAGTGACAGATTTGCTCACATATGTTATAAGTGATGTCTTCTCTTGTTAAATTATTGCCTTGATGATGGTGGTGGAATGGACCCAAATAAAATGCGGCAGTGCATGTCCTTGGGTTATTCAGCTAAGAGCAAAGTTGCAAGTACTATTGGACAATGTAAGTTTGGAACTATGAAGTTTCTAATCTCTTCTAGTTGATACATTATATTTATGTTTTAGTATGTTGGTCAAACTGTGAAGCATTCAATTTCCTTAATTTGCTATTTTGCAGATGGAAATGGTTTCAAGACAAGTACAATGAGACTAGGTGCTGATGTTTTAGTCCTCTCCTGTAGTCGTATAAAAGAAGGCAAAAGGTTGTGTTCGACTATATCTTTACTAACAAAGTAATATTTATTCTAGAAGATGCTTGTTATCATGAATTTTGTGGAGCATTTCACCATTTCCAAACCACCAAAACGTCTTTGGAGAAAAGAGTTATCGTTTTTTTGTTCAGTTTATCGATCTTATAGCACCGAATCAAATCCATTTGATTTAGATGGCAGCTCAAAATTGATACCTCCTGGTGTAATGCATTGTTATGGTCTTATGAATTTAAATGTATCTGCAATGCAAGTCTTTCGTGTTCTGATATTACTATTTCCTTCACTTGTATAGAAGGTATAGTCATGTACTCTCTTCGTTCCCAGATGTAAATTATTTTGGACAACATGTAATCAATTTTTTTTTTCCAAATTTTCTGACTAATGCGTACGTATAGAAGTACCTAGATTGGGTATATGGAAATGGCATCAGTAGCTTCATCATCAAAAGTACTATACTTTTATAATTTTGAATTTGTGCTAACATATTATGATAAGAATAAGTGGTCAAAGCTGTGTCTTGGAGACGTTATGAAGTCAAAAGAAGACTTATTTGGAGGAATGGATGGAGTAATTTGTAGTTGTAACAGCACGTAGTATACTGCAGTGAGATGACATTGCTTGTGTTTTACTGTTCAGGATTCGGGTGAACTACTTTGTAATCATTGGAAGTTAGATTCTTTTCTAGTACACAGCCATATGAGTTATGTGATTATGTCTTTTTATTGTGGATTTGTAGTTTCGTACTTTCACGTTTTGAGTTGTTTTCCTTATCAAGGTTCTGAGACCTTTTACTTTCGGTTTGCGTGAAGGCCTACACAAAGCATTGGCATGCTATCTTATACTTTTCTGAGGAGCACTGGTAAAGAGGATATTGTTGTTCCAATGGTAGGATTCTTTTATTGGCAATTTTCTTAGGTCTTAAATTCCTAATATATCATGTGTTTTTTGACAGTGTTCTGTACAGGATGGTTATTTTTGATAAACCTGAGTTATGTTTATTGATTGCAGTTTTATAGGAAGAATAATTTGCTGGAAATCCATCATATCATGTGTATAATGTCTATTCATTTTGAATTTTCGAATGTTTCTGCAAAATTTGCAGATTGATTATGAAAATGAACAAGGTTGGAAAAGAAAGTTGCGGACTACATTGGCTGATTGGAATACAAGCCTGCAGACTATCTTTACATGGTCTCCGTATTCAACTGAAGCAGAACTATTTGAACAGGTATAACTTATGCCACGTCATATATTATTTTAGTGTGATTGTGTATAGGATTATGTGGTGCAGTTGCTCAAGGCTTCATCTTAAAAACTAAGGGCATGCCTGTACAATTTTACAATCTAAATAAGCTAATATAGTGATGGCATGTTGACACAATGACCGATACAGTAATTTTCATGATTCATGTTGCAAAACCAAAAATCGTCAAATAACATGCGGATTAATGTAGAAAACTGTTGATATGCCTGCTGACATGCCAAAAGTTGACACAGTTTGTACATATGGCATGGGGTTGTATATATATATATATATTATTTTCCTTCAAATTTAGAAATGAAAAAGTTTTCCAGAACAGCATATTTCATTGGAAGCATCATAAGTTTTTCAAATTCGTGTTCCAAATGGCTGTATATTATGTTTGTAGTTTAGTTCTATAAAGGAACAAGGGACTCGAATTATTATTTACAATCTTTGGGAGGATGATCAGAGATTTGGAGCTTGATTTCGACGCTGATGTACTTGTAAGTTCCAACTACTAACACGATGCCACCATATTTTAGTTAAGCAGCTGATGTCAATTTATTTTCTAAGCTAGCTGTTATAATTATTGCCATCTCAGACTTCTGATTTATATGTCACATAGTAGTGGTTAGTTATTAGTGCTTGTAGAACGTGTATTTGTGCTTGGCTAGTTATAAGTATTTAGTAAAACATCTAGTAAGTGGGTTCTGTTTCTCTCTTTTGCTGTTAATCGGTTCACTTCCACTAATACTAGTAATTGATTGGCCTCAAATCAATGGTATTGACCTTTATGAATGCCCAGTATTCTGTTTCTGACTGATGCTTCTTGGAACCACATATTATGTGTATTCTTGCTCTAGAACTTCAAATTATATTCTTGGATTATTATTATCACATGATAATTTTATGTATTTCTTTGAGCCTTTCTGGAGAGTGTGGACTGCTGCTGGAAGTGGTGGGCGTGGTGTCATAGGTTGGTCACTATGGTGTTTTGTTTTTTTAGGTTTTGACTGTTTGTTCACTTCTGGCTCTAGGAATGATCAATTTACTCTGCAGGTGTACTTGAGGCTAACTTCATAGAGCCAGCTCACGATAAGCAGGACTTTGAGCGCACAACTCTTCTAGCAAGACTTGAAGCACGATTAGTTCACATGCAGAAGGATTATTGGTTTGTTTTATCATCATTTGTCTTGGTTCATTTTCTGGTCACACTAATATGTTGGCAGAAGCAGTTTCATGTTTTGCCCTTTTTTGGCATACCAATTGGCAGTTAGTTTGAAGTATGTTTCTAATTTTCACCCCTCTCTCTCTCTCCCTCTTTCTCATAGGTCAGGAAATGCTCATCGAATTGGTTATGTTGGGGCACGCTCTGGCAGAAATTCGAGACAGGAGGAGGTAAATGAATGGCTGGAATTATAAGGCTGTGTCTGACTTTGCTATGGCTTGTTAGCATTTTCTAACATCTTGACTTTGGATATAACAGCTAACTAGGAACTTCTTTACATTTAGGTAATCATATAAATACATTACTAGAATAGCAAAGTTCTATTGAACTTATGTGATTCTGTAGCACATCATAACACTGCTAAATTAAGCTTAAATCTACATACTTCATATGTCGGGAGTTCAGGTTTTCAAGTGCTGCATGCTTTTTTAGGTCTCGTATCTCAATTTTGGTCATATAAGTCTTGCCATGATTTCAGTTGGATATATCAAAAATAGATAATAGTATATATAGGATGTTGGATCAACCAAATCTAACCTCATGCGTTCAATGCAATTATGCGAACTATATGAGTTTTTCTACTATGTTTCTATTATTTTATCGAACTAAACTTTTGCGAATTTTTACATACAAAAATGAAACAAAATTTACAGAAGCAAGCCGGACGCATTGTGCATCAGCATCCATCTATGAATGCTCAAAGCCACAATGTCTTCATTGGGGTACCCCAGATAGCACTTCACGTACTAACATGCAAAAATCGTATTAGTCAAAACCTGTTGAGTGCCATGATAACTTTCTATTCCTTCCAGTGGGACACATTGACTGCGTCCTAGCTCAGCACACCTTTTTCATGCACTGATTCGCGAATCATGACTGGTAACTTTTTTTCTATGTCAAGAACATAGTGTATTTTAGAAAACTGTGTATACTGGATGAGCTCCTAGACTAAACTTGATAAAAACAAGTTGGAACTTATGTTGTTTAATCTGATCGAATAGAGAATTCCGGGTGGTTTTCTTGTCCCTTGTTATTTTGTTTTGTTTTAATCGTGTAAAACGTTCATGAATGATTGAAGAATCCGAGCGGTTTGGTTCTTTAGTGAGGAAAACAGGCAATCCGAAGTTTAATCTTTTTTGTATCTATTACTGTACATATAAACAGTGGAGAGGGAACAAAGAAGGCCTTTGTTTCTATGATCTTTGCAATGAATTTTGAATATTTTTCAACAATGCACATTCAATATGAGTATATAACCTATCTAATCATGTGTGCTGAAATTATTACTTGAGTCATGAGTTGGCATCGTGCAAAATGTGGAATGATTTGTAATTTTTGATATCCATGCTGAACATACAGCAAGTCAGAAGTATTAGAATGGGTAATATTTAGACAGCAAAAATAAACCCTTCCCATTTGAACGGCAAAACATGAAGTTTGCAGTGAAAATACAGGGAAAAAAAGGTTTTGTTGTTGCAGCGTGGAATGAATCCCTGTGGAATCAACTTGGGCATTGTTTGGATGCGCGTATCGATGATTCCGTACTATCTTTCATGGACTATCTAATGGAAGATAGTAGATAACATCTTGGTATATTGTTATTTTAGAAAGGTACATGTTTCAATTATGCACTGAGCTTTGTTGAATGTTAGGAAAGGAAGCACATGGGAATTTGTTACCTTTTCCTCTATATGATAGTCTTTGTATGTGTATTTTTGGTTTGAATATGAGTGGTTTTGTGTTCTCACCTACTACTCATTTCAGTATCTGGATTGGATCATGTTCATGTACATCCTAAAATTTTGCACTCAAATGCGACAAGCCACAAGTGGGCTCTGGGGGGGTACGTCTTCGTCTTCATTTCACCCTGTTACTTGTTTCTTCACATGAATGCTGAAGCAGACACCAATCAGAAATACATTATTTGTTCACATCACTCAATAATCTTTTATCATATTAATTGGCTAATACATACTTTGATCAATGTTACAGCTTTGGCTGAGCTGCTGGACAACTCTCTTGATGAAGTAAGCTTGAGCAAAATATAAATTGTTCTAGTTTGTGGCATCAAATCCTTATATGTGTACTAAGCTGTTGCTTCTTTGTAAGGTTATAAATGGAGCTACCTATGTGAACATCGACATGATGGAGAACAATAAAGACAAAACAAGAATGCTCCTTGTTGAAGGTGCAAAGCTTTCTCTCTCTTTACCTTAACTTGGTAATCAGATATTTTGCTAAACATGAACATGATTATTGTGAGTAACTTGATATGCCACCTTGATTCTTGTTATCTGACTAGAACAAACTTTTGATGATAAGAACTTCTCCATCTGCAGCATGTTACCAAAATAAACATGTCCCTTTTCATTCATGCTAGACCTGAGCATTAACTTATATGATGAATTGAACAACAATTTAAATGAAGAGCAAATTCCATCAGGCTGTCCTAAACTTTTATGGTTGTCTCACTTTAGTACCTAAGCTCTTATTTCACTTCAGCCGATCTCTGAACTTGTTTATTGTATTTCTGTGACATGTTATATGGACTACCACTATACAAAATTTTTGGATAGGAGGTCATTGTTACATCTCACAATTAGGTACATGTAATCCTGTGCTATCTTTTCCTTACCTATTAACTGACTGTTGAACTAAATCTACCAGAGAAAGTATAGGTTCTATGGAACAAAATAAAAGTTAATGGACTAAGGTCAGAGCACGTCACAAGATTATAGGCCTCTTATTGAATCAGCTCTTGTATGAATAATATTCATTTAAATGTTATTGACTTATTTCGAGTCTAATATGCAATATATAGCTTGATAGCATAGCAATTTTACGATGGAACTTTAAATGGAGCCACAGTGACAGATTTGCTCACATATGTTATAAGTGATGTCTTCTCTTGTTAAATTATTGCCTTGATGATGGTGGTGGAATGGACCCAAATAAAATGCGGCAGTGCATGTCCTTGGGTTATTCAGCTAAGAGCAAAGTTGCAAGTACTATTGGACAATGTAAGTTTGGAACTATGAAGTTTCTAATCTCTTCTAGTTGATACATTATATTTATGTTTTAGTATGTTGGTCAAACTGTGAAGCATTCAATTTCCTTAATTTGCTATTTTGCAGATGGAAATGGTTTCAAGACAAGTACAATGAGACTAGGTGCTGATGTTTTAGTCTTCTCCTGTAGTCGTATAAAAGAAGGCAAAAGGTTGTGTTCTACTATATCTTTACTAACAAAGTAATATTTATTCTAGAAGATGCTTGTTATCATGAATTTTGTGGAGCATTTCACCATTTCCAAACCACCAAAACGTCTTTGGAGAAAAGAGTTATCATTTTTTTGTTCAGTTTATCGATCTTATAGCACCGAATCAAATCCATTTGATTTAGATGGCAGCTCAAAATTGATACCTCCTGGTGTAATGCATTGTTATGGTCTTATGAATTTAAATGTATCTGCAATGCAAGTCTTTCGTGTTCTGTTATTACTATTCCTTCACTTGTATAGAAGGTATAATCATGTACTCTCTTCGTTTCCAGATGTAAATCATTTTGGACAACATGTAATCAATTTTTTTTCCAAATTTTCTGACTAATGCATACATATAGAAGTACCTAGATTGGGTATATGGAAATGGCATCAGTAGCTTCATCATCAAAAGTACTATACTTTTATAATTTTGAATTTGTACTAACATATTATGATAAGAATCAGTGGTCAAAGCTGTGTCTTGGAGACATTATGAAGTCAAAAGAAGACTTATTTGGAGGAATTGATGGAGTAATTTGTAGTTGTAACAACACGTAGTATACTGCAGTGAGATGACATTGCTTGTGTTTTACTGTTCAGGATTCGGGTGAACTACTTTGTAATCATTGGAAGTTAGATTCTTTTCTAGTACACAGCCATATGAGTTATATGATTATATCTTTTTATTGTGGATTTGTAGTTTCGTACTTTCACGTTTTGAGTTGTTTTCCTTATCAAGGATCTGAGACCTTTTACTTTCGGTTTGCGTGAAGGCCTACACAAAGCATTGGCATGCTATCTTATACTTTTCTGAGGAGCACTGGTAAAGAGGATATTGTTGTTCCAATGGTAGGATTCTTTTATTGGCAATTTTCTTAGGTCTTAAATTCCTAATATATCATGTGTTTTTTGACAGTGTTCTGTACAGGATGGTTATTTTTGATAAACCTGAGTTATGTTTATTGATTGTAGTTTTATAGGAAGAATAATTTGCTGGAAATCCATCATATCATGTGTATAATGTCTATTCATTTTGAATTTTCGAATGTTTGTGCAAAATTTGCAGATTGATTATGAAAATGAACAAGGTTGGAAAAGAAAGTTGCGGACTACATTGGCTGATTGGAATACAAGCCTGCAGACTATCGTTACATGGTCTCCGTATTCAACTGAAGCAGAACTATTTGAACTGGTATAACTTATGGTACATCATATATTATTTTACTGTGATTGTGTATAGGATTATGTGGTGCAGTTGCTCAAGGCTTCATCTTAAAAACTAAGGGCATGCCTGTACAATTTTACAATCTAAATAAGCTAATATAGTGATGGCTTGTTGACACAATGACCGATACAGTAATTTTCATGATTCATGTTGCAAAACCCAAAATCGTCAAATAACATGCGGATTAATGTAGAAAACTGTTGATATGCCTGCTGACATGCCAAAAGTTGACACAGTTTGTACATATGGCATGGGGTTGTATATATATATATATATTATTTTCCTTCAAATTTAGAAATGAAAAAGTTTTCCAGAACAGCATATTTCATTGGAAGCATCATAAGTTTTTCAAATTCGTGTTCCAAATGGCTGTATATTATGTTTGTAGTTTAGTTCTATAAAGGAACAAGGGACTCGAATTATTATTTACAATCTTTGGGAGGATGATCGGAGATTTGGAGCTTGATTTCGACGCTGATGTACTTGTAAGTTCCAACTACTAACACGATGCCACCATATTTTAGTTAAGCAGCTGATGTCAATTTATTTTCTAAGCTAGCTGTTATAATTATTGCCATCTCAGACTTCTGATTTATATGTCACATAGTAGTGGTTAGTTATTAGTGCTTGTAGAACGTGTATTTGTGCTTGGCTAGTTATAAGTATTTAGTAAAACATCTAGTAAGTGGGTTCTGTTTCTTTCTTTTGCTGTTAATCGGTTCACTTCCACTAATACTAGTAATTGATTGGCCTCAACTCAATGGTATTGACCTTTATGAATGCCCAGTATTCTGTTTCTGACTGATGCTTCTTGGAACCACATATTATGTGTATTCTTGCTCTAGAACTTCAAATTATATTCTTGGATTATTATTATCACATGATAATTTTATGTATTTCTTTGAGCCTTTCTGGAGAGTGTGGACTGCTGCTGGAAGTGGTGGGCGTGGTGTCATAGGTTGGTCACTATGGTGTTTTGTTTTTTTAGGTTTTGACTGTTTGTTCACTTCTGGCTCTAGGAATGATCAATTTACTCTGCAGGTGTACTTGAGGCTAACTTCATAGAGCCAGCTCACGATAAGCAGGACTTTGAGCGCACAACTCTTCTAGCAAGACTTGAAGCACGATTAGTTCACATGCAGAAGGATTATTGGTTTGTTTTATCATCATTTGTCTTGGTTCATTTTCTGGTCACACTAATATGTTGGCAGAAGCAGTTTCATGTTTTGCCCTTTTTTGGCATACCAATTGGCAGTTAGTTTGAAGTATGTTTCTAATTTTCACCCCTCTCTCTCTCTCCCTCTTTCTCATAGGTCAGGAAATGCTCATCGAATTGGTTATGTTGGGGCACGCTCTGGCAGAAATTCCGAGACAGGAGGAGGTAAATGAATGGCTGGAATTATAAGGCTGTGTCTGACTTTGCTATGGCTTGTTAGCATTTTCTAACATCTTGACTTTGGATATAACAGCTAACTAGGAACTTCTTTACATTTAGGTAATCATATAAATACATTACTAGAATAGCAAAGTTCTATTGAACTTATGTGATTCTGTAGCACATCATAACACTGCTAAATTAAGCTTAAATCTACATACTTCATATGTCGGAGTTCAGGTTTTCAAGTGCTGCATGCTTTTTAGGTCTCGTATCTCAATTTTGGTCATATAAGTCTTGCCATGATTTCAGTTGGATATATCAAAAATAGATAATAGTATATATAGGATGTTGGATCAACCAAATCTAACCTCATGCGTTCAATGCAATTATGCGAACTATATGAGTTTTTCTACTATGTTTCTATTATTTTATCGAACTAAACTTTTGCGAATTTTTACATACAAAAATGAAACAAAATTTACAGAAGCAAGCCGGACGCATTGTGCATCAGCATCCATCTATGAATGCTCAAAGCCACAATGTCTTCATTGGGGTACCCCAGATAGCACTTCACGTACTAACATGCAAAAATCGTATTAGTCAAAACCTGTTGAGTGCCATTATAACTTTGTATTCCTTCCAGTGGGACACATTGACTGCGTCCTAGCTCAGCACACCTTTTTCATGCACTGATTCGCGAATCATGACTGGTAACTTTTTTTCTATGTCAAGAACATAGTGTATTTTAGAAAACTGTGTATACTGGATGAGCTCCTTGTGAAAACGCAAGGGATTAGGTTAGGAAGCGTTGAACCTCTCTCGAGGCCGCATGACTCTATTAATAGATGGCTAAAGCGCCAGATCTGTTACAGGCTGAGAATCCCGCATATCTTGGTTTACCAAAACTACCACATCTCTATTTGGATACAAACTCTAATTCTGGTACAGCAGATCAATCTATTTCTATATATAGACGTCTAGATAAGGTAACCAAGATATGCATGATTCATCTGTCGAGATACATATATGGAAGGACAAATATACCTAATCTAACAGCCCCCCTCAATCACAACTTTCTCAAGTTGAGATTGTGCTTAAATTCTTCAAGTCTTCGAACTGATAATGGCTTGGTGAATCCATCTGCAATTTGATCTCCTGTAGGTATGTATCTCACATCTAGCAGTTTCTGATTTACTCTGTCTCTAACAAAATGATAATCTACCTCAATATGTTTAGTCCTTGCATGAAAAACTGGGTTTTCTGAAAGATACTTAGCACCCATATTGTCACACCACAATATAGCAATAGGAGGGGAATTTATACTCAGCTCACGCAGGAGAGTTTGAACCCAAATAACTTCGGCTGTAGCATTTGCCATTGACTTGTATTCTGCCTCGGTGCTAGATCTTGATACTGTTGCTTGTTTTCGTGCACTCCATGATATGAGATTATTTCCTAGGAACACAGCAAAACCTCCTGTTGATTTTCTGTCATCAGGACAGCCAGCCCAGTCTGCATCAGAGAAAGCACTGACAAGCACACTTGTTGATTTGTTTATATGTAACCCAACACCCATGGTGTGCTTTAGATATCTTAAGATCCTCTTAACAGCAGTCCAATGCAATATAGTTGGTGAATGTAGATATTGACAAACCTTATTAACAGGAAAGGAAATATCTGGTCTAGTCAAAGTTAAATACTGCAAAGCACCAACAATACTTCTATACCTTGTAGAATCTTCAGGACTAAGAGGATCACCCTGAGCTGATATTTTTTCTGTTGTTGTCATAGGAGTACTTACAGGCTTGCAGTTCACCATGTTAACTCTTTTAAGCAAGTCAGATGTATACTTTTCTTGAGCCAAGAGAATGCCTTCTTTTGTTTTCTTGACTTCAATTCCAAGAAAATAATGGAGATCACCTAAGTCTTTGAGTGCAAACTCTTGCTTGAGCTCCTGCAATAACTCTGTTGTTGCATTTATAGAGGAACTTGCAACTATTATATCATCAACATAGATTAAAATAAATATGGTGACATTTCCTTTGTTATAATAAAATAAGGAGGTGTCAGCCTTGGAAGGATAGAAGCCAAGTTTTTGAAGCTTCTCACTGAGTTTTGAGTACCAGGCTCTGGGAGCTTGTTTGAGCCCATATAGAGATTTATCCAATTTGCATACATAATTGCACAATGCCTTATCCTCATACCCAGGTGGTTGCTTCATGAATACATCTTCTTCTAGAGTGCCATGAAGGAATGCATTTTGCACATCTAATTGGCGGAGACTCCATCCTCTAGATAATGCAATGGACAAAACAAGTCTAATAGTAGCAGCCTTAACCACAGGACTAAAAGTATCTTCATAATCAATGCCATATCTTTGTTTGAAGCCCTTTGCCACTAATCTTGCTTTATATCTGTCTATTGATCCATCTGACTTCCTTTTGATTCTATAGACCCACTTACAATCAATTATATTCATATGCTTATTTGGAGGAACTAAATGCCAAGTTTTGTTTTTCATTAAGGTTGTATATTCAGCATCCATTGCTTCTTTCCAATCTCTGTTTTGTAAGGCTTCATCTAGATTCTCAGGTTCACCAGTTGATGTAAGGAATCCATACTTAATCCTACCATCTGTATATTTAACTCTCCCATCTGTAAAAGTCATGGGTTTAGTAATACCTCTTTGAAGTCTAGTGAGAGGCCGATGCACAGCAGGAGCATTAGGATTATCTACAGAAGGTTCTTCTGGTAAAGTTCCAGAACCTGATGAAGCTGACGGCTCCAGTTCATGCTCTTCCTCAGCTGCGGGCGATGCTTCAATATTTGACTGCGGCATCTGCATTCTGGATCGTCGGCTGTATACCTGCGTAACAGGCAAACGAGTTTGACTGATACCTGGCTGTATTGGAGGGGTCTCTGGTACAGCAGTAGCAATTTCTTCGGGCTCCAGAGTAGCAGTGTCTGTATCAATGTATTCTCTGTTCGCCTCATCAGTTTCTGCACAAACTTCATGAACAGAGTTAGGATCATTAGCAGATTGATCAGCTGCTGTTATTAACTGCTCCCCCTGGTGATCAATAGGATTCAACAAGTTTGGAGGAAGAAGAAGAATTTCAGATCTGAGTCTAGCACCTGCATTTGAGTGGAGTTTAGAGAAAGGAAAGTTGTTTTCATCAAAAACAACATCACGAGATATATAGATTCTTCCGGAGGAGATGTCTAGACATTTGAACCCTTTGTGCATATTGCTATGCCCAAGGAAAACACATTGTTTAGAGCGGAATTGCAATTTGCGAGTATTGTAAGGGCGAAGATTGGGCCAACATGCGCATCCAAAGACACGAAGAGAAGAATAATCTGGTTTATCTTGGGAGAGACGTTCCAAAGGAGTTGTTTCAATGACCCTACTAGGTGTTCGATTGATTAAGTAGGTAGCAGCAAGAAAAGCCTCATCCCAAAACTTCAAGGGCATTGAGGCATGAGCAAGAAGGGCTAACCCTACTTCAACAATATGGCGATGCTTCCTTTCTGCGGATCCGTTTTGTTGATGCGCATGAGGACAAGACACATGGTGAGATATGCCAACTCTTTTGAAGAAGGAGTTAAGTTTCTCATATTCACCACCCCAATCAGTTTGCATGGAGATGATTTTTCTACCAAATTGACGTTCAACAAGACTTTGGAATTCTTGGAATTTTTGAAAGACTTCAGATTTGTGTTTAAGAAGATAGATCCACACAAATTTACTAAAATCATCAATGAAGCTTACATAGAATCTATATTTTCCAACAGTCGGTCTTTGGACCCCAAACATCAGAAAAGATCAACTCCAAAGGAGAAAGAGATATTTTATTGGATCTTGAATAAGGAAGTTGATGGCTCTTGGCCTTTTGACAAGCATCGCATACAGACTCTTTATTAGATTCTAGTGAACATGGAAGATTATTCTGACTAATGACCTTTTTTGTGATTGAAGAAGAAGGATGACCTAGTCGGCTATGCCACTTTGACATGGATGGTTTAACGGCACTGAAGACTTGCTTATTGTTCTCTCCTGGAGTATAAGGTAGTGGATAGAGCCCTCCTTCACATCTTCCTTGAAGAAGAACCCTCTTCGTTGCTTGATCCTTGATTAAGAAGAAATTAGGATGAAATTCAAGAAAAGCTTGATTATCAGTGGCTAAGCGATGGACAGAAACAAGATTTTTTGTTGCTTTTGGAACATGCAAGACTTTGTTAAGATGCAGATTGCTATGAGGAGCTTTAACAACAGCATGACCAATATGTCTAATGTCCATACCTGTGCCACTTGCGGTGTGAACTTGTTCACTTCCATTATATCTTTCACGAGTTGAGAGCTTGTCCAATTCACTGGTTATGTGGTCGGTGGCACCTGTATCAGTGTACCAGTTGGTGTCGACGCCGTAGGATGTAGTTGCAGCTGCAGCAGTCCTTTTCCTCGGCTCGAAGTTTTCGTCAAATCTGTGCCAGCACTCAAGGGCAGTATGATTTGGTTTATCGCACACTTGACAACGTGGGCGGTCATCAGTTTGATTGCTGAATGTGCTTTTGTTGTTGCTGCTTCGACCATTGCTGCGCCCTCCACCGCGGTTGCCTCGGCCACGATAGCCATGACCGCTACCGAAGCCACCACGCCCACGCATGGCGGCGTAATGAACTTTGCATATTTGTTCCTGCGGCAGATCCATACGATTCTCGGCGATCGGTTGGGAGTAGACCTCGCTCACCGTGATGGGTTCAGATCTGCCCAAGATAGTTGTGACAACTGGATTGTATTCAATATCCAGTCCATTGAGGATGTAGGCGACAAGCTCTTCATCATCAAGAGGCTTTCCACCACGCCATCGATCGAGAAGACCTTTCATCTTTCCGAAGTATTCTGGAATTGATGTGGTTCCTTTCTGGGCGCTGGACAGGGCCATGCGGGTGTTCACCACACGAGCTCTGGTTTGCGATGCAAACATGTCTTCAATTGCTCTCCAAACCGACGCTGCACTCGTCATGGAGACAACGTGAGTCAAGATTTCTCTCGACAATGTGGAGAGAAGGTAGCCAAGAACTTGCTGGTCAGCAGCCAGCCATTTGGCATACTCGGGATTTGGTACTTCTGTGTTCTTTTCATCGATCTTGGTGATGATCGTCTCCTTGGGCGCCACCAGGGTTCCATCAAGATACCCGGTGAGTTGGGCGCCTCGAATAGCCGGGAGAACTTGAGCCTTCCAGAGCATATGATTGCTCCGAGTTAGCTTCTCAGACACCGGATGACCAAGAGATTGGTTCATGGTCGAAGAGGAGACTCCGTGCGCCATGAAGGGCTCTGATACCATGTGAAAACGCAAGGGATTAGGTTAGGAAGCGTTGAACCTCTCTCGAGGCCGCATGACTCTATTAATAGATGGCTAAAGCGCCAGATCTGTTACAGGCTGAGAATCCCGCATATCTTGGTTTACCAAAACTACCACATCTCTATTTGGATACAAACTCTAATTCTGGTACAGCAGATCAATCTATTTCTATATATAGACGTCTAGATAAGGTAACCAAGATATGCATGATTCATCTGTCGAGATACATATATGGAAGGACAAATATACCTAATCTAACACTCCTAGACTAAACTTGATAAAAACAAGTTGGAACTTATGTTGTTTAATCTGATGGAATAGAGAATTCCGGGTGGTTTTCTTGTCCCTTGTTATTTTGTTTTGTTTTAATCGTGTAAAACGTTCATGAATGATTGAAGAATCCGAGCGGTTTGGTTCTTTAGTGAGGAAAACAGGCAATCCGAAGTTTAATCTTTTTTGTATCTATTACTGTACATATAAACAGTGGAGAGGGAACAAAGAAGGCCTTTGTTTCTATGATCTTTGCAATGAATTTTGAATATTTTTCAACAATGCACATTCAATATGAGTATATAACCTATCTAATCATGTGTGCTGAAATTATTACTTGAGTCATGAGTTGGCATCGTGCAAAATGTGGAATGATTTGTAATTTTTGATATCCATGCTGAACATACAGCAAGTCAGAAGTATTAGAATGGGTAATATTTAGACAGCAAAAATAAACCCTTCCCATTTGAACGGCAAAACATGAAGTTTGCAGTGAAAATACAGGGAAAAAAAGGTTTTGTTGTTGCAGCGTGGAATGAATCCCTGTGGAATCAACTTGGGCATTGTTTGGATGCGTGTATCGATGATTCCGTACTATCTTTCATGGACTATCTAATGGAAGATAGTAGATAACATCTTGGTATATTGTTATTTTAGAAAGGTACATGTTTCAATTATGCACTGAGCTTTGTTGAATGTTAGGAAAGGAAGCACATGGGAATTTGTTACCTTTTCCTCTATATGATAGTCTTTGTATGTGTATTTTTTGGTTTGAATATGAGTGGTTTTTTGTGTTCTCACCTACTACTCATTTCAGTATCTGGATTGGATCATGTTCATGTACATCCTAAATTTTTGCACTCAAATGCGACAAGCCAAAAGTTTTCCAGAACAGCATATTTCATTGGAAGCATCATAAGTTTTTCAAATTCGTGTTCCAAATGGCTGTATATTATGTTTGTAGTTTAGTTCTATAAAGGAACAAGGGACTCGAATTATTATTTACAATCTTTGGGAGGATGATCGGAGATTTGGAGCTTGATTTCGACGCTGATGTACTTGTAAGTTCCAACTACTAACACGATGCCACCATATTTTAGTTAAGCAGCTGATGTCAATTTATTTTCTAAGCTAGCTGTTATAATTATTGCCATCTCAGACTTCTGATTTATATGTCACATAGTAGTGGTTAGTTATTAGTGCTTGTAGAACGTGTATTTGTGCGTACGCTGTGTGGTGGGGGTGGGGGGCTACGGCTACATGTTTGTGCTGAGAAAGGAGACACATGAATAGTAATACGCGTATCGTAGTTTACACCAGATGGTAAAACAACCTGTATGTAGATACTCACCCAATGACCCCGATACTGTGGGGGTTACATGTATCAGGATATCAGATTCCTTGTTCTTGTTAAATCATCATGTTACACAGATGACCATATGCAGGTAAAGCTATTAAGTGCTGGTAATTAGTATTCACAGTATTCTCCCCCAGATTGTGATTAGTTTTCCTTGGTTTGGTAATGCTTTCCAACCCTGACCAATACATTCAATTCTTGATAGGTTACTTGAATATTCACAAGCATTGGAACGAGGCCATGAGGAGCGGTCAAAGTGACCAAACTACAGAGCTGTTCTGGGGTATGATGGAATTCTATCACGTCGAGTAGAGAGCCAGGTAAAGACATGCAACCACTCCGTTGAAAGTAGTTTTCCCGAATCCAGATGCCACACTGATGTTTCTACATTTTCCAGTGACTTCTTGAGTTATACTTACTAACCTATTATTGATACAAATATACAATTCTTCTGGATAGTATTTATTTAAAATTTATATTGTATCATGCAGAGTAGCACTATAGTTTTTCTGAACCTTAACTGATCTGTAGGTACTATTTCTATTTGACATATGTGCTTATTCTCTTTGTTTTACTATTTAGTAAAGCAATGTTTGCTCATTAGATATAAAACATAATATATTATCGCAATGTATCACTAAAATGTATGTACACGCTGATCTAAAGATACATTTACTTATTAAGAATGAGGTGTTGACTGTTGATAAAGGATTGGAATTTAATAAATTATCACTACTACTTAATTTACTAGACTTTGGTCTCTGTACAAGATAGTATATGCATTTACTTACCTCTCTTCATCACTTCTGAAAAGGAATCTGGTAGAGCCAAGACAAGGGAGGAGCTCTTAGCTGAAGAACGAGATTACAAGCGGAGAAGAATGTCTTACCGTGGCAAGAAAGTGAAGCGAAACCCGACAGAGGTGCATTTGAAATTTGTAAATAATTTCATCTGTCTTCATCATCCTAAATATCTCAAATCTTTGAGTAGAATATATATTTTTTTGAGGTGGAACATTACTCAACACTCCGTTATGTACAGCATGATTCCCTGTTTAGGCTCTTCAGACAAGGAAAGTCACCTCAATAATTTCTTATCTAAATCTGATTAAGTCTCATTTCTTTGTTTGTCCTAAATTATTCAATTTTAAGTTAATTACACTTGATTTCTTAATCAATTTGTCCTCATTTAGATTGTCGATGCAACCCTTGTGCATGTTGTCTCACCTCCTGTTCAGTTGATTTCTGAAACTTGCCTTCATGAAGATATGGATCTGATGTTTTTTTTCCTTTTCTCTTGAAGATATTAAGAGACATAATTGATGAGCACATGGAGGAAATCAAACAGGCAGGAGGGTTGGTTGCCTTGTGGAAGCTCCTGGTGGCATTGCACAAAATATGCTTAAGAGCAACTCTCATGGAGGCACATACCAAGGAAGTTATTATCCTAAAAGCAGCTCTTATGATAAGGCAGTTTTGGGTTCTCGAGCACCCAGTCGTGAGAACTCACCACGTGCTGATTATTTTGCAAGAGTTCCATCAAGGAGCCTTGATGCAAGGGATTCATATAGGAACTTAAGATATGAAACTTGTGGACACCATTACCAAAATGTATCTGAGCATGAGAATAGAGGGATTAAAGAATCGGAAAGTCCAGTAGATCGAAGCTATTCTGACCAGTATGAGAACAATAGACATAAAAGAAACTCCAATGATCAGTGGAAGAAATTTGGTTATAAGTATAAAAAGGATATCTCAGAGTACCATTCTGAATCAAGTGATTGTACAACATGGTCAACACGAACACCAAAATCCTCAGGGAC
Organism: Bonia amplexicaulis; assembly: GCA_036346245.1. Taxonomy (NCBI): domain Eukaryota; kingdom Viridiplantae; phylum Streptophyta; class Magnoliopsida; order Poales; family Poaceae; genus Bonia; species Bonia amplexicaulis. Next base: position 11,165,478 of record CM070744.1, on the reverse strand, counting down.
AGAATATGACCTCATGTTAGGAGATAGAAGCAATGCTAGAAGTAGAGCTAGTCAGAACCGACATAGGTCAGTGTCGGATCAAGATCAGTTCAGTGATAGATATGATCCCCAAAGCAGATATTGATGGAGATCCTCCAACAAGCATGCATTATGATATATCTGAAGGAAAGCTTGAAATATACCATGATGAGATACACCCTCATGAACATCATATAAGGAAGCGTGATATCCTTCACTGAAGGAGATAGAGACCATTTTTCTTTCTTTAATGTCAGGTATGCTTGCGCACTTGCATTTTGTGTTCTTTTTTGCGTCTGGCACTTCTTTTTACACTTCTGTTTGACATGATCTTGCAGCATACTATATAATACAGGCATCTGGGTTAATAACCTTCAGCTGTATCCTTTTCTGTATCCTTATGCAGAAAATGCTTTACTACTTCTGCAGCTATCCCAGTTAAAATCTGTTATAGTTCCTTTTTCCTATGCATATGTTAAGTTGTTCACTGTTAATGTATTCTCTTGGTTACAAACAATAATCATTTACACCGTTCAATTTTCTTGCTAATTTTAATATCTTAGAGCCACACCATCTTGTGATAATCAGTCAAACGTATCTGAACTTCATGTAGGGTGGCATAGTTTTCTTTATCACTGCCGATGTTTCAGAAGGACTCTGTTAGTTTTCAAGCATGCATTCGAAACAACTGTTGTTCTGGAATTCTACCCATTTTAGTTAGGAGTTGACACAGGAATTTCAGTTGACGTCTTTGGCTTGTCATGAGTGCATGGCATAAATATTTTTTTATTCAGTTGTCTGCCTGAGTTGCCCAAGTTCGAGCCGGTTTGTATTGGTTTTTGCTAATAACTTTTAGCTATGACTGATGAATATTAGTGACTGATAGAAATGGCTGATAGACGTAGCTGATGAATAGTAGTGCATTATGTAAGAAAGACGGTGCAACGAAAGGCACTATAATATTCGGATCGCTATGCGACCTACGGAATTGTGACATAATAAAATAAAAAACTGCATTACAACATATGAATACGCAAAGTAGTGATCGACGAATAGTAGTTGTTGATAAAAGCGGCTTATAGAAACTGAGCTGTTCATATTGTTTTTTCTTCTGGAAGTAGAAGCCTGAAGCCAAAACCAATATCAACGGGCCCTTCATCTTCACCTGTCTAGCATTAGTGATATTAATGCTACACATACATAATTAGTTGATATATTTGGTTTGTGTTAAACTGTGTGGATGGTGTAGTTTTTTTTACAATGAGCTTTGCAAGTGAAGGCCAGGCTTGTTATGCCACTGATAAGGGTATTAATATTTTTTCCCATTGTTCTAGGTTTGAGTCCTTGTACTATATAAGCCCCATGGGCTATTGCAATATACAACAAGCTTCATTCATAATTTCATGGTATCAGAGCAAAGTTAGCCACCGTCGTTGCCGGCGGCCGACTCGTGCTCGCTACTGCTGCCCACGGGAGGAGTGTTCTCCACTCCCAGGGGCGGCCATCTCCCAGTCGCCGCACATGCGCACCACCATCTGTGCCCATGCCGCTCAAGCGCCAGGCTGCAGTCTCGCCCGACGTCGCCTACGTCCGCACTGCCGCGCATGTGCCAGATCCTACTATCTCCGCTCCGGATCCGCATCGCCCCGACTAGATCCGGCCATCCTCGGCCTGGCATTACACGGATCTGGCCGCCGCAGTTCCGGATCTGGCTTCGACGCACGCGACGCTGGCTCTCTGGTCGCCGCCAGCTTCACCAGTGGCAGTCGTCGTCTTCTCCCCTGGCTCCACTCGGATCTAGGCTTGCCGACCTTCCTACAGCCGTCACTCGCCTCTCCGCTGAGCTCAGCCGCCGCCATCTCTCGTTGGATCCCGCCGTCACCGCGCTGCCCCAGCCTGGATCCGGCCCACTCTGATTGCTGCCGCCTTGGATCCGTCCACACCTGCGCGGTCTCCTGGTGCCCGGATCCGGCCACCCGATGTCTCCTCCTTCGGCCGCCGCCTCCCAGCCGTCGCACCCATGACGCCGCCTTCGGACGCTGCCGTTGCCCTAGGCTGTTCGGCCGATTGGAGAAAAAGAAGAGAGAAGAAAGAAGAGAGAAGAAAGAAGAGGGGTTGTGCGCAGTGGGCACTGTCTCTACTTTTGCTTGTTTTTAATTGGGCCATTGGATCTGCGATCTAGGGCTGTCGTATCTCTATCTCGAGTCTTTTCCTTTTAGTCTTCCGTTGTGTTCATCCAAGTTCGTTGCCCTCTCTTTTTCAGTTCGTTAAAGCCGTGCGAGTTCACAAAATCTTTGTCAAATCGTGCCGACTGCTTTGCTAGCCACGGTCTATCCTCATGGATGAGCGTGGTCATCTCCTTCCTTTCGCATAGCCATAGCCACCGCTCTTCTCTTTGCGCAGCTACAGATCGAAGAAATCTTTATGATGCCGCCGTTTCTCTATGAGCCGTCGCCTCGAGCTTCTAAGGCCGCCGCACTTCTTCTGCACTACGCCTCCGTTGCACTTCTTGTGCACTGCGCCACCATCGTCTCGAGCTTCAATATTCGCCGCTATGCTTCTATCACCCTCTTCAGTGTGATTTGATAGTTCTCTCTACTTGTGTCACCTTCCAGCTCCTCTTCATCGTGTTACTGCGGTCGACTTTGCTCCCGCTTACCTGTACCTTCTCGGCCCCTGCACTTTGTGCTTTATGGGCTGTCGCACGATTTTGAATTGGGGACGATTTTTCTGACATAATTTTCCAAGAGTTGTACGTTATGATGACATCTTCAAGGCTCAGACTTTGAATTTTCCCTTTTTTAGTGTCAACATTTTCAAATGCAATGTTATTGCATTTGCCTTGCATTTGAGAGGGGTGTTAAGGGTGTTAATGTTTTTTCCCATTGTTATAGGGTTTGAGTTCTTGTACTATATAAGCCCCATGGGCTATCGCAATATACAACAAGCTTCATTTTCTTCTTTCTTCTTTTTTCTTTCATTTGTTTTCTCTTTTTTTGCTTTCTTTGCTTTTCTCTCTCTCGGTCGGTCAACAAAAGGAGTTGACCGCCTCGGTTGGTCTCATAGACCGAAGGAGGGAGCCTACATGTGAAGGAAAGTGTTGAAGTATAAGAGAATTGTCCATCTTTTCTCATCAGGTTAAGCTTTTGGGTGAACTGGTTGGTGCATGTAACCTAATACAATATACAACAAGCTTCATTCATATTTACAGCCACAATGGCAGTAGAGGCAAATTTACTTTTGCTGGTTGAATTTTTTAGGTGATTTGTCTACTCAGAGGTGAGGATGTTGCGGTGGACCTATGGCCACACAAGGTGGGATCAAATCCGCAATGATGATATACATGATAGGGTGGAGGTAGCACCAATTGAAGAGAATCTTGTCTAACATCGCTTGAGATAATTTGGACATCTCCAACGGAGGTCTCTTGAGGCAATGGTACGTAGTGGAATTTTAAGATGCACTGAAAATGTAAGAAGAGGTAGAGGTCAACCAAGACTAACGTGGGAGGAAGCGGTTAAAAGAGACTTAAGGGATTAGAATGTATCTAAAGAATTATCTTTGGATAGGAGCGCATGGAAGTTAACGATCTACGTACCGAAGCCATAAGAAGGTTTAGTGGCAGTGTTTTAGGCTCTTGGCTTAGATGACAGGATGTATGGTTTAGGGTTTTAGCATTGTAGGTTTTATGTTAAGGTTCTCGTCTCTTTCACCTTGAGATGGTTTTATTCCTAGCCTACTCCAACTTGTTTGAGACAAAAGTCTTTGTTATTGTTGTTGTTTGTTGTCTATTCATAGGTGTGTTAAAATGGGAAATGCTTTGTTATTGTTGTTGTTTGTTGTCTACTCACAGGTGTGTTAAAATGGGCATCTTGCACCTTTCAATTACTTGAACATAAGAAAGTGACGTAGGTTGTATGTACTATTAAAGTAGGGTTCAACATATGCCAATATGCAGCCAGTAACAGCTTTGAACTGCTTGAACCAGCCCGAATATTATCAAACTGTGTGCTTTTGTTTTTTATCCAGCTTCCACACGGTTGATCTCAAAACGGTGAATATGTGAAAAATAAAAACTTGAACCCTGGAACGAAGTCAGTGCCTTTATTCTTAATTTCGAAGTAATCTTCACAGGAATCAGAGTTTTCTAAACTACTCATTCAATCAAATCTGTATTGTTTTTCATAAAAATATGCAGAACTGTACTGTTTTTATATTAGAAACTTATCAATTTATTGCATTGTTTTAGTGTTTCTTCTAAACCAGTTACTTGCTTACCTAAAATGGCTTCATTTATATAGATTTGCATCACCTGCCATTGAGAATGCCATTTGTATGTTTATATTAATTGAGACTTGAAAGCTGTGTGTTCATTGCACTTTGGTTTGTGGTATTTCTGTAGGGAGAGCTGAGGAGGTGAATTTGATTGGACTTCATTGCAATAGCACAATACATGAATTTGTAAGTAAAACTTGAGTCACATATAAGCGAAACACATTTTTGATTCACCCTTACGTGTGAATTTAAAAACACTGTGTAGTCAAGACCAACACCTGCTTACATATATGTGTATGTTTTTATATCCATTACTTCACTATGTTGAACCAGGAAAAGGGTGGTAACACTGAAAGGCTTGATGTACTTTTGAAACCTGTAGCCTATGAGGATTGCCTTGATGACAAGAGTCCCCTTTTTGTATGAAAGAAAATTGCAGTGGGCATTTAATCAAGACCTTTTTTGATACATGCCAAAATTCCACTTCAGTACTTGTATTCCACATTTGAGGCTGCATCTTAATATCTATCATGAATTCCCAGAAATCCTTTGGAATTTTTTGTTGACATTTTATTAGTTATCATGTAATGTATATTTCATCTCATGCTGCAACTGTTTTATGATTTGTTGGCATTATGTACTCTTACCAACCTACTTGTTCTTTCCTTTTATTGTAGGCGTCTCAGCTGGGCATTGAAGTCTTATTAACTACTTGGGTAGTCTATTAGCGCAATAGTTTTGCTAGGTTAGCTCCTCAGTTGTGCTGTAGTGTTTGTAGACGGTTTCCTATCATTTTTTTGTACTAATCAAGTGTGCCTTCCTAATGTCGTAGTACCGCATGCTTGTAGAATTAACATGATGTAAGCTGGAACATAATTTTGATGACAACATGACTAAATTCATATTCAGTACCGCATGTCTCCTGATGGTACAGCTCATTGCAATTACAAAGCTTTTACCTGCCGGTATGGTAAGTGCTTCAGGGTAGTCATCAGAATGTGGTACTACCATGAGTTGCATTTACAGATGTACTCTGCCAAGAATGTTTTGTCTCTCACAATATGCTAGCGTTGAAAGTCTCTTTTATGACTAGAATTGGTTGCATTTTTCCTTGAGAAAATGATACTTTTTGTTAGCCACATGGTCCCAAAATCATGGTTCACTACAGCTGTTTGGTATGAAAGGAGCTCGTCACCAAATGGTTTAAGGCCTAGTTCAATTCGGCTGCGACCGATCGCTTTTGATTGAAATGGTACCATAGCAGCTGGAAGAAGCTATTGTTGAAACTAGAGGTATTCAATTCAGCTTTTCGCTAAGAAGACATGGAGAAGGAAAAAATATGGTAGAAATTAAGAAGGATTAAATGAACATGAAAGAAAAGAAAGAAAAAAGGAAATAAAAGGGGGAAATAAAAAAATTGACAGAAAAAAGGAAAAAATAAAGGAAAAAAATAAAAAAATTGATAGGAGGCATGAGCACGGAGGGGTGGCGGTGGCGACAGAGGACGACACCGACGAGCTCGATTGGGTGGCAGCCACTAGATCTGGCTGGATCTGCATGGGCTCGACAAAATTCAGTTTGATCTGGTCGCGGAAGAGTGGCGACAATGGCTAATTGGTGGCAACGACGATGGAGTTGATGAAGACAAGGTGGGGTTGTAGCGGACGGGGATGATGATTCATGCGACACGAGCGCGGAGGTGGCAGGGGCAGAGGTCTCAAAATCAGCAAGGTACTCTCTATCTTCATGACTAGCAGAATCATACTCTTCATTCCCAGTTATCAATATTACCTTGTTATTTGGGCAATCTTTCTGCATATGTCCATAACCAAGGCATTTAAAATATTTAATGGAGCTACTCTTGGCTGTAGAGATCACGAAAGATGATGAAGAAGGTGTTGGAGTCCTCTTTGGAATGGAAAGAGTCACATTCTTTGCACTTGGGGCAACATGTGTATTAGGAGCAAAGTCTCCACTAGATGGATTAGTTTTAAACGAATTGAACTGGAATGTGGATTTACCTCCTGTAGGTGTTGTGCGGGGAGTGTATGAAGATGATTTTGAAGCCCTCATATCTTGTTGTACTTGCCTTGGTGGCTTGATGCACCAACTCTACCATGTTGTAGGGTTGAAACTCGGCAATTCGCTTGATGGAAGGATGCAAACTAGCAAGGAAGCGAGCCATGGTTTGCTCTTCTTATTCATAAACATTAGCCCTAATCATGGCTATTTCCATCTCTTTGTAGTACTCCTCAATCGTGAAGCTCCTTTGCTTCAACTGTTGTAATTTATCAAAGAGATAATGTTTGTAATGTTTAGGAACAAACCTTGCCTTCATGTGGTACTTCATCTCCTCCCATGTAGTAATGGGTGGCTAATTGTTCTCCCTCCTTTGATTTTGCACTTGTTCCCACCAAATCAATACATAATCATTGAATTCAAGTCCCGCCACGTGAATTTTCTTCTCTTCAGAATAATTGTGCAAACGGAACACCTTGTCCACCTTGAGCTCCTAAATGAGGTATTCTTCGGGCTCATGAGTACCTGAAAATGACGGCATTGTAAATTTAAGCTTACCAAATTTCTCTTTGTTTGACTGTTCATCGCCATAATGATTATGCGGTGATAGCCGTCGTCCTAGTGCAGGAAGTCTTTGTTGTCGAGGTGTTGTGCTCCCCTACCATAGCCTCCATGTCCATGGCCCTCCTCGAACCATGGAAGCCGCCCCCTTCGCCTCTCCTAGGCGGGGTGGACGAATGACGTTTGCCACCACGTGGTCTCGCCTTTGTTGAGCTTATTGGTTGACTCGAGCAGCGGCTGCTCTCTCATCTCGTGGAGGAATTGCACCCCCATGATGAATACTTCCCTCCTCTTGTTGTGGCCGAAGCGCGCGCACAACGTCGTTGACAATGTTTGTACGTAGAACATTCATTTGCTGGTTCATCTCAATGCGCATATCTCGTGCAGAATTGTTGATCTCTGCATTGAGTTGCTTTTCCAAGGTAGAAGTAGTGGCGGTGAACTCATTGCGCAAAGTTCCCCTCAAAGCTTGGAATTGGAATCGAATCACAGGGGTATTCAGATCATGGTCCTCGCCCATATTGTTGTCTCTACCTTAGTGGTTAGTTGCGCAAAAGAAGACAGAAACAACACTAATATATACATGATATGTGGAGTTCACTCAATCTCATTCTTTCCTCTCCCAAGTAAAGTTCTTACCTTTCCGAAGTGAATTTAAGGTCAAAAAAACTTACACTTGGTGTTGGTTACAATAGCAAGTGATGTTCAAGTAGATTTAAGAGTGAGTCATAATTGCACAATACTTGTTATTTAGTGGAGCTTGGTATGGAAGTGTTTATCCTACACAATCTGAATTTCACGATGTTGTAAAAGTAAGTAATAATTTAAGCTAGAAACTTCGTCTAAGTGCTGATTTAAAAGATTTAAGTGAAGTGTATGAATGCACACGTAAAGATTAGTGTGACTCAATGCAAACAAAGGAATGAGCTAATTGAAAGCAATCTGAAGTTGAGAGTTAAATAGCTCGTTTTGTACCAAGTACTAGAGGAGACACTAGTCAATTGCAAGAATATGAATAGAGGGCACAAGATTGCTCAAGAATTTAAATACGCAAACCGAATGTATGAACTAGAGCTTGTCACCCAATTCACCTTTTTGCACCTCTTTTTTACCACCTCTTTTTTTTGCTACCCTGCAACTGACTCAAATCTCTCTTCCTATCCTAGGGAGGTATATGGGTCATAAACTCTATCTCTCTAAACTCTGAATTTTTTTGATCAGCCGAGTGAGTGACTAATTCAAGAGCAGCCCACAATACAATATCAATGACTAGTCTCAAGTATTCAAAGGATTTAAATGAAGATTGATTTGTATGGTGTTCGGTTGGTAATATTCCAAAGAATTCAGAAGTGGACAGCTAGCCAATCTGACTTGGACTCTAGAGTTGTACTCAGATTACACTCGAAGGAATTCTAGACACACGACCCAATGGAAGCTAGGGTTTTGTGGTTGGGCCGGCCACCAAGAGCCGACGCAAGATTGATTTCCAACCCTAATCTTGAAGTTGGCGCAAAGAAATAGGGCAGGACAGCAAGACTAAACTTCAAAGAGTAAATTAAATCTATTCTTTTTGGAACTACTTGAAGGATCAATTAGCAGATTTTCAAAGGTTAATATGACAATGATTAAGTAGCGCAAATGACACTAAGGTCAGCACCAAAACTAATTTTCTAATGGACTAGAACCTAATCAAACTCACACGAAATAACAGATTAATCTATAGGTTCAGATTTGATATTTTTGTGAGACAAATTTTCAGCTATAATGGACTATAGGACAGCAAGTAATGAACTGAAAATTAAAGGCCCGCTCAACCGGTGGCTCGACCCAGGTAGTTAGGCCGCTATAACCGCAAGCTCAACCAGTGAAGTACCAACCTTAGGGGTCTTAGGCCATCTTTCCTAAAAAAAACTAGCCTGATAAGTGGATACACCTTCACCCTTATAAATTGTGCTTTACCTCTTTTCACAACCGATATGAGACTATCCCAACATGAAATGGTCAGTTTCTGAATTTTTCATCAAAAGTATCAGGTTCTGAATTGTACATGAATCGGTTTTTGTTCCGGTCTGCGATATCCATCCATCTTGGATTATTTCAGTTTGCTGCACAAGGTGTCAAATGCAGAACTCATGAGGCCACCTTACTCTGTCCCAATACAAAGTATTTTTGCTGATGCTCACATTTCATCTTGTAAGAGTCATGGCTTGGTACTGAACTAGTTGTAAATGTACTGAACTAGTTGTAAGTCTTAAGTCTACCGAGGGAGGCTGCCGGGGGATTTCATTGCAGACTAGTGTAATATAGCACAAAAGACATGTATAATACATCAATGTACTGAACTAGTTGTAAATTGATAATATCTAAATGGAATATTGTGTGCTTGATCAATGATACATTTTTGTTGACTGAGCAATCGTTTCTAGTTCACTCTTTCATTTCCTGCTGGATTATTTGTGTATGGGTCTTACTTTTGGATCTTACTTAGCCAAATCCCATTAAAATAGCGTAACGACCATGGAATAGAGGTGAAAATTTGGTAGACTTAGACCAAATGGTGCAATACGCAAATGAACTTGCCCAACAAAATGAAAACCGAAGTCAATTTTGAGTGCGACGTTAACCCAACATTCAATGTTTGTAATTCTGTTAGCTACAGAAATTTGCACAAAATTGGTGTGTGATGTACATCAAGAGGGCCTAGGGGCTTCGCCAAATTTTATTCCTCAACTCTCACATTCTAGGAGGTAACTTCATCACCCAATACAAGAGGTTATCAAACCAAGGCCAGATACAAACAACCAAACATATTGGGTGGGTTCTTTTGGGTTATGACTTTTTCTTTTGACTTATGGTTTTTGAATTCTAACTATTCGCGAGAGATAGTATGAAGAGGGAAAAAGTCACATGCGATTTTGGTCGGTATAACTCAACTCGGTACAGTATGTACTACAATATATCTGTAGACTCTGTTTTGAAAAGACGCACAATTTAAAAGCTAGTTACTATAGCAACAGAAGCCAAAACTAAAACCAAAGTGGAAAAGAACCACTTACACCCAACCTCCTCATCCACCCCCACATGCAACCAACCAAACAGATTCTAAGCACATCTAGGCTCAACTAAAACAGACAACCAAACACACCCTTCTTGCATCTCCCTAGCCAAGCCCAAGCCAGCCTGAATGGCAGATATAGGCCAGGCTAGGGACATGCAGAAGACCAAACACACCTAAGACTATGCCGCTTCAAAATGTATAAGGTGCTCAACTAACTGTCTTATGTCTATGTTGTGGCAGTTAGAATAAAAGAATCTATTACAGTTATTTTAGGATGTTCATTTCTAAAACTTGATACTATCATGTTTTGGAAGACACACACACAAAGAACTTCCTTCATTTCAGTGCGGGGTTGTATTGTATGTTTGAGAGTATCATATTTCTAGTAGACAATGCGTCTGTTCTTTACGGTTTCTAAAAATGGCTTTTAGCTTTGGCTACAGTACCTAACTTTTAAATGGAGTATTTTCTCAAGACGAGATCTATAAGTTAATTGTAGTACACGTTAAAAGCGCAATATCTGTATTAACCAAAATCGCAAGCGAGTATCTCTCTTCGCAATCTCTGTCGCAAACAGCCAAAATTCAAAAATTTCAACCGTTAGCCGCAACAAAAAAGAACATGCCCAATATCACGGTTCAGAACACTCGGAATTCTAGTTGCAACAGTTTCCCACATGGGGTCTTATTTTGCATGAAGTAAGATACAATCACTGCCATGAACATCTATGCTCAGCATTATTTTTATTGCCACACTCCCTCTTGATCTTCAGTTCATCGCGATGATAGTCGAAATCCAAACTTCGTCTCTAGATGCTTGGAGATGTCTCCGCTTCATCATCATCATCATCATCATCATCATCATCATCCTCGAGTCTGGATTTGGAATTTGAGGCACCATTTGATCATGCATCTCTTCGCAACCATTGCCTTGTTTAGATCCCATTCCATTCGTTTTAGATATTCCTGGTGGAAAGATTAATTATGAAATCAATCAAATAATTATTCAAACAGTAAAACGATCTGCTAGATAAATGATATACTATATAAACAAAGAGATCAATCGATCCTTTTCTTTTTCTTCTTGTTGGGAGAATCAATCGGGCCTTTTCTGGGCGGACAGGTGCATTAAATTTTTTTCCTATCTAAAAAGGCAATTTATATTTGAGTAAAATACAAGGCACTTGGACTTAGTTGAATTTTGCTAGACTCTTTGACATAGTTCAACTGATGCGTTTGTAATGAACTGCAAAACTGTGATAAAATTATTAACTTTCACCATTCAAATTTACTAAGTAATATCACAAAAGTAATTATAAGAAGATAATGATCATACGATATTTTAACGGCAAATCTAGCTAAAGAATGATTTAATATATTTAGTAGTCTAACTTAGAAAAGGTGTGAATGGTACACAAGCAAAAGTGGCACATGTTCTTTAAGCCAAGATGGGACTGCTGTATTATATCATAATTCTCTACCAACTATAATAACAAAAGTAAGTAGTGATTACACTAGTTGCAACCTCGAATTAAATGCTTGATCATCTCCATCCGTAGAACTTTTAGGTCAAGATGCTGCCACAAATTACGTATCGTTACAGCATCCAGAGGCTTCTTCACCAGAAAACGTGCGCCAAGTTCGACACACCTCTTCATTGTGTACATTGTCGTTTCAGTTGACATCACTAGTTCAAAAGCATGAATTATCAACATATATAATCATTTTCAAACAAAAATTATTGTATTAGATACATCATAGAAATGAAAGGGGGATGCATAGAAACACAAGAACTGGAGTCAACAATAGTAAAAGAATCTGCCTACTTACTAATCACTTGAAGGTTTTCATGGACCTCTCTGGCACCTTCAAGGAACTGAAAACCACCCAACTCTTCCATGTGCACTGCTGCCAAGACGAAATCAACATCTTCGGCATGATTCTCAAGAAAATCGAGTGCTTTTATGGGACTTGTATACACTGTCACTGAAAAAAAAATCAAGAAACACTTTTAGGGCCAATCTGGAACGCACAAAACAAAAATCAAAACTTTAGAAGAAACAATTCCTGCGTGCCAAACGTTGCAAAGTCAGAATCAATGTTCGAGGGATATTTACCATAGAAAAAAATGGGAAAAAGTAGCAGTGTTATAACACCTACTTCTGAAAGCAACACACTGTAGTTTTTTCTCAAATGATTAATTGCAGACATGAATCGAAAGGTCTTACCGTGAAAGTTGTGTTTAGAGAGCATGGACATTGTAGAGTTGGCATGGCTTTTATCTTCATCGATAACCATGACACGGAGCCCACCATCAGCTGTTCTTCCTTCTGTGCTTTGTGCCATGATCGAGTTTCTCAAGGCTGGAGTTCTACTGGTTTCGGTGCTTCTCTCTTTGTGTGCATGAACACTTGAAAGCACTTGCGCTTATTTATAACGTAGCAAGCTTTGACCTATGTATGCTGTTTCCTAATATTTTTTGTTACTATTATTCATACAAGACCACTGCATATAGGAATTTATACAAAAGTCCATGGCACTATATAAATTTTTTTTGAAGGAACTAACAGAACTAAAATATACAAATGTGTCTAATCTGCCATGGTGACACATGATGTGATAATTAAAAATCTAATGAGCACAACAGTGAAATTACCCTAAAATATATGTATAGAAAGTAAAATGGACAACCATGGTAGCCACTACATGATATTTTCCATATATACACAGACTGAGCAGCTATGTACAGAAAGTAAAATGCTCTCTGGTTAAATGATCACACATGGAGGAACTTGCTTTATATGATTCTGTTTTATTTTATCTTGAACTATATAGTAAGTGTCGGATTGTAATATGACACACTATGATGATGTAACTCATTTACATGGCCGTGAAGATATTGTAAGAGCATCTTTAGTGTATTGAACCGATATCGATTCAAACTCATGCCATATAAGTATTCTAGGAACTAAGCTTGTTTTTCTTCAATGTATTGAACCGATCCCTATTAATAACTAGGACATATGTTACATTAAAGAACCACAAAATAATAATATTCTCTCTCAACCACGCTCTCTCATATATATAGTTGTTTAATGCTCATATGAATTATTTAATACTTTGAATCGACTCCTAAATAGAGTCTGGTTCCATAAATTTTTTGTTGGAATCGACCAACCCAATGTATTGAATCGATTCAATGTCTTCTCTTTCCTCATTTAAACCGGCTAAAACATAACATTGGAGATGGTCTAACAATACAATTTTCCCATGTTTGACACTGATAACCACTTATTCCTCGTGATCGAGAAGCACTATTTTAATAACTTTGACTGCAGAGTAGATCAGGTCAATGCAAGGCGAACAAGGATTTAGTATAAACAGTACTTCCATAGGTCTTCACCAACACAACATCCAAAGAAGGTTTTCAAACAAAATAGAGACAATTAAGGTTCTTTTTGAAATTCTATTTACTGAACAGAGGTCCAGATATGATGTTGCATGCAGGTAAAATAAAAGGAATACGTCCATATGGGTCAATATGTCATTTTCGAATCATCCTATGACTAAACAAAGAAAGTATATCTTGGATGGCGAACACAAAGACAATGTAGAGCATGAATAGACAACTCCGAATGAATCCGGCTTGGGCTGCACCATCTGGACGTTGTGACGTTGCTGGCCACCGCATTAACTAAGTCGACATCCGTTTTTGCCATTGCAATTTACTGTGTCTCCAATCAAGTCGATCTTGTCAACTAACACCTCAACCGTCCGTGGATCTCACTTAAATGATCATATATCTCCTAGCTTGTGTGGACACTTTTGGATTCATGTGTACATCCTAATTTGATTTTTTCAAAAATCTTTTAATTGAAATAAGGTTTATAAAATTTTCGTGATTTTCTGTAATGAACTAAAACTTAATTTGAATTTTACAAAATTAAAAATGATTTATTGGGAATAACTCAAAACATAATGTGCATCCAAATTTTTTTTATCTGAGTCCCTTGTGTTCCAAAGTATTTTCTAGAATTTTTTTTGCCTTCATTTGCTACTTTTCTTGGCTTATTTTAATTTCTGGTATTTTCTAAAAAGGAAAACTATTTAAAACCTTGGAAGTGCTAGCGGGATAAATATACTCCTCGGCCCAGCCCTCTCTTCCTTTCTCTCCTAGGCCAAAGCCCACTTCTTTCTCCTGCGCTGGCCCCCTTCTCTCCTTTCCTCCAGCAAGCTTCCCCTCGGCACAGCCGCACACCAGGTCGCCTCACCACTCAGTCTCTTCTCTTACTGACAATGGGTCCCACTTATCGGGACCATTGTGCTTCATTTCTATTTTTGCACGACAGTGCACTGTGCCTCCTCGGGCTCCTCCGCCACCCTTGTCTTGGCATGCGAGGTGTGGACTCCACCTCGCACCATCATCTCCTAGACTCTAAATAGCGATGCAATTCCTTCTTTCTTCCTACCCCAAGCCGCCATCCGGAAATCCCTAGCCTACGCCATCATCTTTGAGTTCCGCCACTGCTGTCATTGGAGCCGAGGAGGAAGCTTCATCGATCCACCGATTCGCTTCACCCTTGCCGAATTCGTCCGCACCAAAATGTGTTTTGAGCTCCCTTGTCTGGACCCATCAACCAATAAATCAAGGATCCGTGAATATTGAGATGGAGATCATCTTCTTCCTCAGCGGTTGTGCTACTTCGTCATCCTAATTCATCGACATAGGTGAGCCTCCGTCATCACCGACTTGCTCTATAGCCCCAATGTCTTGTGTTCTTTCCCGTGAGCATGTCACCTTTGCTGGAGAGGCCTCGTAGCCGCGTTGCCCCATCGAGCCCACTCCATCGTGTCATGCATCCTCGCCAGCGGTGACCATTAGTCCCTGTTCCTGGCCTGTTCACTTCGCCAAGAGCCTTGGAACCTATTGCGCTCATTCCACATTCAAGCCAAGGCCATCTTCGTCGTCGACTAAGCCAATGCCATAACCTCCATTATCTCTGATGACCTTTCCAGCCATCTTCACCCAATCAAAGTTGGTGGATGGTTTCCCCATGGTTTCGTGATCATGTTGATACCCTCATCTTGTTGCTATTCATCGCAGTTCACCATCGTTGCCGTCATGTCATCGCTGTTAAGCCGAGCCCTAAACCATGCAGACTCAGCCCACCGTGAGCCCCACCTGTCATAGCACTATGTTGTAGGCACGTTACGCTATGAACCATAAACCAGATCCATGGACCCAGTCCATAGACCATGGGCCCACATGTCAGCCTCACCCGAATTTCCTAAAATCTAGAAAAAGAAAGGTACCTAGAATATCCCTTGTCCCCACCCATCAGCCTCAGTATCCTCTCTCCTCTGTTTATTTTTCAAATTTATCTCTCGATCAAAGTTCTGGAAGCCCATTCTCCTTCATATGAACTCCGATTGACCTCGTTCTTCTTCCTAAATTCATCCAAAATTGGGCTCTACTTTCTAGTAATTTTTATCTAATTTTTAGAGTTAGTTTGTGGTTATGTTTTGTGTTTATTTATGTTTTTCCTCCCGTTAGGCGTTGACTTCCAGAATCATTCGACGGAGTTAGAGACCATAGAAGCCAAAGAAAAAATCAAGTCAAATACTAAAGAGCAGCATTGTTTCTTAGCAAGGCAAGTTGTGGTACCTAGAATCATGTTACACCCAGTTTTAGAAAACTATGTTGTATTTAATTTATTATGCATTGATATATTGATACAACAATTATTTACTTGGGATTAGTTATGAACCCTAGTTGTTTATCCATCTTGTTCATTTGTATGCCATGATCCATTATCACCCTATGATGGTTTATATTAGTTGGTCATTATTATAGCACCAATATGGGTTGGTTAGATTTGCTTAACCATGATGGATTGGTGACATCATTTTGAAATATCAAATTACATCTGACTAACGATATTTGGAATTGCTTGTGAACAACAGTGTACACTATATGTTATCTTGGATGGCGTATGTTGCACTTTAAAATCAACTGGTGCTATGTAATTGCTTTGTAAATCTTTGTGTAGTTAGAGAATTGGGTAGTATCGCCATAGTCAATTAAGGACATAAATTTGTGCACCATTGAACTAAGCCCCCTCGTACAATCACATATTCTATGGGAAGGGTTTAGCTCAGTAAGTTACCGAGTTCTGATATTGACTCCTTAGGTTTTGTGAAAATAGTGGAGGGTGCAACTGCTTATAAGGGCTACATCATAGGGGTGGTTTCATTTACAAATCCAATGTTAAGCTCTAGGCATACTCGCGTATGTCAGAGTGAGGTTACCAGGTTAAGCTTGATGGAAGGGGTAATTGCTGGGGCGAAGTTTCTGAAAGGTTTTATTATGATCTTCTTAGTCGCATACCTAAGGAAGCATGTCTGTTGCATGATAGTGGAAGATGATCATATCGTGTGGGGAAGTTGTACAACCTCTACAGGGTATTAATAAAAATATTCGAATAGTTGTATCTGTGGTCATGGACGTGCTGGGGGATTTCATACGAGGGATAGATTTTCATAAAATAAAACTGGGAAGGAAAATCTATGTGAATTGAATGGATGGGCTATGTGAAAGAGTGTTACACTTATGTTATTTATTATTAATGTTCAAATTATGCTTTTAAATCTATTGATTATATTTGCATGCAAAACAAGCCACGATAGCCATTTCTTTTGTAATAAGCATCACACACACACACACACACACACACACTCACTCACTCACTCACCCTTGCTATATACAATGTTGCTCAGTTTCTAAAGATATCACATCAATACTTCGCTGTTCAAAGATGACTACTATTTCAAGGGTCGTGGAAAATAAAGTCGTGCTACCCTGGTCGATTGCCTATAGGCACATGGATGAGATACACTTGAAGTTTATCTTATTTTCTTCCACTGCGGCTTAATTGAGATGTTTAGCCATTAAAGCTATGAATTGCAAGCTTTAATCCTAAAGTCACTACTACAGAAATCAGTATTACAGACGGTTCAGAAATGTCATCACAGACGGTTTTCTGAACCGTCTAAATTTATGGGTCAGTGATATAGAAGGTTATCACAGACGATTTTTCAACCGTCTGTGGTGTAAATATCCCAGACGGTTTTCACTTACAAACCGTCTGTCATATTTACATATCACAGACGGTTTTTACCTAAAAACTGTCTGTAATATTCTTTCCTACCCCTAAATCTATTTCTGTTTATTGGGTGCCAGGGTGTACTGGTTTACTCACAGTGAGAGGTGCTCCCATGCTTGTGATGAGTAATTGACACGTATGCTGAAAAGTTTGTGAAATGGATCGATCTTTGTTATCTTCTTCTTTTTTCCAGATTTCATCATGCGGAACTACCATTACACACGGCGGTACTACACTGAGGGGAGCGGTAATACCGCGTGCCTTGATCGAGCGATGGCGCATAAAACTTGAGTTTGATTTGGTTGGTTTTGCGACTATTGCATATGGTAATTCCATTATCTTGAGCGGTGCTATGTGATGTGTTTCTTGTCTGTGTTGGTTACAAGACATCGAGGCGGAGTCGTGGCGAGGCACGGGATGGCCGGACAAGGCACAGGCGGTGCTGAGGTCAGAACGGTCGAGACGTGCTGAGGACGGCGAGGACTCGAGGTGGTTGCGAGGTGTGCACAACAAGGAATGAGGAAGCTTCCCGGAAGGTGCAGCAGTGGCGTTTTGGGAAAAGCGCAAGTCTGCAAAAGCGGAAGCGGTTTCGGTTCGAGTTAGTGGATAAAGCAATAGAGTTGTTGGCACTAATGGGTAAAGTGTTGTTGTGAACCCATTAATGGACACTATAAAAGGAGAGGGAGAGGCATGTGGAGAAAGTGAGAGTTAGGGTTTCTTTTCTCTCCATGTGTTGTGTGAGTCTTTTCCTTTTCCATTTGGGTTGTTGAGGAGTTGGTGGGAGAAGATCAGCTGTTGCTCTGCCCTTTCCCCCCTCTCTTTGTGACTTGGGTGTGTTCTTGATTTCTTCTTGAGAGATCATGTGGAGATGATCCCATCTTTATGATGAGTAATTGACTCTTGGTTGAAGGAAAATTGAGTTTGTTTTGGGCTTTTATTGCAAAATCTTAATTCTGGTCGAAATGAAGTCGTGTACGACTTGTCCCTGGCTCGTACGACCATGTAGGATGCCTTACGACCACGTTTGGTCGTGGTCGAATTTCGTTCAGGGGCGTTACGACCACATTGAGGAGTTCTCGGCAAAACTGACAGTGGTCGGAAGGTGTTACGACCACGTTGGCGCATATCGGGTGGCGTACGACCACGTTGCCGAGTATAGGGAGCCTGCCGGACAGCGTACGAGTTCTTTGACCGTGGTCGGAAGGCTTTACGACTACGTTGTGAAGTCTACGACTTCGTTGGCCGTAGTCGATGGCCACCAGGGCCATTTACGACCACGTTGTGCTATCGACCACGTTGCTTCATCCTCGGTGAATTTGGGCGTGATCGGAAGTCGGTCGGACGTATGCGACCACGCGGTATCTTACTCGGCGAAAATGACCGTGGTCGGAGGTCTTTGGATGGGATACGACCACGTTGTGGCCTCCTCGATAACTCCGGCGTGGTCGGAGGTCACCCGAGTCTTCGACCACGTTAGCGTGGGTGCGAGCGTGGTCGGCGATCGTGGCTGGGTCTCGACCACGTTGGTGGGAATCGGAAGCCACCGGCGATGCAGTACAAAGACCGTGGTCGAAGGCTATCGACCACGTTGCGGAGCCCTCGAAAGATTTGACCGTGGTCGGCACTCGGCGCTAGGGTTTACGACCACGTTGTGGGATCGGAGCCTCGACCACGTTGGGCGGTCGGGCGTTCGACCACTTTGGCGTGGTCGGTGGGCGTATCGACCACATTGCGGGAAAGGAGCCACGACCACGTTGTGGTCTCGGGCGTTCGATGCGTTGTGCGCTCGGGCACTCGACCACGTTGTGGCGGTCGGTTTCGACCACGTTGTCGGAGAATGACCGTGGTCGTATGAGTTCATTCAAATCGGTCGTATGGGTGCATATGATGTCCGATTGAGGTGGAACCTGGTCGTATGGGTTCTGGTAATGTTGTGGACCTTGTGGGTGATTGGTTCATCATTTTCACGGTCGGATGAAATCTAATTTCGTGGAAAGAGTTGAGCTCTGTTGGGCCGAGCAGTTGTGTTTTCTGTATAGATCGGTGCTATGTGATGGTTTCTTTATGCGTGATGGTTGCAGTCTTGGGAGACATGTCTTGGTGAGGCTTAGAGGTCGGGACTAGACATAGGAGATGTTGAGGTCGAGCGGCGTGGAAGCCGAAGAGGACGTGGTCTTGCCGAGTGGTGTAACGAGCAACAAGGCATGAGGAGGAAGCTTGGAGGCTGGCGAAGGGCATTTTGAGAAATGCCAAAGCACAAAGGAAGCTGTGTCCTCTGGGAAAGCTCTTGGAGTTGGTGGTGCTATTGGGCAAGCGGTGGAGCCGTTGCCAGCGGGTAATGGGCAAAGCTTTGGAGGCCCAAAAGCTTGGACTCTCTGAGCGGGTGGTCTGTTGAGACCCGTTAGCGTGTGAGACTATAAATAGAGAGGTTAGGTCTCAGGAGCGAAGTGAGGTTGTCCCCTGAGTTGCTCTGAGCTTTTCTTTCTATTTGTGTGAGTTGTCTCTGGGTAGAGCATGGATGCTCGTGTACCTCCGATGGAGTGGTCAGAAACCTCCATGTGCAATAGAAAAGATTGGATTCATCTCTGTATCTTTCTCGGTTTTGTTCTTGAGATGATTTGTTTGATCTGTTTGCCCTCTCGTGTTCTTTCGATCATATGTGTTTTGTCCGAGAGTTGGCTTGTGCTTCTCTTGTTCGGATGGGAATTTGTTTTGAGACCTTCGGTCATCTCATTCCGTGAGCAAAGTCGAAATCGAGAGAAGTCTCTGTGATTCTTTTCTTAGCCTCCGTGCTCTTTCGCTACGTTTTTCGACTTTGCCTTCTTTGCCGACCATCGCTTAGATCTCTCTTTTTCTTGGTATATTCACTTCTAGAGATCTTATACGAGCTAGAGTCCAAGTTTCTTTCGGTTTTGACCTCGGAGCAAAAATTCTTCAAAATCTTGGTAGGCGGTCGTGCGCCCGACAAAAACGTATTTACTGTGTTGCCTCTGTTTTCGGTTCTTACGACCACGGCTGTTTCGCTGGTTGGTTCCGATAGTTTTCGACCACGACCACTTCCATTGGTTGGCGATCGATCACGGTGTATCTATTTCTCTGAGGGTGCTTCTCGGGTGTGTCTTTGACCACGGCGGAAGATCTTCCGACCACGATTTTTCGATCACTTTCTTTCCGTTGTCGATTCACGATCACGGTGGTAGATTTCACGACTTCCCTTTTTTTGTGTTTTCGGTTGTCTTTTCTTGAGGCTGTTTCTTTGACTTCATAGCTCTCTAGCTATAGGAGAAAAAGAATAGGTTGAATACTTGGCAGGAAGTTTTTAAGGCACCATCCCCCCTCTGTTGCCATTTCGGTCCTTCAATTGGTATCAGAGCCGGTTAGCTCTTCTTCATAGATCTTAACCGGTCTCAAAGAGCCATGGCAACAGACAAGTATTCCACCAAGCCGCCTATTTTCGATGGCCTGGATTACCCCTTCGGAAGAGCCGAATGGAAACATATATCCGAGCTCGGGGTATGCTATTTGGCGGAAGGTGAAAATACAATTTGTTGTTCTGCCGATGAGAACATCAATGCAGGAATATGGGCGATGTTGAGGCAAATGCAAAGGCAAGGAACATCATCATACGAGGATTGAGCGAGCGAATTTGATCGCATCTCTCACATCGTCCGCTCACGACATCTGGGTGACCCTCGATGCATACCATGAGGCACCTCCCGGATCAAGATGGTTCGACAGGATCGGTTCAGCGAATCTGACAAATTCGAGATGCTTGCGGAGAGTCCCTTGACGAGTGCTTTTCACGATTTCACAAGATTTTGAGCAATCTCCGGCGGTCGGTCTCACATACTCAGACTCGGATAACGCTCGACGGATGCTTTCGCACTCGATCTTGGGTTTGGGAGATGAAGGTGACTACCATCAAGGACACCACGGACCTCTCGACCTTGACTCTTGATGCGCTTTACTCGCGTCTCAAGACTCACGAGATTGACATAGTCTCTCGTCGGTCGAAGTCTGTCGATGGCTCTAGTCACGGATCCCACCCTTCCACGGTTCTTCTGCCGATTCTCTTTGCGGGTTCTCCTAGCTGCTCTACGTGACGTGGCGATGATCGGTTAGAGCGGCTAGAGGATGAACAGTAGCCCTCCTAGCTCGGAAGTTCTCCCATGCTTACAAGAGAAGGAGGGACGGAAAAGAAGAGGACCGATGATTTGCTTTGAGTGTGGTGGCCCCAACCACATTCGAGCAAAATGCCCCCCAAACCGGAGAAGGGCAAAACTGACGTTGGCGGTTCCGGCAAGAACGACTACATCGACAAGAACCGCAACAAGAAGCCTCCAGCTCCGACGCAAGGCAAGAAGAAGTACCGCAACTTTGGGAAGGCCAAAAAGCTGTTCCACCGCGTCCTCACCGCGTTCGACGACCTCGACCTCAGCGAGGTGGAGGGATGGAGCGACGACGACGGGACGGGTGATCAAGAACCCAAGAGCGGCGACGACTTCTCCGGCATGTGCTTCATGGCCCTCGAGGGCGAACTGAGCGACAGCGAGCTGTACTCCGACTCGGATGAGGTATGCCCCACCTATGACCAGCTCAATCATGCTTTTCTTAAGCTAGGTGGATTTCATGCTAGAGCTAAGGCTAGGTGCACTGAGTTAGAGAAGGAAGTAGCTAGATTGTCACGAGCTTACTTCACTTACATCCGCTTCCTCTCGTGACGAATGTGATACATGCATTGCCTTGCTTGGAGACATGGAGAAACTAAGGACCTCGCATGATAGTCGTCCTCGGAACTTGACATTGTTAAGGTGGAGAACATCAGTCTTCTTGCTGAGCTTGAGATGAGTAGGGTAGTTCCTGTTTCATCTTCTACTGTTGAGACTATTTCTTGCACCTCATGTGAGGATAAGGACAATGCGTTTAGAGGTCTTTATACCATGTTGCTTGATCTGCCTGAGACTTGTGAAAGTTGCAATAATTTAAAAATGAACTTAAAAAGGGCAGATCACAAAATTGCTGAGTTACAAGCCTTTTACTTGAGCCTATTACTTCATGTGCAAATTGTCCCAAACTTCTTCTTGAACTTGAATCGTCTCCAAGCAGTTTCAAGAATTTGTTGATAATAATAAGAAAATGGCTCAAGATGCTTCTAAGGATCTGTTAGCTCACCATGCAAAAGTTGTAATAAACTAAAATCTGATTTGATTGCCTTAGATGAAAAGTGTGTGAAGCTAACTAAGGACCTTCTAGAAAAACCACATCCTTCACATGCTTTACGTCTTTGAAATGTTGGAAAAGGATAAGGACATGGTAGAGGCGCTTAGGAAGAGGTACGAGAACCAAATGGCTAGGATTAGGGCTGCCCCTGTGTGTCTGCGAAGCCCTCAAGCTTGAGGTGGCGTGCATAAGGAAAAATACGCACGTGCTATTCGCTCTCCTTCAGTTGGTTCTTCTTCCTCTCCTCCTGTTGTTCTTTCTCCTCCTCCTTGCTCTTCTTGCACCTCTCTCTTTCGGGAGTGTCAGTACCTTATGAACACTCTCGAGAAATTTGTAGGAGGCAAGAAGGATCTCAATCTTATTCTAGACCAATCAAAAATTTGCAAGTTCAAGCGGGGTCTAGGATATAATTTCCGTGAGGATGTGAGAAAACATCCACCGTGTGCTCGGACCCATAGCAGCAGTGTGATCGAGGTCAAGCCTAAGAACAAGAAAGTTCAATTTAGATCGTGGGCTTTGTCCAAGGGATTTCGGCGACAAGGTGATTTCACTGCGACTTGACCTCTCGTATATGGCCATCTCATGCTACTTGACCCCTCGGGCGGTATCATTGCACCTTCAGTCAGAAGGATGGGCATCTGATTGACCAATGCTTCAAGCGCGCCAAGATCGCGCAAAGAGACCGTGCTGAGTCTCTTAGGCGTATTCGTGGTCAGCCCGGACCTTGAGTGCACCTAAGACCAACACGAGGTCTAGGTTTGCTCTTGTTGGTAGCTTTGGGCAGACCGGGACTTGGTTTTCGAGTTTTCGTTTTTAGTCCTCGTGCTCCCTCTCGGTCGTGACTTCCGCCGTCACGAGGGTAGATCTCGTTCCATCGAGATAGCTACCGCGGCGTGATCGGCGTCTTGCCGGTGCTCGACTCGCTCTCCGTAGTAGTCGGACCCGGCCATGACTTCAGTGCGCACATAGACCTTCCGCTTCTTTGAGCGACGGAGGCGTGGGGTAGTTAGAGGTCGATCGTGTGTGACTACTTCTTACGCTCGACGTGTGACTCAGTATTGGGTGCCAAAATCTATGTTGATTTATCCCATTACTGAGACTTTGCTCTCTTGTTGACTCAGGTTCGCCGGGCAGGGAAGGGAAAGGTTTGGCTTGTAGACTCCGGGTGTTCACGACACATGACCGGAGATTCCCGTTGGTTTTCTTCCCTTGCCCGAGCTCCAGGTGATGAGACGATCACCTTCGGAGATGCTTCATCTGGCGCGTCATCGCCAAAGGTCTTGTCGCATTAATGATTCATTTATTTTGAAAGATGTTGCTTTAGTTAGCAAGCTGCGGTACAATTTGCTCTCGGTCTCTCGACTTCGATGACAATTTCGAGGTGAGCTTTAAGAAAACAATTGCAAAATTCTTGATTCTTGGTGAGTACGGTTTGCGGGATCTCTCGTTTTGGGAGGATCTTCGTGCTGATTTTTCCGAGTCTTTTGGTGATCCTCTCCGTTGTTTGCTTGCTTACGAGTCCCGACCTTTCCTTCGGCATAGGAGACTTGGTCATATTGGATTTGACCATTTGACTCGAGTTAGCGGCCACGATCTCATTAGTGGTGCTGCGAAACTCAAGATGGTCAAAGATCTTGTTTGCGCTCCATCTTGCCGCACGGCAAGATGGTTGCCGCTTCTCACCCTCCGGTCACGGTGACTATGACCGATGCAGGACATTGCTCCACATGGACACGGTCGGACCACTCGAGTGCAATCTGCGGGAGGAAGTGGTATGTTCTTGTCGTGGTCGATGACTTCTCGAGGTACTCTTGGGTGTTTTCTTAGCCTCGAAGGATGAGGCGTTTTCACTTTTCCGAGGTCTTTTCGGTGGCTTTCGTCGAGCTTCCGGTGCCTTACGAGCGATCCGCGATGACAATGGCACGGAGTTCAAGAATTCCTACTTTGAGAGTTTCGTGGTGAGGCAGTGTAGAGCACCGTTCTCTTCTCCATCGTTCCTCGGCGAGAATGGCGTTGTGGAGAGGAAGAACCGTACCTTAGTCGAGATGGCGGGGCGATGCTTGATGAGTACTCTACACGCGGAAGTTACGGGTGAGGCTATAGCCACCGCGTGCCATGTTTCCAATCGAGTTTTCTTGGGCACACTTGCACCGCACTTCTTATGAGTTGAGATACGGCGAAAGCCCGTGTTTCTCATTTTCGTGTGTTTGGTTGCAAGTGTTTCATTACAAGTCAGGAACCTAGATAAGTTCGAGTCACGTTCTTGTGATGGACTTTTTCTGGGCTACTCGACTTCTTCGCGGGCCTATAGGGTGCAGGCTGCGAGTCTAGTAAATTGGTAGAAACACGTGAGGTAACTTTCGATGAGGCGGTCAGGGACTAGGCCCGATATCTCGAGTTCACTAGAGCGATCGAGACCATCTTTGTGGATGATGAGGATGATGGAGATGAGGGTTGTCTACCGATCCAGTCCCTTCTCCACCCCTTGAGGTGCCTTCTTCCACTTGCACCTCGAGGCGATCGACCTACCTTCGCTTCTTACGGAGCTAGTGGCTCTGTTCCTACCCGTCGGAGTAACGAGGTAGAGGCCACTTCTTCATCTCATCCAGGACCTCCAAGACATATCCAAAAATCTCATCCTTCTGAGCAGATGATTGGAGATCTATTTGAGCGAGTCACACGTTCCAAGTCTGGCGTGTCACTTTTACATCTCCACTCGCCTTCGTAGCTTCCTTTGAGCCCAGGGCGTTTGCCATGCTTTATCGGCGAGTCTTGGGTCAACGCCATGCATGAGGAGCTAGAGAGTTTCGAGAGAAATAAGGTGCGGGCGCTTGTTGAGCCCCTCGAGATCAAAATATCATTGGAACCAAATGGGTGTTCAAGAACAAGCAAAGTGAGGATGGGGTAGTCATTCGAAACAAGGCTAGATTGGTTGCTCAGGGGTACTCCCAGGTTGAGGGTCTGGATTTCGAGGAGACCTTTGCCCCTGTAGCTCGTCTTGAGGCCATTAGAATTCTGCTTGCCTTTGCAGCTTCTAAGGGTTTCAAGCTTTACCAGATGGACGTCAAGAGTGCCTTTCTCAATGGTTTCATTGAGGAAGAAGTCTATGTCGACGACCTCGTGTTTCGAGAACCCCAAATACCCTAGTCATGTCTTCAAGCTTTCCAAAGCATTGTATGGACTTAAGCAAGCCCCTAGAGCTTGGTATGAGAGGCTTAAGTCCTATCTATTGAGACATGATTTTGAGATGGGTAAAGTTGACAAGACCTTGTTCATTCGCCGGCTTGGCAATGACCTTCCGTCGCCCAAATTTATGTCGATGACATTATCTTTGGCGGCTCTTCTCATGCTCTAGTTTCACGGTTCTCGGATGTCATGAGCACCGAGTTTGAGATGAGCATGATGGGTGAGTTGACTTTCTTCCTTGGCTTCCAAATCAAGCGGACTCGGGAGGTACCTTCTTGCATCAAGGCAAGTACACCGTGATCTCTGAGACGTTTCGACATGAGTGATGGAAAGCGGTGTCGACTCGATGGCTTCTACGGCCACACTTGACCCGAGATGAGGACGGCGAGCCGTTGACCAAAAGAGTTGAAGTATGATTGGCTCTCTCTTGTACCTCACGCCTCGAGGCCGGACATACACTTTTACGTGTGTCTTTGTGCGGTTTGAGCTTCTCCTCGCGTATCTCACCGCCAAAGCGATGAGCGCATCTTCGGTACCTTGAGCTACCATTGACTATGGTATACGGTACTCTTCCTCATCTGTCTATCCCTTAGAGCCTATTCGGATGCGAGACTTTGCGGTGTAGGATAGATAGGAAGAGCACTTCGAACACCGCCGGTTCATTGGCACTTCTCTCGTTTCTTGGTCTTCGAGGAAGCGATCCGGTGTTGCACATCCACCGCAGAGGCCGAGTACGTTCTGCGCGGCCGATTCTTTGTAGCCAAGTGCTGGATGGTCTCGACTGCGGGACTTTGGGTTGCTATCGATCGTGTTCCGCTCTTACTGCGATAACACGTCTGCGATTAGCATTGCTAAGAACCCATGACAAGACTCTCGGACCAAGCACATCGATATCAGATATCACTTCCTTCGAGACCATGTGGAGAAGGGTGACATAGTGCTCCAGTTTGTGGAGAGTGACCACCAGTTGGCTGATATCTTCACCAAGCCTTTGGATAGCACGAGGTTTTCAGCTCTGCGGGGAGAGCTTGGGGTGGTTTGTCCTTACGGACTATTGTAAGGGGGAGCTTTGGGCTTTATTGCTTTATCATATTAATTGTGCTTCTGTATCCTTACTGTTGCATCGCATTCTCGGGTGCATTGGGTTTAGTCCTTCTAGCACAGGTTAGAGTGTGTCTCTTGCTGAGTTGCTTAGATTTCTTGTTCTTATCTTGTGCTTTCAGGATAGCTGTTTCTTATCTCACTAGGTTGAGCTCACTCACTTCTTGCGATCTAGCGAGGGTCGGGCCACCTTCGGGTAGACAGGGTACGTGTTTGCTCTCTAGTATGTGTTTTACTCGTCACTATTAGTCACGAAGTCATATGGGGTAGATGAGAGTCGATCGAGCCATAGTATCCTCTATATCTTATCTATGCTTTAAGGACTTTGTTTTGTGATTTATTTGCCAGCTTCTCGTTTTATTACTTTGGTTCAGGGGGAGTTCATTTGGGAACTTCTAGATTTTAATTTTGACTTAAACTCAACTTGAACTAAAAGCTGCATCACATGTTGAGGGGGAGCTGGATTTTCTGCATTACATTCTGCATTGTAATATAACCACATTGAGCCTTGATTATTATCCGGTTATGACATGCTTTCAATGCTTTACACATTGCCATGATTTGTGCTCCATTGCTAATCTGATCATGACTTTATATGTGTAGTCAAGTCTTTGCCATGATAGGTTAATTAAAATGCCAAATTTGACCTAATTCATGTCATGTTCATATTTGAGACTAGTCGGTCTTGTGTTATCCTTTTATGATTCTCGCCATGTCAAATAGGTGAGTTGAGTCTTGAATCTTAGTTGAGCAATAGATTGAGCTATCTGGTTTCTTGATGACACATAAGTTAGTACAATCTATTAAAAGCAAAAAGATCTCTTTTGTGCGAAAAAACTGATCTCACCAATTCTTTCTCATGAGACGGCTTGCCATTGCACAAGGCATGAACTCAGGGGAGTTTTGGATGACCAAGATCATTTCCTTAAGCTTCTCGCTTGGAATGATCGCATAAGGCTTGAGGTCTAGCACATGACAAAATATGATTGAAAACAATCATGAGATCTCAAAGAAAAATATCAAAAGTGCTCAAATAAAAAAAAATTCAAAGTACTTCAACAATTGTATCATTCTTGAACGAATAGCACTCTAATTGGCTCAACACTAGCTTCTTGATTCCATTTAGCTCATTGGCATGGCTTGCATCTTTTGTGGATATCATTAGCTAGACTAAAATTCTGTTTGACTTGACTTGCTAAGCCCTTCAAAACAAAAAAATCAGATTATACCTTCTGTTGCTTAGCTTCACTTTACATACATAGTCATGATCTTTGAAGCATACTTATATGTTATGGCTTGGTGTAATACATTTGGTCATTTTGGATAATTCTCATGGCTCTGCATACTTTGAGTAATCAAATCGACCATTCCATCCATCATTATGACTTATTCTCTCTCTTGCATACTTGATGTGTTTATTGCCAAAAGGGGGAGAATAGATTGGAGAAAAAGAGAAAATTTCTTTCTGGGAACTTGCTAGAGCTTTGGAGATCAATTTGCTCTTTATTCTATTTCTCTAGTGTTCTCTCTGTCGACATGGTCATAATTTTATTTTTATTCTTTGGACCATGTCGTCTTCTACAAACTCAACTTCTTATTTTACGGTGTTTGTCAATATACTCATCAAGGGGGAGATTGAGAGATCATGTGGAGATGATCCCATCTTTATGATGAGTAATTGACTCTTGGTTGAAGGAAAATTGAGTTTGTTTTGGGCTTTATTGCAAAATCTTAATTACGGTCGAAATGAAGTCGGTATGCGACTTGTCCACAGCTCGTCACGACCATGTAGGATGCCTTACGACCACGTTTGGTCGTGGTCGAATTTCGTTCAGGGGCGTTACGACCACATTGAGGAGTTCTCGGCAAAGCGGCGGTGGTCGGAGGTGTTACGACCACGTTGGCGCATATCGGGTGGCGTCGACCACGTTGCCGAGTATAGGGAGCCTGCCGGACAGCGTACGAGTTCTTTGACCGTGGTCGGAAGGCTTTACGACTACGTTGTGAAGTCTCGACTTCGTTGGTCGTGGTCGATGGCCACGAGGCCATTTACGACCACGTTGTGCTATCGACCACGTTGCTTCATCCTCGGTGAATTTGGGCGTGATCGGAAGTCGGTCGGACGTATGCGACCACGCGGTATCTTACTCGGCGAAAATGACCGTGGTCGGAGGTCTTTGGATGGGATACGACCACGTTGTGGCCTCCTCGATAACTCCGGCGTGGTGGAGGTCACCCGAGTCTTCACGACCACGTTAGCGTGGGTGCGAGCGTGGTCGGCGATCGTGGCTAGGGTCTCGACCACGTTGGTGGGAATCGGAGCCACCGGTAGGCGATGCAGTACAAAGACCGTGGTCGAAGGCTATCGACCACGTTGCGGAGCCCTCGAAAGATTTGACCGTGGTCGGCACTCGGCGCTAGGGTTTACGACCACGTTGTGGGATCGGAGCCTCGACCACGTTGGGCGGTCGGGCGTTCGACCACTTTGCGTGGTCGGTGGGCGTATCGACCACATTGCGGAAAGGAGCCACGACCACGTTGTGGTCTCGGGCGTTCGATTCGTTGTGCGCTCGGGCACTCGACCACGTTGTGGCGGTCGGTTTCGACCACGTTGTCGGAGAATGACCGTGGTCGTATGAGTTCATTCAAATCGGTCGTATGGGTGCATATGATGTCCGATTGAGGTGGAACCTGGTCGTATGGGTTCTGGTAATGTTGTGGACCTTGTGGGTGATTGGTTCATCATTTTCACGGTCCGATGAAATCTAATTTCGTGGAAAGAGTTGAGCTCTGTTGGAGCCGAGCAGTTGTGTTTT
Source organism: Bonia amplexicaulis (assembly GCA_036346245.1). NCBI lineage: Eukaryota > Viridiplantae > Streptophyta > Magnoliopsida > Poales > Poaceae > Bonia > Bonia amplexicaulis. The sequence goes on along the minus strand of CM070744.1, from coordinate 11,136,062 downwards.
CTGTATAGATCGGTGCTATGTGATGGTTTTGCTGTGCGTGATGGTTGCAGTCTTGGGAGACATGTCTTGGTGAGGCTTAGAGGTCGGGACTAGACATAGGAGATGTTGAGGTCGAGCGGCGTGGAAGCCAAGAGGACGTGGTCTTGCCGAGTGGTGTAACGAGAAAACAGCAAGGCATGAGGAGGAAGCTTGGGAGGTCAAGGGCATTTTGGAGAAATGCCAAAGCCTCGCAAAGGAAGTGTCCTCTGGGAAAGCACTTGAGTTGGTGGTGCTATTGGGCAAAGCGGTGGAGCCGTTGCCACACGGGTAATGGGCAAAGCATTGGAGGCCCGAAAAGCTTGGACTCTCAGAACGGTGGTCTGTTGAGACCCGTTAGCGTGTGAGACTATAAATAGAGAGTTAGGTCTCGGGAGCGAAGTGAGGTTGTCCCCGAGTTGCTCGAGCTTTTCTTTCTATTTGTGTGAGTTGTCTCGGGTAGAGCATGGATGCTCGTGTACCTCCGATGGAGTGGTCAGAAACCTCCATGTGCAATAGAAAAGATTGGATTCATCTCTCTGTATCTTTCTCGCTTTTGTTCTTGAGATGATTTGTTTGATCTGTTTGCCCTCTCGTGTTCTTTCGATCATATGTGTTTTGTCCGAGAGTTGGCTTGTGCTTCTCTTGTTCGGAGCAGGAATTTGTTTTGAGACCTTCGGTCATCTCATTCCGTGAGCAAAGTCGAAATCGAGAGAAGTCTCTGTGATTCTTTTTCTTAGCCTCCGGTGCTCGCTTACTTTTTCGACTTTGCCTTCTTTGCCGACCATCGCTTAGATCTCTCTTTTTCTTGGTATATTCACTTCTAGAGATCTTATACGAGCTAGAGTCCAAGTTTCTTTCGGTTTTGACCTCGGAGCAAAAATTCTTCAAAATCTTGGTAGGCGTCGTCGTCCGACAAAACGTATTCTTGTGTTGCCTCTGCTTTCGGTTCTTACGACCACGGTTGTTTACCGGTTGGTTCCGATAGTTTTCGACCACGACCACTTCCATTGGTTGGCGATCGATCACGGTGTATCTATTTCTCCGAGGGTGCTTCTCGGGTGTGTCTTTGACCACGGCGAAGATCTTCCCACCACCACGATTTTCCCGATCACTTTCTTTCCGTTGTCCGATTCGATCACGATGGTAGATTTCACGACTTCCCTTTTCGACTGTGTTTTCGGTTGTCTTTTCTTGAGGCCTGTTTCTTTGACTTCATAGCTCTCTAGCTATAGGAGAAAAAGAATAGGTTGAATACTTGGCAGGAAGTTTTTAAGGCACCATTCCCCCCCCCTCTGTTGCCATTTCGGTCCTTCAATTGGTATCAGAGCCGGATTCTTGAAATTGGTTCTTGGCTTATTCTTCTGAGATTGTTTCTTTGCTATCCTCAAAGTTTTTCAAGCCAAGAATTCAAGAATCTTGCAAATTTCGGATTTTGGTCTCTCGTGCTGAGTTTTTCCAAGAAATCCGATTTTCCTTTGATTACTTGATCTTTGTCTGCAATTTCATCTCCATGAGGTCAATATGATGTTTAGGATGATGTCCTGTTGAAATTGACCCGAGAAGAGCAGCAAATCTTGAGTATTTTGGATTTTGGGCAGATTCTACGCCTGTTGTTCTTCGTCTGTAGCGTGCGGTACTACCGCCATTTGCACGTCGGTATTACCGCTCTCCGGTACTACCGCCACTCCATCGGTACTACCGCTTGCGGTCAGACCAGGACTGAGTCAGCAGCTGAGTCCATCGGTGCAGCTCGCCGGTACGACCGTTGAGCGGTACTACCGCTTCTCACAGCGGTACTACCGCTCGCTGGCAGAATAGCCCAGAATCAGTTTTTCTCACTGTATTTGTTTCTTTTGGTTATCTGTGAGTTCTAGTGAGTTCTCTTCTGCGGTGTGGATACTTGAGGGGAGGATTTTAATTTTTGAAGGCACCATTCACCCCCCCTCTGTTGCCATTTCGGTCCCATAATTGGTATCAGAGTAGGTTAGCTCTTCCTCATAGATCTTAACCGGTCTCTAGAGCCATGGCAACGGAAGGTATTCCACCAAGCCTCCGATCTTTGATGGTATTGACTATCCCTTCTAGAAGAGCCGGATGGAGACCTACATCCAGGCTCAGGGGTACGCCATTTGGCGGAAGGTCAAAGTCCGCTATGTTGTTCCTACCGATGAGAACATCAATACCGGAAATATGGCTGATGTTAAGGCAAATGCAAAGGCAAGGAACATCATTACCCAAGGTCTGAGAAGAAGCGAATTTGATCGCATCTCTCATCTGACGTCGGCCTTCGACATCTGGGTGACCCTCGATGCATACCATGAGGGCACCACCCAGATTAAGATGGTTCGAGAGGACCAGTTCAAGCGATATTACAACAAGTTTGAAATGCTCGCTGGAGAGTCCCTCGATGAGTGTTTTGTGCGATTTCACAAGATTCTGAGCAACCTCCGAGCCGTCGGTCTCACGTACTCCGACTCGGACAACGCTCGACAGATGCTATCTGCTCTTGATTTGCGTGTTTGGGAAATGAAGGTGACCACGATTAAAGACACCACCGACCTCTCGACCCTGACTCTTGACGCGTTGTACTCACGCCTCAAGACTCACGAGATTGACATAGTCTCTCGTAGGTCGAAGTCGCAGTCGATGGCACTAGTCACCGATCCCGCCACCGCTCGGACCTTGACTTTTCTTCGGGATTCTCTCTTGCTGCTCTATGTGATATTGCCGACGATCAACTAGAGCAGCTTCTAGAAAGCCCACTCACTCTCTTAGCCAGAAAATTTTTCCACGCATACAAGAGAGTGAGGGACAGAAAGAGAGGAGGACCGATTATTTGCTTCGAGTGTGGTGGCCCCAACCATATTCGGGCGAATTGCCCCAAGCTGGAGAAGGGCAAAGGCAACTACGACAGTTCGAGCAAAAACGACCACATCGACATGAATCACAACAAGAAGACTCCAGCTCATACCCAAGGCAAGAAGAAGTTCCGCAATCTTGGGAAGGCCAAGAAACTCTTCCACCGCGTCCTCACTGCTTTCGACGACCTCGACCTCAGCGAGGTGGAGGGATGGAGCGACGATGATAGGACGGGTGATCAAGAACCCAAGGACGGCGACGACTTCTCTGACATGTGCTTCATGGCCCTTGAGGGTGATGTGAGCGACAGCGAGCTCTACTCCGACTCCGACGAGGTATACCCCTCCTATGACTAGCTTAATGACGCTTTTCTTAAGCTAGGGAAATTCCATGCTAGATCTAAAGCTAGGAGTAGCGAGTTGGAGAAGGAAGTAGATAGACTATCATGAGAGCTTACCTCACTTATATCTGCTCCCTCCCGTGCTAAATGTGATACATGCCTTGCCTTGATTGGTGACACGGAGAAGCTAAGGACCTCTCATGATAGTCTGTCCTCTGAATTAGACATAATTAAGGTGGAGAATATTAGTCTTCTTGCTGAATTAGAGATGACTAGGATTGATGTTCCTTCATCTACTGTTGAGACCACATTCTGCACCTCATGTGAGGATAAGGACAATGCATTTAGAGGTCTTTATACATTGATTCTTGATCTGCCCGAGACTTGTGAAAGTTGTAATAATTTGAAGATGAACCTAAAACGGGCAGATCATAAAATTACTGAATTACAAGCTTTTCTACTTAAGCCTATTGCTTCATGCGTAAATTGTCCCAAATTGACTGCTGAGCTTGAAGCTGTTTTCAAACAGTTTCAAGAGATGATAGACAACAATAACAAATTGGCTCAATATGTTCTAAGGTTCCTGTTCGCTCACCATGCAATAGTTGTAACAAACTAAAATCTAATTTGATTGCATTGGATGAAAAATGTGTGAAGCTAACTAAGGATCTTCTAGAGAAGCTATCATATGCTTGTAATGTTTGTGTTGATGTTGGGAAGGAGCCCAAGGGTAAGGTAGAGACGCCTAGCGACGTGAACCAGTTGGCTAGCAGTAGGACTGTCTCTTCCAAGTCGGCTGTGCGTGCACAAGCCAATCGTTCCTCTACTGTTGGTTCTTCCTCTACTCCCTTACCTTCTGTTGTCTCTCCTTCCCCCTGCTCTTCTTGCACCTCTCTCTTCCGGGAGTGTCAGTATCTTATGAACACTTTCGAGAGATTTGTAGGAGGCAAGAAGAGCTTAATCTTATTCTAGACCAATCAAAGATTTGCAAATTCAATCAAGGTCTAGGATACGATTTCTCTGAGGATGTGAGGAAGCATCCACCTGTTGTTCTTAGACCCATAGCAGCAGGTGCGATCGAGGTCAAGCTCAGAACTAATAAAGTTCAATTCAAGTCAGCGAGCTTTGTCCAAGGGACTTCTAACAGCAAGGTGATTCCACCTGTTGCTTCCACCTCTCAGAAGGCGAAGCCCCATCGTGCTACTTCCACCTCTCAGAAGGTGAAGTATCATTGCACCTTCTGTTAAAAGGATGGACATTCAGTCGAGCGATGCTTCAAGCGCGCCAAGATCGCGCGTAGAGACCGTGTTGAGTCTCTTAGGTGTATTCAGGGTTAGCCCCAAATCTTGAGTGCACCTAAGACCAACACGAGGTCTAGATTTGCTTCAGCTGATGGTTTTCGTCCTCGTTACACCCCTAGTCGTGACTTCCGCCGTTCTGAGGGTAGACCTCGTTTCCCCCATCGAGATGGCTACCCACGGCGTGATCAGCATTTTGCCGGTGTTCCGACTCGCTCTCCCATAGCGGTCAGACCCAGCAATAGCTTCAGGTCTACACATAGACCTTCTGCTTCTTTGAGTGACAGAGAGCATAGAATAGATAGAGGTCAATCGTGTGCGGCTACTTCTACTCGACGTGTTACTCAGTATTGGGTGCCAAAATCTATTTTGATTTATCCCAGTGCTGAGTCTTCACTCTCTGTTTGACTCAGGTTCGCCAGGCTGGGAAGGGAGAGGTTTGGCTTGTAGATTCCGGTTGTTCTCGTCACATGACCGGAGACTCCCGTTGGTTCTCTTCCCTAGCCCGTGCTCCAGGTGATGAGACTATCACCTTTGGAGACGCTTCGTCGACGCCATCATCGCGACAGTCTTGTCTTGCATTAATGATTCATTTATTTTAAAAGATGTTGCCTTAGTAAGTAAGCTGTATTACAATTTGCTTTCAGTTTCCCAGCTTACCGATGACGATTTCGAGGTGAGCTTTAAGAAAAATGCTTGCAAAATTCTTGATTCTTCGGGGAGTCTTGTTTGCGGGATTTCTAGATTTGGGAGAATCTTTCGTGCTGATTTTGTTGAGTCTTCTAGTGATCCTCTCAGGTGTTTAATTGCTTCTGAGTCCCGCGACCTCACCTTCTGGCATAGGAGACTTAGTCATATTGGATTTGACCATTTGACCCAAATTAGCGGCCATGATCTCATTCGTGGTCTACCGAAACTCAAGATGGTCAAAGATCTTATTTGCACTCCATGTCGGCAAGGCAAGATGGTTCCCGCTTCACATCCTCCAGTTACAGTGACTATGACAGATACACCAGGACAACTACTCCATATGGACACTGTTAGACCAGCTAGAGTGTAGTCAGTAGGAGGGAATGTTATGTTCTTGTTGTGATCGCTGACTTCTCGGGGTATTCTTGGGTGTTTTTCTTATCCTCGAAGGATGAGACGTTTACACATTTTCGGGGTTTGTTTGGTAGGCTTTCTGTTGAGCTCCCGGGTGCCTTATGAGCGATCCGTAGTGACAATGGCACGAAGTTCAAGAATTCCTACTTTGAGAGGTTTTATGGTGAGATAGGTGTAGAGCACCAGTTCTCTTCTCCATACGTCCCCCAGCAGAATAGCGTAGTGGAGAGGAAGAACCATACCTTGGTCGAGATGGCCAAGATGATGCTCGATGAGTACTCTACACCGAGAAAGTTTTGGGATGAGGCTATAGCCATCGCGTGCCATGTTTCCAACAAAGTTTTTCTCAGGGCACACTTGCATCGCACCTCTTATGAGTTGAGATATGGGCCAGTGTATCTCATTTCCATGTGTTTGGATGCAAGTGCTTTATCTTGAAGTCTGGGAACCTAGACAAATTCGAATCATGTTCCTGTGATGGTATCTTTCTAGGTTACTCGACTTCTTCACGGGCCTATAGGGTCTGGAACTGCGAGTCTAGTAAAATGGTAGAAACCTGTGAGGTGACTTTCGATGAGGACAGTCCGGGGACTAGGTCCGATATCTTAGGTTCTTTAGAGCAGTCCGAAACCATCTTTGTGGATGATGATGAGGATGGAGATGAGGGTTATATACCGGATCCAGTTCTTCCTCCCCCCGAGGAGCCTCCTTCCACAGCTCATCGAGGAGATCAGCCCATGCCTTCCACATCTTCTGGAGTTAGTGGCTCTGCTCCTACCTCTTTAGCTCAGGAGGTAGAGGCCACCTCTTCATCTCATCTAGGACCTCCCCGACATATCCGGAAAGCTCATCCTTCTGAGCAGATGATTGGAGACCTCTTTGAGCGAGTCACATGCTCAAAGTCTGGCATGTCACTTTTCTGTCTCCACTCTGCCTTCGTTGCCACCTTTGAGCCCAAGGATGTTTGTCATGCTCTTTCTGATGAGTCTTGGGTTAATGCCATGCATGAGGAATTTGAGAATTTCGAGAGAAACAAGGTCCGGTCGCTTGTTGAGCCCCCTCGAGGTTACAATGTCATTAGGACCAAGTGGGTATTCTATAACAAGCAGAGCGAGGATGGGGTAGTCATTCGAAACAAGGCTAGACTGGTAGCTCAGGGCTTCTCCCAGGTTGAGGGTCTCGATTTTGAGGAGACCTTTGCCCCTGTAGCTAGACTTGAGGCCATTAGAATTCTGCTTGCCTTTGTAGCTTCTAACGGTTTCAAGCTTTATCAGATGAATGTCAAGAGTGCCTTCCTCAATGGGTTTATTGAGGAAGAAGTCTATGTGAGACAGCCTCTAGGTTTCGAGAACCCCAAATACCCAACCATGTCTACAAGCTTTCCAATGGCTTGTATGGACTTAAGCAGGCTCCTAGAGTTTGGTATAAGAGGCTTAAGTCCTATCTATTGAGTCATGGTTTTGAGATGGGTAAGGTGGATAAGACCTTGTTCATTCGTAGGCATGGCACTGATCTTCTGCTCGTCCAAATTTATGTCGATGACATCATCTTTGGCGGCTCTTCTCATGCTCTGGTTTCACAGTTCTCGGATATCATGAGCACCGAGTTTGAGATGAGCATGATGGGTGAGTTGACCTTCTTCCTTGGCTTCCAGATCAAGCAGACTCAGGAGGGTACCTTCTTGCATCAAGCCAAGTACACTCATGACCTCTTGAGACGCTTTGACATGAGTGATGGTAAGCCGGTGTCAACTCCGATGGCTTCTACTGCCACACTTGACCCAGATGAGGATGGCGAGCTAGTTGATCAAAAGGAGTATAGAAGCATGATTGGCTCCCTCTTGTATCTTACCGCCTCGAGACCGGACATACACTTCTCTGTGTGTTTCTGTGTGCGGTTTTCGGCTTCTCCTCGCGTGTCTCACCGCTAGGCGGTGAAGCGCATCTTTCGGTACCTTCGAGCTACCATTGACTATGGTATTTGTTACTCTTCATCTTCCTGTCTTTCCCTTAGAGCCTACTCCGATGCAGACTTTGCTGGCTGTACGATAGATAGGAAGAGCACTTCTGGCACTTGCCAATTCATTGACACTTTTTTTGTTTCTTGGTCTTCTAGGAAGCAGTCCGGTGTTGCACAGTCCACCGTAGAGGCCGAGTACATTGTTGCCACCAGTTGCTGCAGCCACGTACTTTGGATGGCTTCGACCTTGCGGGACTTTGGGTTAGCTATAGACAGTGTTCCACTCTTTTGTGATAACACTTCTACAATTAATATTGCTAAGAACCTAGTGCAGCATTCTCAGACTAAGCATATTGATATCAGATTCCATTTTCTTAGAGACCATGTAGAGAAGTGTGACATAGTGCTCCAGTTTGTGGAGAGTGACCACCAGTTGGCTGGTATCTTTACCAAGCCTTTGGATAGCTCTAGGTTTTCAGCCTTGCGGGGAGAGCTTAGGGTGGTCTGTCCTTATGGACTGTTGTGAGGGGGAGCTTTGTACTACATGATCTATCCTATTTATTATGCTCTTACTCCTTTCCGTTGCATTTCATGGGATGCATTGGATTAGTCCTTCTAGCATAGGCTAGAGTGTTTGTCTTGCGTAGCTACTTAGATTGTTTTCTCTCATCTTGTGTCTCTAAGTTGCTATTTCTAGTTGCTTATCTTCTCACTAGGTGGAGTTCACTCACTTCTTGCGATCTAGCGAGGGTCGGGCCACCATTGGGTAGACAGGGTACGTGTTTACTCCCTAGTGTGTTAGTAGACCAGCTATTAGTCCTAGAGACATATGGGGTAGATGAGAGTTAGTCTGAGCCATAGTCCTCTCTATGTCTTGTCTATGCTTTGAGGACTGCCTTTTGATTTTTTGCCAGCTTCTCGTCTTATTGCTTTGGTTCAGGGGGTGTTCATTTGTGATTTTCTGGATCTTAATATTGACATAACTCTACTTGAACTAAAGGGGTTTCATATGTTGAGAGAAAGCTGAATTTTCTTGCATTGTAATATAACTACATGGAGCCTTGATTATTATCATATTATGACATATTTACAATACATTATATCTTGCCATAATATGTGCTTACTTGCTAGATTTATCATGACTTCATATGTGTAGACTAGTCTTTGCCATGATAAGTTGATTAAAATGCACAACTTGAATTAATTCATGTCATGGTAGCTCTTGTGACTAGTCTGTCTTTAGTTATCTGTTTATGATTCAAGCATGTCAAATAGGCTGAGTTGAGTCTTGAATCTTCATTGAGCCTTAGAGTGAGCTATGTTAGTTCTTTATGAAGAATGAGTTAGTTTTAAACTCATTGTTCTTGAACTAAATTCAACATCAGCAAAAATGATCTCTTTTGTGCGAAAAACTGATCTCACCAATTCTTTCTCATGAGACTGCTTGCCATTGCACTTGGCGTGAACTCAGGGGGAGTTTTGGATGACCAATACCATTTCCTTAAGCTTCGAGCTTGGAATGGTCGCATAAGGCTTGAGATCTAGTACATGACTTAACAAAAATCTGGTTGAAAACAATCATGAGTTTCAAAAGAAAAAACAAGTCAATTGTTCTAAATTTTCTTATTTACAACAAGACCGAGTACTTGAACAAATGTTTTCATTCTTGAACTTGTAGCACTCTAAGTTGGCTCAATTCTAGCTTCTTGGTTCCACTTAGAATAATTGACATGACTTACATCACCTTTGGCTACCTTTAGCTAGACTATAATCTTGAATAACTTGACATGTTAAGAAATTCGATCAAATTTCAGATTATGACTTATTTGGCTTAACTTGTCTATACATACATTGTCATGATCTAGATAGCATTCTATGGTATTATGGCTTGGTGTAATACTTCTCAAGTCATTTTGATAATCTTCATGGCTCCAATGCTTAGATTGAATAAATTTCAGCCATTTCATCCAAAGCATGACTTATTTTCCTCCTTGCATTTTTGATGGTATTATTGCCAAAAGGGGGAGAATAACGAAGAAAAAGATAGTTCATGAGATTTTTAGAGCATTTTGAGGAAAACTTGCTATTTCTAGTTTTTGCTCTAGCATTCTCTTTGTCAACATGGTCATAAACCTCTTTGCATTTCTTCGGACCATGGTTGACTTTCAAACTCAAATTTATATGTTTTTTCAGTGTTTGTCAATATACTCATCAAGGGGAAGATTGAGAGACCATGTGAGAGGTGCTCCCATGCTTGTGATGAGTAATTGACACGTATGCTGAAAAGTTTGTGAAATGGATCGATGCTGCTGTTCTGCTGCTGTTTCCAAATTTTACTATGCAAAACTACCGCCGTTTACACGGCGGAACTACCACTCGGCGGTACTACCGCCTTGGGGAGTGGTAATACTGCGTCTTGTGATCGATGTAGCGATGGAGCGATAAAATTTGAGTTTGATTTGGTTGGTTTTGCGACTATTGCATATAGTAATTCCATTATCTCGAGCGGTGCTATGTGATATGTTTCTTGTCTGTGTTGGTTGCAGGACATCGAGGCGGAGTCGTAGCGAGGCACGGGATGGCCGGACTAGGCAGAGGCGGTGCTGAGGTCAGAACGGTTGAGATGTGCTGACGACGGCGAGGACTCGAGATGGTTGCGAGGTGTGCACAACAAGGAATGAGGAAGCTTCCCGGAAGGTGCAGCAGGGGCGTTTTGGGAAAAGCGCAAGTCTGCAAAAGCGGAAGCGGATTCGGTTCGAGTTAGTGGATAAAGAAATAGGGTTGTTGGCACTAATGGGTAAAGTGTTGTTGTGAACCCATTAGTGGACACTATAAAAGGAGAGGGAGAGGCATGTGGAGAAAGTGAGAGTTAGGGTTTCTTTTCTCTCCATGTGTTGTGTGAGTCTTTTCCTTTTCCTTTTGGGTTGTTGAGGAGTTGGTGGGAGAAGAGCAGCTGTTGCTCTGCCCTTCCCCCCTCTCTTTGTGACTTGGGTGTGTTCTTGATTTCTTCTTCAACTTCCGAATGTACATGCGTATGGGGACGTATCTTGGAATAAATTGGTTGTTGCAACTCTTGTGATCTTCCATCTCTGTTTGTCTATGTGAAAATCTTGATTTGAGATGATTTTGAGTTGCTCACTTCGTTCCCTGTTCTTCTTGGCTTTTCTTCCTTCTTGCATCTTTTGGTGATTTCTTTATTTCAAGTTGTTATTTGTTGATGCTATGAACTAGGGAGATTATCAAGATCACCTGAGCATCCCATTTTCAAAATCGGAAGGAAGAATTATCAAGTCTCCTTTTTCCCAAATCGGGCGCACAGTACATCGATTTTCTAGGGTTAAGAGGCAGAGCTCAAGTGCCCTCTTGATTTCCTAGTGGATTCTTGAAATTGGTTCTTGGCTTATTCTTCTGAGATTGTTTCTTTGCTATCCTCAAAGTTTCCCACGCCAAGAATTCAAGAATCTTGCAAATTTCGGATTTTGGTCTCTCGTGCTGAGTTTTTCCAAGAAATCCGATTTTCCTTTGATTACTTGATCTTTGTCTGCAATTTCGTCTGCATGAGGTCAATATGATGCTTAGGATGATGTCCTGTTGAAATTGACCCGAGAAGAGCAAAGAAATCTTGAGTATTTTGATTTTGGGCGATTCTCGCTACTTTGTTCTTCGTCTATAGCGTGCGGTACTACCGCCGTTTGCATGTCGGTACAACCGCCCTCCGGTACTACCGCCGCTCCATCGGTACTACCGCTATGGGTCGACCAGACCGAAAGTTAGCAATGAGTTCATCACGCGGTACTACTGCAGTGACCGACCGTGAGCGGTATTACCGCTTCTCACAGCGGTACTACCGCTTGTTAGCAGAATAGCCCAGAATCAGTTTTTCTCCCTGGATTTGTTTCTTTCGGTTATATGTGATTTCTAGTGAGTTCTCTTCTGCTGTGTGGATACTTGAGGGGAGGATTTTAATTTTTGAAGGCACCATTCACCCCCTCTGTTGCCATTTTGGTCCCACAGATAGTTTATGTTAAAGCAATTATTTTATTAAATTAATGCCTTTGAAAATATTTAATGGTATTTGAAATAAAATGTTGCTTGATGCAAAAGAACCATATAACCCTCCTTTGTTAAGCCTTGCATCTATTGTATTTTCTCAAGACTTGCGGAGTACTTTATGTACTTACATGCTGCACTCAAAACAAATATCAGAGGAATATGAAGCTGAAGAAGGAGATTACGACTACTTCACGTGTGGATACGACGAAGGCTTTCTGGAGTTCTAGGTTGCGTTTCCCCAGTTAATTGCCTGTGGCGTATTGATGGGTCTTCACCGGATTTACTTTTGTTGAAGAGGTCTTGAAACCTCAGTTATAATAAAGAGGCCATGTGGTCTGTACTCTCTATTATTGTAAAAAAGTGTGGTTGGTTATTGTCAGACCCGGATTTTTCAATCCAGAATCTACTGTGCCTTACCCCATTATTCCCTGGATCAGCAGATAATGCACACAGATACATTGCTGAATCATTTCATACATCGCTGAATTCACATCAAGCCATAATATTATTACATAGCATAGGTGAAGTTAGGCCTTCAAAAGGGTGCATTAATTACAGTAGGGCCAGGTAGGCCAAATGTTTACATTACAAAAGTCTAATAGCGGAAGCGAAACAAAGTAGGCCTTTAAACCACAAGCAAAGACTGAGGGCAAAAGTGGTCATACAAATATTACTAGGGCTCTAGTAATATTTGGATGAAGCCACACCTTAGTCTAGATGCCTAAAGTTCTAAGCGCGGATTATTCGTCCTAATTCTCGGCGTGGTCTCCTCCATCTGTAGCAGGTGCTTCCTCGTAGGCATAAGGATCTTGAGCTCCCGAATCTGGATTTTTGGTATTGCGAGAGTGAGCACACTAACCACCGTGCTCAGCGAGTCAATACACAGAATGCAGTAGGTAATATGTAAGGCTTTTAACAAGGGAGGCTCAGGTTCTTTTGTTTGCTGAAATGTGCTTTATAAACTACAACACTTTAAAAGTTCCCTAGGACCTAGCCAGTTGGACTGTAAACATGATGTTCAATGACATATACAATTATTTGTAGCAAATCAGAGACCATCCACCATTACATGGTCTCTGCTCCTCATGTCATGACTTCAGCGTTATAACCGCTTACTTTACCGCTGGGACGACACCCAGGACAATTCAAATAAGGGCCTTTCTCGCCTCCACTTTTCCATTTCCACCCCAAAGTTTTCAAATGTAACTATATCTAGTTAAGTTCTCATGTCCGCCCTTGACCGTGGGCACGGCTATTCGAATAGTTTTAACTCTGCAAAGTGTGTACACTTTACCCACATGAGATAGATCTGCTCATTACCCCACACGATTCCTTAGCCATGCGGTTGAGTAGACTATCACAGGGCTTTTACAATGCATTTTTCCTAGCAGAGTTACGACCGCTAAGGTTTCCACTTCCTCCGGGTACGACCACCCTTCCAGAAGCCTCCTCTTGCGCCATCACGTCGGAGGATATGGCCATCCTCTACCCGCCCGTGTTCACACCGACGCAACTCTTACTAAGTCAATGCAAATTAGTTAGCCCTGTCTACACTTTGCCAGCACGTGGTTGTACTTGTACCGTGGGAGGTCATCACAAGATTCAGTCCTTAATGGTTATCTGGGCGGTTCTACCACAATCCCATTCGTGCTATCACGGCACCACTCTTTCCACAAAAATTCTCTGGGCTATCATGGCCCGATCTACATTCACACCCTCCAACCATCCGCCCAGATAATTAAGCATGCGGGGTTCTTTTAGGATGAAAATACTTCTGCCAACATACACCAGTCATCATCACAATGACTGCCCAATAATGTTTTTCTCAAGTTCATAAGAGATGCTAGGGTGCTCTCACACCCCTGTTTACCTAAACAACTCTAAGCATGACATTTATAATTATAGACTTATTTTCAAAGGAGTTGTAGCATTATTATTTTTACTAGGGTGACAAGGATCACATAGTCAAGCATATTGTAAATGATGCATACTAAACCAAGAGAACATGGACATATATCTAAAATCTGAAATTAACATGCATTGCAACATAAATATAAGCATGCAATTTATAATACTTAAACCAAAATAATTTATTAAAAACATAGGCTCAAAATGATCAAAGCATTGACTCGCCTTGGATGCAAAGGTCGGGATTCGGGGCGTTGGAGTCTACATCAGCGGCAACTTCCTCTTCTTGGGCCTCGAAAACTAATTTTTATATGCGCAAAAATTTAGATAAAAATCAACACAACAATTAAATAACACAATAAAAATTCAAACAACCTTCAAAAATGTTGGTTCTGGTTCCATTAGGTAGCCCTTGATTTTAGATGAATTTAGAAATTTGTTTCACTAAATTTGGAGTTAAAATGAGCAACTTATGCATATTTGAATGTTTTCGGTTTAAACAAATCTCAAAAATAATAAAATCTGACAGATGGGACCCACTGTCAGTGATCGCGACTGTGCGGGCGCTGACATGCGGGACCCGGCGACAAGGCGCCGCACGGCTCAAGCGCGCCGACAAAGGGGCTCACTGGCGATGGCTCGGTCATCACGTCACGACAAGCGGGACCCAACCGCCGATGGGGCGTGGGTCCTAGAGACGCCGACAGTGGGACCCACCTGTCAGTGTTGGTTTTTAAAAGAAATGGCTCACCTCAAGGTGCTGCGTGAGCGGGGGCTCGAACGCGCGCCGAGGGAGCCAGGGGGGAAGAGAGTGAGCGGCGATAGCCAAGTCGCCGCTCGGGTATTGCTTACCCTTATAGGGGTAAATATACCCCTTAAGGTATGCGCCAGAGGCGGTGAGGCAGAGGCAGCCCGAGGCCGGGGAAGACGGTGGCGTCGCCGGCGAGGAAGGTCCGATGAGGTCCAGGGAAAGGGTGAAATGCGATCTTGAGCTTGCGGAGCCGATGGTGATGACGAGGAGGCGGGGTCACCGGAGGTAGGTCGGCGTCGTGCGGCGGCGGCTCGAGGAGGCTCACGGTGCCCGAGCTACAAATGAGAAGCTTCGGGTGAGGCCAAAAAGCTTGGCGACGATCCGAGATGGTGTGGGAGCAAGGAATTGAGCTCCCACAGCGAGAATTTGTGGGATCGCGGCGAGGGGCCGACAGCCGGGGTTGGGGAAGAAGAGAGTCGCCGGCGATTTGGCGGTTCTCTAGCCGATTCCTTTTTCTACAATGATGAGGGAGATGGGGCGATGCGTTTGAGAGAAGTCCCGGGCTTTATAGCCGACCGGGCGGGGCATGGCGGTCACACAGCATGCGCAAGCATGGCAGCGGCGACAATGGCGGCGAGAACGTGCAACGTGATCCGTATGGCGCCATCAAGTCTCCTCCCACGTCGCGGATTTGCGTGCCCATGCCGCGTGGGTTGGGTCGAACACGGAGGAGAGAGAAGGGGTCCCAAGGCGTGAGGAGGAGGAAGAAAGGGCGGCGGCGACAAGCGGGCCCACTTGTCGGAGAGAGAGGTGCGGTGAAAGGGGACCGCGGGGGCCGAGATGGCGCGAGGTGGCGACGTGGCGCCGGGACCGAACGCGTCGGCTCGAGGGAGAGGGTGGGCGGTTTCGGGCGACGTGGGCGGATCCAATCATCCATGCGTCGGGGGGGTTTGGATTTTATTTTTGATTTTGAATTTCCAGAATTGCTAGAGGGCATAATATAACTCGGAAATATATGAAATTACCACCAAAAATTCTAGAAAATTCACAGAAATCCCTAGAGATATTTTTGGGTTTAAGAAAATTATTTCCCAACATGGTGGTTATTACATTTAAAATTCTTGGGCCCACAACCGTTCCTTTTCTTTTCTTTTTATTTTCTCCTCTTTTCTTTTATAATTGAGATATATTTACTTTGTGTAAAACACACACACACACACACACACACACACACATATATATATATATATATATATATCTAAATTTTTCCTACTTATTTCTAAAATTTTACATCAAGCATTTATGCCACTTTTACTTCTTAATTTAAATCTGTCTTTGGTTCTTTGAAAAATCTATTTATGTTAACTTTTGAAGTTTTCTTTATGGATCATCTTTTCAGATTCGAATTCAAATTTAGAATTCTCTATTAATTAAACAGGTGGGTTTTTCCTTCTTAGCATTTTATTGTTTGGGTTCTTCCCCGAAGTTTTTCAGAAAAATATTTTCAAAAGCCCAATTCAACACAATGTATTACAGAATATTTCACAACATTTTGTTCTACAGTTCCTCTAAGTTTTCAGGATGTTACAGTTATGTATTCATCACTGTTTGACTGTGTGCATTAGCTTTGATCTAGAACTAGTGCTGTAATGCACAGAGTGTCTGGATTCGAAAATCTGGAGTCCCGACAGAGCATCTACATAAGAACACAAGAAAGTGAAACGCCATATTTGTTGACTAGTTAGATGACCACCAATGGGATAATTTTTTGCACTATAATAAAAGGTTTTCGACGGATCGATGACAATATACTTGTGTCACTCATTTAAATGGTCGTGGTGAAACCAAAACAATACCACCATTGCCTCACATATGACTTGTAGATAGGCACATCCTGTTCCTCGCGTGAAGATCTGCATTTACAAACTCTGACCGCAAGGTATAGGTCAACTCAGGTGGGCAATGTATATAGGTCTTTATCAATTCTACTTTCAAAGGACCACCTTACCTCCAAACAAGGGTCTTCAAGCAAAACAGAGAGGTAACCAATGTTATTTATGAAATTCCACCATATGATACACATGTGAAATAAAATGAGACGCACCCATTTCACATTGTTAAAACATGAACATACATCCAAATCAAACTAGCGAGAGCATGACTTGCACCTGCACAAAGACAAAATGCCTCTACCATGGAGAGTTATATTGGTTCTATTGGGATACGTGCATCTAGATGTTGTGATGTGGACCCTGGATTTAGTCAATTTAGAATCTTGTGTGAATACTATCGCACTATTCTCTGTATCAGTAGATAGTGCTCATAGATACATCGCTAATTCATTTCATGTAGATCGTAAACCATACCATATGATAATATTACACATCAGAGTTCAATAGACCACATTGGATCAAGTTCACAATACAACCGACTAGACCAGATATTACATAGCATGTAGAAACTTAGCAAAAGTGAAGGGGAAGGCACATCCTGCCACACGCAAGCAACTAGAGAAGGTTTGCGTATGATCGATATTAATTAAGGACCTAGCGAATATAGGTGCACGCAACACCGCCTTAGCTAGACTAGGGAAACCTTATCTACTGGATACTAAGCTAAGCTCCACCATCTTCGTCACTCTCAGCTCCTTGGTCGTCGTAGTATGCATATTGTCCTTGATCCATGGGTTCTGAGGATTTTGTGAGTGAGTGTGAGAACAAGCAACAGTGTCCCACGAGCCAACACATAGAATGCAATATTTATACATGCAGGGTTTAATATATTTTAGAACTACGAATAATTAGAAATCCTATGACTTAGCATTTTGACTAAAACAGATTTTCTAAGTAGTGTGAAAGATTTCAATATTAGTAGTAGTACAGATCCCATCCACCATTACAAGCCACCAGTTCCTCATGCTAGAATTTCCAGCGTTACATCTGCTTATCTTTATCATTGGGGCAACACATAGGGTAACACAATTCTAGGCTTTTACTGCCTGTCACTTTTCATCCTACCCACAAAGTTCTTTTTCGAAATAAACACTAACTCAAGTAAGTTCCCATATGTAACAGCCCAGCTGTTTATTTCAAATTTTTTTTAAAAAATTATTAAATTAATTTGGTTTAAAATAAAAAAAACAGTTTTGGATGTGTGAAGTTTGAATTTTGTTGTGCCCTGATTTTCTGTTTAAAAAAAAGCTGGATTTGAAAAGTAATTTAAATAAAAACCTAAAAATATTATAAAATTAAAGGATATTTTGATGGTACATAAAACCCTATTTAAAATTAATTATTTGGATTTATTTGCCTTTTATCTGGTTTTTTTGGAGTTTAAAATCTAATTTTGAAATTAAAAAGTATTTTGAGTATGAAAATATAATACCAAATTAAGTTGGAAATATTTTATCTAAGTCCAAAATATATCCAGGAACTTTTGTGAATTTTCCTAGAATTTTTGGAATTTATGTCATATTTTTCTAAGCCTTTTTGAATTTTCTAGGTTTTTCTGAAAATCTAAAACTAAAAATAAAAAATAAAAACCCAAACCCCTCCATCCGGCCGATGCGTGGACGGCCCAGATCTGCCCATGTCATCCCCGCCCATATCCCACTGTCCCTTCCCACTAAAACCCCCGACCGCTCGATTTCCCTCGGAGCCACGTGGCCGCAATTCGCGCTGCCCATTTCTCCTCTCTCTTTCTCTCTCTGACTGCCCGGCCGCATGTCAGGGCCGTCTTCCGCGCGCCACCTTCTTCCTCTCTGACGCGCCTCTCTCTCCTGCTCGGTCGCGCCGTCACCGTCGCCATTCCCGCCGCCTCCTCGCTCGCCTGAATCTCCTCCCCTGCTCCCTCCCTCTTCTTCCCCGACCGACCCCGCCATCTTCGCGCCCGAATCCCCCCATTCCCACGCCGCGTCTCCCCCTAATTTCCCGCAATAGCCACCGCCCCGCGCCATCTCCGGCGAGAATCCACGCCGGCTCCGCCCTCCCCAACCCTTATAAAAGCCACCCCCGGCCTCCCCTCACTCCACACTACCTCCCCCACTCCTTTCTCCTCCCGAGCCTCCCTCGCTCTCGCATCGTGCGCCATTGGCCCCGCCATCGCCACCAACTCCGACGGGAATCGCCACCGCCTGAAGCCCCTCGCGCCTCGCCGTCGCCTCCTTTGGCTTCACCGCTGTCGCGAAGCCTGCGCGCCTCGGCCGAGCCTCCTCGCCGAGCACCGCCCCTCGCCGCCGAGTCGCGCTGCCGCCTCGGCTCACCGCCACCCGCGGCCGCCCGATAATGCCATGCCCACCCCGAGTTCCTCTCGCGTCCTCCCCTGTTCCCGCCCGCCACTAGCCGACCGCCAGAGCGCAAGTGAGCTCCAGTTCCGTGTGCTCCTACCAAGACCGCCACCGTGGCGAGACATGGCGCCACATCGACGTCACCTCAGCGCCGTCCCGCCGTCGGCGCCACGCAAGCCGCACCCTCCACCCTCGCCACATCAGCACCCCTACGGACCATGGACTCGGTCTACATGGACCGAGCCCACCGGCCAGTCGGCCCTACCCAGGATGACGCTAGCATGACCTCATAAATCCATTTTTTAGTATAAAGATAATTCAGCTGAAAAATAAATCCACGCTGACGTCATAATTCTCATTTTTCATAGAAAAATAATTCCAAAAATCCAGTTTATTCTTTTTCTCTGATTTTAAACTTCCGAGAGCTCGTTCTCCTTCATCCTAACTCCGATTGAGCTCATTCAAATTTCTAAATTCATAAAAAATTACCCTCTACCCATTTATATCCTAAATTTAAATATTTGAAGTTAATTTGAATTTATTTTGAATTTATTTGAGTTTGGTGGGTTATTTTCACGTGTAGACTTCGACGATTCGAAAGAATTTCTCGACGAAGATTTGCTCCCAACCCAAGAGCAAGGCAAGTCACACTCCTTGACCATGTTGATCCCAGATTGCAAATGAAATTATGTTGTTTTAAATTATTCTGCATGCATATTTCTATTCATTGTATTTCAATTCAGTTTCAAATTTAGTTAATACCTGTTTGTTATTACCTCTTTTGACATTGCAAATTCTTATACCTTGTCACCCTAGAATTAAACTCTAGTTAGTACATTTGTATTGGCTAGAGAGTTTTATATCAAATGCTTAGACCTGCTTAAACATAATATTTGTTTTGGGATACTTTTTCACATAAAATGATAAGCTTTTGAAATGTATTCTTGACTTCGGTGAGTCAAGAAGGATTATGAAATATTTTGAAATAAATTATAAAATCTGGTTTAGACTTAGGCTAATGGTTAGGTGGTGGGTGCATGCATCGTTGTTTGGTGACACGTTGTTGATTATCTGCACGGGGGTATGTGGTTGAGCCTAAGTCAATTAAGGACCGGTCTGTGAGCTACTATTGCAAAGCCCTATCGTACTATCACAAGGCTGGTATGGGACAGTCCCGGCTGATTAATTCGCGGGTCCTGTAACATACCAAATTTTGAGTTTTGAAAAATTTCAATTCAAATTAATTATTTTGAAGTAAATTGGATTTTATTTGGATTTTTTTGGGCTTTTCTGGAGTTTATTTCAAAGTTTAAAACAAGAAAATGTATTTTAAATATTTTATAAAATCCAAAAAGACCGGTAATTTTTTAAATAATTTTTGAGAATTTTCTGGAATTAAAAATTAATTTTAAAAGGTAAAAGGAATTTTACAAAATTATTAAAAGTAAATCTGAAAATATAAATATTTTTATTAAGTCTAAAATGTTTCCAGGAATATTCTATAATTTTTCTGGAATTTTTAGATATTATTTATTATTTTTCTAAGCAAATATATTGTTTCTAGTATTTTCTGAAAATCTAATCCTAAAATAAAATCAATTAAATCTCAGTATACGTGTCGCAACTGACGGCCGATACCCCTTCGTTGGATTTAATCCAAGCCATCCCCTTTCACTTAAATCCAATGGGCATGATCAATTCACTTGCCACATGTCACAAACCGACTACCGTGCACTCTTCACTTCTCCCTCTCTCACCGACGGGTGGGCCCCACCCGTCAACTCCTTCTTCCACCTCTCCTTCTTCCTCCTCCCACCTCTCTCTCTCTTTCCTCCATTAGAACCGAACGGAGCTTTTCAATTCCGCCGTTTCTTGCATTTAAAACTCGATTGATTTGCGCAATCAACTTCTCTCATCACTCCTCTTTCCTCCCCGACCGTTTTCCCCCTTGATTACCATCAATTCGGCCGAAACCGCCGCCTCCCGTGCGCCATGGCCGCCGGCCTTCCCCCTCCCCGTTCTCCTATAAAAGCCCCCCCCGAGACCATCTTTGGCATCCCCGCACCCTCCCCTATTCTCTCCACCTCTCGGCCGCCTCCCCTGCCCTCTCTGCCGCCGCCAAGCTCCACCGCCGGCCCCTCCGTCGCCTCCGGGCCCCACCGCCGCCGCGGTGAGTGCGCCGCCACCTCCTCTTGCCCGCCGCCACTCGCCGCCCGCCTCGCCGCCGGCCGCCGTCGCCCGCGTGGTCGCCACCTCACGGCCGAGCCGCGTGGCCGCCATGTGGCGCATGCGTGGCGACGCGTGGCGCCACGCCGGCCGAGTGCGCCACCTCGGCACGGTCGCCGGTCCGTGGACTCGGTCCACGGTGGACCAGGCCCACGCGTCAGAAATTTCAAATTTTGAATATTTGATGACGTCATAATTATGATTTTTCAATGCAAAAATAATTCGGGAAATCGCCCCTTTTCTTTTTCTTTCAATTAAAACTTCCCGAGGTCATATCTTTCTCGTTTTAACTCCGATTTGACCCGTTCAAATTTCTAAATTTTTCTAAAATCATAATATATCTAAATATACACTCTTTTTCAATTTTTGAATTTTATTTAAATTTTATGTATTTATTTGCTTTGTTGCTTTGTCTTTTCCACAAGATAGAATCCGACGTCGTCAAGACTTTGCCGACCTGCAAAAGAAGAGAATCAAGAACTCACACACGAAGGCAAGTCTCCTTTGAACATCTTGAACCTATGTTTGAGAAAGGTTTTAATTATTTTAAATTAATGCATTGCTATATCACATAAAATGTTAATTTTTGTTTTAGAAATATTAGTTAATCCAACTATTGTTATACCCTCATTTGACGTTGAATGCCATGTACTATTGACACCCTAGGTTTTCCTTTGTCTCAATAATGAGATTATTATATAATTTTGGCAAATATTGTACCGGTAGTTGAAAGCTTAGTCATGCTACATAAACTTTTGTAACCTTGGATTGGGAAAATATTATGACTTTGATTTAGACTTTTGTTCAGAAAGTTAGTGGCGATTGGTGTTGCCACTGTTCTTTAAAATAAAATAAATTGTGAGAGTTGGTTTAGACTGGGGCGGATGGTAAGATTGGTTTGGTGCGGTTAGCACGAGAACTTGTTAAGTGTATGTTCTGCCCTAGTCAATTAAGGACCGACGCTTGTGTTTGTCCTGACTGAGCACTACCGTACAACCACATGTCTATATGGGTACGACCTAGCTGATTAACTTATGATAGACTAGTTTAGGTACCACCAGTGGAAAGTGGGTGCCAGGGTGTACTGGTTATTCATAGTGAGGGACAGGGTTTACTGTACTCATACGGCGCAAGAGGGGGCTTCTGTCTGGGTGGTTTAACCCTTCAGCGGTGAAACCTCAGCGGGTGGTGTCTAGCTAGACTAGAGTAAGGTAAATGTCTTGTGATAAATTATCTGGGTCTCATGCCTAAGGAAGCATGTTCGCTATTAAGATGACTTATCTCTTGTTGGTAAAGCTGTACAACCTCTGTAGAGTGTAAAACTATTCGAATAGCCGTGCCCACGGTCAAGGGCGGGCAAGGAATACATTCACATGGTAGATCATTGTTTTTGGTTTTAAAAATAAAAGATTTGGGAACCGGGAGTGGATGGAACTCCCGGGGTTATCCTGGCAGTTGTAGCCAGTGTGGGTGGTGTAACCCGTTTTCTTGAACTTTGGCGGTTAGCCAGTACTTTAGTGTGGGTGGTTTAACCTGTGGTTTTGAGCTTTGGCGGGTTGAGCCAGTATTCAAGTGTTGGTGGTTGTAACCTTCACTATTTAACTTGATAGATTTTGTTGAAACAATCACCTTGCTAAATTAATGCCTTTAAAAATAATTAATGGTATTTGAAATGAAATGTGGCTTTGTGCAAAAGAACCATATAACCCTCCTTTTATTAAACCCTGCATCTATTGTATTTTCCCAAGACTTGCGGAGTACTTTATGTACTCACATACTACACTTAAAATAATACCCAGAAGAGTGTGAAGCTCAAGATGGAACTTTCGACTACGGAGCGTATGGATTCGACGGATGCTTTCAGGAGTTCTAGGTTGCGCTTCCCCAGTCTATTGCCTGTGGCGAATTGTTGGGTCTTCTCCGCTGGATTTAGTTTTGCTTCCGTTGTGCTTTATCTTTTGTGTGTGTGCGAGGTCTTGTAACCTCAATTGTAATAAAAGGTCTTTCGGCATGTACTCTCTTTATTAATGTAATTTCGTTGTTGGCAATGTAATCATCACTGTTTAACTGTGTGCACTAGCTTTGATCTGGGACTAGTGCTGTAATACGTAGGGCCGGATTTGGAAACCGTCCCGATAGAGATGGTATCGAGCCAACTTGACCGTAGGACGTGACCTAGATTAGAATGGTAAAAACCTTAAGGACCTATATGTATTAAAAATATTTGAGAAAATTTTCTATATCTCGTTACTTCTGCTCTATTCTTGATCTATTATTCACTTGTTTAAAATGTCTTTACTGAACTTTTCTATTATTCTAAAATTGTAGATGGCCGGTTCATCCTCCGATGACTGTTGGGACTACTTTTCTCATGGCGAGAATATTGGAGCATTTGTTGGCCTTCTTCGTCAACTTATGCAGTATCTGAAGTATCCCCAACCGCCGATTTTCAGGGGGCGGAAAGTCAAGATCATGGACCGAGATTCTTGGTCGATGGAGGTATTCCTGTATGCACGGAAGGAGAATTCAACCTCCCACATACCCTATCGAACATCCCTGACCGACCGCTCGGACGCTATCCAGATGTACTGTCCGCACTAGCTGACTTGTGCCGGATTCATAAGGATAACCTGCGGCAGACGCCTTTCTGTTTCTTTCCAACCACCAGAGCTGGACAGAGATATCCAGAACCCTTCAAGATTTCCATGGATGATCCCCGTCTATCGCATCAGGTGCAGCTTACTCAGGCGATGTCACCACATACGCCACTTTGAGGAGATTGACACCGGACGCCTCACTTCCAGCTACCAAGACTCGAGACTCTCCGTGCTCGGCTTATCCAGAGCCAGAGGCGTAGTTCGAGCCGAGACGTCTTCGAGCCAGTGCAGCCTCCGAGAGGACTACACTGCCTTCACTGCATCACCGCCCCGACAACCCGGTGTCGCCGACGCACAGACCCAGATCTTGCTCACGGCGCGCAAGAGTGTGCGGCGTCCTAGTTCATTGCCCGACATCGACATTGGAGATTCCAGCAAGAGACGCAGTCTCTCTCTCCTGCTCGCTGCTCCGCCGACCGCCTCCAGAAGAGCGACCATCTTCACTCCTGGGCCTCTTGCAACCGCCCCGAGTGTGGTTGTAGGTTGCGCCACGTGGTATCATAGAGGAGGATCCGAGAGGAGGACCCGAGGAGCTTGTCTTCGAGGAGGACAAGTAGTTGCAGGACGATGAGTACCCAAATAAATTGTTTACCTTCCTTAGAACGTTTTATATTATGTTGGTGTGCTGGATGGACTGTACCATTGCCTTTGTGCACTTGTGGTACAACCATTCTCAAAATTATATTTATTTCAAAGATTAAGTTTCCTTCCAAGTTGTTGCTTGTGTTCTTTCTTGTGTGTTGGTTTGGGATGTTATTTAGTTTGCCCCTTGCTTCTTACCTATGCTGCTTCCCTCTTATCTTTTTGCTTTGTCCGGGTTACCACTTCAGATGGTGAACACAAGGAGCAATGCCGGTGACAGCCGCGGTGCTAATGCTCAACCGGAGAATAACATGCCGCCACCCCCCGCTCAAGCTCCTAGTATAGCAAGCTCCGCAGGCGCCCTTTCAGGCACCCCAGTCCAAGCTGGGAGAGTTCATGAGGACCAGACCGCCAACCTTCTCTGGTGCGGTAGATCCAATGGAAGCAGATGATTGGATCAAGGATGTGGAGAGGAAGCTGATTTTGGCTCAGTGCAGCGATAACGAGAAGGTGCTTTATGTCGCTCATCGCCTAAAAGGAATCGCAATGACTTGGTGGGAAAACCATCGTGCGCCATCGAATGTGCGACTATCACCTGGGCTGAATTTGAGGAAGCCTTTCGCACTGCACATGTTCCTACTGGAGTAATGGAGATGAAGAGAATGGAATTTCACAAACTGCAGCAAGGGAACCTCATTGTCACTGAGTACCTGAATAGGTTCACTCAACTATCCAGGTACGCTCCTGAAGATGTTGCAACCGATGCAAAGAAAGATCGGCGGTTCATGCAGGACTTGAACCTAACCTCAAGGTGCACTGGTGTCAAATGATTTTCCAACTTTCCAAAGATATGGTGAACAAGGCCATAATACAAGAGGAAGCTCAACGTCACCGTATGAAGTCCTAAGAGGAAGTTTCAAGCTCAAGGGTGCAAGCGCCCCCGGACCGCCCTAATCCACCTCATTTCAGCAGGCCCTCAGCGCCAATTGTGCCGAGGACACCATTCAGTGGACCTCGCCCGATTCCTCAAGCTCCTCGACCAAACAATGCAGTTCCGCCTCAGCAGAACAAGACTTCAGTGGCTGGAGTGCAGTGTTATAACTGCAAGAACATGGGACATTATGCCAATAATTGTCCACGTAGCGCCAGTGACCCCTGCTCGCTTCAACCTGGGACGACACCACCAGAGCCCCACTTGCGGGACAAGGCCGTGGAGCACCTCGACTCAAGGACTCCACAAGCAAAGGAATGAGGGCATGTTAATCATGTCACCGCAGAAGCGACCAGATGCACCAAACGCCGCTCGGTAAGTTTCTTGTCAACTCAGTACCTGCATCAGCATTATTTGATTCTGGAGCTTCGTATTCTTTTGTGTTGAAAGATTTTGTGGAAAGATATAATTGGGATGTTCGTTTACTAAAGAATCCTATGTTAGTCCAATCACCCGGAAATGAAATGAGGACTAACACGGTTTGCCCTAGAGCAACCATAGATATAAATGGAGTAAAATTCCTAGCGAATTTAATTATAATAGACTCCAAGAGCCTAGATGTAATACTTGGTATGGATTGTTTAACCAAGTATAAAGGGCAGATAGATTGTGTCAATCGTGCCATCACTCTTACCAACTCTGAAGGAATTCAAGTGAGGTACAAGTCAAAGCCATCTTCTCAGAATAATTGTCGGTTGAACAGCTTGAAGGGAATAACTTTGGAAAAGGTGTCCATAGTAAGGGAATATCCAGATGTGTTTCCAGAAGATTTGCCAGGAATGCCGCCAGATAGAGAAGTTGAATTTGTCATTAATCTAGTACCTGGAACGGCTCCGATTTCCAAGAGACCCTACCGGATGTCCGCAAATGATTTGGCTGAAGTTAAGAAGCAGATTGAGGAACTGCAAGATAGAGGTTTTATAAGACCAAGTTCTTCGCCAGGGTGCACCAAGATTTAGTGAAGAAGAAGGATTGCGTCTTCGATGTGTGTGGATTACGATCCCGAATGATGCAATTAAGAACAAGTACACATTGCCTGTGATTGATGATCTGTTTGATCGCTTAAAAGGATCATGTGTCTTCTAAGATTGATCTCCGGTCGAGTTATCATCAAATGAAGATTAGACCGAAGATATACCAAAGACAAGATTTTCCACTCGATATGGACCGTATGAGTTTACGAATGTCTTTTGATTGACCAATGCTTCGCATACTTTATGAATCGATGAATAAAGTGTTCATGGAGTATTTGGATAAGTTTGTTGTCGATTTATTGATGACATTCGATCTACTCCCGAATGAGGAAGACCATGCAGAACATCTGAGGATAGTTTTGGGAAAACTCAGATAGCATCAGTTGTATGCCAAGTTTAGCAAATGTGAGTTTTGGTTGAAGAAAGTAGCTTTCTTGGGTCATGTGATTTCTGCAGAGGAGTGTCTCAGAGATCCAAAGAAAGGTAACAGACGTACTCAATTGGACACAACCCAAGTCAAGAATGAGATCGAAGTTTTCGGGTCTAGCAGATACTATCGCCGCTTTATAGAAGGATTTTCCAAACTCGCAAGACCTCTCACTCGCTTGTCAAGAAGGAGAAGAAGTTCGAATGGAGTAAATCCCGTGAGGAAAGTTTTCAAGAACCGAAAAGAGATTAACATCTGCACCAGTTAACACTTCCGGATATTAGAAAGGATTTTGAGGCATTCGTGATGCATCTAGATGTGGTTTGGGCTGTGTTTTAATGCAAGAAGGAAAAGTTGTAGCCTATGCTTCAAGGCGATTCGCCTCATGAGCGTAACTATCCGACTCATGATTTAGAGCTAGTCACAGTATGCTCTAAAAATATGGAGGCATTATTTGATCAGTAATCGCTGTGAGATTTACACGAATCACAAGAGCCTGAAGTATATATTTACCCAGCCTGACCTCAATCTAAGACAGCGCAGATGGCTTGAGTTGATAAAGGATTATGATGTTGGAATCCACTATAATCCAGGAAAGGCTAATGTTGTAGCTGATGCCTTAAGCAGAAAAAGTTATTGTAATAACTCGATGATTCAAGTTCAGACCGCACTTCATGAAGAGTTTCAACGGCTTAATTTAGAAGTAGTAGAGGAGGGATTCCTAGCTACTTTGGAGGTTCAGCCAACCTTACAAGATCAAATCAAGGCAGCTCAAAAAGAGGATAAATATGTTAAGGATATCAAAGAAAATATGAAGAAAGGAAAAGCACCAGGATTTTCAGAAGATGAAGAAGGTATCCTTTGGTTTGGGAAAAGAATTCTTGTACCCGAGAAGAAGGAAATAAAAGAGTTAATTCTGAAGGAAGCTCATGAATCCGGATATTCAATTCACCCTGGAAGTATAAAGATGTATCAAGATCTTAAAGAAAGATACATGTGGTCCAGTATGAAGAGAGAAATTGCTGAATATGTAGCCTTGTGCGATGTATGCCAACGAGTTAAAGCGTAACATCGAGACCTCTTTGGACTCTTGCAACCTTTGCGATACCCGAGTGGAAATGGGAAGAAATTGGAATGGATTTTATAACCGGATTTCCAAGAACTAAGGTGGTATGACTCAATATGGGTTATTGTGGACCGATCGACAAAGGTCGCACATTTCATTCCAGTAAAGACCACTTATTCGGAGATAGACTCGCAGAATTATATATGTCAAGAATTGTGTGTTTGCATGGAGTTCCAAAAAAGATTGTGTCAGATCGAGAATCTCAATTCACCTCAAGATTCTGGCAGAAGCTTCATGAAATTTTAGGCACCAATGTAAATTTCAAGACAAAGATACCATCCCAGATGGATGGTCAAACAGAAGAGTAAATCAAATCTTGGAAGATATGTTGAGAGCCCGTGCCTTGGCAAATAAATCAAGTTGGGATCAAAGTTTACCCTATGCGTAATTTTCTTATAATAATAGTTATCAATCCAGTCTGCAGATGTCTCCATTTGAAGCTTTGTATGGCAGAAAATGCAGGACACCGTTGTATTGGAAAGAGACTGGGGAAGGACAAGTGTTTGGTCCAGATGTGTTAATGCAAGCAGAAGAGCAAGTACGTCGATTCGTGATGATTAAAACAAGACAAACAAGGCGTAAAAGTTATGTGGACAATCGTCAAGAGCACTAGAATTTGTACCGGAGATCATGTGTATATGAAAGTTTCACCTCTCAAAGGGATGCGTCGCTTCAATATCGGGAAGCTAGCTCCAAGATTCATTGGACCATTTCTGTGGTAGCAAAAGGGAGAAGTTGCTTATCGCTTGAACTTCCACCTCAGTTGTCAAGTGTGTACAACGTCTTCCATGTGTCCCAGTTAAGAAAGTGTCTCAGAGTGCCAGAAGAGCAAATGCCTTTAGAAGAAGTATCTTTGAAGGAGGACCTATCATATCCGTAGTATCCAACAAACTTTTGGATGAAGCAGAGCGCAGACAAGAAGCAAGAGCATCAAATTCGTAAAGTGCGGTGGAGTAATCATACGTAATCGAAGCAACTTGGGAGCGTGAAGAAGACCTAAGAGCGAGTTCTCGATCTTTTTCCTAGTCGTCCGAATCTCGGGGTCGAGATTCATTCTAAGGGGGGTAGGTTTGTAACATCCCAAATTTTAAGTTTTGAAAAATTTCAATTCAAATTAATTATTTTGAAGTAAATTGGATTTTATTTGGATTTTTCTGGGCTTTTCTGGAGTTTATTTCAAAGTTTAAAATAAGAAAATGTATTTTAAATATTTTATAAAAGCCAAAAAGAGTTCATTTTATTTTTCCTAACCTTAACAGAATTTTTTAAATAATTTTTGAGAATTTTCTGGAATTAAAAATTAATTTTACAAGGTAAAAGGAATTTTACAAAATTATTAAAAGCAAATCTGAAAATATAAATATTTTTATTAAGTCTAAAATGTTTCCAGGAATATTCTATAATTTTTCTGGAATTTTTAGATATTATTTATTATTTTTCTAAGCAAATATATTGTTTCTAGTATTTTCTGAAAATCTAATCCGAAAATAAAATCAATTAAATCTCAGGCCGCCACGTGTCGCAAATCTGACGGCCGATACCCCTTCGTTGGATTTAATCCAAGCCATCCCCTTTCACTTAAATCCAATGGGCATGATCAATTCACTTGCCACGTGTCACAAACCGACTACTGCACTCTTCACTTCTCCCTCTCACCGACGGGTGGGCCCCACCACAACTCCTTCTTCCACCTCTCCTTCTTCCTCCTCCCACCTCTCTTTCCTCCATTAGAACCGAACTGAGCTTTTCAATTCTACTTTCTTGCATTTAAAACTCGATTGATTTGCGCAATCAACTTCTCTCATCGCCCTCTTCCTCCCGACCGCTTTCCCCTTGATTACCATCAATTCTACCGAAACCGCCGCCTCCGTGAGCCATGGCCGCCTTCCCTCCCTGCTCTCCTATAAAAGCCCCCGAGACCATCTTTGGCATCCCCGCACCTCCCTATTCTCTCCACCTCTCGGCCGCCTCCCGTGCCCTCTCTACCGCCGCTAAGCTCCACCGCCGGCCTCTCTCCGCCGCCTCCTCCGTCGCCGCCCGCCCCCCGCCGCCGGTGAGTGCGCCACCACCTCCTCTTGCCCGCCGCCACTCACCGCCTCCGCCCGGCCAGCCGCCGCCGCCGCCGCCTCCTGGCCGCTGCCGCCTGCGGGCCGCCACCTCACCGGCCGAGCCGCTGGCGCCATGTGGCGCATGCGCGAGCGCGCGCGGCGCGCCACGTCGGCCGAGTGCGCCACCTCGGCACGGTCGCCGGTCCGTGGACTCGGTCCACGGTGGACCGGACCCACGCGTCAGAAATTTCAAATTTCGAATATTTGATGACGTCATAATTATGATTTTTCAGTGCAAAAATAATTCGGGAAATCGCCCCTTTTCTTTTTCTTTCAATTAAAACTTCCCGAGGTCATATCTTTCTCGTTTTAACTCCGATTTGACCCGTTCAAATTTCTAAATTTTTCTAAAATCATAATATATCTAAATATACACTCTTTTTCAATTTTTTAATTTTATTTAAATTTTGTGTATTTATTTGCTTTGTTGCTTTGTCTTTTTCCGCGCATAGAATCCGACGTCGCCGAAGACTTTGCCGACCTGCAGCAAGAGAATCAAGAACTCACACACGAAGGCAAGTCTCCTTTGAACATCTTGAACCTATGTTTGAGAAAGGTTTTAATTATTTTAAATTAATGCATTGCTATATCACATAAAATGTTAATTTTTGTTTTAGAAATATTAGTTAATCCAACTATTGTTATACCCTGATTTGACGTTGAATGCCATGTACTATTGACACCCCAGGTTTTCCTTTGTCTCAATAATGAGATTATTATATAATTTTGGTAAATATTGTACCGGTAGTTGAAAGCTTAGTCATGCTACATAAACTTTTGTAACCTTGGATTGGGAAAATATTATGACTTTGATTTAGACTTTTGTTCAGAAAGTTAGTGGCGATTGGTGTTTGTCCAGACTGAGCACTACCGTACAACCACATGTCTATATGGGTACGACCTAGCTGATTAACTTATGATAGACTAGTTTAGATACCACCAGTGGAAAGTGGGTGCCAGGGTGTACTGGTTATTCACAGTGAGGGACAGGGGTTTATCGTACTCATACTACGCAAGAGGGGCTTCGTCTGGGTGGTTTAACCCTTCAGCGGTGAAACCTCAGCGGGTGGTGTCTAGCTAGACTAGAGTAAGGTAAAGGTTTTATGATAAATTATCTGGGTCTCATGCCTAAGGAAGCATGTTGGCTATTAAGATGACTTATCTCTTGTGGGTAAAGCTGTACAACCTCTGCAGAGTGTAAAACTATTCGAATAGCCGTGCCCACGGTCAAGGGCGGGCAAGGAATGCATTCACATGGTAGATCATTGTTTT
This sequence comes from Bonia amplexicaulis, assembly GCA_036346245.1. Classification (NCBI taxonomy): domain Eukaryota; kingdom Viridiplantae; phylum Streptophyta; class Magnoliopsida; order Poales; family Poaceae; genus Bonia; species Bonia amplexicaulis. The sequence continues at coordinate 11,105,124 of CM070744.1, read as the reverse complement.
TGGTTTTAAAAATAAAAGATTTGGGAACCAGGAGTGGATGGAACTCCCGGGGTTGTCCTGGCAGTTGTAGCCAGTGTGGGTGGTGTAACCCGTTTTCTTGAACTTTGGCGGTTAGCCAGTACTTTAGTGTGGGTGGTTTAACCCGTGGTTTTGAGCTTTGGCGGGTTGAGCCAGTATTCAAGTGTTGGTGGTTGTAACGTTCACTATTTAACTTGATAGATTTTGTTGAAACAATCACCTTGCTAAATTAATGCCTTTAAAAATAATTAATGGTATTTGAAATGAAATGTGGCTTTGTGCAAAAGAACCATATAACCCTCCTTTGATTAAACCCTGCATCTATTGCATTTTCCCAAGACTTGCGGAGTACTTTATGTACTCACATACTACACTTAAAATAATACCCAGAAGAGTGTGAAGCTCAAGATGAAACTTTCGACTACGGAGCGTATGGATTCGACGAATGCTTTCAGGAGTTCTAGGTTGCGCTTCCCCAGTCAATTGCCTGTGGCGAATTGTTGGGTCTTCTCCGCTGGATTTAGTTTTGCTTCCGCTGTGCTTTATCTTTTGTGTGTGTGCGAGGTCTTGTAACCTCAATTGTAATAAAAGGTCTTTCGGCCTGTACTCTCTTTATTAATGTAATTTCGTTGTTGGCAATGTAATCATCACTGTTTAACTGTGTGCACTAGCTTTGATCTGGGACTAGTGCTGTAATACACAGAGGGGCTGGATTTGGAAATCCGGGTCCCGACAGATCCCAATCTGAGTCATGTTGTAGGTTGAAAGTGAGCGTGGCGTAGGCCATGAGAAGTCTCACTCGGCTCAAGAGGGGGTCCCGGTCTAGTGGATTCCTTACTAGGGTGAAACCTTAGTGTTGGATTGGCCAGGTTGAAGGCTTTGTATTGTAAAGGCCTTGTCATGATCTCCTCGCCGCACACCAAAGGAATTAAGTGTGTTTACCCAGTGGCAATATGGGATGATCATGTCTTGTGGGTAAAGCTGTACAATCTCTACAGAGTGTATAATGTATCCTGGATAGTCGTGCCCACGGTCACGGGTATGCTAAGTAAAAGTTTTTCATGGATTAGACTTTGTTTTTCAAAATGATTTACGAAAACCTTGCGGATGGATGGAATCCGTGGGAGATTTAAACCTGATGGATGGATGGAATCCATCAGAGTTGCGCAGTGAAAGCGTGTGGATGGATGGAATCCATACGTGGTTTTTTTTGGAAAAGATGGTCCGGGTGGGATGCCCGTGGTTAGGTTAGTGTGGGGGATGGACATGCACTAACAGTATTAATTTCATTTACAATTACTATTCTTACATACTGTATTAAATTCAGTAATTTCAATCTACTTACTGTATTTCTTTAAATACTATTTTATGCTCAAACTAACCTATAAGCCTTCCTTTGTTGCCTTTATCATTATATTGCATTTCTCCGTGTGACTTGCGGAGTACAAGTTTGTACTCACCTTACTATCTCCACACAGAGGAAGACGACTTCGACTACGGTGAAGATCTGGACGAGTAGGCCGCGTCTTACTGTCGTTTGCCTTTGGGCAAGCTTAGTGGGCTTCTCCCGCTTCGGTGTTTTTCTTTCGCTGCTATTATTTAAATTTTGGCTTATGTGCCGTGGATGTAAACTTTCGCATTCATGCCCATATTTTGTTAATAAATGTCATTGTAGTTGATATTTATCTTTGTTGTCCACTGTGTGCACTAGCTGATTCTGGACTAGTGCGATTTACATAGAGGATCCAGGAGTTGTTGCTCCGGGGTCCGACACCATGTCCGCCCATAATCATGGGTACGGTTGTTTGAACAGTTTATGCTCTGTAGAGATTGTACACTTTACCCACAAGAGTCAACTAACTTATTATATTTCACATGCTTCCTTAGACATGCAGATCAAGATGGTCACCACAAGGCCTTTACAATGTAACTCCCCAGTGAGGCTACACCTGCTAGATTTCCACCACTGTGGGGTGCGACAACCCCTCCAGAAACCCCTTCTTGTGCCTTCAGTCAAAGGCCTTCCCTTCTGCATATGTTCACACCTATGGTGCATCCCGCACTAGGTCTATAGACTTGTAGTTGTACTGTTTTATATTGGGAGATCATCACAAGATTTAGTCCTTCAAATTATTTGAATGGCTCTAGGACAATCCACCACTCAGGCATCTACTGCACCAACACCTCTTACCATCCACCTAGATCTTTAAGGAAGTTGGGGATTTTAGGAGCATAAAATAATGGATTCTAATATACCAGTCACTTCCCAATAGCAATTGCCCAAACCAAATTTTCATGTGTGAAAATGATGCCAGGGCAAGTTAATGCCCTGAGTATCTAAGTCAGACTAAGCATGTTCCTTTAAATAGGGACTTATTACTAGTAGATTAATTATTAACCTTAGGATGACAAGGTGATGAGTCCAATGACAAGAGGTGGATTATTCAGACATACAATATGGATGTAACTATGATCTATTGTGAACATAACTTTCCTAGAAAAAGTAAAGCATGCATTTTACTAATTTAAATTGAAATACTTTGTAGTGAAATGTAGGAGCAAAATGATCAAAGTGATGACTCGCTTGGTTTCCAGGCAAGGTACAACAAAATGGTCTCATAGAGACATTTTTCTTTAGAAGCTTTTTTGAGTGTCTGTACGTTAAGAATCACGTAGCATATGAAGACTCTTCTTGAGCAGTTTTTGAATGTTTTGAGAGTCTTTCACTACCAACACATCTCTATGGCCTTTGATAAGGTCTCTGCTGAGTCGTTTTGTAAAGCGTCCTAAGAGCGTCTCCCATGGAACATGTCAAAGACCATAGAGACGTGTTGGTAGTGAACAACACTCAAAAAACGTCTCAAGAAGTGTCTTTATATGCTACATAAAAGACACTAAAAAATGCGTCTAAACAAAAATGTCTCTATGAGACTAGTTTGTTGTACTTGAAAGTCTTGAACTTGCCCGTACTGTGGCTCTTCGACATCTTCATACTCTACTTGGATGGTCGCATCGATCAACATGCACATGAGAGAGCAACAAATAAATACAAACAAATTTCAAATGAACTCCAAATTGAACAAAAACAATGCCATTAAAAATATCTTGAATTTAGAAAAAAAATTAGAAACAAGTTTAATTAATTTTGGAGCTAAAATGAGTGAGAATGAGTCATTTGAAATTTGAAACAGAATTTAATTCTAGAAAATAAAAGAGGAGAGAGGTTACTCTCACTTACATGTGGGGCCCATGGTTTTAATTAATTTGTTAATTTAATTTCTATTAGAAAGGTTACAGTGAGTGATGTATGGGTCCCACGGTATTTTAAAAGAAATGAAATTATTTTCTTAAATGGTTGAGACGCTGACAGGTGGGGTCTGGTCATTGTCAATAGTAACTTGGCCCCACTATTAGTGGCCCTGATTTTTAAAATCGGTGTAATGCTAAATTAAGTAGTAGTGGGGTCCACCTGTCATACTGACAAGGATGCGATTAAAAAGGGGATGGCCCTCCTGACAGTGAAGTTTAGCGAAGCGGTAAGCACAGTCATTAATTTAAACTAATGGTGTGCCTTAACTAAATCCCCTAGCTATAATGCTCGTCTTCTCTATCGAGATGAGGCGAAGCCCCTCATTAGTGGTGGGGACTCCGGCGAGCATCAGCATGCTCAGAAATGGACTTCACAATACTATGCGCAGACCTAAGGGAAGTGACGCGGGCTCAAGTGGACCTTGGGGCTGCCGGCAGTGAGCTCTATGGTGGCAAGAACAGGGACCATTGCACCAAGGCGACTCAAAGCACTAGCGATTGATTCCACTTAATGGGAGCATCCATAGGTGGCTAGGAACTCACCTGTGCAGATGAACACTGAGGGTGAGGTGGGTGACCTAGTGATGACGAAGCCGAACGGTGGAAAGGTGCGCATGTGGGGAGCTCGCCAGAGAGGATAGAGAAGCTTGGCAGTGGTCGAAGAGGGCTTAGGATCTTTAGGTGAAGCTTCACTCGCACACAATTGAATAATGGTGCAATAGAGCTCGAAAATTGCTTTGTTGGCAGAATGGCCGGAGATGTGGACGATGGAGGTGCTAAGAGGTTCTCGACTCGATTGCTTGCGATGGGAGTTGTGAGAGGATTGGAGATGATGATGCCTAAGATTTATAGCGGCTGAGGGGGACTTGATGGCCGTTAGTGCCATGATAGCCCACGGCGGCCACGACAGCGGTTTGGCGGAGGGCCAGGAGATTGGCACGACGAGGGTTGGTGTAGAGAAAAGTGAGATGCGGCTCAGCACACAACTCAAGAGAGCGGTCAGACATGGTATGGATGCAACGGGGCGAGGCAGCCTCGGGCTGGGGTGGTGTGGCGGGGAAAGGGGAAAGGATGGCCAAGCAGTGGGGGCACAGCGGAACAATGAGGAGAGGCGTCGTAGGCATGGAGCAACAACTGGAATCCCAGAACACGCAAGAACGGCAAGTGGCATAGGTGAAGTAGGCTCTATGCGCACGCGACATGGTACTGATGCACGCGGTGCATGGCTAGAACATTTCCGCGTGGTGCAGGCCGTTTTGAGCTAGGTCAAGCTGGTTATGGGCTAGGCCCAAGAGAAGAAAAGTGCAGCTAGGCTGCGCCAAGCCCAAGGTATGACTGGCCTTTGAAAATTTTTGGTAAAAATTGAATTTTGCTCAAATATCTTAAAATGAATTTTGGTTTGAATTTTCAAAACACAAGGTTGAAATTTTCCCCGAAATGGGATGTTACATGTGACGTCCATTTCTGCTCAATCTCTTCATTGATGTTTCCAATTAAGTCACTCTCGTCAGCAACACCTCAACCGTCCATGAGTCTAGCTTAAATGATCAGACATATTTGTATTTGTGTGCGTGGTCCACGCATGCATGCATGGAGACACTATCATCCAGCCATACTGACCTCATGTAAAGTATTGCATTTGCATGCACTGACTCCAAGATAGAGGTCAAGTGAATGGCAATAGACAATTCTACAAAGGTTTAAGCATAAATTAAGAGTATTTAATTACCAAATTAAGGACCTTAATTTTCAAGTCTAGCTTCAAAGGATTACTTGCAAACAAAATGGTTCTCAGTATTACCTACAAACAAGAATTTTCAGAAAAAAATAGAGAGACAACCAAGGTTCTTTCTGAACTTCTGTCGTACTTCAATGATTAGGCACAAGATACATACATTTAATTCCAGATTTGATGATGCATAGGTAATATAAAAAGGAATTTACACCATTTCATATGCGTAAACATGTATTTTTGGAGTACACATCCAAATCAAATTAGTAAGAGCATATCTTCCATAAAACAACTAACGAGAGCACATCATACACTTGTTCAAAGACAAAAGCCTCCATGCATGAAGAGTTATCTTGGATCTCTCCAAGGCAGCACGCCTCTGGAGTTTGTGACATATATTTCTGCATGACATCTTGCAACACTTCATTGATGCCTCCAAACAAAGATAGATGATCATCCCCAACACTCCAACTGTCCATGAAAGATCACACCCTACCCAAGCCATAATGACAGGCTTAGATTGGCACAAGACGGTCTCCCAACACGTGGCAAGGAGTGGAACTTTGGCTATATATATCGAGTGCATATTTGACACATGCATAGAGGTTGTAGCCTTGCCTGATTGACCTCACTCGATTTGACTAGCCTTTGCAAATGGCTCTGCAAATTAAATGATTCTAGCCTAACATACGAATATTTATTTCCAAGCATGATGATACACATAGGTGAAATAAAAAGAGATGCACCCATTTTACACGAGTTAAAGCATATGTTTGGAACGTATATCCAAATCAAACTAACAAGAGCATATCTTGCACTTGCTCAAAAACTAAAGGCCTCAATGCATGGGGAGTTATCTTTGTTCTATGGGATGTGCACCTTTGGACTTTATGACATCCATTTCTGCTCCACTTCTTCATTGATGCTTCCAATTAAATCGATCTCATCTGTAACACCTCAACCGTCCATGAGTCTAGTTAAAATAATCATAGAGATTTTGTATTTTTCATGCCCGCTCCACACATGCTTGCGTGGTACATTATCATTCTACCATATTGAACTCAAGTGAAGCATTGCATTTACATACTCTGACTGCAAGGTAGAGGTCAAGTAAGGTGTCAATGGACAGTGCTACAAAGGATTAAGCATAAATTAAGAATATTTAATTAACAAAGGTCCTTAATTTTCAATTTTAGCTTCAAAGGATTACTTGAAAATAAATGGTTCTCAATATTACCTAAAAACAAGGTTTTTTTAGACAAAATAGAAAGACAACCAAGGTTCTTTATGAACTTCCATGGGACATAAATGATTTTGGCACAAGGTACATACGTTTATTTCCATATTTGACGATGCATATAGGTGATACAAAAATAAATACGCACCATTTCATATGGGTTAATATGTATTTTTTGAATACACATCCAATCAAACTAGTAAGAGCATATCTACCATAAAACAACTTACAAGAACATAGCTTGCACTCACTCAAAACAAAAGACAAAAAGCCTCCATGCATGGAGAGTTATCTTGAATATCTCCAGGGCTGCGTGCCTCTAAAGTTTGTGATGTGCATTTCCACTCTACCTCCTCTAGCACTTCATTCATGCCTCCAACCAATGTCAGATGATCATCTCTGACACCCCAACTATCTATGAATGATCACACCCTACCCAAGCCCTAATGACAGGCTTAGATTGGCACAGGACAGACTGCCAACATGTGGCGGGGAGCGGCTTGACTATAAATATTGTGTATTTGTTTGACATATACATGTAATAGTTGTAATCTTGCCCGACTGACCTCACTCGAATTGGCCTGCTTCTATAAATTAAATGATTCTAGCCTAAGATATGAACATTTATTTCCAAGCATGATAATACATATAGGTGAAATAAACATAGAAGTCATCCATGCATGGAGAGTTATCTTTGTTCTATTTGGGATGTGTGCCTCTAGACTTTGTGACTCCATTTTTGCTCCGCCTCTTCATTGATGTTTCCAATTAAGTCGATCTCATCAATAACACCTCAACTGTCTATGAGTCTAGCTTAAATGATCAAAGAGACTTGTATTTGCATGCATGGTGCACGCATGCATGCATAGAAATGTTATGATCGTGCCATACTAACCGCATGCGAGGCATTGCATTTACATACTTTGACTGCAAGGCAGAGGAAGAGTAGAGGGGCAATGGACAATGCTACAAAGGATTACGCATAAATTAATAGTATTTAATTAACAAAGGTCCTTAATTTTTGATTCTATCTTTAAAGGATTACTTGCAAAAAATGGTTCTCAGTAGTAACTACAAACAAGAATTTTTAGACAAAATAGAGAGAGAACCAAGGTTCTTTATGTAGTTTCACCAAACATAAATGATCCTGGCACATGATACGTGCATTTATTTCCAGAGTTGATGATGCATGTAGATGATAAAAAATAAATACAAACTATTTCATGTGGATTAATATGTATTTTTTAATACACATCCAAATCAAACTAGTAAGAGCATATGTACCATAAAACAACTTACAAGAGCATAGCTTGAACTCGTTTAAAAAAAAGGCAAAAAGCCTCCATGCATAGAGAGTTATATTGAATATCTCCGTGGTTGCGTGCCTGTGAAGTTTGTGACATACTTTTCCACTCTACCTCTTCTGTTACTCATTGATGCCTCCAACCAAAGTCAAATGATTATGCCTCAACTCCCCAACTGACCATGAACGATCACATCCTACTGAGCCCCGATGACATGTTTAGATTGGCACGGGATGGTCCACCAACATATGGTAGGGAGTGACACTTGACTATAAATATTGCATGCATGTTTGAGAAATGCATGCAAATGTTGTAACCTTGCCCGACTGACCTGACTTGATTTAGCCTGCCTCTGCAAAATAAATTACTCTATACGAAGATACGAACATTTATGTGCAAGCATGATGACACACATAGGTGAAATAAAAACAAATGGATGTCGTTTCACGTGGGTTAAAAGCATACTTTTGGAATGTACATCCAAATCAAACAAACAAGAGCATATCTTGCATTTTCTCAAAGAAAAAAGTCCTCCATGCGAAGAGAGTTATCACTGTTCTATTGGGATGCACGCCTCTGGATGTTGTGACGTACATTTTTGCTCTGCTTCTATTGGGATGCACGCCTCTGGATGTTGTGACGTACATTTTTGCTCCGCCTCTTCATTGATCCCTCAACTCCCCAACTGTCTATGAATGATCACATCCTACTGAGCCCCAGTGACATGTTTAGGTTAGCACAGGATGGTCCGCCGACACATGGCAGAGAGCGGCAGTTGACTATAAATATTGCATGCATGTTTGAGACATGCATGCAAATTTTGTAACCTTGCTCGACTGACCTCACTTGATTTGGCATGTGTCTACAAATGGCTATCCTTGTCTAGTCAATGGTGATACAATCACAAGTTAACCAAATAATATACTCAACATAGTAAATGTTACTCCAAATTATACCTTGATAAAAGATTTATTTATGTGTGCATGTGTGCATTACTCTTATTTTGTTATATGAAACAATTGTTGTTTGTGAAAAATTGTATTTGAAAATAATCCTTCTAATTTGTTAAAGAGAAAATTGTGTTACACCTCTCTGAACTTTCAGGGTTATTCCACCTTACCCCCTGAACTTGTATTTTACTTTCTCAGCCCCCTGAACTTGCATTTTACTTTCTCAGCCCCCCGAACTTGTAGGTTTTACAACTTTACCCCCCTAGAACTTGCATTTTACTTTCTCATCCCCCTGAACTTGCGTCTGTTTGCACCACGAGTCCATTTGATCGTTTGCTAATAGAAAATGCAGAGCTACCATAGCATATGGCTAATGTCGTAGGGTCAGATTCAATCATGTGGACATAGTGTTGAGTCAGCACCATGCCCTCTTCTCCCTTACAGCGTGGCAGAGTAGGGGATGGATGGCATGGGGCAACAGTAGATTGTCACGGTGGGGCTCCAGTGATGTAGTGTACGTGGAGTGCTCCCGGGGTCTACGAAGTTGTGCGTGAAAGGAGAGCTCGAGGAGGCTCCATGGGGAGGACGGGGATGACATTGGTGAGGTCAATGACGACGATGAAGATGATAAATTAACATCTAAGTATGACATCCTAACTTGTTTACCGCTCCTTCCACTTTTTTCATCTTGCCACAGTGCCGTTGTACCCCCTTCCCTATCCCAATCCAATGAACAGCCGCCACTACTCTAAACCACAATGGTAAACCTCCTAAATTTCGTTGTTAATTCAGTTCATCTCCCAAAATTGACCATGCCACTACCTTCATTACTTCATTGTGGTCCTATTAGTGCCACTCCTGTTGTCGAAGCCCGTTGGATTTGCCAACAGCATTGAGCTGCGCTGCCCCTTTCCTCTCGGCTCCCGGGGAGCCGCCGTCCTTGTCATCTTCACACCATGCCATCCATGTCACAAAGTGTGCCGCATCGCACTGAAGTTGAAACCCATATCCTTCAGTCGCCCCTCTCACCATAGAGCGCCACCGCCGTGCTCCTCCCTGCTGCCATACCCACTGTCGCCCTGTGCCCACCATCCTCTTCTCTGCCACACTGCAAGGGAGAAAAGAGCACTGTGCCGACTTAACACTGGGCCCACATGATCAAGCCTGACCCTATGACATCAGCCATGTGCTATGATAGCTCAAGCGTTTTCTGTTAGCAAACGCCCAATGGACCTACAGTGCAAACATACACAAATTCAAAGGGCTGATAAAGTAAAATGCAAGTTCATAGGGTAAAGTGGCACAACCCTACAAATTTAAGGGGCGGAGAAAGAAAAATGCAAGTTCAGAGAGTAAAGTGACACAATCTTATAAGCTTAAGGAGCTGAAAAAGTAAAATACAAGTTCGAGTAGTAAAGTGGCATAACCCTACAAGTTTAGAGAGTTACAATGTAATTTTCTTTTTGTTAAATGCATCGTATAAATACCATTTGAGGCATCAACCCCTGGACTTGTTGACTAAACCTGAGAAAAAGGCCAGTTACCATATATGGTGATTTGGTTAGGCCAAATTACAGAATATGGTTTTTCCACATGGACATCAAATGTGTCTCGAGATATAAACTTTCAAATTTCATACCATCATCTCATGTATCTACATGTACATGTATATGTGCTTTTGCATTTTTCGCGAATTATATTGGACAGTATAGATTTCTTTGAGGATAGGCCAGACTTGAAAATCTGATGTGTACCGATGCACTGCAAAAACCAATTCCAGACCAGATATAGGCTGTCATGTGAAGTCAGAAAATGATTTGGGGCCCACAGCCTAACTTGGGCCCAGCTTGACCGTCTCTAGGAAATTCTCAGGTATCATCCGAAGCCAAAACAACTATGTTTGGGCAACTGCTTTGCATCCTTCTTTGTAGCAGTAGAAGCACTGCAGGCCCAGCATATAAGAGACATGAAGGAAAATTGTAACAACACGAAAAATTGTTTGAAGAGCCAATTACACTATTGGCTACGGTGCAAACGGTGTGGATATAGACGGATATCCTATATTCTTTTTGGAATCAAAATCGGATATAGATGGTGCTGGATATTTACTTCTCTTTTTCGTATTTGCTCTAAAATTGTCCAACCGAATAAAAATTATCTACTTTGTTTGCACCGCTATATACATGCCATTGGATAGAAGAGGTGCAATTGGAGCATATTTGATACATGCCATTGGATAGAAGAGATGCAATTGGAGCATATTCAAACAGATATCACTAACTCTATATCCTATTTCGTTTTTTTCTCAGATGGATAGTTTCGGGTACCATTTTTTTCCTTCCGTATTCGATCCGAAAGGACTATCCGTTGCATTTGCACTCGGCTGTGCTGCACCATATCGCCAGACCATCCGAGCTTGTGGGGCAAGGCCTTTCTGCAGGGATAGAGAGATCTTAATGTTATAGTGTATGCTTTGGACATGCCCGAGAATCAATTGAACAAAGTCGTTTATGATGATTTATTCCCTGATTAAGTGATGAAGATCCTCCCTTTTCGTCGCAAAAAAAAAAATGAAATGAGAGAGAGGGGCCAACGTATGGGCCCTACCCAAATAAGAGCAGCCTTACCGTGGGCTGTACAGAAAACTAGGGAAATTATAAAAGGAGAGGAGATGGACCGAATTGGCGCAATAAGAGTAGTCAGATAGGGCAAGGGTCTCGATTAGGTTGAGTTTTGGGCCAATCCCAGCCCATATAGTTTATTTTGGATGAGTACTTGGAAATACTCATGCATATGACACTGTATCCTTTTTTAAAAAACTTAGCCTTTGAAAGCTGTTTTTGTAAATCTGGCCCTTTATCTAAGCTCGACAACCACAACAGGCGACACGTGTCATTTATCGCGCTACGATATATTTCATGATTATCACTAATTAATTAATATATTTCATGATTAGTGCTAATTAAGTATGATTAGCACACTGGCGTCCTGCCGGGCTAGGGGACCTCAGTAAGTACCTGTCAAGCTCCCCTAGCTTGGTATGTATTTGCCGAGCACAATAAGAAGGCTAGATCTGTAGAAGCGGATACTTTGACGTAAAATTTGGAAAATAAAAAAGCTACAGTGCCAGATGTGTGAGTTCAAGTCATATAGAACGGGCGGTAAACCTAAATTGTCACTTGGACACATACATGAGGTTTTTTTTTTCAAAGCAGACAACTTCTCAAGCTTTAAAGAGTTTAAGATGCACAATTGAAAGTAAGTGGTTGAGAAGTAAACATGGGAAAAAGCACTTATAACGGGACAGGAAACAATTTTTGCATTGCAGTGGTAATATTACTTATCTTCAAAATGGCAGGAATCCATGACAATTGCTATGTACATTTCAAGTAAACACAAACAAGCTTCTAGAAATGACTAGTAGTACAAATATCACATCCCAACGACTCGGGTTTGCGCTACAGCTAGGTCTTCCGTCCTCAAGCCGCCTCCCTTCTCTCTACCTGTGTGTGCCCAAACCAACGGAACCCCTATTTCGTCCAGTGTCCAGTTGGCACCAGTCTTTTACGTCTATGACGTTGTCATCGGCACTACACCGCAACACTTTTTTAGTGGTACTTATTTAGACTTACAAACTCTGATTTCTAATTTATTTTATATTATAATTGTTAAAAATATGCCGTAACTGTTGATAGCTTTTTTAACGTAATTAAAATTTTAAAAATAAAAAATTATATCATCATAAACAATAAAAAGGTATAAGGAGAAAAAAACAAAAAACCAAATTATCAGAAAAAGAGGAAAGTAAGAGCTAAAGCGCAAATGAAAGGTCCTTTGACGTCCATCGAGGGAGGGGGTTAACTGAAATAATATGGAAATGCCTTATAAAAATTTGTAGGCTTATTCACAAAACGGAAAAGTTCCATTCTGGTTACCAAACTTTGCCTCCATTTAAGTATTTCGTAAGTAAATGTAAACCATTCTAAACAGTAAAATGAATTATTTTTTTACTATAACTACTTGAAATCTAATTGATAAAACGCTATATTTTTTTAGATTACAGTTGATAGTCTTTGGTTTATGTGTTTTGAGATATTAGCCAATAAGGGAGATTTTTTGAGGTTTCGTACGGGGTAGACTTCCCTTAAGACGTACAAAAGCACAAAACCACTTTGAAGCATCTGATCGCCGCGTTCATGGGTAACAAGAGGTAAAAATTTCTGGTCAACTCTCCTCCCCGGGCGTATTTTCCCCGGTTGCTTCCTGCCTTGCGATGCACCAGATTTACAATATGCGGGAAGCATACGTGGCAGGCCGGGTTGGCTGCGACTGCGAGCCCCACAGCACCAGAAGCCAAGAACCCACCCGTCTCTCCCCCGACAGCAGTACGGCGCACACATCCCTCGCCTCCCCCGAAATGGCGAAGCCGGCGCCGGCGGAGGAGGCGGCGGCGGCGCTGCGGAGGCGGCTGCGGCGGCTGGTGGCGTCCGTCACCGCCGGAGGGGCCGGCGCGGACGCGTTCGACGAGGCGGCCGCGGCGCTCGCGGCGCTGAGGGAGGCGGAGGTCGGCGGGAGGAAGGGCGCCGGCGGCGGAGAGGAGAGGCGGTCTGCGGATGAGGCGGACGTGCCGGCGGAGTTTCTGTGCCCGATCTCCGCCAAGATCATGAGGGACCCCGTCGTCGTCGAGTCCGGGCAGGTGAGGAGCAGGCGCTCGCTCCTTTTGCTAATTTTGGGGTGTTTTTGGTAGGTTTTGGTTCGCCATTGGTGTGAAAAAGCCGTTATTATGTTCTTTGTTGGTTTCGTTTGTTCCTTGGGAGTAAATGTGGTCAGTCCCTGCTCTCGATTTCGTTTTCTTTTATCAATTCTTGGCATAAATGCGGCACTGTTCTTGATTGGTTGTTTGATTCATCTGAATGCGTTATAATTGGAGAAATATTACGCACTGTTCGTTCTTGAAATTTGTGTACGTGGTCTGTCCTCCGTCCAATAGATGTACTTTTCCCGCGAGTTGACGAAAATGATGGTTGCCTGTTATTGTATCCATTTACTAGTCTAATCGGTACGAAAATATGGGACATTTAGGCTCGAAAATATTTTGTTATTGTATCCATTTACTAGTCTTTGTTGTTGCAGCAAATTGGTTTGTTTTGAAGTAATTATTAATACGTGATCAGCTGCAACTCTTTTGATTTGGAGAAATTATTATCTGTCATCACTCGTCAACAGTACAATGCTTGGAGTATGAGCAACTTTAGATGTCAAATTTGGTACATTTAGGTTTCCAAAGATTAGGTTCTTGTATATTTACTACTATTTGTTGTTGTTGCAACAAATTGGTAGTTTTCAGCTAATATTTAGTATCAGTGGCAGCTCTGATTGGGTTTTTATTAATTCTTATATTTAATGGACAGTACAATTTCAGATTAGCTTGATTTGCATACTTGGAATATGTGAATTGAAGATCTCCAAATTTCACATTTATTTGCTACGGTTCATGTGTGACTCCCAAAAAAGATTCAGAAGTTATAGATTCAGATTTATGTTCATTCAACTCCTGTAAGTAGCACATACTAGAATGAGTTAGATTTCTTGCGTGTGAAGCATGTGAATTGAATGGTCCCAGAAAAGATTCAGAAGTTATAGATTCAGATTTATGTTCATTCAACTCCTGTAAGTAGCACATACTAGAATGAGTTAGATTTCTTGCGTGTGAAGCATGTGAATTGAATGGTTATTGAAGTCAATTTTGTTTTCCATGTAAAACCTGTTTGGTAAGTACTACTCGGAGTATTATCTCATGCATTCCCTGCTATAACTTGTGTAGCATGGTTTCAATTGCTTCATGAGTAAGTACAAGTTAAATGTTTTCAGCTCTTAAATTCTCATAAGTGAACATGCCTATCACTGATACTCCCACCAGTTCAAAAAAGCATGACTTTATGCATTCATTCTAAAAGGTAACCTTGACCATTAATATGTGCCACAATATGTTAGTACTAGAATGTTATAAGTACTCCTTATGGAAAAAAAATTGCTCATATAATTTACTTGTGGCATATCTCAATGTAAATATATGAATAATCAAAGTTTGACAAACATGGATATAAAAGTGACACGTTTTTTTAGGCTAGAGGGCATTTCCTATCTTGAACCACTAGGTGTTCTGTGTAATGCTTGAATGTGCAGTTAATTTCAAAATGTTCCGGAATGGTAACACTGCCATACACCTGTAGCTTCTGAAGTTACAGTTTAGCCTTTGGCTGTATGCTGTGCATGATGGCCTTTTGACAGTGGCATCACATGCATCTCTGAAGATTCGACATATTCCATTCCATAATTGTACTATAGTTGTTCCCTATTTGCTTTGTAGACCACGTTTATCTTTTGATTAGGCACATTTTCAACATAGTTCAATTTGTTGGCATGTATTCTGGCACGATTTGGGTTTTATGAGTGTCAAGGGAAATATTGTAGTTGTGATATGGTAAGAATGTTTAATGGAAATCTGGAACAAAATAGTGATTTGACAGATATGACAACAAAATAGCTGTGTAGCTTAACAATATTTAGGACGAGTTACCAGGATAACAATATATCGTCATTTTGTGTGAGAACCTTCTGTATATTAGTTGAAGAAACATGATCCATTGATATGATCGCTCTTTATGCAGACCTATGATCGTCGCTTCATTGAGGAGTGGTTTAGTGCAGGAAACCAGATGTGCCCGCAGACTCAGCAAGTGCTCTTAAACACAACTCTCATTCCTAACCACCTTGTTCGAGGCATGATATCACAGTGGTGCACAGACAATGGGTTCACACTGCCACCACTTGAGAACCAAGTGCAAGATCATGTTAACAACAGTGAGCAAAAAACATTTGATGAAATATTCAACAAAATCACTTCCTCATCAAACATTGCTGAACGGAAGCAAGCAATCAAAGATCTTCGGCTGCTTACCAAGCGTAACAGCGAATTCAGAGCTGTTTTAGGAGAGAGGCCTGATTCCATCTCACAAATGCTCTTTGCCCGGTCCACCCCAGGATTACAAAATGATCCACAAGTCTTGGAGGACATGGTGACTATAATTCTCAATTTTTCAATCCATGATAGCAACAAGACGATTATTGGAGATGACCCAGAGGCAATTCCATTTCTCATATGGGCACTAAAATTGGGAGACATGGGGAGCCGCAGCAACTCTGCAGCTGCCATCTTCACTCTGTCAGCTCTTGACTCCAACAAGGAGAAGATTGGCGAGTTAGGGGCAATGGGACCTTTGATTGATCTTCTTGAACATGGCAGCATCATAGCAAAGAAAGACGCGGCATCAGCAATTTTCAATCTTTGTCTGCTCTCTGAGAACAAGTCAATAGCTACAAGGAGCGGAATTGTTGATGTGGCAATGAGAGCCATCGAAGATCAGTCACTTATCGATGAATCCTTGGCTATACTTGCGTTGCTATCAAGCAGCCATGAGATGGTGGAGATGATCACCGAGTTTGGAGGTGCCGCTTGCATGCTCGGCTCGATAAGGGAGAGTCAGTGCAAGCGCAGCAAAGAGAATGCAGTGGTAGTTCTCTTCTCAATCTGTACGTACAACCGGGCAAAGCTCAAGGAGGTCGAGGCAGATGAGAACATGAATGGGTCGCTGGCTTTTCTCGCACAGAATGGGACTCCAAGGGCAAGGAGGAAGGCTGCCGGGATCCTGGAGAAGATGAAGAAAACCATGCACAACAGGCATAGTTCTTGCTAGGACCAGCGACAAAGATGCAGTTGGAGGGAAAAGGAGGACGTCCATTTGGTGTATATATTGAGATACATATATAGCTATTTTCCTTTTCAGTATATAGGCATTGTGCAGATGCAGAGCTAGTAGTAAAGGGTGAAGAACCAAGGGGGGAATATCCATGGTTTATCTATGCTGAACAATTAGCAATTGGTAATCGTGTCGAATTGAAATTTGTATTTGCGAAAGTTTATGGTTTTACAGTGCTGCCTACTAGGGGCACTTTGCATGATTGCTATGCAGGTGCTATTTGGTCGCTGTGCAGAGCCGATCAGAGCGCTCTGCAGAGCTAGTCAGACTGGCTGAGTTGCCCCTCAGGTATTTTGCCAGGCGGCGGTCTGACCAGCTTGGGTCAAGCGGTTAGACCGGCCCTGTGTGTTTTTGGCTCTTCGACATCAAACACTTATGTAGAAATATCTTGAAATGCCTTTGTACTAGGTGTCACCTCAAATAAAATTGCGAGCCAAAACTAGATAGTAAAATACCAAATTTCAAAGAGGGTTGATCAAGTGTTCTGCTCTAGCAGTAAACCGGCTTGAAGGAAGTGGTCTGACCGAGTCGGCGGTCTGACTAGAGTTCAAAATCCCCGGTAACCGCCGGTTACCGTTTCTACCGGTGGAGACTGGTAACCGAAAAAACCGGTCGGTATCAAATTTTGATTTTCGAATTTTGGTTGGTTTTTTCTAGTTACCGGCCAATTTTTCCAGTTACCGGTTTCAAAACATCCAAATTTCAAGTTTTGATTTTTCAAATTGTGACCGGTTTTTTGCATGTTTTCCCAGTAACCGACCGGTCACCGTTACCGGCCGACGGCCAGGATTTCTCCTGATTTCAGGTTTTGGAACCTTGGGTCTGACTGACCGCCCAATTGTGGTCCGACTGGCCATCTCTGAAAATGGCTGAGAAGGTTTTAGGAATTTAAGGGATTTGGTCATGAGTTGAGTTTTGGGGTCTATGTAATTGCATTCATGATGCATGAGGCGTGTTTGGACTAACATGTATCAAGTTATGAAGAACTTGTGCTCGAAAACAACAATTTTTTGGTCTTTTATGTGTAGGGTGCTTAGAGGCAGTCATGTTCAATGGCATAGACAGGGACTAGACTCGGGGGTGAGCTGAGCTACGGTCAAGAAAGCCGAGCGGGATAGTTGGGCTCAAACGAGGCATGCACTGCTATAAAAAGGGTCATCATAGACAGTTTGGAACTGTCATCACAGACGGTTTTCTGAACCGCCTGAATTTATATGTCAGTGATAATCACGGGTTATCACAGACGGTTTGTGAGCTGTCTGTGATAAAAAATAAGACAGACGGTTTGTAACAAGAACCGTCTGTGAAGAAAACTATTGCAGACGGCTCAAACCAAAAATCGTATGTGATACTCATACATCACAAACGGTTGGTAGGCGAGTATCACAGGCGGTTGGTATATAGAACCGTCTATGATAGTACTTCATAGACGGTTTATAGCACAAACTGTCTGTGATAGTTCATTCTATACCTAATTTTTTTTCTGTTTTTTGGCTAGCCTCAAGAAATAATGTTAGCTATGCCCTTTGAAAATAAGCAAATAAAGCAGTACATTTCATTAGAATCCACCATTACAGCATCATAAGATAATGAACAGTTTACCCATCTAACACAGCAAGAACATGGCAAGAACATATCCTTATCCTACGAACCCAACTCTTAAACATAGCAAGAACACATCTCCTAGTCCTACAAACCCAACTCTTAAACATGGCAAGAACATATCTCCTAATCCTATAAACCTATGGCAAAAATGTAGAAGGAGAGATCCTAGCAGCGTGTGAGCTGGATGTCCTTGACGCCGACTTGAGCACCATCTTAGTAGCTAGCTACTTCTGCGGTACCTTGCAGCGAAGGAGAGGCGACGGAAGCGTCACCTTTGTGTCACGACGGTGAAACTGTATAAGACACTCTTACGACATTTACGAAAAGAGTGTATTGTGCAGTCGACCGTTATGTCACAACGGAGACGCTAGCTCACAGCGGTAGCCGGCGTTGTTGAGGAACAAGCTAGGAGTGGATGAAATAGCTAGGAGCAGTTAGTAGAACTCACGCATCTCGGAGTGAAAGGGAGAGAGGGAGTAATTAATATGTGGCAAGAGGTGGGAGGAACCGGTGCCTGCTGTTCGATGTGAAGAGAATGGACGGGTGAGATCAGAATCCTGAGGGAGATGCCACAGATCGGTACCGTGGCATTATCAGAGACGGTTTGTTATATGAACCATCTGTGATAATGCACATATTACAGACGGTTCGTATTAATAACCGTTATGAACGGTCTATGATGTCTTGCATTATCACAGACGGTTCATACTAACAACCATCTGTGATATTTTTATAGACGGTTATTAATACGAACCGTCTGTGATATATTGCATTATCACAGATGGTTCGGATAAGTAACCGTCTGTGAAAATATCACAGACGGTTGTTAGTATGAATTGTCTGTCATAATTGCAGTATAGAAGGTTCATAGGAACCGTCTGTGATGTAGTCGTCCAGTATAATCTCTTTTGTAGTAGTGACAGGAGAAGACAAGGGATATCAAAGGGAAGGTTAGAGCAACGGTTCATCATGTGGTGTGGTCGGTGCAAGTAAGGCGTGAGCAGGGGGAACTGACACGGAGAGATTTGTCGATGTGTGAGTCATTGGTGAACATACACGTTGCAAGCATGGGAATTGCTTGCAAATGAGGAGATGACCATGGAGTAGACTTGGGGAAGAGGTGAGGTTAATAGCCAAAACGAGAGTGTTTTGATGGGGAAGACAAAATACCAAAAATGACAATAGGATCAAAACTGTAGCACTTGAAGGGCGTTTAGAGAGTGGTTTAGTTCAAAGAGGTGCTAAGGAGGTCAAGTGTATGAAAGCTTGCTCTTTAGCGGGTTTAGGTTATGCACTTTGAAAAGCTTACATAAGTCATGTGACTGTAAAACCTGGTGTGTGTGGGGTTAACGGGTTTCTCTAGTTATGCTAATGAATAGTATATATTAGGATTAGATATAGGTTGGTTGCTCTATCTATTTGAGTGGGAGAGGTTGGTGGGCTGGGTTAGTGGCAAGCAAAGGAAAAGGCAATCGTCTCTTCTAGGATTTGGGTGTGTGCTCTTGGGTGAGAGAGC
The DNA here is from genome assembly GCA_036346245.1 of Bonia amplexicaulis. Taxonomy (NCBI): domain Eukaryota; kingdom Viridiplantae; phylum Streptophyta; class Magnoliopsida; order Poales; family Poaceae; genus Bonia; species Bonia amplexicaulis. The sequence continues at coordinate 11,085,633 of CM070744.1, read as the reverse complement.
TATCTTCCATGGTGGAGTGGTTATAAATCAAATATCTATAAGTTGCAATAGGTCAACCATATTCATCCCTTATGTTGTGTTATTGATCTTGTTGGTTTTGCTCTTGTTTTAGTTGATGTTTTTGTCCTCTCTTCTTCCCTCTTCAACTTACCAGTTTCAAGGACGTGTAAGAGCTAGAGATGTCTCATGAGGATTACATACTATCCATCTAGAAACTAGCTAGATGCAGCAACATCTTGTAGTTTGCCTGGTTTGATTCGATTTGGAGCCTTTCTTAAGAAATTGTGTTCCTGGAGTTTTAGTCACGAACCTTTGGATGGTCTAGCTTGCTGTGATATGTAGAGGCCTATTTAAAGCCATATTGGCCATATTAAACTCACGAACAAGTCATCTCTCAAGCTTTTAAGTTTTGCCAAGTTTGGTGCAACCTTGCTTGTTTTAAGTAAAGGTTGGAATTTTGGCTAAGATCCATGCAATCTGGGGATGGATTAGATTCTTGATATCCTTAGGAAGGTGTATAAAAAATCTAAAGTCATTTGGACTTGTATTTTGAGGATTGCACCGTTTTGGGTTCTAGCTCGGGCTAATCTCCAGGTCTGGTTAGGGGAGTGGTTAGACCATCCCACACCAGCGGCCGGGCAGACCAGTGCTCCTTAGCGGTCTGACCGGTTTTGAGGATTGAATTCCGTTTTGCTTCCACGCTTTGGTGGTTTTTTGTTGGTTGGTTAATCTGATTTTACTTGCTTTCAGTAGCTAGTGGAGTAAAGATTTAGGAATACCATCTGAGAGGTTGAATTTGAAGTCATGTTCTTGGTCATTTGAAACTTGCAGCAGAATGAACTTTCTGCAGAGTAGCAATCTGTAGAATGTGGAGCAGTAAGAATTTTGTGTGCTCAGTCCCTGTTTGGTCCCTGAGAACCTTCATTAGTTGGTTTTTCATACAATTTGGGATACCAATTTAAATTCACGTGTTCAAAATGGGCCTTTAAACATAGTAACTAATTAACAGCATGTCAGAGTTCAGACGATTTATGATGCATAGTGGCAACACCAACACCAATTACTTGCCGGAAAGCGCTTACACATAACTAAGAAACCGCTGTTAACAGAGTTGGACCTTCCTTGAGAGGGTTCAAGTCTGGCAGAATTCAGCTGGAGTCATCGAAACCGTTCCTGGTGTCTCGAGATTTTGAAGCTCAAAATTTGGTGTCCAAGTGCAACTGCAAATTTACAACCCTTCCTGCTGCCAGGCATAGTACACTGGGCTTCTACTGAAAAATGGCCACCAAAATGCAAGTGGAAATTACTAGTCATGCATGAAGGGTCCCAAGGTTACCAACAATTAGTCAGAATAGGTTGGGTCCCAATGTAGCTACTAGTACAATCTAGGGAGGGGTACAGGGTAGCGACATGTCTGTAAATTTTATCATGTTGTCTGTAGATCATAGTTGGTGTTACTGAGGGGACTTGTTGCACGGCAGAGCCTGCGGAGGCAGTTACTCTTTTTGTCTGGTGTATCATTCCCTTGCAGAAATATTGTTGTTTGGACCACTTGGATGCACACTGGTATACACTGTTGGGAGCAACCTGTTTGCAAAGAAAATGTAGGGGCTGTTCTTTTTGACTAAGGCTTATAGCTTTTAGACTGTTCGCACGAAAGATTACAGAGTAACAGAAACTCATTTGTCAATATAAATGAAGTCGGTATAGCATGTACTTCAATTAACTAGTAAATCATATCTTAAAAAATGTCGGGACCCCGGATTACCGAATCCGGACCCTCTGTGTATTACAGCACTAGTCCCAGATCAAAGCTAGTGCACACAACAAACAAAGGATGAATACATAACCAACAACGCTTTATTACAATAATAGAGAGTACAGACCAAAATGCCTCTTTACTACAACTGAGGTTTCAAGACCTCGCAAACTCACAAAAGATAAAGCACAATGAAGCAAAAGATAACCAATGGAAGACCCATCAATACGCCACAGGCGATTGACTGGGGAAGCGCAACCTAGTACTCCAGAAAGCCTTCGTCGAATCCACACGCGAAGTAGTTGTAATCTCTTTCTTGAGCTTCATAATCCTCTGAGATTTTATTTTATGTGTAGCATGTGAGTACATAAAGTACTCCGCAAGTCTTGGGAAAATGCAATAGATGCAAGGCTTAACAAAGGAAGGTTTTATGGTTCTTTTGCACAAAGTAATATTTTATTTCAAATACCATTAAATATTTTCGAAGGCATTAGTTTAATAAAGTAATTGTTTTAACAGAAACTATTGACAACTTTGTAGTGAAGGTTTCAACCACCAACACTAAACAACTGGCTAACCGCCAAAGTTCAAAACCACGGGTTAAACCACCCACACTAAACAACTGGCTAACCGCCAAAGTTCAAAACCACGGGTTAAACCACCCACACTGGCTACATTCGCCAGGACAACAACTCCGAGAGTTCCAACCACTCTCGGTTCCCAAAACTTTTATTTTAAAACCAAAACCGAAACCAAAGATCTACCATGTGAAAGCATTCCTTGCCCGCCCTTGACCGTGGGCACGGCTATTCGAATAGTTTTACACTCTGCAGAGGTTGTACACTTTACCCACAAGAGACAAGTTATCTTAATAGTCAGCATGCTTCCTTAGGCATGAGACCCAGATAATTCATCACAAAGCCTTTACCTTACTCTAGTCTAGCTAGACACCACCACCGAGGTTTCACCGTGAAGGGTTAACCACCCATGACGAAGCCCCTCTTGCGCCGTATGAGTACAAGAACCCGCCCTCACTCAATAACCAAGAACCACGGTATCCACTTTCCATCGGTGGTACCTAAACTAGTCTATTATAAGTTAATCGCCTAGGTCGCACCCATATAGACATGTGGTTGTACGGTAGTGCTCGGGCGGACAAACACAAGAGTCGGTCCTTAATTGACTAGGCGGAACATACACTTTTCAAGATCTCGTGCTAACCGCACCAATCCAAACCAACCATCCGCCCCGCCTAAACAATTTTCACAATTGCTTTTATTTCACAAGAACCGTGGCAACACCAATTGCCACTCACATCCGAACAAAAGAATAGATCACGAAATGTAATTACCATTCCAAGGTTACTAAAGTTATAAAGCATGTCTAAGCATCTTACTACCGATACAACAATTATCAAAGAATTTGTAATAATCTCAATAATGAGACAAAGGAAACTTAGGGTGTCAAAGGTACATGGTTGTCAATGCCAAATGAGGGCATAACAATCATCGGTTTAACTATTACTTCTACAACAGAAATTATCATTTTATGTAACATAACAATGCATTAACTTTTAAAATAATTTAAAAACATTTCTCAAACATAGGTTCAAGATGATCAAAGGAGACTTGCCTTCGTGTGCGCTGTCTTGACTTTCTTGTCATGGTCGACAAATTCTTCTATGACGCCGGATTCTACGCACGAAACGATTTAATACAAAAGAATAAATAAATACAAATAAAATCACAAAAATATAAAATATATACTGGAGGAAAGGTTAAGATTTTATATGAATTTAGGAGAAAGAATCAACGGATTCGGAGTTCGAATGAGGGAGAACGAGTAATTGGAAGTTTTAGATATCACATGAAATGATAACAAAATCCGAGAATTCCTTTTTAAACAGAACGGGGTCGAATGGTTGCGAAGTGGTGGCGAACGGACAAAATGGAATAATGGAGACGAGGCAAAGGTAGTGACATGGTTACGGCGTCGAGGAACGACGGCAATCACTGGCGGTGAGGGGAAACGGCAGTGATGGCGATGTTGCGACAACGGCAGATTGGAGGGAGATAGTACCGGGTATGGAACGTAGAGATGTAGGGTGAGCACGGGCTAAACTGCGGCTTGGCAAAGCTAGGAAAATTGTCGTCTCAGCCGGAAACCCATCGGAGACGGCGCAATCGACGTTTGAACGATGTCGGGAAGGGAAAAGGAAAAAGTTGATATCTTGATGCTCGGTGAGGCGAATCCAAAACCATTTGAAAGGTAGCTACCTGGGGTGGTTTGGCACGATGTGACGCGAACGGATTGGGGAAAACATCTCCGGATAGATGGGGACACGAGATGCCATCGGCGGCCATGGCGAGGTGTCGGAGGCAAAAATTTGTGGAGGCTTTTTGGGGAAACGGAAGTGAGCACGGCGTAGAACGCGGCGAGGCAAGTCTAAGAAAAATTACGGCACATGCTAAAACTCAGCAGAGATGACGAATCGACGCCGGAGTCAAAAATGACATTTTCATGAAAGTTCAATTTCTCACAATTGGCTCCATGAAAATTAAATAAAATGGTAGATAAATTGCTTGGAGGTTAGGACACAATATGACGCGAACAAAAATCAAAGCGCCACCGAAAAAGTGGTGTACGCGAAGGCAAGGTTTCAGTGTCTGCTCGACCAGTCGATGAGGACTCGGGAGTCTTTGAGTGACTACCGAAGCATGGCGAGAACGCGCCGAGGCGAACTCAACGCATGCAGACGGCTCGGCCAACGGACATCGGATGGTGGCGAAACACGGCGGAGAAGACATTTGGCGTCCGACGGGTTGGCATCGGTATTCCGGGCAAACGGAGAGGAGTTAGAGGGTGAGGTTTGCGGCGAAACGAAGAGGAGAACGTCGGAAACACAATGCTCACCTCGGTTTTGACAGAACACCCACAGTCGGCGCGCAGCGAGGAGAGAAACGACGGCGCGGTTTGGCCATGGTGGTCCGGCGATGCTCCGGTGAAGGCGAGGGGAGCACCGCGTAGAACGCGAGAAGGCAAAACCAACGGTGTGGTCAAAAGTGACCGGACTCCACTGTAGGCGTCGCAAAAGGCTGACGAACACCTTTCGGTTCACAAAAGTAAAATGGAGATTGTGGAGAGAAGAAAGGGAGTGGGGACTTGAAATTTTCGGGGGTGGATGAGGATTACAAGGGGCACACGGTGCTCTCTTTCATAGGGGCGGAGGTGGACCGGAGAGGGAGATCAACGAACGAATGTCTTTCGGTGGCGGTTCGTTTTCTCGTGAAAATGCACATAAAGGAGTGGGGAAACGGTTAGGAATGGAATGCTCTTGATGAGAGGAAGTTAACGCACTTGATTTCGTGAGAAACGGTTGAGAAAATCAAAAGATATGGAAGTTTGAAAATTCCAGCCGTGGCGAGCGACGCGCTCGGGCCTGCGCGACGGTTGGGAAGATGTTCACTCTCTCTCCCCTTTCTTTTTTTTTTGTATTTTTGTTTCAGATTTTGAAATTGAGCTCAAACAAACTCCGAACATTCTAAAAAAAATTTTGAAACTTTCTTGAGGCTCAAAGAACTCAAATAAAATATTTTTAGCAAATATTAATATTAAATTTTATTTTATTAAATAAAAATTCTAATTAAGATTTAGTTTTAACCAAATAAATTCAAAAATTTCAAAAATTTGAAAATAGGGTATAAATGGATAGATTAGAATTTTAGATAAATTTAGAAATTTTAATGGCTCAATCGGAGTCAAAACGAAAAAGAACGGGCTCTCGGAAGTTTGAAAAGAGAGAAAGAATAAACCGATTTTCGAATTATTTTGAACCGAAAAATCAAATTATGACGTCATCAAGCGAAATGATTTTGAAATGAATTATTTTTCTGAGGAAAATGAATTTAGGACGCCAGCAAGGATTTTAATTTTCTGACCAAATTATTTTTGTAAAGAAAAATAATTTTATTCATTGACCGGTTTTATCAGCGAGAGAGAAAAGAGAGAGAGAAAAGAGTGGACGGTCGGATGAGCGATGCGACGCAAGGAAGAAATCAGGACCGTCGGATGGAGAGCGAAGGAGTTAGGCGAAGATGGGCGCACGAGATTAGATCGGTCACAGAGAATTAAATTTGATTTAGATTTTCAGAAAACACCAGAAAATTCAATAAAGCTCGAAAAAATATGAAATTAATTCCAAAAGTTCCAGAAATATTCAAAGAACTTCCGGAGACATTTTGGACTTAATAAAATATTTTCAACTCTTGGTATTTTAATTTTCATAGTTAAAATACTTTTTATTTTCAAAATAGATTTTAAAACTCCAGAAAAACTCAGAACACCAAATAAAGGACAACTAAATCCAAATAATTTATTTGAATTAGGATTTTTATAAAAAATCAAAATATCATTTTATTTAATAATTTTTTTTTAAGTTTTTACTTTAGATTACTTTTCAAATCCAGGTTTCTAAAAGTAGAAAATCGTGGCAAACAAAATTCAAATTTCATACAAACAAAATCTTATTTTTATTTTAAACTAAATAAATTTTATTTTATATTTTAAATTAATTCTTTTTTTTCTCCGAAAATTTGGAATAAACAGCTGGGCTGTTACAAAAAAACACTCCGTTTAAAATGTAATTATTGTAGAAGAGTTAAAAATAAAAATCAAAAACTGAAAAAGAATAGGACCGTAGTCATGCACGATTTACGCGTGCAGAGTTGCAGAGACTGCATAACTAGTTAGCAGAAATATACATACTTGCATCATTTTTTTCCTTTTCTGAAGTTCAAATTTTTAGATAGGATATTGCACATAGGTTTGTAGCATCTAAAATTCGAGACCAATAGAAATTTGAGTCCCAAAAGAGAATTATCAAAATTAACATGGTCAGGAAGCTGGTCTCCTATGGTCCAACAACAATGGGCGCAACATTCGGGAAAAAAATCTTAGTTCTACATATTTGAACATTCAATCAGCTGCACCCATGGTCTCTGCCACCTTGAAATTCTCAGTATTTCTAACAATGCATACATATTGCATAAATTCCATTTGACAGACACTGTTCTCTTTAAGATGTATCGCCTTCCTCATTAGAGACAGCTTGATTCAGAGATACAACAGTGTTCCCTTCGTCTGTACTGGCACCAACAGTTGGAAGTTCATTCTTGCCCTCTTCCTGATTACCAGCATCAACAGCCATGCTGCCATCGGTGTTATCCTGATCTTCTAATTTGGATACATCAATTTTGTCATAAGCTCCATCATCCGTGGCAGTGTTGTCACCACTCTGTGCATTCGAAATGTTATGTTGAACTGAAGCCACTGCCGCATTGTTGTCCACATCCATCTGAACTTCCTGCAGCTTCTCCATCAGAAGCCCTATTGTAAGATCAAAAAGGCAAACTAGAGAGAAATGTATGGCCGTTTTAAAAAAATTTCTAATTGGTTAAAACTAAGTTTATAATGCGAAAGCATAAATCAATTTAGTTTAGCACAAATAAGGTCTAAATCAACTAGATTCACCTAAGTGCACCAAAACCTTAAGTTTATGTCAAAATTTCAATTCTAGGATGACAAACAATCATTTTAATTCTATGAATATAAATTGTTTGAATGTAAATTGAGTACAAAAAAACAAATCACAATGACATGGTTCCTTTTTACCGTGGTGTTCGAAGACTTACCGGTCTCTTCTAATCCACGTTGAGGTAAGCCCAAACTAATTGGACTGGCTCTATGAATTAAGCCAAACACCTTAATCCACTAGTAGTACATCTTTCCCGCTCCGGGTAGGTAAGCTCCAACCTTCACAAGTTGCCGAGTCTTCTCACAATCTTCTTTGAGAAGATCACCACGCACGACGCCTCCAACGCCATCTACGAGTCGGCAACCTCCAAGAGTAATAAGTCAAACTCTTTGCTTGACTCTCACTACGTGCAATGAATGCACAAGTTTAAGTGGATACGAAATCCACATCTAGATATAACACATGCAATCTAGAGCCTTTCTCCTTGCTCACAAGGTACAACACATGTACAATTGAGAGAAAAACCTTACACTAGCTCAAAAGAATAAAATAGAGTTCAGCAACATTCTCTCCAACCGGTCACAAGGGGTTATTTATACCCCACACAACGAACTAGTCATTGGGGATAAAAACTAGGCAATCCGGTAGTACCGCCGTTATATGGGCGGTACTACCACTCTTCGCTGTAACGGTCAGAAAACTAATCGTTATTTAGCAATTCCGATAGTATCGCCACACAGAGTCTGATATTACCGCGGTAGTACCTCTCCACACATGTGGATCTACTGATTTACATGGGAGAAGAAAACCCTCCAACATATGTCTCTCTGAAAAAAAACATACCGCTACACAAGCGGTCGTACTGTAACTCTGGTAGTACCGCTTACACAGAGCCGACAGTACTACAAATAGGTTAGACTGCTCACATAGAGTCGGTACTACCAATCGTCGACCACAGTGGTCTTCGATCACATTGTCTGATTCAACCACACAGGTCTCTAACCACGTTGGTTTTGACTGCACAGGTATCCGACCACGTTGGTTCTGACCATGTCGGTTCAACCACAATAGTTTGACCACGTTAGTTCGACCATATTGGTTCGACCACGTCGATCTTCGACCACACAGGTCTTCGATCACCACGTTGATCTTCGACCACACAGTTCTTCGACCACCAACAAACACCGCAATACCGTGATCCCAACGTCGGTAGTTCCGCCAAGCGGTAGTACCACACAACACACAACGATAATTCCGATTATTCTGAAAGGTGGATATACTTCTACAGACTTTGCAAAACACATTTATAAATTATAGTATCATCCACAAAGTGATCAACCATTTGCAAATATAAGTCTCGTACCACAAGGAGTAGAAAACAATATGATGATACTCAAACTATTAGACATGATCCCTCTTAATAATACAGCAAACCTATACAACCAATCCGATCTTCCAACCAAACACCAAGACCGATAAAAGATTAGAAACACATTCTTAACCCTAACTAGTCATATTTTTGCCTTGAGTTTCCTCTTGAAGGTTGATAATGCATATCTTCACTTCAAGTCCGAGTCATTATCTTGATATGCATCAACACATGATGCATCCTTCACTTGAACTCCATTAACACATAATGGGTTTTCACTTGACTCGATGATCAACTTATGATTATCTCCTCTTGGACATGCATTAACTCATGATGTATCCTCTTCTTGACTTGGTAATCTTCAACATATGAAGTTATCACAAGTCATCCTCATCTGCGGAATCTAACATATTCATCCAACTCATGAAAAATATTAGTCCACAAATCAATTGCTATCAATTACCAAAACTTTACCATTAACTCATAATGAAGGGACTAGATTCTACAATCTTTTCTTTTTGGTAATTCATGACAATCTCAACTAATAATGAGATAAAAGATTTATTTGTGAGTACACAATATGTACACAATAATTGTATACTCTAGGATAAGCTTTTTACACAATTAACTCATTTGAATGGAAGTGTTTGTATTTGAGATTAATTGCTAGTAAATCTTACTCATCCTGTTATCATTAATCATCCAACCATTAACATATAATGGAGGAACTAGGTAATAACCCGATTGTAATTGATTTAATATAAATCAATCATGAGTATATATGAACTACACAAGCTATATATACTCAAATGATATATTTCAAAGTAAAGATTCTTAATATGTGAAAAAAGGAATATGGATCAATACTAATAAAACAACAAAACATAGAGTGAACTCCCCGTAAATGTGTACATACAAGAATGTATAATAAAAGCATATGCACATATTCAAGTTAGACTATTGATGGAGTTCAATCTATATTTTGGATATGAGGAATGCACTAAGATATAAGAACATGATGTCGAATGCATGCCTCTGTGATTTTTAGCTTTTCATCCAAATGAGACTAAGAAATAGCATAGTCAATAAACAAGTTAGTCACATAACCGCATTTGTCATTAATCACATCCAAATAAGACTATGCAATATCTTTACTATTATAAAAGTGTGAGTTAGTGGTTGGTCCATTCTCCCTCCTTTCTTCTTAGCCATCCGATTTGATCTGCACCATTCGTCTCTCTCCTCCTCTGCGTCTTCGTGGTCAGCCAGCACCGCACCAGTCACCGAGGTCACCATCACGCCGCTGCGAGGCTCATCCCCGGGTCACCGCTCCCGGGTCCATTGATACCGGCCTCGTCGAGCAGAGCCTAGCTGCCCCTCCGCCATCCAAAAGTCATGGGAAATGTGGCAGCCAAAATTCGTGCTCGCACGACCACAAGTAGGCTAAGGGGAGTGCAGTGGTGGTCGCGGTTTGGCTTAGGATGGTCTGGAGAAGGCCGACGGTGTTGAGCATGGGCGACGAGCGAGAGTAGGCAGCGGCAGCGAGCTAGGGATGATGGGGCCCGACGAGGAAGAGTGGAACACGGTCGCGTCGGTCAGGCGGTGCTAAGGGAGGCCTTAATTTGAAGAAATTTTGGATGGGGAGGCAAAGCGAGGTAGTGGCCATTGCATACCGGATTTTGGGACGAAGATGGCGGAGCCGCACCGCTGGGGCTTGGGCTACGTGTGCCTCGCCGCCGGGACGAAGGGCACCAGGGCTTGGGCTAGGCGGCCTGAATGTCAGCCGAAAGACCTCACTGATGCTTCCTAAGAAAAAAAACGAACTCACACTGCAGTACTGCAAACTGCACTAGTATTTTCGGGTGATGAATAGTAACTGAAGAATGGAGAGAAACTTCAGAAACACAAGGGATGTATTGAACTGCTTAAACAATGAATTACAGAGAGAGAGAAAATATTATTTTGGGTCTTCTTCCCCTTTTATAGTGCAAAATAACTGACTACATGTATGCATCTACTCTAACACTTACGATCCAAAATACTCGGTATATTTCACTGAACCGAAAGCACTCAGTTTACATGCACCTATTCTTACGCATATCATCCTGGAAACCAGGTCTTCCTAGACTTAGCAAAACAAGAATTAGTCAACATTTCACCCCCCAAATTGTTGATGCGTTTGATCTCCCTGATCCCATTCTTTCTCAAAGTTCCTGAAAGCGAACTCGCCCAAGTGGCTTGGTAAATATGTCTGCAAGCTGATTCTCAGTTCTGACAAACTCCATAATGATCTTGCCTTTATCAACACAGTCTCGGATGAAATGAAACCAGACATCTATGTGCTTGATCCTGTCATGAAATACAGGATTTTTACGTAGAGCAATAGCTGACCGATTGTCCAACTTCAGCTTTGCAGGTGCAATTTCCTCATGCTTCAGATCACCAATTAGCTGACTGAACCAAATTCCATGGCATGCTGCAGTTGTTGCGGCAATATACTCCGCCTCACAAGAAGAGAGTGCAACCACCTTTTGCTTCTGTGATTGCCATCCAATCGGACTTTCTCCAAGAAAATAAACTACCCCTGTGGTGCTTTTCCTATCATCAATATCTCCTCCCAGGTTGTTGTAGCTAAAACCGATCAAACCCGGGTCCTTGCCTTCTTGCTTGACGTAGAGACATGCAAAATTCAGAGTACCAGCTACATATCTAAGTATGTGCTTGACTGCCATAAGATGATCTTGCTTGGGATCTTCCATAAACCTGCTCACATATCCAACTGCAAATGAGATATCAGGACGTGTATGCACGAGATACCTTAAACTGCCAACAATGCTTCGGTAGACAGTGACATCTATTGCAGGTTCTTCACTCTTTCTTGACAGTTTCAGCCGAGGTTCCATGGGTACTACACACGGATTGCATTCTGCAAGTCCAACCTTTTCTAGCAGTCTTTTGGCATATGCATAATGGTTCAAGAGATGCAACCAGCCTTTTGCTGAACTTCAACACCTAGGTAGTAACTCAAAAACCCCAGATCAGTCATTTTGAATTTTTTTTTCTTCATCTCTGTCTTGAAACTGTTTACAGCTAATGGATCTGCACCTGTGATCACCAAATCATCAACATATACTCCAACTAACAACATGTTACCTTTTGATCCATGCGTGTAAATGCCATGTTCTGACACACTCCTGGTGAAACCGAGTTAAGACAAAGTGTGATCCAACTTAGCATTCCAAGCCCTCGGTGCTTGTTTTAACCCATACAGTGCTTTGTGCAGTCGCAATACCTTGTGCTGTTGCTTGTCTTCGACAAAACCTGGAGGTTGAACAACATACACCTCCTCTTCCAGTTCCCCATTTAAAAATGCTGACTTCACGTCCATGTGGTGAACATCCAGCCTTCTTGCGCTGCCATTGCAAACAGCAATCTAACAGACTTCATACGGGCAATAGGAGAGAATAACTCATCAAAGTCGATGCCATGCTGTTGGATGTAGCCCTTTGCGATGAGACGTGCTTTGTGTTTGACCACGACCCCCATCTCATCACGTTTCAGTTTAAACACCCATTTCAAGCCTATTGCCTGATGCCCTAGTGGCAAATCCACCAGACTCCAAGTCCTATTGCTTTCGATGGCTTGCATCTCCTCTGCCATTGCTTGTCTCCAGGACTGATGCTGTTTGGCTTCAACATACGAGGTCGGTTCCTCAGCCACTGTGAAATGCAGCTCGCTCACTAGGTGTGAGGTAGCCAACACGTTGTCCACTATGCGAAAACGAGGTAGCACTTCCTCATCATCAACCGTGGCGAGAGCTTCAGTGGTGGGGGAGACAAATTCCACTCCGGTCGCCGTGGCTGCCGGAGTCTAGTTTCCATGTGCTGACGGGCTACCATGTCCAGCTATCCCACCTCCATCCTGGTCACTATCCACTGCACTTTGCAGTGGCTCTTCTTGATACTTGATGACGAAATCTCCGGTGCTGAAAACCATTTGTCCTGTGGTCATCCTTGTCCAGTCCCAGCTCCGGTCATCATTGAACACCACATCACGTATCACATGAACACGATTTGTGGCAGGGTCGTAGACCCTGTAACCCTTGATTCTGGCTGGATAGCCAATAAAAACCATTGGGGTGCTGCGGTCATCGAACTTCCCTTGCGTCGGCTTCGTGTTCTTCACATGTGCAACACACCCAAAAGTTCGGAGGTAGTGCACTACCTTCTTCGACGAACGATTAAGAAGGTAGACTGTGGTGGCAACCGCCTTTCTCCAAAATTCTGCTGGCATCTTCATTGCCTTGAGAAGACACCTTGCCATGCCGACAATCGTTTGATTTTGCCTTTCGACCACGCCGTTCTGCCGTGGCGTGTAGGGTGCTGAGTAGTGCCGCTCAATGCCGAGACTCAAGCAGTCCTCCTCGAATTGAGTCGAGGTAAATTCACCCCCATTATCTATGCGGAGGACACATAGATTTCTCCCGGTCTCGTTCTCACCCGCTGCTTGCACACGTTTGATCGCCGCCGGTGCCTCACTTTTAGACGTCAACAACTCCAACCACATATAACGGCTAAAGTCGTCGACCAGCAAGAGGAAGTATCGCCGACCTCCATTGGTAGCTGGAGTAATTGGGCCGCACAAATCCCCGTGCACCAGGTCCAGACGATCCTCGGTGCGAAACCTTGCTTTCTGCGGAAATGAGCATCTCCTTTGCTTCCTGGCAAGACAGGCCTCACAAAGCTGATCAACATGCTTGAATAAAGGCATGTCGCGCACCATGCCTCGGCGCACCAGCATATGCAGGCTGTCGAAGTTGAGGTGGCCATATCGAGCGTGCCATCGCCACGCCATGTCTCCCTTCTGCGCCAACAGACACACCGGCCGAGCAACCTCGAGCTGCATCACATAGAGTCGATTTGGTCCCCGTCTCACATTGAGCAGTAGTTGATGTTGATTGTCCCAGATTTTTAGAATCCCGTGTTCGATCTCCACCTTTGCGCCATTCTCGTCGAGCTGTCCTACGCTGAGAATGTTGGCACAAAGGTCTGGGATGTAGTAAAGACCTGTGAGTGCCCGTTGTGCACCCCCGTGGCCGGCGAGTAGCACTGTGCCACTGCCTCGAATGTCAATATGTGATCCATCTCCAAATTTGACAGAGCCTACCACGCCGGTCTCGAGGTCTGCGAATAGTTATTTCCAGCCTGTCATGTGGTTCGTGGCACCCGTGTCCCAAACCAGGTGTGGTCATTGTCAGCTCCATCCATGTCGAGCAGCATCTGCTCATGCACCTGCGTCGCTGCCTCCACTCGTGTTTTGATGGATGACCTACCGAATTCATTGGCCGGTGCGTGCGCCTCCAATGGCGTCTCCTCACTGCGTGCTGTGATCCACGTTGTCTTGCCACATGCTTGTGCCATGAGAAGCGTTGGCTCATCGTCATCATTCTGGTCAGCAATTGCCATCGCGTCTTGATTGTTGGCATTCTCGGGCCCAATGACCGAGTTTGCCACAGTTCCGACACTTGTCGTCGCGGCGCGGCCGGCTCCTGCTTTCATGTCCACCAGAGTCGCCGCGTCCAGTGTTGCCGCTCCGATCACCCGTGCTGCCATGCCCATCATCATCAGTGCGCATGTGATCACCACGCCCATCATCATCAGTGCGCCTGTGATCACCGCGGCCACAATGTCGATTTCTGCCGCCTGCGCGGAAATTCCTCGAGGATCCACTCCCCGACAACCGATCCTTATACCGGGCAACCCGTTCCTCCTCAGTGAGGTAGAGCTTGCCGCCAATGCTTGGACGTGCACCAGCGCTCAATCGGTCTTCGATCGCCTTGAGTCGTCCCGCCACCTCTTCAACCGACAGCGTTTCCACATCGAGTAGAGTTTCGATGGAAAGAGCGATCTGGTTGAATTGGGGAGGAACAACGCGCAGCATCTTCTGCACCACCCTGGGCTCCTCAATGTCGACGTCGAGCATCTTCAGCGAGTTTACGAGGCCTGTGAGACGCATTGTGAAATCGTCCACATTCTCGCCGTCGCGAAATGAAATGTCTTCGAACTCTCACCGGAGTTGCTACTCCTTGGCTCTTCGAACTCTGTCAACGCCAACACGCATCGTCTTGATGGTGTCTCACGCGACCTGGGTTTGTTGGCGATGATCGAAATCATCTCCGGCGGCACCGCACGACAAATGGCCTCCAGCGCCATCATGTCCTCCTGCGGTTCAGCCTCGCCGGACTCAACAACGCTCCACAATCCCCTTGCCCGAAGCATTACCTTCATGAGTGCAGACCAGTCGTCGTAGTTGGTTCGTGTTAGCACTGGATACACCGTGCCTCCGCCAACCTCCCTCACCACCTTCTGTACCACCAGGGCCTGACTACCGCTGCCGCTACCGCCGACGCCGTCCTGACGTGCTCCAGAGTGGAAAAGTGTGAGAGAGCGTCGTGGTGAAAGAGAGCGACTTCTGGCCATCTAGGATCGAGCACAACACTCGCTCTGATACCAAATATCAGCCGAAAGACCTCACTGATGCTTCACAGGAAAAAAACGAACTCACACTGCAGTACTGCAAACTGTACTAGTATTTTCGGGAGATGAATAGTAACTGAAGAATGGAGAGAAACTTCAGAATCACAAGGGATGTATTGAACTGCTTAAACAATGAATTACAGAGAGAGAGCAAGCTAGTCTTATTCTGGGTCTTCTTCCCCTTTTATAGTGCAAAATAACTGACTACATGCATGCATCTACTCTTCACTGAACCGAAAGCACTCAGTTTACATGCACCTATTCTTACGCATATCATTCTGGAAACCAGGTCTTCCTAGACTTAGCAAAACAAGAATTAGTCAACACTGAAGCACTCCTCAAGAACTCTTGCATCCGCCGGCACTGCCCAAGCCGTCCTCCTCGTCACTCCCAGCGGTGGCGGCGTGCACGTCAAATCCTGTCCGCTCGAGCTCCCTCTTCCGATGTCGACAATGCAAGCGGCGGTTAGAATCTGGTGCTGACAGCGGACCCCAAGCCTCGGCTGCAGTGGACGGCCAGGTTCCACGAGCTCTTCGTTGATGACTATGGCAGCGTCAGATTTGGGAAGAAGGGAGGGGAGGTGAGGAAGAAGAAGGGCAAAGGCCAACTTTTTTCATGTGATTTTGGGGTAAAAAAAAAGGGAAAAAACTGAAATACACGAAGTGTGGCGAATCTGAGCTTGTTTTCATGTTTGTAGTGGCACTAGGGATATAAACTAGCCGAGCTCGAGTGAATTTGGTCTTCCAGACTCGAGCTCGATAGAAACTCGAGCTGAGGCTCGAGTTGGGGTCCGAGCCTAAACCCAAGCTCAAGTAGACTCGAGCTCGGCTCGTTGAAGCTCGATAACAATTAAAATAATTTATTATGCATTATTTTTCAATAATAAAAAAATTTTGAGCTCGAGTTCGGTTTTAGTAAACTCGATAGCAATCAAAATAATTCAAACACACACTAATTTTCAATAATAAGAAAAACTCGAGCTCGAGTTCGACTCAAGTAAGCTCGGTAAGAGTTAATATGTATCAATATTTAAGCTCAAATCGATGCTTACGAACTATTGTAGTTCGGCTCGATGAAGCTCGCGAGCTCGATATCAAGCTCGAATTCGGCTCATTTAAAGTTCGAGCCGAGCTCGAATAGAGCCTAGAATGAGCCAAACTCAAGTAACTCGCGAGCTTTGAGCTTTTTTTTACAGCCTTAAGTGGCGCCATATCATGGAGAAAAATATTTTCTATGGCAAATCCTCAAACTTACATTTTAGAAAGGCAAGTTATCAATTTTCGCTTTTCTTAGGGGAGGGGGAGCCGACGCCATCACTTTGTTTTTTAAGTAGTAACTAGTTAAGTGCCCGTGCATTGCTAAGAAATATCTTATGTACATCTTTATTTATCAATTGAAACATCATAGCATGTACAGTGAGATTTGCATTAATAAAAAACCATTTTATGTCGAATAGAAATAAAAAGATTTTAAAACATTGCAATTGTTGTATAGACATATTGAATTTGGTGATAGCGAGACATGACAAGCACACTTAACATAGATAACTCGCATTAGCCATAGATTCGAAGGTCTAAGGAATTACAAACCAAGCATGTATGTGTCATCCCGACCAATCTAGAGGAAAAGAAGATGAGAGGCAACAACACAGATCTCAAATAATTCATAACACGTATAAGTCACAAGAGAAATTTAACATCAAGCATGTCTGCGCCATCTCGATTGAAAGTACATGTAGTGTTGGGCAACTCAAAATAGGTTGAGACAAAAAAAACATAATAAATTGATAGTTCATTACAAATAACATGGAACACGAAAGCAATGATGGGTCTAAAGAGCTTCGTAAGTAAATTCATTATTATCTGGAAAATCATTTCTTTTTCCACCCTTCTACTCAATAAGTCCATGTAGATGACGATTTGCTAGAGCTTGGTTCCTCATCTCTACAACAAATATGGACATAATGTCTAATCGGCATGGGCACCGTGGTAAATGATGCACGTAAAACTGCATATCAAGCTAATGGAAATAATTATTAGAGAGATGCAAAAGAATTAGTATAATAAAGACATAGAGACGTATACCTTCGAATTCATTGGCATATCTTGAATTCGAGAAGAATATGAATTCGCTCTCTATTGTCATCGACAATCTACCTAAATATTAATCATAGCAATTAAAATAGATATGTATAACAACGTGATGTGAAACAACAATGGCATAGTGTAACATCCCAAATTTCGAGTTTTGAAAAATTTAAATTCAAATTAATTATTTTAAAGCAATTAGCTTTTATTTGGTTTTTCTTGTGCTTTTCTGGATTTTATTCCAAAATCTAAAACAAGAAAATATATTTTAAATATTTTAATAAAGCCAAACAGAGTTCAATTTATTTTTCCCAACCTTCCCAGAATTTTTAATTAATTTTTGAGAATTTTCTGGAATTTTTAGATACTATTTATTATTTTTCTAAGTATTTATAATGTATCTAGTATTTTCTGAAAATTTAATCCGAAAATTAAATCCGAATTAACCTCGGGCCGCCACGTGTTTCGCCCGGATTGAATCCATCTCTCTCCTCGATTTAATCTCAGCCCTTCATCACAACTTACCACTTCACTTAAATCCAACGGCCGCGATCTATCCACTTGCCATGTGTCAGCAATCCGACGACCCGTACCCCTTCACCCTCTCTCTTTCTCTCACCGACGGGTGGGCCCCACCCGCCATATGTTTCTTCTACCTCACCTTCTTCCTCCTCTCACTCTCTCTCTCTCTCCTCCATTAGAGCCGAAATTAAAGCTTCAATTCCGGCCGTTTCCTTCGCTTTAACTACCGATTGATTGCGCATTGAGAGCCCCCAATCACTCCTCCACTAATTGCCGGCCGTTTTCCCCCTTTAATTCCCCTAATCACGGCGTAATCACTCCATTTTTCCTTCGCCGCCCTCCTCCCTCCTCTCCCGCCTATAAAAGCCCCCGACCTCCTTCTAAGCACCGCCTCCTTCCTCCACCTTTCCCCACCTCGCCCGAGCCTCCCGAGCTCCCCCTCGCCTCGGCACCGTGCGCCCATGCCGCCGCCACCTGCCTCCGCCACCGCCGGTGGGCTGCACTTCACCCGTGACCCCGCAGCCCTCTCCCTTTTCGCCGCCGCCGCCGCCGCCACGCCCCGCGCGCCGCCTGCCGCCGCCGCCGCCCACATGTCCGAATTTTCCAAATTCAAATTTTGCTGACGTCATAAATAGGATTTTTTCAATACAAAAATAAATCGAAAAATCTTTCTTTTTCTTTTTCTTTCAATTAAAACTTCCCGAAGCCATAACTTTCTCATTTTAACTCCGATTTGACCCGTTCAAATTTTTAAATTTTTATAAAATCATGAACTACCCAAATATACACTCTTTTTCAATTTTTGAATTTTATTTGAATTTATGTGTATTTATTTGCTTTGTTGCTTTGTCTTTTTCGCGCATAGAATCCAACGTCGCCGAGGATTTTGTCGACCCGTAGCAAGAAAGTCAAGACAACGCACACGAAGGCAAGTCTCCTTTAAACATTCTGAACCTATGTTTATGAAATGTTTTTTATTGTTTTAAAATTTAATGTATTGCTATGTTACACAAAAGGATAATTTATGCTGTAAGGATAATAGTTAAACCGATAATTGTTATGCCCTCATTTGACATTGACAACCATGTACCTTTGACACCTTAGGATTCTTTTGACTCAGTATTGAGATTATTAATTCTTTGCTAAATATTAGAACGGTAGTAAAATGCTTAGTCGTGCTAAATAACTTTTGTAAACTTGGAATGTGAAATTATATTTCATTAAACTAGTTTTTGTATTCAGAAATTTAGTGACGATTGGTGTTGCCACTGTTCTTTTAAAATAAAATAAAATGTGAGAGTTGGTTTAGACTTGGGCGGATGGTAAGATTGGTTTGGTGCAGATTTAGCACGAGAACTTGTAATGTGTATGTTCCGCCTTAGTCAATTAAGGACCGACTCTTGTGATTGTCCAAACTGAGCACTACCGTACAACCACATGTCTATATGGGTACGACCTAGTTGAATAAATTACAATAGTCTAGTTTAGGTACCACCAGTGGAAAGTGAGTGCTAGGGATTTACTGGTTATTCAAAGTGAGGGACAGCGATTTACTGTACTCATACGCGCAAGAGGGGGCTTCTGTCTGGGTGGATTTAACCCTTCAGCGGTGAAACCTCAGCAGGTGGTGACTAGCTAGACTAGAGTAAGGTAAAGACTTTGTGATGAATTATCTGGGTCTCATGCCTAAGGAAGCATGTTGGCTATTAAGATAACTTGTGACTTGTGGGTAAAGTGTACAACCTCTGCAGAGTGTAAAACTATTCGAATAGCCGTGCAAGGAATGCATTCACATGGTAGATCATTGGTTTTGGTTTTAAAGTAAATGTTTTGAAAACTAGAGAGTGGATGGAACTCTCGGAATTGTGTCCCATGGATGGAGCCAGATGGGTGGATGTAACCGTGGTTTTGAATCTTTGAGGATAGAGCCAGTTAACTAGTGTTGGTGGTTGGAACCTTCACTATAAAATTTTTGCTAGTTTCTATTAAAGCAATTTCTTTATTAAATTAATGCATTCAAAAATATTCAATGGTATCTGAAATAAAATTTTGCTTGGTGCAAAAGAACCATATAACCCTCCTTTGTTAAACCTTGCATCTATTGCATTTTCCCAAGACTTACGGAGTACCTTATGTACTCACATGCTACACTCAAAAATAATACCTAGAGGAATATGAAGCTCAAGAAGGAAACTTCAACTACGGCGCGTATGGTTTCGACGAAGGCTTTCCGGAGTACTAGGTTGCGCTTCCCCAGTCAATTGCCTGTGGTGAATTGATAGGTCACCGCTGGATTTATCTTTTGCTTCTGCTGTGTTTTGTGTTTCGTGTGTTGCGAGGTCTTGAAACCTCAGTTGTAATAAGAAGGTCATTTGGTCTGTACTCTCTATTAGTGTAATAAAGCGTTGTTGGTTATGTAATCATCACTGTTTGACTGTGTGCACTAGCTTTGATCTTGGACTAGTGCTGTATTACACAGTGGATCTGGATTCAGAAATCCGGGGTCCCGACGCATAGACTCCTTACCAATAGTTCTATTGACCTTCAAAAGGGTAGCGGCTAGACAATGGAAGCCAGCCTCCGCCGAGTTCCAATGCATGATGTGGCGCACAACATGGTACTCTTAGACACATATGAATATCAACTCTCGGTTGTGTGTGTTATCAAGTATTTGAGAATCCAAAAATGCTAATAGTATTTGATTAATGGCTGAAGCTTATACCGAACATTCATCAGGGCTTCTCCCTAGTCAGCATCCAACGGGGCCATGACTCGCAGTATTCAACAACGCCAACATGCACGACCAGTCCGATAACATCTGCAGAAAGCTGTAAGCATATAGTAACTGCTAGTTGAAAATTCTACGAAAAGAAAGGAAGACATAATTATGAAGAACACCATTACCTGTAAGACTGTAAGGATCTTATCTTGTACATATACATCCTGGAAATCCATAAATCACCTAGGACACAAAGGGAAGTCGATACACCTCCCAGGAGACTTTAACAACATTCGAGAGTTTAAGCTAATGTAGAATTCAGATTGGATGGAAAAGAACACTTGGAGAAACATTTCTGTTGGTTAAAATCCAACGTTTCCAAAATCATACACTTTACTAGTCCATAGCATCTTATTGAAATGGTCGGACAATTGTTCATATGCTAGCACTTCCATCTTTATTCCCTACATAGGATTAAGGTAGGAATTTAATGATCTCTGAAAGTTATTAATTAGAAATCGCAAGTAAATCAATTGGTTTGCAAGTATCACACGCAAGAAACGGTTTCCATAGGAATTCTCTTGTATGTACGATTTCCAGAGCACTTTGGCATGAACCATCCATGTCCTGTGGTATATGTGCTCCATCTACACTTCATGGAACTCCACTAATCTATATTTCAAAAAGAAAAAAGTGAGGAAGAAGAGTTGACAAGCAGGCAGGAAAGCATGAATTCAAAATAGCAAAGAAGGCAAGGGAACTTGCCTTGTTGAGAATGGTGGTGCTCCAACTTGATGAAGGAGGTGCCGCTTGTACCCTCTTGGAGAATCAGAAACAAATGAGAGAACAAGCAGAGGGAACCAACAGTGAAGAACCGATGAATCAGCAACTTGTTTAAAGGGAAATCTCTACAATGAAAACAGATCAAATAGAAGACATGAGCGAAGAAGCGTAATCCAGTCATTGCTCGCTTGGTTGTTACAACAGAAAATATCTTGGTCAGTTGGGATATCATAACAACCACAACAAAAAAATAAATGCAGTGAAGAAGCTTACACATAACAGAATCCATCTCAATTGGGACCATGTGGTCAATGGTAATCCTTCCTTAGTTGTATGCTAGTATGCTTGCTCGAGAAGCTAAAGGGACCCGAGCTTAACAAGCGGCAGTGGAACGGTGCTGAAGTGAACCTGTCTCGTTGCTCTCCTATATTTGTATAAAAATTACCCCAAATACTTGGTGGACAAACCATTGGAACATTTATCCAGTGGCCCAAAAGCGACATCTTTTTGGAGGCTTCTTCACCGGTGGCAGGACCATAAAGGCAGTGCAAATCAGAGCTACATGCACTGGTGCTATCTCCACAAGGGCAATACGAAACAAAGCTACATGCACCGGTGCTATCTCCACGGGTGCTATTCTCGCCAAAGCAACTCGCACTGGTGCTACAGTCGACTACCATAAAGTCGACCTACAGTCGAGGCAGTGGCAGGGGCAAACCAAAGAAGGATGATGATGATATCTCATACCTGCCAGTGGTCCGTAAATTCGTGCTAGGCGAGCCGATGATAATCCCGGAAGAGCACCTCCTAACCCTAGGACTTAGTTGCCAAACATTACACGGTTGGTATATGGAACAGTCCAATAAGCCACCGGTAGAATGGCCTCAGGTATCACTGTCAAATTCAAGCGGGGTCATTTCCAGCACGAAATTTAGGATTGTGTCTTCGCGGTGATATTTTAGGATATATTTGATCTTTTCAGGCTCAACGCTCTCGACGCCTCACTCGTTCGATGCTGGACGCTGTAAGTCTGTACAATCACAGTCTCTGTTTATGTAATACCGATATATGTCATATATAATTTGTTGCTTTTCTATGTATATATATAGATTCATGCTGACCCAAGCTAGATCATCGAAATCACCAATTGGTTTCCTGAACCCACGCTTGGTTACCATTGATACCATCAACGAGGATGCATCCTTCGTCGAAAGCTATATTATATCAACACTACTGGCTCACCGCGATAAGGATTTTGTTCTTATGCCATACAATGAGAACTTCCATTAGATTTTACTTGTAATTATACCAAAATGGAACAAGGCTATATAGCTTGATTCTCTAAGTAAGAACAAATCCGAGTACACAGCAATCGCCCAATTACTCGATAGGTAAGTACATTTTCTCCATACATAACTACATTGTACTCTTTCTTTCCTTCCGAATAACTAATCAAACTTTTTCAAATAACGAAGGTCGTTCGCTACGTACATTGCACATACATATGGCTCGACGAAAGGGGCCAAACCCTTGAAACATGTTCGTAATTTTTTGGGTATTCACTAGTACACATTAATTAATCATATACAACACTTAGTAGTAATGCCTCTTGAGTTAACACATTCTATTTTTTGCAGTGCCACCAGCAACAGCCGGACAACACGTGTGGATTCTACGTTTGCCACCATATGAGACTACTCCTCGATTCCTCGAAGGTCACCAACTCTAAGGTTTGTCAATCTTCCCATATTTATTTCATACTTGTCAGGTTATATATGTACGCACATTGATATTCCTATCGACAGGCTGCAACTTCATTGAAACAATCGGACCTTGAACAAATTCGAGGAGAGTGCGTTTTCTTTTTGTGGTCTAAAGTCGTAAGATCAGATGGAGAGTTCCACTGCGCACAATGATTTTTTATTGCTCTTCTCACTCCGGAATCGATGTCTCGCGAAAGGAACAGATCCATAATCAACGAACTTATCGGCTGTACAAGCAATACTTGAATGGCAATCATGCATCATCCAAGTATTGCTTGTACAGCCTGATAAGTTCGTTGATTATGGATGTGTTCCTTTCACGAGACCTCACTCGTTCGATGCTGAACGCTGTAAGTCTGTACAATCACAGTTTCTATTCATGTAATACCGATATATATCATATATAATTTGTTGCTTTTCTGTGTATATATATAGATTCATGCTGACCCAAGCTAGATCATCGAAATCACCAATTGGTTTCCTGGACTCACGCTTGGTCGTCATTGATACCATCAACGAGGATGCATCCTTCGTCGAGAGCTATATTACATCAACACTGCTGGCTCACCGCGATAAGGATTTTGCTCTTATATCATACAATGGGAATTTTCATTGGATTTTAATTGTAATTATACTAAAATAGAACAAGGCTATATACCTTGATTCTCTAAGTAAGAACAAATTCGAGTACACAGCTATCACCCAATTACTCGATAGGTAAGTACATTTTCTCCACACATAACTATATTGTACTCCTTCTTTCCTTCCGAATGACTAATCTAACTTTTTCGAATAACGAAGGTCGTTCGCCACGTACATTGCATAGACATGTGTCTCGACGAAAGGGGCCAAGCCCTTGAAACATGTTCGTAATTTTCGGGTATTCGCTAGTACACATTAATTAATCCTATACAACACTTAGTAGTAATGCATCTTGAGTTAACACATTCTATTTTTTGCAGTGCCACCAGCAGCAGCCGGGCAACACGTGTGGATTCTACGTTTGCCACCATATGAGACTACTCTTCGATTCCTCGAAGGTCACCAACTCTAAGGTTTGTCAGTCTTCCCACATTTATTTCATACTTGTCAGGTTATATATGTACACACATTGATATTCCTATCGACAGGTTGTGACCATCTCTACAACTTCATTGAAACAGTCGGACCTTGAACAAATTTGAGGAGAGTGCGTTTTCTTTTTGTGGTCTAAAGTCATAAGATCAGTTAGAGAGTTACACTACGCACAATAATTTTTTATTGCTCTTATCACTCCGGAATCGAGGTCTCGCGAAAAGAACAGATCCATAATCAACGAACTTGTCGGCTGCACAAGCAATACTTGAATGGCAATCATGCATCATCCAAGTATTGATTGTGCAGCATGACAAGTTCATTGGTTATAGATCTGTTCCTTTCGCGAGACCTCGATTCTGGAGTGATAGTGCAATAAAAAATGCAATGTTACCATAAAAGTGCAAATGCAATGTAGAAATTTTGTAATTCTGTATTTGTTAATGGATATTTTATTTCATTTCAATTAATTGATTGCGAAATAGATATTTTATGTTTGTGAAATGAAGTGCGATGTGAATTGGATGTTTTATGTTTGTGAAATGAATTAAGATGTGAATTGGATGTTTTATGTTTGTGAAATGCATTGAGATGTGAATTGTATGTATACATGTACATGTTGATCTTCTTGTTTCAGAGGGCATGGCTAGCATTTCATGAGGCTAGCCAATAAGCAGAAATAAATTTAGGGGTAGAAAAGAATATCACAAACGGTTTGTAACTAAAAACCGTCTGTGATAGGTGATTATCAGTTATCACAGACGGTTTTTTGTTACAAACCGTCTGTTATATTTACAACACAGACGGTTAGAAAACCGTCTGTGATAACCTTCAATTATTACTGACTCATAAATTCAAACGGTTCAGAAAACCGTCTGTGATGACGTTTTTATACCGTCTGTAATACGGTTTTCTACAGTAGTGGATAAGTCTATGATCACAGGTGCAACAAAACTATATTGCTCTCGCTCTCTTCACGCGTACATATCGCTCACTCACTTTTTTTTACCGTTTGCCATCTCTTTTTAAAAAATACTTTTTTAGCTCTTACTATTTATTCTAAACTAAAATCTATAAACCATCGTTAAAAACTCCGGCAAAATCCAATACGAGCGCATCTGTGAAGACGTCTTGATGTGACGTATACTTCGAGTTTTGCCGAGCTAAAAACCCTAGTAACCGAACACGGAACGGGAGCGCCCAACCCCAACTCCCCAAAAATGGCGCCGCAGCCGCCCACGGCCACCGCCATCACCAGCAAGCGGAAGAAGCCGAACAAGCCCTCCAAAACCCTCGCCAAGAAACCCACCAACCCCGTCTCGACGAAGCGGAAGAAGAAGCACAAGCAGAAGAAGCAGCGGCCGCCCACCCCACCCTCCAAGCAGGACCAAACCAACGCCGCCGCCGCCGCCGCAGATGAACCAGCGGGGGGCGGCGTCCTCCTGTCGGCCGCAAGGCCGCCGGCACGGCAGCTCGAGTTCCTCCTCCGCAGCTTCGAGCGCGCCGCCAAGATGCGCCTCTCCCCCCTCGAGCTCGACGCCTACTCCGGTAAACTACACGCGCACCATCATTCTTGGGTTCTGTTCAATTCAATTCAGCATGTTTCTGTGCTTGTTGCTCCGAAATGTTCGATGGATTATGAAAGATTTTTGGATCCGCTGTGCTCTGTGCAGAGGGATGCATGGTGCAGCTCGCGGAGGAGACGAGCCAGGACGTAGAGAGCCTCGGTGACCATGTGAAGGAGGCCTTCGGCGCGTCGTGGAAGGAGGAGCTCTGTGAGGGGAAGCTCGATGAGGATTCGGTCGATGCTGGCAGCCCAGCGCTCCTGGTTATCAGCTCGGCTGCGCTGAGATCACTGGAGCTTCTGAGGTAGCTTTTGCTCTGAATGGATCACAGCGTTTTGCATTGCATCCTTTTGCGAAGCCAGCTGAGAATTAATAAGAGCTGCTATCGTGCATATCAGCAAATTCTGACTTGTTGTAATGCAACTATGGTCTCGTTTTGTTAATATCAACATTGGTTTGTAGGGGCTTAAAGATGTTTACTAAAGAATGCCGCCCAGTAAAGCTCTTCGCTAAACACTTGAAAGCGGAGGAGCAGGTACGTATCTTCTGACAGTGGAAATTTTGTACAGCATCCGGCTATCGCATTTTTCTAGTCATGACACACCCAAAATTTTGGTGCAGCCGCCCTCTGTACTGTCTGCAGTTGCTGAATTACTAATGTTGCTACCTTACCAATTACCATACAATTGTCCTGTTTGCTTGGATTGTTCACTTATGATATAGTCTCTGCATTCTGCAATGCTACTAAAAGCACTCTGTCTAAATTTATACCCCCATGTTGATTAAAACAATGACATAGCCAAATCTTTTTTTATTTGAGGACTATCTGCAAATCACTAATTCACTATGTTAAGAAAACAGAAACTTCAATCATAGCCCGCCTTTTGCTGCAAATGAATTAATTTTCTTGTATTAGTTCAGACTTCATTATATTTTCTGGAGTTGATAATGCTTGGTCTGATTGTGCATTTTGGGGAAACCACTTGGGAGTGTCTTTTTCATGCAAAATAGAAAATAAGATTACTGTTTGCAACAATCTAGTTGTTCATTTAGCTTCCTACTGTTTTTTCTATAGTTTTCTCAATTCTAAATTTGCCATGTAGGTGGAGTTGCTTAAGGCACGAGTTAATATTGCTTGTGGTACACCAAGCAGGTACACAATTTTGTGTTTTTGACTGTTCAAGTGTTCATCTAGCTTATTTTTGCTTTTATGCTTAACCCACATAGAAAGGGAACTAACTAATTTGGTGGATTCAGGTCCAATTTGTGGTTCATGATTCTAGAATTAGAATTTTTAGTAAGTCAGGCTTATTGTATCTTGTTCACATATAAAGGGTATTTTTCAATTTGTTAGTTTCAATGCCTGTACTGTAATTTCAAAACAATTTTGCAATGTATACTGTAGTGAATTTTTGTTTGTTCATATTTCTATTTAGCTCAACTTTATTAAGCTAAGAGATTCATGAAACATATTTTAAAAGCAATGATAATCATTCAGCATGCACTGGTTTAAACATTATGAGTGAAGCTGGATTAACCTGCCTTTTTAGAGCTCAGATAGTAAACAACTAAACCGATTTGGATTAGATTTTGTCTGCCTTCCAACAGAAACAATAAAAAATTACTGGTTGACAAAGCTATCATGGTCTGGCACTCTATCAAGCCTGGTTTTGAATATTCTTATCTACCTATCTTTTTGCCTGCACTCTACTGTGCACAGGAGCATGCACTAATCTCTCTTGCATGACATTTACTCATGGTTGACAGCAAGCGTGAAATCTGGGCCCTGTGTAATTTTTTTTAGTAAGGATGGCTCTTGGATGATAAGGTTGGATTAACCCATTGTCTGTTTACTAGGGCCAAGCCATGAGATTGGCATGCCATTTTACCCATTTCGTCTTTTGTGATGTTTTGTCTGAAGAAAGTTAGTGGTTACTAGTCAGTTCCTTCCAACTTCATGGGCATGTCTTTTGCTGTCTTAGACTCTTAGTGCCTTTTAGGAGAGTTCTGCTGGTCTGTACTTCTTTGCTATGATTTGCATTGAACAACGGAAGCTCCGCAAAGTTCAGACAACAGTGTCAACTTGGCCATTGGCATCCCTTTCATTTTGCAGAGCTTTTGCATGGGCAGGAAGCTTTAACTTTCTGTTGATTATTGTCTTGGTGACAAATGTTGGCTTTTTCCTTATGAAAACATGGAATATTAAGCCTTTTCTTTTCGAGTTGGATATTTAGGTTGTATCTAGAAACTGGTAAACATAGAGATATTGTAAATATTACTTCTGTTTGTGTTAAAGAGATTTTAGATTGTTTGGATGTTTATTATAGTGAACTCTTCCATAATAAGATTGAAGTAATTCTTATTGTAAAGAACCTAGTGAGAAAAGGTTGTCAGCTCTTCAAGACATAGCAAAACATGATATATTCTTCATTGTTTGTCTCCTAGCATCTAAAGTGGTGTGCTTCGGATAGTAATTTTGCCTTTATATGTTGTGTATGACAGTCTGTTTCCTGTGCAGGATCAAGAAATTAATTGACATGGAAGCTTTGTCGTTATCACGCTTGAAATTAGTGGTACTTGACATGCAGAGAGATGCAAAGTCATTTACGTTGTTTACGCTGCCACAAGTCAGGTACTAATCTTGACAACATTCAACACCCAAAAACTTCTTACTAATCTCATCTCATCTCTGTCTAATTAAGCGTGTTACTCATCATGCAGCAATGAGTTCTGGGATTTGTACAAAGGCTATCTAGATCAGAAGGTTCGAGGAGGGGACACAAGGATATGTTTTTATGGTGCTGTGCCTGAGAAAGACGTCAACAAAGTCCTTGCATCTGTATGAAATTGTGTCCCAGAGTACACTTGAGTCCATTGTAGTCAGTGAACTAAATGTCCTTTCTACAGACTAAAACTTGGGGGAAGAAAACAGGATTTCAAAGAGGGCAAGAAATCATGAATTTTGGCTAGTCATGAATTTGTCCGGTGGGTGTGGTTTGGCTTCCATGCACTTGGTGGCTCTGGTTGGCTTGTCATGGTGGTGTGCTTTACTGGTGGTGTGTCAACGTTTTAACAATTGCTGGTCTTGCTGTTTCAGCTTGCCGATTTAACAATTCACTGCTCGCTTGACTCAGGTTCTAGTTTTTTGGATTGATGTGATGCTTTCTATAGTCCTAATTGTACCTCTAAGCTTGAGCTAAGTGTACTAAAAAAGTTAGGGAATTTCAATTCTACGGACGTTCACTTTTCTGGAATTCAATATCCACAAGTAAATCTCATAAGACAAGAAAACCCTATGTTTACCAGGTCTTATACTGAGGTTTCCCCTTTTATTAATCCCACAAACAGATACAAGAAGCATGAGAAGGCATAGTGAAATGATTACCTAGGTAGCTAAAAGCACAGAACATAAGCAATATAACACGCTAGTATGCGGACGTTAGAAGACAGCACATGTGGATTGGAATGAAACGGATCACATGGCAGGCATTCCTACTTTGCTTATGGTGCCAGTAGAGATGCACAAGATTGGCCTGCAAAATTACTACTGCTGAGTCAACCCATCACACAAGTTTTGAGCTGCGGTTGCTGCCGCTGATTGTGTACATTGACAGGCTTCCACTACAACAGTAGCCTGATTTTTACTGGCAGTCTAGATGCATAAACTTAGTCTGCAAAAGAGCTGCGGTTTATACACAACACTGTTTCGTTCATCTTACATCCTAGGCAAGCCAATATACATTTGCTGTGATCTCCAATGCTGATTTGCAGATTGGACCAGTCCCCCAGCACAAAAGTGCAATGATTTTCACCGCACAATGCTCAACGACTCCTTCCTGCCCTCTTTTTGGGCTTTGACTTGCTTCCTCTTCCTGTCAACAGTTTGTTTGTCACTTTTTTTTTCTTTTTTCAACAAAGAAATGAACTTAAACAATTTTTTTTGCAGGAACTGTTTCCAGCTTTAATTTTCTGTTCCAAAGGATACATCAGGAAGCAGAGAAAGCATTTAACTCCAAAATCACATAACTGATAAGTGATAACAACCCTTTACGGTGTAATTGCAACTAAGTAAGAAGCTGAGTCGTAATGACTAAGTAGAGAACTATGCAAATTAACTAACCTACCTTTACGACGTGAATTATGTGATTGCAGCTTAACTGCAGCGATAATCCCAGCAACCGGACTACCCTACAATGAGTTAGACCTTACAAGATTTAGCAAAGAGGCAGTACAAGGTAAAAGGCCTTCAACAACATCACATGATTGCTAGAGAACATTTCACCCCTGACAACTGACAATGCATGGACAGAAAATTAAAAGGTTCATAGATGTCATACTAAAAAGTTGGAATGTTACTGGCTTACTGCACATTCATTAGATTTATTAAGCATCAAGAAGACTAGCAGTAACACTAATAGAGCTTAGACGGAAAACCAGATGCCATAGCAGTAGCAGCCAAGCAGATGCCTCAAAGGAACCAAACAAAAGACAAAAATGAAACAAAAAGAAGTGTAACCTGCCAGCAGATCACTTCATCTGCTTGAAGTGGCACTGAGATTTATCTTTAAGAACAAATATATATGTACCATTCACAGCAGAATATTAGAAAAAGTTATGGCATGTTCCTCAACTTTACTCTTGTGCCCACTGCCCTTGGGCAAATATTAGAAGCTTAAGGGTCTGTTCTTTTTTGCTGCGGCTTATGGCTTTTGGCTGAAATTTTTGAATTTTGCCTGTTTACGGTACAGATTACAGAGAGATCGATACTCATTTGCGATTTTGGCTGGTACAGATGTTAAGCTTTTAACGTGTACTACGTTTAACTTGTAGACCCCATCTTGAAAAAATACTCCGTTTAAAAGTTAGGTATTGTAGCGGCTGCCAAAAGCCGACCGGCTTGTGGCCTGAAGAACAGGCCCTAAAACATCTTAAGGAGGAAAACATAGTGCTGTATGTCTGTCAAGAACTAGTTCCCCATAGATCATTCTAAGAGTATGTCAATATTCGAAAGGAGAAAACACACCACAAAAGCTATATTGACTAAATATGCACACTGTTACTTGTGATGACAAGGAAACAAGTAAACTGTAAAAGAAGATAAAAGTATTCACATACCACATTATGGGCATCGTTTTGGTGCCCAGAACCCACATTGCATACTTGATGTGAAAGATGGGAAATATTCTAATAATTTTAGTCCAAGCAGAACATGATTATCAACGAACAACTTTACCTGATATTGTCCTTTTAGGTCCCGGAGATACAGGCATGCAAACTGAGGATTGCTTAGCCTTATCGTGAATATCCAGAGATTTGTACACCTAAAATGTTCAGACAACATTTCAACAAGGAAAAATATTTGAGCAAACTTGTATGACTATCACAATCAAAGCATCATATGCTAGTCAGAGGTAATCAGAAAAATATTAAGAGATTTGCAGCGGGCATACCACTCAACTATAGTGTGTCAAGTATTATAATCATAATGGGGAAAAAGGTGAATATGACACAACACTGCATTTGAAAAAAAATAAATAAAAACCCTTATACTTGTGGGTGTTTGTGGTGTCTCCCTTTTAAGGCCAGTGTTTGTAATTCTCTTCTTAAAATGAATGGCAGAGCTCCTGCCCTTGCTTTCAAAAAAAAAATTATACTGGAACAGTAATTGTCTCCCTGAGTAGGATGGTCACCCTAAAAGACAGCAGCTTAATTTGTAATCATCAAAATACATAGTATATATCTAGAGTTTTTCCTCTATACTCTATTTTGTTAAGGGTATTAGAGATAAGGTATTAGAGATAGAATAGGATCAGCATATTCTCCTGTAATATCCCTTTGTACTCCTTATATATATTGCCTATTAGGCCTCTTCAATATACACACAATATTCATAACATGGTATCAGAGGTTAGGTTAAAACTCTAACCTCATCTACTTCCGCTGTTGCTGCCCCTGTGAGGATCGATCTACTCTCCCAGGGGCGACCACCTTGTTGGGCTGCGTCAGATCCACCGCCTCCTCGTCTCCGGCTCGCCGCTGTCGCAGGATCCGTTAGATCCGACCGCCTCCACGCCAGATCTGGTCGCCACGCGGCCGCTGTCTCGAGCCGCCGCCGCTCGGGTCGTCTCCGCCTGAGCTGCCGCCGTTGGCATGGGGCTCCTCGTCTAAGCCCGGCTCTCCTACCCGGATCCGTCGCGGTCGCTGACTCTGCAGTGGCTTTCGGCCGCCGTCCCGCTTGGATCCAGACGGATCCAGGCTCGCCCGAGGCCGCCGAGAAGCCGCCTGCCGCCGAGTCATCATCCGCGAGGCCGCTGGATCCGGCCGGCCGCCTTGGATCCGGCGTCAGGCTCGATCCGGCCTTGCCACGCCTGCCCCCTCGACCTCTCCTCTTTCGGATCTCGCCGCCTCGAGCCACCGCCGGATGCCGCCACGCCGCCTACTCTGTCCGCCATTCCGACCGCCTCTTCTTGGCCAGCGCGAGGACTCAAGTCGCTTTACGGGTGGGGAGAGAACGCGAGAAGAAGAACAAGCGACGGGAGTGAGGGCATCAGGGTGAAGTGAAGAGAGAGATGGGAATGATTTTGAGGGGTTTATTTTATTTTGTTTTCTACTGATTTCTTTTGAGTCAGTCTTCGAGTTATTTTTCTCGTGAGTCTTCTGTTGCGTCCATCCAAAATACGTAGTTTCTAATTTTTAGTTCGTACAAGCCGTGCGAGTCCACAAATTTATTGTCAAGTCATAGAAGTGTCGGAATTTTCTTTTGCATGGCAGCAGCCGCCACTCTATTCTCTGAGCCACGTGCAGATCGTAGAAGTCATTATAATGCCGCCGCTTTTCTTGCCGCCGCCCCGAGTTGTTAAGGCCGCTGCGCTTTTTCTGCACCTTGTGCTCTGCGCCGCCGCCTCTTGGGCTTCGATTTGCGCCGTCATGCTTCTATCTATTCCTTTTCGGCTTGATTTGACAGTTTATTCAAAAACTGCACGCAACGACAACATTATCAAGATTCGGACATCGGATATTTCTTGTTTTAGTATTAAACCTTTTTCAAATGCAATGTTATTGCATACGCCTTGCATTTGAGAGGGGTGTTAAGGGTATTATAGATAAGACATTAGAGATAGAATATGATCAGCATATTCTCCTGTAATATCCCTTTATACTCCCTATATACATTGCACATTGGGCATCTTCAATATACACACAATATTCATAACATACTTTATCAGCCTGCCTGAGTAGATATCAAATTGGTAATCTTATTCTTCGTGCATTTTTCATTTTATAATAGACCAACCATCAACTGTCCACTCACAAGAATGTCATGGATGCCATTGAAAGGAACATGCTTGAACCAGAATAGAGCAGTGCTTATGTAATAAGAAACTTATTAATAAAAAAATTCCCTTAAAAATATTATGAAACTTATTATGACAATAAACTTTCTGTTATGAATATTGTGTGTATTGATATGAGGCCCAAAGGGCAATATATATAGAGAGTACAAGAGGGAGTATATGAAATAGAATCCAAGTCATATTAGGAAATAGATAAGAGTCCTAATCTATTTCCTAATCCTCTCCTTAACACCCCCTCTCAAATGCAAGGCGTATGCAATAGCATTGCATTTGGAAAAGAGTTGACACTAAAATAAGATAAACCAAGTCCGAGTCTTGATGATGTCGTCGCTATGCGCTTTTTGAATAAACCACAAATCAAGTCAAGAGGAATAGATAGATGCATGACGGCAGATCAAGCCCAAGAGGCGCGCACAGAAGGATAGAGGACGCGCCGGCGGCCTTTAAAGCTCTGGCGGCGGCTGAGAAGCGGCGGCATCATAACGATTCTCCGATCCGCACGCTGCTCGGATAGTTAGCGGCGGTGGCGCCAAGCAAAATAAAATCCTACACTTCTATGATCGACAATAAATTTGTGGACTCGCACGGCTTGAACGAACAAAATTAGAAACTACGATTTTGGATGGACGAACGGAAAACTCACGAAAAATAAAGACCGATCAAGGAAATCACCAGAAAAAAAAAAAAATATTCCCAACTCTCAACGTGACCGATTGACCCATGAGAAAGGCTCACCAAGAGGTCAGGGGTTTGGGGGCTTGCACCACCCGTGAGTAGAAAGAGCGGAGGACTTGTGTCACATGCCTTGGGCCGAACAATGGTTTGCTCGCCTCCTCCACTCTTTCTCCATCTCCCCGCGCGCCACTCCTCTTCACCCCTTTCTCCCGCACACGAGTCACGCGAGCTCCCTCACTCTCCTCTCTCGCGCCTCCACCATCTCTCGCACGCAGTTACGGTGGCACAGAGGCGGTGGAGACCGGCGGCGGCGAAGACAATGCCACCTCGCCTCCCGGCCGGCGCCAGCGGCGCCGGCGTCGGAGCGCGTCGGCCTTTCTGGCGGCGGCGGCGGCACTGGCGGGCGTGAGCGCGGAGGCGCAGGAGGCGGCGATCAAGGCGATGGCGTGGCGCAGAGGCGGCACGGCGCGGAGGTGCAGGACGCGCGGCGGCCGGCCGCTGCAGGTGGC
Organism: Bonia amplexicaulis; assembly: GCA_036346245.1. Classification (NCBI taxonomy): domain Eukaryota; kingdom Viridiplantae; phylum Streptophyta; class Magnoliopsida; order Poales; family Poaceae; genus Bonia; species Bonia amplexicaulis. Next base: position 11,051,384 of record CM070744.1, on the reverse strand, counting down.
GCGGAGGCGGATGTAGGCCGCGGGAGACGCGGGAGGGCAGGCGGCGGGCTGAGGTCATGGCTGGGCCGGGCGAGAGCGGGCTGGGCCGAGCGCAGCGAGCGACGCCGACTCTGGCGACGCCGCGCGGCGCGGCGCACGTGGCGGGAGTTGAGGCGGCGGCTGCGCGTGGGTTAATACCCATTGTTTTAGCAATGCACTCATTGTTTTAGCAATGCACTCAAGCTAGTGAAGCAATGCACTCATTGTTTTAGCAGCAGATTATCTTCAAAAATACTGGTCGTTGAAGACTGATGTATGAAGAAAAAAAAGCGAATACCTCATGAGTAAATCCATTCTGATGCATACGTGAAACGTTCAATGGACCCATAATTAATACAATGACACCATCTGCAGTCTCAAGAGTACCATCAGCATGCCGCATTGTAATGGAATTAGATGTGAATACTCGAGCTGCTCGATTCCTGTTATAACAGTAAACAACAGCATCTTGAGATCATGTAGTATCAAGAATTTTTTTTGTAAATCCAGAGAAGTTTACAAATGGTTTAACCCTGTAGTTACATGGAAAAAAGACTACTATTCGTCCCCAAAGATGAGAAATACCACCAAGGTTTAGGGTTAGGCCTGCACTGGAAATGTTTGGCACTGAAGCCACAGCAAGTCTTGACACAGAACTTAGAGAAACCATGTTCCAAGAATTCCAGAATCACTTTCATATTTTATCTTGCTTTTGATGACGAATCTACCGGTATCATTTCCATGTGAGAAATCTAAATAAATTCGTGTATATTAGTCATCAAAGTTTGATTGCACACACTCCAAAACACATCTATTTGGAAAAGGAGGGAGTAGATCCAAGTAGAATACCCAGGGAAAGCCACTAATTATTTCACACACTATGTTTACTTTTGCCACAGCCATTTTTATGGGATCAGCAACCCTGCAACCTTGAAAGGTGTGTTGTAGTTGAATTGGATTCAATTCACTTTGCCTATCAAATTATGTTGGCATTAGATACAAAATGAGCTGCAATTTGTAGATTGCAGCATAGAGTATGTATTTCCCAAGGTTTCCCTACATCCAGAAGTCTGTATAAGTGAACTTCAGGGGTGCTTTTCTGGTGTGGATTTGTGAGTAAGGACAAACATTTATAGCTTCATATTTAAGCGTTACGAAAAAGATGTGATCATTTTGCCTAAACAAGAAATAACCATGATCCTGCTGTTGCCTTGGTGTTATCCAATAGGACAACCACATCATGACTTTCTAACGTCTAACATGGTTGGGATGCCAAAAATGCAGATGGGATGTATCCAGTGATAACCACTAACACCAACTAAGGGCACTAAACCAACCTACAAAATTATCAAAGCAAATTATGGGAAATTTATAGAATAGAAAGAGAAATATCTGACAATCAAAAATAAAAGGTGAAGGAAAAATAAATAAATAAATAAAGCTTCTATTCAGATTAGATTTCTCATTTTTGTTTCTCATAGCAGAACTTGTGTTTGAATGTAAACTTTTGTGATTTCTCATTTTTGTTTCTCATAGCAGAAGTTTATTTGAATGTAAAATTTTGTATCATCATAAAATACTTTTGAGAGCTGCGTGCCTGCGTCTACAAATTTTCTGAGAATTTTTTAAGTTGATTTAGTGCCCTAAGTAAAGGAGTTAGCACTAGATATATCCCCATAGAGAGTTTTGTGACAACTAATCTAGCACAAGCAAGTTTCATTTTGTAGCAGTTAGACCATTCATGTGTGTTAGAGTTTAGAATCTATCTCTAGCTTATCTCTTCCCCTGTTTAGGAGATCCCCTTCTATCTCTAGAGTCCAAAGTGTTAAGCCTATCCCAGAGCAAGATACACCTAATCTCCCGGATCTCCTACCCGACATCGTTTATAAATCGGTTAGAGATATCCCTAGGAGATGGTTATATATACTGTACCCCTATTATTCAGTAATACACAACAAACATATGCGCTATCATGGTATCAGAGGCCGTCCCGATCCCGTGACGACCTCGCTTCCGCTAAAACCACCCGCTTTGGTGCCGCGACGCCATGCCTTCGAGGATTCTCCGCCGCATCCACCGCCAAGAAGCGGCCGCCAGAGAAGACCCGCCAGATCCGTCGCCGCCGCCACATAGCCGGCCAGTACCGCCGCCGCCAGATCGAGTCCGCACCGCCCAGACGCCCTCGCCAGGAACGCCGGGCGCGCCGATCTTGAGCGCGCAAGAACCGCCGCCGCGACGCCGCCTTCCCATCTCGAAACGACGACACCGGCCGCCGACGACATCGACGATTATGAAGCGCCACCGCCGCCAACCTCCACGCGACAAAGTGGCGGAGTCCCAACATCCGTGCCCTAGTGCCCGTGGTTCGATCCCTCTCACTACAACCGCCGGGCGCGATCTCGTCCTCCTCGCCTCGAGCGGTGCGCCCGCCGACCACGCCCTCTCCGACGCCGCTTTCCTGCTGTGTTGCCCTGGCGCGCATGGACGCCGCCGTCCTCTCTCGGTGCCGGGCACACTCTCCCGAGATGATGGAATCCGTCCGCACCGCAACGCAAGACAAAGACGCCGCGCATGGATTCTCGCCGAGGCGCAATTCCTCGAACCGCGAAGCTCGCGCCGCCGCCGACGCCGAAGTTTCGTGTCTTCGCTCAAGGCGACCTCTCCATCGACGACACGCCGCAAGATGAAGGGGATGGCCGACGCCTGGCGACCTCGGTGAGGTCATCTCGACCGCACTCGCCCTCAACGCCTGCGGGCCTCAACGAAATTCGCCCACATGAAGGCCCACTTCAAGCGCCTCCAAGCCGCTTCCCACCTTCGATGAAGTCCGCAACGACCTCATCCTCGAGGAGATCGACTCTAGCGCCGCCACCTCCTCCAACGGCCGCCGTGCCGCCGCCCCAACAGGGCTTATGGCCCTCTGTTCCCCGCATCCCTCCGCCGGTGGCTCGGCCACACACCATGGATCCACCCGATCTTCAACGCCCGGTGTGGTCTGCCGGTGGTAATCGCTTGGCCGTCGTGGCAACAATGGCAGCAATGGCAGGAACACGCGCCATGGCCTCGATCTACAACCCATGGACCGCAATCACCATGTGGTCTTGGCCCACCTCAACATGGGCCAACCTCCGCCCTCCTCGCACCCCTGCCGCGCCTCTGCTCGTCCCCAAGAAGCTCACTGCCGCCCCGCCTACTACGCCCTCCGCCGACCACCTTCGCCCAGCCCCCACCTGGGCCTCACCTGCCGATGCAATTCGGGTCAGTCCAGCCTCCTCTGCATCATCTAACACCGCCTGCTGCCTCAACTGACCACGCCTCACCGTGGACTCCATGGTCCGAGCTCGATCGCCTGCCTCGCCAAGAACTTTAGCACCATGACCCTCAATACTCCAGAGCAAATGATTGGGTCATGGACTCGTGCCTCTAGTCACATGACTCCGACATCGGTAACATCTCATTGTTTCGCCCACCATGCTCCTCCTCCATTGTCGCTGGCAATGGTTCTACTTACCCATCACAACACAGCCACTCTGTCCTCCCGGTCCCTTTTATCTCAATAATATCCTTGTTGCCCCGATATCATCAAAACCTCATCTTTGTTCGTCGGTTCACTATTGATAATAACTGCTCGTCGAATTTGACCCATTTGGCCTCTCTGTGAAGGATCTCACCTCCAGGAGCGTGATCGCCAGTGCAATAGTTTCGGACCCTCTACACTCTCAACGCCCAGTCCCCACTGAGTCCTCGCGCCTTGTTGCCACGACCCTTCACCACTTGGCATCGTCGCCTTGGGCACCCCGGTCATGAGGCTCATTCACTCTTGCAAAATCCTCCGCCATTCGTTGGAATAAAACTACTAGTGATTCCTTTGCCATGCTTGCCAAGTTGGGCGTCACATTAGATTACCTTTGGAAATTCTTCCTCTCGAGTCACAAAAATTTTGATTTGATTCATTGTGATTTGTGGACTTCCCTCCCCCAGTGTGGACGGTTTTAAATATTATCTTGTCATTCTTGATGACTGCTCGCACTTCCTGTGGACTTTCCCGCTAAGACTAAAATCCGAAACTTTTCCCACCTTGGCCAATTTTTTCTCTTATGTGAAGACGCAGTTCGGTTGCACCATTCGGAGCATTCAATGTGATAACGGCCGCGAGTTTGATAATTCCTCAACTCGCGCCTTCTTTCTCACCAATGGCGTCCTGCTCCGGATGTCATGCCCCTACACGTCCTCTCAAAACGGAAAATCCGAACGTATGATTCGTTCCATTAATAACATCATACGTTCCATGCTTTTTCAGGCCTCCCTTCCCCCATCATATTGGGTCAAGGTCTTCACACCGCCACATACCTCCTCAATCGCTCTACCCACCAAAACTCTAGCCCTCGGCACCCCCACCTTGCTCTCTTTGGTTCTCTTCCTCCCACGATCACCTCCGTGTGTTCGGTCACAGATGTTACCCCAACATGTCGCCCAACGCTACCACAAACTTGCTCCCTGGCCCGCCTTTGTGTCTTCCTTGGCTACCCAAGAACCACAAGGGTTACCGCTCGACCTCTCGTCCAATGTAATCATCATTTCGCCATGTGGTATTTGATGAAACTAGCTTCCCACTCTCTAACTCTCGACCATCGCCAACTGACCTTGACTTCTTGTCGATGTTGAGGTTTCGATTTTCCGATCGGACACTCACCCTTGCGAGTTTACGCCCGCCTGCCGGCGCCTCGCCGCCGCAGATCACTACGGCCATCGACCCGACCGCAAAGAAATGGCGCCACCGTCGCGCCACACGCGCAGCATCGACGACGCGCCACGCTGCCACCACGGCGTCATCCTCACCCGTCGCGCCACACGCGCACCACCTCGCCCGCGCCACGCCACGCACCGGCAGCGCCACACGCGCCATGGCGTCATCCTCACCCGTCGCGCCGCACACGGCACCGACGACTCGCCCGCACCACGCGCGCCACCGACAAACCCCTACGCCTCTCGCGCCACACGCGGTATCATCACCTGCGCGCCTCTTGGTGTATACCCGTCGTCCGCGCCCTCCACTTTCGCCACCCGCGCGCTGGGTGTATACCGCCGATCACAAGACGCCCGTCACAGCGGCCGTCTCTTCATCAACCGTGGCTCGCTTGCCCTCGGTGTCGTCCCACTGCCCTGGTTAACCATCACCATATGGCCACCGCGCAAGTCCGGTTTTCGATCGCCGCGCATTCGAAGGCTACCGGCCTCTCGCCTATTCCAAAGACCTATCGCAGTACCGCCGATCCTCATTGGCGCCACGCGATGGAAGAGGAATACGACGCCTTGATCTCCAACAACACGTGGAATTCGTCCGCGTCCTTCCCACAAAACATTGTCACCGCAAGTGGATTTTTCGACACAAATTCCATGCGATGGTTCACTCGACAGATACAAGGCCTGTTGGGTCCTCCGTGGCTTCACTCGGCCCTTGTTGATTATGACGAGACTTTCGATCCGGTGGTCAAGCTCGCGATCGTGTTCGTATGACAGCTCGCCCTCGGCGCTCTCCCAACACCGCCGCTCACCACCGACGTCAAGAATGCCTTCTTACATGGCACTCTCATCGAAACAGCCATCGCGCACACGGATGTGTTTTATTGATTCTCGCCCAACCAAATGCCGCTTTGTCATCCGAATAAGTCACTCTATGGATCAAGCAAGCGCCTGTGCTCGGTATAGTCGGTTTGTCGATACTTACTCACTTTGGGTTTCATTGAGGCCAAGTCTGACACTTCCTTGTTCATCTATAACAACGGCACGGACAAGGCATACTTATTACTATATGTGGACGACATTGTTCTCACCGCCTCCACCCAAAATCTCCTTCACACATAATCATTGCACTTGTAAGGAATTCTCCATGAAGGATCTCTTGTTCTCCACCACTTCCTCCTGTGTGGTCGCTCAACAACGCTCGAGGGTCTCTTTCTTACACAACGGCAATACACTCTGGATGTAATTGAGCGAGCCAAGATGACCAACCGCAAACCATGCAAGCACTTCGCCGACACTCATGCAAAGGTCTCCTCCACGGTCGGTACACCGTCGGCGACCCTACTCAAGATCGCATCCCCGGGCGCCTTGCGATACCTCACCTTTACTCGCCCGATATCTCGTATGTCGCTCAAAGAAGTTTGTCTACACATGCATGATCCTCGTGACATTCACCTATCTCGCATCAAACGCATCCCGCGCTATCTCGCAAGGTACACTTGATCATGGACTTCTTCGCGCCGTCAACACCTCTCTCGCTCGCCGCGTCTACCGATGCCGATTGGGCACCGTCCGGATACACGCAAGTCTACTTCAGGCTATGCTGTGTTCCTTGGAGACAACCTGGTTTCATGGTCCTCCAAGCGGCAAAACACGGTGTCCCGATCCAAAGGCTGAAGTCGAATCACGGGTCATTGTTAATGGCGTGGCGAAGCTTCTTCGCTTGCGGTTACAGAATTACAATGTCCCCTGACAAAGAGCACCTTGGTATATTGTGATAATGTTAGTGTTGTCTACTTATCAACAAACCCTGTTCAACACCAGCGAACAAAGCATGTCGAGATCGATCTCCACTTCGTCCGTGAGCGTGTTGCTATTGGAGATGTTCGGGTTCTCCATGTCCCAACGACATCCCAGTTCGCCGACATCTTCACCAAAGGACTTCCCACCGCCGTGTTTTGTGAGTTTCGCTCCGCCTTAACGCTCATCCTATGGACGCTCCGATTGCGGGGTGTTAGAGTTTAGAATCTATCTCTAGCTTATCTCTTCCCCTGCTTAGAGATCCCTTCTATCTCTAGAGTCCAAAGGTTAAGCCTATCCCAGAAGATACACCTAATCTCCCGGATCTCCTACCCGACATCGTTCTATAAATCGGTTAGAGATATCCCTGGGAGATGGTTATATATACTGTACCCCTGTTATTCAGTAATACACAACAAACATATGCGCTATCAATGTGGGTAGCATAAATGATTCTCAAAGTGTAATTCATAGCTACGTGTCTGCCTTAACAACATATATTTATTATCAATAGTAAGTTTGAGCTGGTTTAGGATTAAATTTTACACTTGAACAAAAAAAATCAGTACAAAACTACAAATAAAAAGGGCACCTTTCTATGTCCCTCACTTGTTTTAGAACACTCCATATCTTCTCATTGACTGCTATTGTACCAGCACCAACCCCAACTTCTATTGTGTTTGGCTCAGTTGCTCTCAATTGTCATTAGTTCTCGACATGTTCAGCCATAATATCACCATGCCACCTCTAGGCTATAGTCAACCTACGATGACAGTTTGACAAAGCTCAACATCATGGATCATGTCAGGCCACTTGACAGTATCCACACCATTGAGCATCGTTGATCAAACCCCACCCCACAGGTGACAACACATGAAGGCTACACCAACCACATCTCACCATGTGTGCCATGTCACCACTACATCACTTCTGAGACAATAATGCATGCTGCATCACCTCATTTTTTTTAGCGGAAAATTTACAAGGACGCATTGGCCTTTTCCCATCGAGTAGCAATCCCTTGATTAAACAGTAAAAAATTTCAGGAATGTTGGCTACTACATAAGAAATCGGTGAACATAAATGTAAAGATCAAGCTAGAGACACTACCAATACAATATACGATTGCAAATCATGCTTATTAAGTATATGCCTTTTGTTGTGCGGTCTATTTATGAAAATAAAATCATTTTACACCAATAATATAAAGGTTGAGCATCAAATAAGTACAAACTTATTTCCATTATCATACTGAAATTTATCTATGGAAAAAAATTGCAAATAAAATAGATTGAAGAAAAATATTCACACAAAGTACAGCTTCGCATTTTTTTCCTATTAATTTGTTAGTTCCAAAAAAGTGCCTATTTCATTTTAGAAAAGCATATCTGTTGGCTGAATGTAAACCTCATTACTAGTTAAACACACGTATGACTATGAGAAAGATGATATATAACGAAGCTTTTGAAGATTGAGTTTCTTTTTTCATATATGTTACTCCTTAAACACCCAACTAAACTATTGTCCAACTTAGGTCACGCCAAAGTTACAAAACGATGCAGTAAAATTTGTGACACAATAACTACGTAGTTATTGCTGAAACCTGATGTCAACTGAACCCAGCAATTTACTCGACTTGAAGTATGGCAAAATGAAACAGAACAAAAATCTAAGTACGTTTATTGAGAAACCATCCACCGACATGTGCAACAGACACAGTCATAACCTCGAGCGACAAAAGAAAAGCTCCCTAGCAAGAAAGCGCCATCAACGAGCGCGTGGAACTATCCTGATTCCTGAGAGTAGGGGATGCAAGACACACCAATAGTAGCAAGAAAAATTTTACAGCACATCAACTACAAATGCATATCAAGCAGAGTGAATTCCTACAGTTGCTACGACTGCGAGGTAGCACAATCTAATTCGACTTTGCCAAATACAAAAACAGCAAAAAAAAATCTAATTATAGTGAGGGAGCACAGTTGCACAAGAAGCAACCTCCCAACAAAATCTAATCTTCATAAAAGAAAAATAATGATCAAACAGAACGCAAGATTGCGAAGGAAAACAAGAAAGAAAGGGAAGGGGATAAGAAAAGAAAAAATGCCTCACCTCGTGGTGAACCCGGCGACACGGATCTCGCCGTCGTCGCCCTCCACCCTCTCCAGCCACCAATCGAAGAGAACGACCTAACCAACACAGCAAAGAAAGACATTAAGGCCACCAAACCGCCCACAAGAACCCGTTCAATTACCAGGACGGAAGGGGAAGGCAAGCAAGGAGGGTCGGGCGTACGCAGGTCTGCACGCAGGAGGAGTAGGCGGGGGCCTTTACGGAGGCCGTCAGGAGCGGTGACGCCGGCAGCGGGCCCCGTGGCGTTCGGTGGGTGGAGCCTGGCCTGGGATTGGGATGCAATTTCCGTGTCTCCGAGGGGGGCATGGATACCCGGACCTTCGTGAGAAAAGAGAAATGCTTGTCGGCCGGGGGCACAAGCGGAGGGTGAGGAAACGGCCGGTGGGGGAGAAGGGTGTTTGGCGGCGGGAGTCGTCGAGACGCCGGAGAAACGAGGGCGGTGGAAGATCCGGCGGGCGGTCAGTAGCGACGCCGAAGGGGTTTAGGGGCTGGACAAGAATACGTCCACCCAAGGGAAAATTTGTTCAGTAACTCGATAGTTCATTGCTTGCAAAAAATACCATCGAAAGAATCGAGCTCCAAAAATTACCACTAAAAACTTCACATCACTTCAGAATTTAACACTTTAGACAAAAATACCCTTACACCTCACTCCTCATCCTCCGCCACCTCCCCGCCTCTCCTCACCTTCCTCTCCTCCGCCGCCCGTCCGCCTCCTCGCCCCCACCTCTTGTGCCGGCCTCGCCTCCTCCTCCTCACGCCGCCTCCTCCTCTCGTGAACCCCATCCTCGCTGTCGTCTCCTCCTCGCCCGCCTACCTCCGTCTCCTCGCCTCGCCTCCTCCGCCTCCCCAACGCCGTCGGAAGGCAACGACGACCTCGAGCCGGGCATTGACGAGGCGACGCCTGAGGCATACTCGTGGTGGTGTACGGAGAGGCGAGGAAGGTATATGGGAGGGCACGACCACCACCCCGCCGCTGCCTACCTCCTCCTCCTCGCCCCCACCTTGAGAGCACCGTCTTCGCCCGTGGCATCGCCTTCGCCCGAGAGCACCACCGGGAGGCGGCCTTGCGAGGCGAGGACGAGGAGAGAAGGAAGCGGGAGAAGAGGAGAGGAGAGGAGGAGGCGGCGAGGCAACGACCAGCGGGGATGGGGTTCATGAGAGGAGGAGGCGGCGTGAGGAGAGAGGAGGCGGGAGGCGACAAGAGGTGGGGACGAGGAGGCGGACGGGCTACGGAGGAGAGGAAGGTGGGGAGGGAGGAGAGGGGGAGGTGGCGGCGAGGATGAGGAGTGAGGTGTAAGGGTATTTTCGTCCAAGGTGTTAAATCCGGCGATGTGAAGTTTTAGTGGTAATTTTCGGAGCCCGATTCTTTCGGTGGTATTTTCTAAGCAATGAACTCTCGCACATCTTGAATTCCCAAGTTGTAAATTCGGAGCCTATTCCGGTTTGCCTGTTGATATAGAATACGTCCGTACTTATCTATACCAATTTACCGTTATATATATATATATATGGTTGAAAGATAATAAATTGTTGTTAATGACAAATAATTTTATATTGAATTCTATACCAATGTACCGTTATATATATATATATATATATATATATATATATATATATATATATATATATATATATATATATATATATATATATATATATACGACAGGCGCCCCGGTGTCGCCCAAAGGCCGACAGCAGATCATTAGGCCCACTCTATTAGTGATTAATCATCCGATTTAATTACGTGCCACTTAAATAATTTTTATAAGTAGTAAAGTGGTGCAAAAAATTACGTAAAAATTACACAATGTAGCACACTATATACGAAAGCTCCACAAAAAATTTGTAATATTTCATACCCATTTGCTACCTCTAAAATTCTTAGAGCGACACATAATTGCTTAATCGCCTAGTTAATTATACGTCGTTCGAAGAATTTTTAGAGGTAGCAAATAGGCTTAAAAATTGCAAAAAAATTACACAACATACCAAGATACCTCAGGAAGTTCCACAAAAAAATGTCATAGTTTTTTAAGTTCATTTGCTATACTTACAAATATAAAAAATTATAAATTACGAATTAGACAGGTAATTAAACCGGCTAATTAGCCAGTTTAATCACCGTCGTCTCAGAGCGGGCTACGACGCCGCTGCCTCGATGGACGGGCAAGCAACGCCACCGCTCTACTCACAGGGCGACAGGTGTCACGCGTCGTCTGCTCCGTGCTGCCGCCCGCCCACCGTACGACATAAACAACATTTTTGTCAATACGTTGCGCATACGGCTATTTTTTTAAATACGATGCAAAAACATGCCAAAAGTGGCTTTAATTTGACATTTGTTACCTCACAAATTCTCCATAAGTGGTAGCCAGGTTCACAGAGTATTGTACAGCTAATGAGAATGAACCAAAAAAATTCAATCTTTAACATGAAGGTGAAGTGGAACTCGACATACATCATACTAAAGATATTACAAGGGTACAAATATGTCATATCTGTTTTTGTTAATACTAACTCTTAAAACAATGAATTGATAATTACTAATTCATATTGGTAGATAAGTTTTATCCACAGACAAGTTCACCCTAATGCTTAAGTTATTGAGAAAATGTTCACTATACTCATACTTCGAATCAATAAATTATTTCTCAACAACTCAAGCCTCTTCCCAAGAATTTTTATCGATTTCCATAGAAAATGAACTGTTTAAAATTTCTGTAAAATTCATGTGTTTCCATGCAGGGGCTTCAGGGACAGCTAGTGGCTGCAATTAAAACAGACTTAAGATTAGCATAACATCATTGATAACGCAAATCCAGGAATCACAACATATCAGCGATTATCAGACACCACCAACTTGTGATGCATAACTTGTTAATATTAGTGGCTGGCAAAGAGGTGCAGCAAGTGGTGACACTGACACCAATAGTCATTTTCCAAAACATAAACACACCATCCATACCAAAGCATAGGATCAGCTATAAAGAGCTAATTGGTCGCGTCCTGGCAATATATACAATGTACCATCCATCCTAAATCATGGATTCCACGATACATCAGAAAAAAGTTACGGTAACCAACTTGTTCACATTTTCACATAGTAGTAGCAATGTGTGTCTGGAAGATGCTCAATGAGCCCTTTTCTTCCCTACAGGAGGCTCTGACTTGCTCCCTGCCAGCAAAGGACACACAAGACATCACTTGAGCTTTCTTCAAACAGTTGTTCTCGAGAAATATGAAAATCACTCTTTCAAACATATAATACGATAGTGAGCGAAATGAACAAACCTTTGAGAGGCGGCTGCAACTCTAGACCAGTCACACCAGAAATCAAACCATCCTACAGAAAAATATGCATTCAATGAGACACTAAGCACAGGAAAGGGCACGAAATAAATATATTGCACCGAATCACAAGGCAGGTTGGGTGCTGCTTGGCTCATGTTCCATTATTTTAACACTTGTCATAACTTAATGTTTCTCACATTAAAAATGTCACGATGCGAAACATATCTTCAGTTAATAAACAAAATTTAAAGCGCTTCCAAGTTCCAACAGAATCATCACAAATGTGAGGGCAGATGCATCCATGTCCTACTAAAGTTTGAAAATTACATTATAGGATAAGCTACCACTACTAGGCATCTTCATTAATACTTGGTTTGCACTTCTACGTGAAAAGTTGTGTGTTACTTATTCCAGCTCAACTTGCGGGGGGTTATTAGAGGATAGCAAATCCTCTGATTTTATATTTGCAGTTGTGATTCTCTCTTAGAGATCAATTCGTAAGCATGCCTGCATCACACACTGGATTAGACAATTTCTATGAATCCTAGTTGTATGATTGTATATTGTGGAACAAGAACAACAGTAGTAACATGGAACCTTTTTTAAAAACACTGCAGGCACTCTGCCAATTCATTAAGGAGGAGGTGAGCACCCACGCAAGCACCTTTTCTTGCATTATTCAATCGTTAGGGGTTTTAGACTTTGGTGCAATGAACAAGATCAACCTAGGCTAATTTTATCAATCACATATTTGCTAATTATGGACACAGTGATATGACACGGCAGAGAGATTTCTTTACTAACTCTGTCATAGACAATCCTTTGGCATCCTGGATCCAATACGGGTACTAACACACGACCTGAAAACAAATCTCTTTCTTTAGTGAATGAATAAATGGTTTCAAGCAGCAGAATCCTACAACCAAAGACTTTGTACCATACCTGATTTGGTTCTTCTCAGCTTGAGAGATTCAGGTGTGGAAACTGATAACGCTTTGGCCTTGGCACGAGTAAGTGGAGATTCATAAGCCTGACGTGTTTCAAGAACATTACAGTAAGTACAGACATAAATATCAAATTTTCACATGCTAGTGAGACAAAGCCAGCTAAGTGATAGATAAATGGTTCACAATTGCCATGCATCGTAACTCTAAAAAATATGCAGATGACTAGTTCAGCATAAACGAGAAGATAACTGTGTTAGAACTCACTTCTCTCCTTGAATATAGAACAAAAAACATAGAACCGAACAGCTCAACATAATTATTTCTCAGAAGGGCTAAAAAAAGCTTATGTGTAGTAGTGAATGAGCTTGTTGACCCAATAGAACAAAAATGTCAAACGGGTGAACATCTTGACAAGTGCAGGTTCTTCATGTGGCGTCAGAGTGCTACAGAAGAGAACTAAACCATAGTAGCCTAAATCGTGGTTCATTGGATTGGGATGTGGGCTTGTTGTATGCCACTTCACAAAGTAAGGTTCATTAGGCAGTATACAGATACCTCTTATGTTCACAGATCTAGGATGCGGTTCGCAAGCCCAGCAAGATTCACGATGTACAATGATATAAATAAAAATAATAAATAAAATATGGGAAGGCATATAATCTTGAAAACATATAAGCAACAGCCAGAAGATCCCTAGATCTATTACACAACCAGCAATTCATATTACACAAACATAAAAAAAGAGGGCTGGGACAGTGCACAGGACATGTCTCCTTTCCAAAAAGGCATGCACTATTGCACTGTTGAAAAAAGATCGCATGCTGTGTTGATCAGACTAACACATGCAAGGAGGAGGGCAGCTTTACCAGCGGGGCAATAGCATGCACACCTGGCTCTTTTTGTTTCACTTGCCTAACTCCTTGTGCATCATCACTATGCATGTATGTAACAATACCATTAATTTAATCTACAGATTATATTGATGCATGCATTGCGTTTGTACTATTGTGCATCATTTCATGGAGCAGCACTATATATACCTAGCTAAAAAAATTCATGCACGCATGGCTGCTCTAATAAGGGCTTTGGGGCTACAACAAGTTACTGTAGGATGGAGCAATATATGAGAGAGGGAGGGGATGGAAGGTTCAGCCGGCTCATCACTCCCCTCCACCCATCATTTGCCCTAATGGGCATAATCAAGCAACCAGCGCCACCAACATGAGCTCATATAGAGGCGATTTTTGACAGCGATAGGCAACACCACAGCGACCGCGATCTGACAGCAGTGCCACGACTATTGTAATGGCAACAGTGATGGTGTGCTTTAGTAGCAATGGAGATGGCATGCTTTAGCGGCGACAGCAACAGGGGCACCAACATCCTTCCCTTTTGGTATGCTCCTCTCCCTTCTCTCTTGGTTTCCTTTGGATGTTCACCAGTTTTGGGTTTGCCACCCCCCACATATCGGTAACTCTGAACTAAACTTAGCAGACAAGGCTATATGTGATGTGCAAAGTACAAGAATTAGGGAGAAGATGATATCACAGTATGAGGCAAACTCCTAGACTATTCCAAATAAAATGAGCACAAACCTTGACCAAGGACTAACTAAAATTGGTGTAACATCAGCTGTTCACCTATCCCTTAAATGAAACCTGCATTAAAATTCATGACAACTTTGTTCTAGGGTAGCATAGCAAATGAATGTAAGATCAGTTCTTTCCTATAATAATATCTGCTTCAAAATTTATGAAAACTTTGTTGTAGAGTAGCATAGAAGCAGAAGCACATGCATCTCCATAATCACATAAGATCACATCAAAAGCTCCAACTTTTGAATAAATGTCAGAAAATCAGTTCTACCAACATAATAGCACATCCTTTTGTAACATGCTGACCACAGGATAATTGAACAAACTATGCCAGCAAATCCATCATAGTTCTCTTTTCCCATCAGCAAATCACAGGTGCAAACAATTAAAAAGTAATACATGCAATCAGTTACAACTAACAGGATTTTTTTTCATTTTTAACAAGGATAGGAAGTAAATTGCATACTTACATATGGAATTGGACTTTTGATTATTGGCGATCTAGTAGCACCCTGCAACACTTCATGCACAGATCTTTGCTCCTCTCGTGGGCCTACAGGCTTCGCCTGGTAAAAAGCTATCAACTCCATTATATACAATGTTCTAAAAATCGGTAACCGGTACTCAACCGGTCACCCAACCTAGTAGTGGTTATACAGTATAATCAGCCTATTGTGTGGCATAATCAGCCCAATTGTGCAGATAACCAGTTAACAGGTAAGACGCACACTTTACTTGTATACGGGTGAGAATATGGCCTAGTAGACCCATTTTTGGAACGCTGATTGTATATGTGTATAATGAGGAACACAACTAAGATCACAAGCTGAAATGGGATAATATGAACTTGGCATCATGAACATAACCTTCGAAATTCTGTGGATCATAATTTGTGCTTTTACACATCTTAAAGATGAGGTGTATATCAATCTAAGCAATTCCATTGTAACACTTGGTATTAAATGTAAAAGCATGTTGCTACACAACACATGTACACACAGTGAGAAAAAACTCAAGCCAGAGAATTGAACCTGAGGAATATTAAGTGGTGTCTGCTCCATCCTACTAATGTGGTAATGCTACATAAATTGTGGCATTGCAAATGATTAATCAAGAAATATAAGAAGGGGCATGCCACACTGAAGACATGCTATGCTATTAAGTTGAGCTAAAATTTTGAAGTAGCTACATGAAGATGCTACATTATGTTGACTATATATCTTAATGTTTTCAGTTTATGATGTAAGTATGTAGCACCGAGTCATTTTCATTGTTACGCTTGTGACAATTTGTAGCACTGAGTCAATATCATTGTTACGCTTGTGACAATTATGTCTTTATTATTTTTGTAAAATAGCTTTGCAACATAACCTTATTGTGTAAGTACAAGAATAAATTAATCCAACATCACCAGATAAAGCTAAATTCAGAATGTCCTAATTTCTGAAGTTAAATTTTTGGAGCACAAGTATTATCTTAAACATTAGCTTGGCAACAATAGGGAGTTTGTAAGTAGCCATAAACATTGCAAGAAAAGGAAAGCTAATAGGGGAATTATTTGCACATTAACTATATTACAAAATAATTGCTAAAAAAACTATAGTAGCGTAATGAAGTTCCAACACTAATTAATTCAAAGAATCTTTAGGGCCTGTTTGGATGTTAAAGTATCTGAAAACTATAGTATCTGTAAACCACAGTCTCGAAACTACAGGGCATGAATATGAAATACCACATTTTTTCACAGTATCAAGAAAAACCATGACGTGTTTGGTAGTTGATATTTTGTTTAAAAAAGTAACTCTCTTAGACTAACTAGCTGTTATTACGAAAATTTATCTACTCGTATTTGGGCATGCATTTTTGTTATAGGTAGAATTTATATACCATTACATTATACATACAAGTTTGGATATGTGCATTGCAACAAACACATTTCATCAAATGCTAGAACACCGTGTTCATACCTTGCGTGGAAGGGCAGCTGGAACAAGAAAAAAATATTCAGGAGTAACTAGATGCGTAGACTGGGAGATGGACATGACAACGCAGATGCAAATGTATACACACGAATATTGATGTGAGCTGTGAGTTCGGTTTTTTCAAGAAAGAGATCTTGAGTAGATTTTTAAAAACTCCAAAAATACCATTGTATTAGGCATACCATGGTTTATGAAACTACAATGTTTGTTGTACCCAAGCACCTCAAAGTTTTTTGGTACCACGGTATTTTTCAGAAACCATGGTATTCCCCCCAAAACTCCAAAAATACTACGTATCCAAACAGGCCCTTAATCTTTTTGAGGTGTGGGGTTTAAAACTCGCGTTTTTCCAGAGATTGCACATCTGAATGAACTGAAGTTGACATCTACATTTGGTACTACCTTCTCATTCAATGTTATATGCTGAGTTCTTTTCCAGCAGCCTTGATTCTTCAATGAAGCCACTGGAGTTCTATGACGACCTAAATTAAGAACAACCTCTCTTAGAAACATCATGATCAAATGAAATTTGTAGGAGAAAATCTAACTAGTCTCTTAGCAATTTGCTCTTACACATACTTATGGGTGGAGTATTTGCCAAATCACCAGCAATCTCCGTGGAGCAATTAACCCTTTCGGGTGGTACTGTAGCTAAAAAATATTTAGACCCCAGATCTACTGAGCTTCCAGCATTGCCATTTCCATCTTCCACGTCACTGGGCATATGATCAATGAACCTATTGTAAATCAAATTGGAGTTGAAAAGATGACTACCAGCCTCCTGTTCTCTTGCATCTAGATGCATAATATCATTCTGATTTCCTGCCTCTTTGTAAGTCTCATCACTAGTACAGTCTTCTGTAAGAGCTAAAGATATGTTAAGATTAATGTCAACATGACCTCTTTCTTTTGAAGTGCTGCCCACAATAAAGTCTATTTCCACGTTATCCACCTCCTTACATACTGCAGATCCTTTACTGCCATCATCTGAAGCAGCAGCCTTTTCCTTTGTTGAAATACCAGTGTCACAATTGTATTCCTCAAATCTCGGTGTTTCATTTGACAAACAGGAACACTTTTGGAAGGCATCAGCATCAGCATTATCACCTGAGAAACTTTTAGCATTGTTAAGAAGGTTCCCGATGAAAGAAGATCCAACTGAATCAAGAAATTTGCCTAGCTGAAATTTCTCCAAGTAAAATTGGGTTGAATCCACTCGTGAATTGCTAGTGTTAGAAGAGCTCGGTTGAGATCCTATGTGTGAATCATTCGTTTTAGGATAAAACACATTGCAACTCTCCCACCAAAATGGAAACCCAATCAAGAATTTTTCACAGACCTGCATGCATGTTTTGCAGTGAAAGACCAAGTCATTTATAGGAGCAGTATATTAGAAGCATGAGTTAATGATCTTTCTGGACCTGAATTTAAACAGAAATTACAAGTAGACAATTTTGGAAGTTAACATATATAGATAATGCTTGAATCTTGGATGACTTCCTGTCGGCTTTCAATAGAAAACATAGAAGTAGCATCACAAGATAGCTGAACAGAACAAATCAGAGCGACTGGTCTTTGGTAGAGCAGTTCATACAGACATTAGCCATTCAAGTGGTGCATAAAACAAGACACAAAATAAAATGTGCATACCTCAGGCGAAAATCCATTTTCACGCATTCGCGAAATGTTCAACGAACCATGAATTAACACTACAATCCCATCCTCAGTTTCAAGTGTACAAGCCTCATACCGCTTTACTATGGGCGCAGAAGTGAATATTCGTACTGTTTGGTTCCTGTCAGAAGTGGGCCACCGACAACTTCATTAAAGTATCGAAACTTTGCACTTAGAAGAAGAAAAACAAGCAAATTCAGAAAAGCTATGCACGCTTTAGAAGCATGAGAACCATGATTTACAAAAAGATACTCCATCCGTTTCAAAATAGCAGTCCGGTTTATCAGGATTCATCGTTTCAATATTTACCGATGGATGAAAATGATGGTGTTTTGTTGCATTGCTTCCTATTTTACCCCTCATAATATCATGTGCATGCTTCTTATGTTCCCAAAGGTATTAATGCAAAACTTGACCTTTCTTATACAATGCCATTAAAGGAATGGTTATTTAACCAGTCTCAGATTCTCCAAGAACCAACAAAATGCAAGCATAACACCACAACCTAAAGCATGCATGGAATTGATCTGGAGTATCTAAGAATGTCGGCCGGGCACATTCTCACAAGAGAGAAGGTGAACAGAGAGAATGTTTCTATTAATGCCTTGCTGTACTTTTAATTAGGGGCAGCACATCCATTTTATATTTCTCTTCACTTTTACAGCTCCTTGATGCCTGTGCTTTGTGGGCTTGGACAGCTATTTTGAAATGGAGGAAGTATGATAAAGGGCAAATAATAATTACGGAAGTTTTATAGCACTTCACGTACAATTAATGCAGGCATTGTTCGTCTATGGCCCCATTCTTTTCAGCTTATAGCTTATGATTTCCCCTAAACAAACAAATAAGATGGCTTTTCCTCCGCCTTTTTTAAACGGCTTATCAGGACAATCTTTTCAGAACGGCTTATCGGCATTTTGTTCATTCAAACAAGCGCTCACGCTAGGACCAAAAGCCATCAGCGGCAGCTATAAGCTAGAACCCAAAAGAACAGGGCCTACATGTTTACAAGGATGGAGCAAGAGGAGTCATTTTAGTAGTTCACGAAAAAAAGGCTTAGTAGAGAAAGGATCCTGTAGGCTATGATTGAATACCCCAATGAAAGAGAACTTCCAGCTAGGAAGATGCATGCATGCATATATGGTGGAAAGACGAACAAATATGGAGCCCAGGGGTAGTGGTAGATGATGTAGATGGCAGTCAGGGGTGATTTTGGGGGGGCTTTGGTAAGACAGAAAATAACAGAAAAGGGTAGGTTTAGGTATAAGACAGAAAGCTACATATATCTAAATATCTAATTTATCCCGTTGTTCTCTCTCTCACCAAAACCACCCCAAATCATCTTGTACTACCATATGAATGGAGCTATTCCTCCTGTATGCTCCACTTTTTTACTTCTTTCCACCATATGTACATGTATGTTTGTTCATGTCGATTATTCTTATCGGGGCCCTCAATTAGACACTACACAACAGCAATGGCAAAGGTGATCTCCACTGTGAATATAGCAATGGCAAAGGTGATCTCCACTGTGAATATGTGTTTTTGTGCATCAGGGAAAATTATAGTACCATCAGGGAAAAATATAGTACCAGGTACATATCCAGTCACCATCTAGAATCTGCCAGTTATTGCCCAGTAACCAGGCAGTAGCCAATTGCCCAATTCAATTCAATTCCATACTCAAAACTGGTAAGTGGTAACAGCCAAATTGTTCATCATTTTTTAAAGTTTAAACTCCCATCAATAACCAACCAGAAACTGCTATCGGCATGCATGTGTGAACCTGGCCAGTTCTGAGAATTGAATTCGTGCTTGCATCCCTCCTCAAGCACCCCTGGATATATCAAAAGAAAAACGCAACAGAGTTCCTAGTTCTTGCAATAAGGCTTTAATTATATATAACATTCTCTCTTTTTTTCTCTCTGTCTTTTATACATTTTGCACACCTGATCCTTCCTTCGCTAGTACCCCATTTCAGCTCAAAGCACCAATTTTCCGTGCCACTTAATGGACCCAATTAAACTTGTAACGAGAAATTTCTTTTAAAAAATAGTGGGAAAAATGCTCCGGATCACCTAGCCAACTCTGTCTTTTCTAATCGATACTTCGAAATTACAAAGCCAAGAAGAACAATAAAAAAAAAAGGAAATTAGCTCCCAAGAAAAACCATCTTCGTACCGATTCTCAAACGGTCACACTCGGATCTCCAAGCCAATAAAGGCATTAGCCATAAAGATGCCTCTTTTTCAAGAAACGCTCACCTTTCAGTGAACCCAGCGACGGCGATCTTCTGTTCGTCCTCTTCCACCCTCACCAGCCACCACTCGAACAACGTGACCTAACCGCGAGAAGCAAGCACAACGCAGAAAATCGCATTAAAA
This sequence comes from Bonia amplexicaulis, assembly GCA_036346245.1. Lineage (NCBI taxonomy): Eukaryota > Viridiplantae > Streptophyta > Magnoliopsida > Poales > Poaceae > Bonia > Bonia amplexicaulis. The sequence goes on along the minus strand of CM070744.1, from coordinate 11,030,814 downwards.
ATACCAAGCAGCTAGGTAAAAAAATCCAAGCAAGATGCAGGCCAACAGCAGGGAAAGGAGCGTACGCATGGGTGCTCATCGGGGGAGGAGGAGGAGAGGGCGTCGGCGGCGCGGAACGGGGCACGGGAGAATGAAGGGCTCAGAACGGCGGTGGCGGAGGCTGGCGCCGGTGGTCGCGGCGGCACATTCCGGCTGCGAGGGTTTGCCCCCGGCGAGGGTTTGGGGGTTTGCGGGGTTTTGGTGGCCATTTTTTTTTAATTTTTTGGCTTCGCTTCGTGAGGAGAGAGATGGGGATTGGGGAAACGAACAGAGGAGGGGAAGGGCGCGCTTTCGAAGCGGGCCGCGATTGTTGCTGAGACTGACGGGTGGGGCCCCGCAGGCTGCGGCGCTGGTTTGGCTTCTTCCTCTAGGCTCCAGGTCTTGCCTTCTTTATTTTTTCCCATTTGTGTCCTGAATGATTGGGAGCACTAAATCAGTAACGCCGTAAAAATCTGCATATTGGATAATAGCACACGCTGACAACTGGGACATGTGGCTTTTTCTGTTCTTCTGCGGCTACGGCTTATGGCTGAATTTTTTTAATTCTAGCTATACGTGCGAGAGAGTACAGCGAGAGACACGTGTATGTTATTTTAGCCGATATAGATAAACTCATTACAGTATCTATTAGAGTCCGCCTTAAAAAATACTCTGTTTAAAAGTTAGCTACTGTAGAAAAAAAAGCAAAAATACAAAACTGAAAAGAATAGACCCTATGCCGCTCATCCAGCCAAATAACACCAACTTAATATCACACCCAAGCACATTTGGTGCGTTTGTTGGCATCGCCATTCTACTTCTTATGTTGCACTGATGCCTTCTGGTATTACAACAATGAATAGGTCCATTTTACCCTCTCCTTTTTCTTCTCTTAACTCTCGCCCAAGTCCGAAAATCAACTCTAAAGTACAAAAATGTGCATTCAACATCCTTCAACTATTACAACCGTTTAAAATCACCCCCATCTTCCAAAATCAACGTGGTTTCTCTGATGTGGTATCTAGGTGTACATATGATGTGGTATCTAGGTGTACATATTTCACTAATACGATATCCATGTCAACATCCACATGCTCATCTTCACCGAGACCATTCCCATGATCAAGCGTGCCGCCAAGATGATCTTTAAGGTGCTCGACATGTACGAGGCCATCCACAACACATCCCTAGTCATCATCGATGTCTTCGTCGCGGACTCCACGGATAAACCCTCTAACAAGAGGAGGAAGAAGAGGAGAAAGGAATCATTGTGAGTCGGTCTGAAGCATATGCTTCCGCTAACAATGGTGCTCACAACCATGCGTCCTCCTTGTGCCCTCTTAGATCCAGGCAAGGAGTCTTCCTCGTCAGCTTTGGTGGCGGAGGTAGACGGTGTAGGGTGAGAGAGAGGGAGAGACAACCCCGGTGGTAGGAGAAAAGAAAGTCAGCCCTGACCCTGGCCACGAGAGAGGGTGAGAGCCATAGCTGTTTGAAAAGAGGGATAAAAGGATACAATGGTGAGCTGACGGATGACCCACCACTTTTTTTTTTATTTCAGCTGAACGGAGTTGCCATCTGAGCTCAAAAACCATCCCCACATGTCAAAAAATCAACTTTTCTTTTAAAATAGCTTACACATTGATCACGCTTATTTTGAGAACTTCTTGCTTATTTTTTATTATTCCTAAATTTCATCCTTTCTTGACTTTTTGACTCTTTTTGAACTTTTTTGCCGATTTTTTCCCTTATTCGTTTGCATTATCTGTAATTGGCTAACCTGTTTGAAGCAATGCCAAGGAACATGTAAAGGTAAATCACCCGTCGTCAAACACTCCGTGCATGCATGCATGTGGCTGGCAAGTTGCATACTCCAATCGATCCTCAAATTTATCATGGGGCCCATGACGAATTTGCGCAGATTTGTTTCGTACCAACACTGGTTTCAAAACTTCTCAGGATTCAGGGGAAAATGACTTTTGCCCCTTTTGAACGGAATACCATCGACCTAGAGGAACATGAGTATCGCTGTACAATATCTATAGACCATAGTGAGAGTTGGGGAAAGAACTGTGCATGTTGGTCGGCCTTAATGCTGCTCTCGCCGGCTCGACTGCTGGAAGAAAAAATCAAGCTCACGCAGAAGTTCCTGCTGCTCCGTTTGAACCGCGCACGAGCCTGCACGCTGATTCAGCATCTTGCCAAAGAGCAATGCACGCACGTCATCGGTGCTTCTAGCAACCTTTTCAGCATTTTGCTCTGACAACGGCGCCTTCGAACTTCCCTCGTAGACCTGTCTTCTGCAGACCTGCATCATGATAAACATAAAGTTACCCTGGAGGGAGGCGATAATTTGTCAGCACAGATCCTTGATCGACCATATTCGTTTTCAGTTTTAGCATGAAGTTGGCATTGGTACGGATGTAATACAACCCATTACTAGTAAATGACAAAGGCCGCTAATTTCTATTTATTTTTACACCAAAAAGGCAGCTCTTTTAATAATTAAGTATGGCACGACAAAGGGAGCATATGCAGTGCAGTTTGTGTACTTCCAATCATACCACTGGGAGAGAAGCATCTGACACCTAAAACTGCGAAGCGTGGACCACAGTATAACCTAATGGATAATAACACTAAAATATGAAGTGTTTCCAATTTTCCACATGTCAACATTGTTAACGGTACAGGTCTCAAAAAATTGTTTTACTCAGCATGAAAAGTATTCAGTAAAGTGAATTACATTAGAAAATCAAAGGGAAATGATGGGAAACAAAAAATCAAATGCACCCTCGCAAAAAGAAAGGGAACTAATGCAGATTGTGAACTAGGTGTCTTTTAAGGAAAACAAAAACATCATTGCAGGGGAAGCTAGGGAAATTTTCTTCCCCAGCATGATGCTTCAATATTTCATTTTTTCCCTTCTTTTCTTAGATTATTATAGCAGTCTTTATCAATCATAGATGACTTTTTCCGGCCCAGGTGAAATGGTCGCTGTAGATCAGGAAATAATCCCTGCCAAACTACTTGTACAATTATACAATGCTATGATTCGTGCTTTGTAGTATTATGAACTATGAATAGCATAGTCCATTGACACTAACCTGGAACAAGTTATGTAGAGCGATAATCTGCTCTTGACTGAGATATTTCCTAGCCATAAGCTCACTGAAGAGCTTGACAATTTCTGCAGTAACATTCCTAGCAGAAAGATTAGAAACTATACCAGATATCAAAGAACTATCAAACAATGATGTCAGCCAATCTGGAACTTGGCTCAGTTTGAGCAATGAAATAGCTATATTCGCTGCAAACTTCTGCTGATTAGTGAAAGATTTAGAAGTCAAACCAGGAGCAGTCAAGGCAACTACAAATTCCTCCATTATTAGTCTGGACCATTTAGATTCTCTGACCACCGCTTTCTCTTGGCAGCCAAATTTCTCCCAACCTAAAATAATCGAGAGACAAGCACCGCAATTTTCAGCGACTTTACTGTCTTGATTGAACACCAAACCCTCTATCACTGCAATAATGGACTTCAGATATTTGGCAGAACATCTTAACTCAGCATTAAGATGGCTCCTCTGATCTGAAATTCTGGTAAGCAATTCCAACAGGCATTGTGAAGCAATAAGCTTTATAGGAGAAGGACTGAAGTGCATCAGACGACACAAATCATGGCATGGAATGCCAAGAACAGAGAAAGACTGGATGTCATTTGAATGTTGAAGGAAGTCCTGCCAGTCAATACTTTCCTCTAGAATCACATACAAACTGACAAACAGACTACCATTAGTTCATACACAAGCAATTAAAATGAAGCATGCAATACCAGCTGCATACCTTCTTATAGAGAAAAACACTAATTGGAGTATAAGAATCAAGAATTCCCCAAAGGCTGTCTCCTCATTGTGTTGAAACAAAGATGGGCCCTTTGCACAAGCTTCTTGTACTGTGCCATCCGTCAAAGAAACCAAAGAATTGTTCAAGATTATCGCTTTTGCAGGCTCAATAAGAACCTTGTTTGCTGAATGATGCAAAATAAGGCATAATATCCCAATCAATATCTTCTGTTCTTGGTCACTTGATGTATAATCAAGACTAGAATTGAAATACTCCAATAACTGCCAAGAAGCGATTAGTAGATTAGACAAATCATAAATACTAACTATGGTACAAAAGATTTCAAATACCAATTAGCAATTGGATTGTTTTTTTAATGTGGATTTGACCCAAATTGAGATGGAAGGAGGAAGCAACTGGTTACTAGGCTTGATCTAATTGAAATTGGGGCAAAGGAAACTGGCTGCTCCTAATTCTTCTAATGTATGGGCCCAACATTTCAAATTTGTTGTCCCACCTAAGGGTTAAGGATGTGGGACCCCTAGGATTCACTTGTCCTTGTTAGACTGTTAGTCTCTTTGGGCTCTTTGGGTATTTTGGCTTTAGGCCCATGTGTGCTAAGTATAGGCAAAGATCTCCCAGGTTGGCCCATGATTCTATTAACCTAACCCTAGACATCCTTGCCTATATATATATATGTGCCCTACACTGCTGTCTGAATTATCAATACACTGAATACAGTGCATTTACTCTCCTACATGGTATCAGCCGTTCGATCCACCGTCGGTCGATCCGGTCCACCCATTTCCGCTTAACCCTAAACCTCTTTCCCCATTCCCCATGCCAGGCGGCTCGCCGCCAGCTTCTTCTCCTCCTGCCGATGCCGACCCCTTTACGGGCGACGCCGCGAGGATCGGAGTCGGCTCGCGCGCCACGGCGACCTCGATGTCGCCTCCGCCGCCGCCAAGATCCGCGCCATCGCTTTTGCGCGGCCGGCCGCGCGAGCGAGGCCGCCATCGCTTCCAAGAACGCGCGCGCCCGCGGATCGGGAGCCTTGTTGCTTAGCGCTGCAGCCTGTGAGCGCCGCCGATCGAGACGACGACTCGACGCCGAGTCCGCCCACGAAGCCCTCCTCCTCCACGACGCTCTTCTCCTCCACGAAGCCGCCGCCATCGCCAACCTTCATGCTCAAGCCGTGGGTGTCCGTAACATTCGCCGCTTCCTCCTCTCGCCCTCGACCTCACCTCCGGTCACTACTTCGGTGGCGCGAACTTTTCCTCCTCGCCTGGAAAATACTCCTCGAAGACCACGTGCTCGCCGACAACCCCAACCTCGCCCTTCCCGACCGGATTCGCATGGATTGCGTCGTCAAATCTTGGATCTTGACACCTCTCCACCGATCTCGCCGAGACCGTCCCGAGCGACGGACCATCACACAGATCACGGCTTGCCGTTGAAACCCGTTCCTCGGCAGAACCGGAATCGCGCATCCTCTACCTCGACGCCGAGTTCGCGCTTTCATCCAAGGGATCTCTCCATTGCGACATCTGCCGATACAAGACCATGGCTGATGCACTCACAGAGCTTGGGGAACTTGTTCCCGACCGAACTCTCGTCCTCCATGTCATCCGCGGCCTCAACGAGAAGTTCACCGCCATCGGCCTACACCTCCAACGGAGCGGCACCCTTCCTCCTTCCTTGAAGCCCGTCGACCTCCTCTTGGAAGAACTTCACATGAACAACCGCAAGACCGCTTGCCACGGCCTGCTCTCTCTCCGGCCCGGCTGCGTCGGCCTCCACCAACCGCCCCACCCCGCTCACGGTGTTCCCGCCAGCGATGGAGGCCGGGGGGAGGTGGTTACCTCACGCCGAGGACGGCGCGGCAGCGCCCTACCGAACCGCCCAACCGGCGGCACTCGTGCGGTGGCCCACTTCTACAACCCCGGACAGCACTATACAAATGTGGCTCGTCCCAAGATCCTCCTCTTGCTCCTCTTCCACGGGACGAGTCTCGTGCCGATCGCACCTCCCAAACTCCTCAGCACCCTTCGCAGCCTCATGCTCTTCTGGCCGCTCACCACCAGTGGACTCCTCCCAGCCAGCCTGCTAGCTTCCACGGCGGCTCTCTTGCCGGCCAACCAACTGGACCTCATGCCACCCACTCTTGGGACCAGAACAGCCTTGCGGGAGCCTTCTCCACCATGACGCTCACTCCACCTCCGCAACCCGAGTGGTATTTTGACTCAGGGGCTACCTCTCACATGGCTTCCGACCCGGGTATTCTCTCTCCCTCAACCTCTCCACATTCCACCCCTTCTTCCATTGTTGTCGGAAATGGCACGCCCTTCCTGTCACCTCCATCTGCTCACCAACCTCCCGCATTCCCTTCACTTGAACAATATTCTTGTTTCTCCTCTCTTATTAAAAATCTTATTTCACCAGTCAATTTACATCCGATAATAATCGTTCGTTGAATTTGACTCCACCGGTCGTTCGGTGAAGGATCTTCGGTCTCGAACGTGATCATCAGGTGCAATAGCTCCGGGCCGCTCTACCCCTTCCACCTTCCTGCTGCCGAGTCCTTCCTCGCCACTTCCCCCGCTCCACTTTGGCATCGCCGTCTTGGTCATCCCGGACATGAAGTTTTGTTTAAGTTAGCACGTTCTTCTGTCCTTCCTTCATGTAATAACACCACGGCTCCTTCCCTTTGTCATGCATGTCAACTGGGCCGTCATGTTCGTCTCCCATTTCATATATCAGGATCCCGTGCTTCCAAAAAGTTTGATCTTGTACATTGTGACCTCTGGACATCACCTATTGATAGTGTCTCTGGATACAAGTACTATTTGGTCATTCTTGATGATTACTCCCATCATTTGTGGACTTTCCTCTCGACTCAAGTCCGACACCTTCTCGACACTCGCTAACTTCTTCTCTCTTGTCTCCACCCAGTTCGGTGTCACCATCAAGGCCGTTCGGTGCGATAACGGCCGTGAGTTTGACAACTCCAAAGACTCAGACGTTCTTCCTCACCCATGGTGTCCACCTTCGCATGTCCTGCCCCTACACCTCCCAACAAAATGGTAAAGCTGAGCGCATTATCCGTTCCATCAACAATGTCATTCGCTCCCTTTTGTTTCAGGCATCTATGCCACCATCATACTGGGTTGAGGCATTGAACACTTCCTCCTACCTCCTCAACATCCTTCCCACCAAAACTCTGGATTTCTCCACACCACACCATGCCCTCTTCGGATCCTCACCATCATATGATCATCTCCGCGTCTTTGGTTGCACATGCTACCCCAACCTTGCCTCGACAGCCTCCCACAAACTATCTCCTCGCTCCACCTATGTACCTTTCTTGGCTACTCCACCCACCATAAGGGTTACCGATGTCTCGATATGGCATCCAATCGAGTTTATATCTCCGTCATGTCATCTTTGACGAAACCTCCTTTCCCTTTACGCTCTTCCTCCACCCTTCCACGGCGGACTTCGAGTTTCTCGATGACTACACTAACCCTCTGCCGAACCCCATTAGACCTTCGAGCATCTCTTTGCCTGCAGGTCCTGCCACAACGACTCCTCCCGCGCGCGCGCCACGCGCGGCCCCGGACAATGCCAACGACACCGCCGCCCCAACCTTGCCACGCACAACCATGGGAGTCGATGCATTGTGCCGGGCACCACATGCGTCCTCTGACAGACGCATCGTTCGCCATGTCTACACACCTGCGTGCGAAGGCGGGCCTTCCACCTCCGTCCGGTGCATTCCCCGCGCCTCCGCCCGGATGCAGCGCCAACCCCCGCCGCTCGCCACGTCTACACACGGCGGACTAAGGTGGTTCCCGTGCGGTCCCCGGACCGGCGCTCTTACTGGAACCCTCCTCCGGCGCCGTCGGTGTCTCCGTGCTCAATCAAGACCCCATGACAACGCGGCAAGTCCGGTTTCGGCCACCGCTTCTACCACGTCACGCCATTGTCACCGTACCTCATACCGCACCGCCTCGCCGACCACAATTGGCGGTCGCTATGGAAGAAGAACATGCAGCCCTCTTACAAAACCGCACCTGGGATCTCGTTCCTCGCCCAGACAACGCCAATGTTATCTCCGGTAAATGGATCTTCAAACACAAACTTCAGGCAGATGGTTCTCTTGAGCGTTATAAAGCTCGTTGGGTGCTCCGTGGCTTCACACATACCGGAGTGGATTTCACGAAACCTTCACCTTTGTGAAACCAGCCACCGTGCGGACAGTATTGGCCCTTGCCCTCTCCAGAAAGTGGCCAATCCATCAACTTGATGTGAAGAATGCTTTCCTTCACGGGACCTTAACTGAGACAGTCTATTGTTCACAGCCATCAGGGTTCGAGGATTCTATTCACCCGGAGTTTGTCTGCCGCCTGAACAAATCACTATATGGTCTCAAACAGGCTCCTCGTGCTTGGTATAGCCGGTTTACATCATATCTGCTATCTCTTGGATTCACTGAGGCCAAGTCGGACACATCTCTGTTTGTCTACCACCGCGGCACTGCGATTGTCTACTTACTTCTTTATGTTGACGACATTGTCCTCACCGCTCATCTGCCGAGCTCCTCCACCACACCACCACCGCATTACAACAGAGTTCTCCATAAAGATCTTGGTCGACTTCACCACTTCCTGGGAATGCATGTGCAAAAGTGTCACGATGGTCTTCTTCTCTCCCAACATCGGTATATGGTGGACATCCTGGCACGTGCCTTAAGCATGACAGAGTGCAAGCCATGCACTACCCCCGTCGACACCAATCCAAAGGTGTCGACTCAGTCGGTGACCCTGTCAGTGATCCCGCGATTTCGCGGCTTAGCGGGGCCCTACAAGACTCACATTCACGGGCCGACATCTCCTATGCGCCCAGCGGATATGCCTTCACATGCATGACCTCGCGAGCCCCACCTTGCGGCCCTCAAACGGATTCTCCGGTACATTCGTGGCACTCTTCATCTGGGACTCCTTATTCAGCCATCCTCACAGTCTGCTCTTGTTGCCTACTCGATGTCGATTGGGCGGTTGCCCGACACACGCAAGTCCACCTCGGGCTATGCCGTGTTTCTCGGAGATAACCTCATCTCCTGGTCCTCCAAGCGTCAGAACACAGTGTCACGCTCCAGCGCAGAGGCCGAGTATCGTGCCGTGGCCAATGCTGTTGCCGAGGCCTCCTGGCTACGCCAACTTCTGATGGAACTACACACTCCACTCCAACAGGCCACCTTGGTGTACTGCGACAACATCAGTTCAGTCTACATGTCGTCCAACCCAGTCCAACATCAACGCACCAAACACATTGAGATTGATCTTCACTTTGTTCGCGAGAAAGTGGCCCTCGGTGACATTCGTGTACTGCATGTTCCTACCACTTCACAGTATGCCGACATTTTCACCAAAGGACTTCCTTCCTCAGTCTTCTGTGAGTTTCGGTCCGCCTAAACGTCCGGCTGTGGACGCCTGATCATGGGGTGTTAGACTGTTAGTCTCTTTGGGCTCTTTGGGTATTTTGGCTTTAGGCCCATGTGTGCTAAGTATAGGCAAGGATCTCCCAGGTTGGCCCATGATTCTATTAACCTAACCCTAGACATCCTTGCCTATATATATATGTGCCCTACACTGCTGTCTGAATTATCAATACACTGAATACAGTGCATTTACTCTCCTACAGTCCTAACTTAGGTTATGAACAAAACACTAGTAATCCCTTAGACTATACCAGACTTTTTTTTTCATTTTTTAGTGCCCACAAGTTGCAGAAAAATGGTTAATGAAATGAAAATTTGTTATCTGAAATACATTTTTAGGATAATCACTCCATAAAGCCATTAGTAACATGGAAAGACTATTTGCATAAATATGATAAAAAAAATAAGCTCCAAACTGGCAATGTAACTTTCAACTCATACGATATAAGAACAAGAGTACCTTCACTGTAAGAGCAAGCCATTCATCTTCCTGAGAGAATGCCATCACATTTGCTGAATATAAAATGTTAAAGATCAAAAGGGAACACACTGTTTTGATCCTTGAAGAACATGATGAGCAATATATCCTAGTGAGTGCATCAACAACACTGCATGATGTAAACTGAACAGAAGAACAAGGAAAGATCAATAGGATTTCAGCAATAACATTAACCACTGAGAAGACCTCATCTTCGGTACCCTCTTTTACAATCTGATTCAGTAAGGAAACCAGCAATGACGAGATGCTGGCTTCGCCCGAAAATACCAGTTCTGCAATCATTTGTATGTCCACCAATTGACTGTTGTTTGAAAGCATGACAGTTTTGTCTTCACAGTAAGTTTTGCAGAAATTCAGCATCTGGAAGGAAAGTGGTTCCATAAGTTCTTCCTTCTGGAAAAGCCATTTTAGTGCTATCGGATGGACCCGGATCAGAAGCAAATCCCACTCCTTACATGCCATAACATGGAACAGAGTTTTCTCAGCTTCTGGACTATGTGGAATGCTGCAGCTAACTGAAATGCCTCTGAAAAAGGCATAAAGATGAGCCAGAAGAGTAAGCATCACAGAACCAGTTATTTCGTACGGAAACTTCCCACCGTTGAGAAGGATGTATTGCTCAACTGAAGCCAGAATTTGGTTGTCAGCAGCCAGCCTGATTATTCAAACAATCATCATATTAGAATATCTTTTTTTCCTTAAAAAAGGTGGGTCAAATGCAGCAGATGAGTACCTTTCATTGTAGAATGAACATGCATACAGTATAACAAGAATAGCACATTGACATGATGCCAAGTTAAAGTCTTCTGAGCTACACTGCCCAAGCGAATACATCAGTTCTGCAGGGTCTGATGGAAGATAAACGCATGCATCTCTAATTGTTTCCCCATAATTACAGCCCAAAACTTTGTCGACAATGGAACTAGTGACCAAATATACTAGTAATTTTACATGATCAGTAGGAAATAAGCCCATGAATCCAAATGATAAGCTAAACCATGATGATGATGCAAGCATCTCAGCAAACTTGAGTGGTTTGTTATCAGAAGTCCTTGATAAAATAATTTGGAAAATCTGAAGGATCCCTGCCAATGTTTCTTCATCATTACCATCAACAACAGCACTTTCAAGCCAATGCAGTAAATATGTTCCACAAGTTTCAATGATGCTATCCTCAAGATCCTTTTTGCCAGGAGTCTGATCTTTACTCCCTTCAAGGCAGAATATAAGTGCTTCTTTTAGAAGAAGAAGGGAATGTGGTACAAGGAACATACGATCATACTCGTGAGATAATGTTGAAGAGATTGCATGCTTTGATGCTTCGTCAATGAATGATGGCAATTTCTGGATATTGTGAGCAGATGGTGACTTCAGAATCTCTATTAATATTGAGCAAACCAGAACAAAGGTTTCAAAGCTCATGCCAAGTTCAGCATTGCCATTTCTTTTCAAAATTGCAGTCAAAGTACAGGCTATCTGTTCTTCTTGAGGCAGCGACAGGATGCCAGAACAATTAACAATGCAAATCCAAACAAGTCGTAGAACTTGAGATTGGACTGGGTGAAATGGTATCTCTGCAACATAGTGAAGAACAGGAAGCAGAGTCGAAAATCCAATGGCAAGCTTTTCTTTGAATCTCTCCTCGGAAGTGGCTAAAAGTGATAGTACTTGAATAGAGGAAATGACCAGTGGATCATTATTTCCTGAAGAATGTATAACAGTTCAATATGGTTAACCATCATGAGACATAAAAACTTTCACAAAGTAGTCGGTGACTGCAGAAAGGTGACATTTTCATACCTGATAACCTTAGAGCCTCGAATACATAATCAGGAACATTTTCATCTATCAAAGTTTGAAGTAGAACAAAAATATTTGCATTAGATGAAAGGAAATGAAAGATCAAATCCAATGTCCCTGTTTGTACTTCTAGATTAGTAGATAGCAGAGATCCTTTGACAGCATCAGCAAACAGAACTCTGAGAAAAGCATTCAGGGACGCATAATCTGTCTGCATGGACTCTTCTGCTTCTACAGAATTGATTGAACTCTGGTCACCAAGCAGCAAAATGTCCAAGGCCCCCTTCTTTGCTAAAGTAAGGAGCAGTGCTGCAGAAGCACAACAGAACATCACTGAACATTCTAGCCCATAGAGAACAAGCTCGTGTACATTTGAATTTTCAACATTGGTGGGTTGTTTCACAGTTATATTAAAAAGGAAACCAGAAATCCATTAGTATAAACAATATGAAGATACTAAATGTATTGTTACTGCAAAAAATTTCATCACTGTGAACAATTTGAAGGTACTTAATCAAGCTTTTGAATTATTTCCTTCCCTTGACCAGCTCTTAAACTATTGGAACTCTCTTAGGTATCTGTGTCAGCTCCAAAACTTTGTTTGTACATACATAACTGCAGAAAATGTGCACTTATATCACTTTACTTATACAAGTTATATTTTGGTATTACTCCCTCCAGTCACAGGTTCTTCAAACCATGCAAAGCGCGCAGTCAAACTTTTGATTTTTGACTAATTATATTTTAATATTTACAATGCTCACATGAAAATAACGTGTAGATTCATTACAGAAAACTTTTATAATGTTGAAATTTTATAACTTATACAAATATATTGTGATATGATAAAAACTGATGATCAAAGTTGTATCTCGAAAACCATGAAAAGTAAAAAACACTAGCAATTTTGAATGGATGGAGTATCAATTTGTATATAATAGTAGAATAAATAAACCGTTATCGTATGAAAATGCATCATCGCATTCTTTTTCTGTCAACAATATACATGCTGGATTGCTAGTGTACTCCATTCATTTCGTAAGAAGCCACTATTTATATTAAACAACAAGAAGAAATATACCGACCAACACAGTTCATGCGAACAGCATCGTTTTGAGTTTTGAGTAGGACTTCAAGTGAGAGTTGAAGCAAGTTTCTTCCAATTGCTGAAAGGTCCACATTGCCATTATCACACATATTGTCCCACGGGGTGGCATTTAATAGAGAGAGTTTGTAAAGCACGAAGAGTATCTCTCCACGAATCTCATCGCTGTATCAAAGGAAGTAAAGATGCGGCCAGAAAAAGTTTTTTGGGAGGTCAGAAAGAATCATCAGTATTCAGTAGTCTTCACCTTGGTAGTCGGAGATCATTGACAAGGTTTAAGAAAAGAGAAAGTTTATCTCCAATGTATGCTGCAGCATCTTTGGTAGAATTTAGCAAGACCCCCAAACAGTGTATCTACACTCAGATAAAAGAAAGATTCAGAAATTAGCGCAGTAAATCAATTCAAGAAAATTGTGACAGTATTGTTGCCAGTACTTCAGCACAGTTGCATGAGAAGTACCAATTACGAAAGTGCTTCACATCTTAAAGGATCCAATCTGCCCAGTCAAACGATAATACAAAAGAACTGCATCCCACTTTAAATGAATCAGATACAATAGTCCGAAATCACAATTACTGTAACAGGGGAAGCAAGACAACCATCCTCCAATGCACCGAAACCTAACAGAAGGTGTTACCACTGGCAACCTTTGAACTCTTGTCCCAGAGTGACATTAATCAATTAAAATGATTCTGCATTTGGTTATGCTTTGACCTACCACCAGTCAAGGTTCTAAAAGTCAGTAACCGGTACTCGCTCGGTCACCTCACCTTGTAGTGATTATACGGTAATCGGCCTTGTACTCGGCCTTGTAACCGGGTTTTCGATTTTAATAACAGATGTATATATGTAATTGTATGTTCATGTAAAATCAAAGCCACATTTGATGCTATGTTTTAATGTGTCCATATCTTGTGGTGCTTGGTTCATTTCATAGTTAGGACATTAAATGGTCACACTAAATTCATGCATCTTTCTGAACATATTTCTACTTAACAGAAAAATAGAAAGAAAAGAATGAGGGAGGAGCTACAGTAGGGGAAGGCCGCCGCCGGTGGGAGGGGCTGCAGTAGGGGAGGACAACGCCTGAGGGAGGAGCCGTAGCAGGGGAGGATGAGGGAGGACCTACAGTAGGGGAGCACGCTGCCTGAGGGAGGAGCCGCAGCAAGGGAGGATGCCACCGGAAGGAGGAGCCGCAGCAGGGGAGGCCGCCGCAGGAGGAAGGAGCCACCGCAGGAGAGACCGGCGCCGAAGGGAGGAGTTGCACCAGGGGAGGCCATTCTGGAGGGAGGAGCCGCAGTAGGGGAGCCCGTCGCCGGAAGAAGGAGCCGCAGCAGGGGAGCCCACCGCTGGAGGGAGGAGATGCAGCAGTAGCAGCCGTCGCCCCTGCCCTCCTGCACCTAGGGTTCCTTCCCGCTCTATCGCTACGATGCTGCCCTCGGGCGTGTGTGTGCCACCGCCAGTGCTATAAGCTGTGGGCTTTCTCTAGTGGGCTGTGCCTGTCATGAACCTTAGTTCATGAGGGGATAAACACCACCAAGAGGATAGCCGGATGGCGTCGACTTAGAAGGGGAGAGGAATTTTAGAGGAGAGACTTTAGAGGAGAAAGACTTTGTTATTTCTCTGCTTGATTGCAATAGCATGAGGTAGCCCTCTTATATAGATGGGCTCCCCCTAATAGATAGAATCTAATTTCAATTATATCTCTAACAAATATATAAACTAATATCATATCTCTAACATAAGAAAACTAATCTCTAACTCAAATAGAAACTAATCTCTATTTCTAATAATGAACCGGTTAGGCCCAAGGTCCACGCCCATGACATTACATCCCTCCCGGACATGCAGCTCGTCCTCGAGCTGCTAGGCGGCGGCCATGGGTGCAGTTCCACGTCGACGAAAATGTAGCACTTTCGGCTAAACGATACCTGCAAAAGGAATTTTTTTTTGCTCTCTCTCTCTCTTTTTGCCTTAACTTAATCGGTCGGTTTTAAAAGCCGACCGAGACCGACCAACTCATTACAAAGCCCAAACGCACCGCGGTCGAGAGCGGCAAGCGAAGGCGGCGGATGAAGGCGGCGGCGACGGAGCGGCCGGCGCGGCTGCGGCGGCGGCTTGGCGGAGATACGGCGGGGCGGCTCATGAACAGCGGCCGACGGCTCCGATCGATGCAACGTGATGCGGATCGGCGGTTCGCGCCACGCCAGACGAAGACGACGCAAGGCGAACCTCGGCGGCGGCGCGGACGGCCATGCAGAGGCGGCATGGTCCACCATTCGCCGACGACAAGACAGTCAAGAGATCTCGGCGGCGGCGGTGCGGCAGCGCGGCGGAGGTGGCCTAGGCGGCCGCGGCTCGGCGGTGGAGAGCTCGTCGAGGCTCGCGGAGGTTGCCCTCGGCCTTCACGGCGGAGAATGGGATCGGCCAGCCGGTCGCGGTCGTAGGCCCGTGCTTGGTGGCGCTGCGGCGGGAAGATGGCGACCGGCGACCAGAACGGTGACATCGGCGGCGACCGCGTGAATCCGACCGGTGGATGGCGATCGGCGATCAAGACGGCGACGCCGACGGTACCGCAAACCCTAATCTCTCGGTTTGACCGCCGTTCTCCCGGTTTGACCGCCCTTCTCCCGGTCTGACCGCCGAGTCTTCACCAGTCAAACCTTCTTCCGGTCTGACCGCTACGTCTTCGCCGGTCAGACCGTCATCCTCCGGTCCAACCGCTGCGTCTTCGCCGGTCAGACCGTCATCGTCTGGTCCGATCGCTGCCTTCTTCCCGGTCTTCAGCACAGCTCCTTGGTTGGACGCGCCCTCGCCGTGGCCGGTGAGCTCGACGACGGGGGCGAGGACAGCCTCATCCTCCTGATCGTTAGCAGCCGGCAAGTCGATGTCTACCGTCTCCTCTGCTCTAGAGCGGCCTCTTGTTGCACCTTCTCCCGATTCGCGAAGATCTTTTCCAGGCCGGCATGCAAGTTGAAGAATGCGTCCGCCATCCCTTTGTCGATGCTGGCCATCTTAATAGCGCTAGCTTTTAATATGGCCAACGACTCGGCAATAGGACGAGGCGCAGAAACCATGGTAGCAGAAGTCATGGGAAGGGATCGACTGCTCTGATACCAAGTTGTCATGAACCTTAGTTCATGAGGGGATAAACACCACCAAGAGGATGGCCGGATGGCGTCGGCTTAGAAGGGGAGAGGAACCTTAGAGGAGAGATTTTAGAGGAGAAAGACTTTGTTATTTCTCTGCTTGATTGCAATAACATGCGGTAGCCCTCTTATATAGATGGGCTCCCCCTAACAGATAGAATCTAATTCCAATTATATCTCTAACAAATACAGAAACTAATACCATATCTCTAATTATATCTCTAACACAAGGAAACTAATCTCTAACTCAAATAGAAACTAATCTCTATTTTTAATAATGAACCGGCTAGACCCAAGGCCCACGCCCATGACAGTGCCGCTGTGGGCTTAATTCAATTTGATTGTGGGCTTCATGCCTTCATTACACTAGACATGCCACTCGGGCGAGTACACAGCCTGTTAGCCGATTACTCCAATTACTCGCCTAGTTATGCCGGTTAAATCGGTTATGTACTCGTTTTTGCCTGCTCGTACTCGGTGAGGGGACCTGAGTACTTAGGCAAGTACTCGGCCGAGTACACCTAGTTTTAGAACCATGCCACCAGTTGAATGTTTTAACGCATATGATGGGTTAGGAATCCCTATTAACTCTTCCTAATCTATTTGACGGTATAAGAAAGTATTCTAGACCAAAGTTGAAATGCCTTTATATTTATGCCCTCTCAGTTTGTTGCTCAATTCATATGATGATAATTGATAAGAAATGTAAGGCAAGAGATATATAATGTACAGATGAGTACCAAAGGTAATATTTTATCCCTCCTTGGTAGAGATTACACTTGAGATTAATGCAAATGATGGTGTTGCAGAAGACATTCAATCAAGACAATGCAAGCAATACTAAGAACCAAGAATGGTTTGTGAGGACCAACAAATATATTAAGCGAAAGGGTAGACAACACACATTATGTGAAGGCTGGCAATGTATCATTCTTCCATTCCTATTCCTTCTTCAACTTTATCATCATTCTTCCTCATTCGTCTTCAGCATCAACTTCCATACCTCATGCAAGCTCTAATGGATCTTCTGTATGTATGTACCTTCAGAGTTTCAGTTAGTAGATTTCTTCAGCAAGGCACAGACTAGAGCTTAGCATAGCTTCTACCTCTCCAAACTCAGTGTTGTTGATCCACCATGAGTTTACGGGAGGTGTTAGACATGTAAATAGTCTAGGGTCTAGGGTATTATTTGCATTTTACCCTGTACATATATTGGGCATCTAGCCTCTTTGCAATACAACAAGCCTCATTCTTACATATACATCATAAGTAGCCACCAAATCTTATGGCAATTTCAGCACCACAACATAATTGTTTGATTCGTAAACTGCTTCAACTAAGAAAGCTAGTTCTACTCTTGTGAGTTACAATCTTTGCTCACAAACATATTTGCAAGTTATGAGACACTGCTACATGAGAATAAAAAGGAAAAAGGCATGACTCACATGATGCAACTTGTATGATCCTGGTTAGGAGTTGGAAAATTTACAAAATATAGCTATAAAATCACTCCATCCATGTTCACTAATTTAGAGCATACAACGATGCAGAGTCCATTTTCATTATCAAATATAAAGCAGCAACAATGTGTAACACACTAAAAAAAACTCAACAACAGCATAATGTCCACAAAGGAAGCAAATGGACCATTGAAATTTGCCGAGCAACCTGGAAATGCCATCATGTGTACCCACATGCAATCAGGCTTTGGCTATGCAACATTACCATATCAGAGCTGTACAATAAGACACCATATTTTCTGCAGCAGAACATACAGTTCAGAGTTCAGACTGCCACTAGCTAGATAGTACATGCTTACTATTTTTCACCACACTCTTACATGCAGAAAAATTGCAGAAATTCCTTTCGATCACTCCATCTAGGGAAACCTGACCTCCACTGCTCCTCACCTCTTAAGATTATTTACGGGCAACCTACTCAGTGTCCACCATCTCACCATAGACCATATCCTCACGTGCAACACCATTTCTAATATGCAAATTTCGGAGGCAGCGTAGCATGGAATACGGGAAAAGCGAGACGTCCAATGCGGCGCACGTACCGTGTGGAGGTGCTTGACGAGGGAACCGGAGGAGAGGACGCCGGAGAGGCGGGCAACGAGCTCGGAGGCGGCGGGGGGCCCCACGGCGGCTGCGAGGTCGGCAGCAAGGTCGGACGCCTGGGTGGCGAGCGCGGCGTCGCGGCGTGCGGCAGCGGTGGCGAGGGCGTCGGCGAGGGCGCCGCGAGGAGGCGCGGGTGCGCGGCGCGGGCGGCGCGAGGAAGGCCGGGTCGGCGAGGGCGAGGGAGAGGCTGGCGAGCGCGTGGGAGACGTGGTGGGACGGCGCGGAGGCGGCGGAGAGGAGGGCCGCGGCGCAGGAGAGGCAGACGCGGCCGCCCGCCGAGGTGGGAAGCGAGTGCGACGCGCGGTGGCCAGCGCCGCACGCGTGCTGCGGCGGCGAGGCCTCGCCGTCGGATTCCATGCGGACGGGAGGGAATGGGAGGGGAAGGGGAATCGGGGAATGGAGCTTCCTACCCCATTCTCCTATTCCCCTCCCTATTCCCTCAATTTAAACCACTCATATCTCATCCAATGGCTAGTTTTTTTATATTTTCACCATTTGCCCATCCATAATAAATAATAAAAAATACAGAAAAAATAAAATTTATTTTACTATATTTTACAGAAATTATAATTTTATTTTTTCGTAAAAAATTATAATAAAAATAAATTATATTTTTTCTATAAAAATTATAATAAAAATAAATTATATTTTTCTGTATTTTTTATTATTTATTATGGATGGGCAAATGATGAGAATATATTAAAAAAACTAGCCATTGGATGAGATGTGAGTGGTTTAGATTGAGGGAATAGGGAGGGGAATAGGGAGAAGGGGATAGGGAAGCCCCATTCAGAATCGGGAGGGTTTTACAACGCGACCTCGGGGCCGTCTTACGCCGCCGTGTTTGAAATGCAACAATTCATGCGAAGGTGCGAAAGCTGTCTCGAAGGAGAGAAACGATCAAATAATTTGAAACCTTTTGATACGATTTGAGATATTTTATTAAAATTGTTTTTTGAAGATACAAAATGATTATCGAGCCGTTGGGAAGTGATAGTCCTTCTCCCCTCTCAAGCGTACGTAGGGTGCGTTCGAGCCTCGTGTCATGGCTTTTCATATTTATTACATCAACTATCTTTTAAATAGTGCGTTTTTAGATGAGATCTACTAGTCGATTATACTACGTATTGTACCAACTTCAGTTATACCGATCAAAATCGCATATGTTGTCTCTCTCTTCATAATCTCTCTCACGAACCGTCAGAATTCAAAACCCAAAAACCATAATACACAATCCAAAAGAACTTACTCATAATGTAGTTGCCCCTCTGTCAAGATTGTACACAGACCTAACTAAATGAGTGGCCCGACATGGCATGACATAGCCTGGCGAGGCACAGCCTATTTAGACACATCCATTTGGGCCGACTAACTAAATGGATCCGTTTTGTTTCGCACCCAAGCATGGTCTGAGCACAGTTAGCCCGACATATCATGATTAGCCGATTTAGCCCATGTCAGCCTAAAAATTTTTAAAAAACTGTAAAAATATTCAAAAAATATAGAATTAAAAATGTAAATTAAAGTTTACAAAAGAGGGTTATATACCATAAAGAGAGATAAATGTATTGAAAAATATAATAAAGAGCTTTATTAATATTTAGATGGCTGTCTTTTTAAAAACTTTGCCCGTAAAAACTCAAATTGAGAAAATTTTGGCAAAGAAAAAGTGTACAAGTTATAGTAGTGTATACATCAATGTTCTAAGTGTCATTGTCTAGATAAAGATTGCGAACAAGTCCGCCAATTATGTATTTTCTACGGAGTGTAGGTCTTGTGCATCAGTTTGTTCCTTGATAGTTATAAGTATTTCCATCATCTCGCTCGTTAAATTTGTTCTTCTCTCTCTAATATTCTTTCAGAAAGACTAAAAGTGGACCCAGAAGAAATCGTTGAGACAAAAACAGTTAACACATCCCATGCTAATATGGATAACACCGAATATGTTATCTTGTACTTGTGCCACCATTGCAAAATATTGCAGTCCTCCTCTTAGCACGGCACCGTATCACTGTCCAATAGGCAGAGGGCTCCCCAATACTATGGTGGCTTTGTCTTACTTCAGTGGTTGACGTCATAGAAGAAACTGAACCTTTGGAGGAAGAATATGCACCCTAGATCTTGCCCCACATGGTTTTCTTCATAACTGTGGTGGGTAATGGTGGAGGTTGTTGCAAGCGAACTCTCTGAAACTTTAGCTTGTACTTTTGATAAACATCGGTTAATTTAGTACGAACATATGAAAAATAGGTAGAATAATTTATCATTGTAGCATCACTCAAAAGTTAGGATAACATTATCGAATCCTCTAAGTTTAGCTCTAGGATCTAACATAAATGCAAAAGTATATAAATATATAATATCTTTACAATATTTCAAATATTTAGTTTTCATAGCACTAACAACCTCTCGTAATACTATTTTATTTTCATTAGCCTGCAAGTGAGTAGCAATTTCAAAAATATGATGCACAATTCAAGGAGATGTTGGATAATACACACTGGATAACGCAACAGTGGAATCATAAAAACGTTCCAGAAAAGATAGTAACTTTTTAGCAACAATCCAATGCTGCTCAATCAATAGTGTATTTCCTTCATAGCTGTGGTAGTGCGTGTGAATAAAACAGAAAATGTGCTCTTATAGGGTAAAAGATTCTTAAGCATCATTTAAGTAGAATTCCATCTTACCGGCATGTCCACATTAAACTTTCTTGGACATATGTTTAATGCAATGCAAAAGTTCTTATATACTGCTATTCATTGGTTAGAATTATTTAAGAAAGATATTACTTCACGAAAAGCTCTAATATATGGATCCAACCTCTTTAAACTACATTTAACTATAAAATTAATAATATGACATGCACATAACTGATGTAGCAAGAAGAATTCGACGTATATACTAAATAAAGGGGTAAGAATCACTACCACATATATAATCATCACAGATGGTTCGTAACCCTCATCAAAAACGGTTTATGAACCATCTGATTTATTATGTCAGTGATAACAGGTGGTTATCACAGATGGCACCCAAATCGTCTGTGGTAAGTCACAACATGGACGATTTTTAAAAATAACCATCTGTGATAACCTACATATCACAGACAACTAATACAATAAACTGTCTGTGATGGTTTACGTGTCACATATGTTTTTTTGTATTAGGCGTCTGTGATATGTCGATATCATAAACGGCTAATACAAAAAACCGTCTATGATGGTATATGTACCATTGCTAGTTTTGTGTTAGAAATCATCTATGATAGTTCTTTAAATAGCTAAACAAATTTCTGTTTTTGGCTAGCTTCAGGAAATACTAGCCATGCCCTTTGAAAACAAACAAGCAGATTATAGATAAATGACAGATATGTGAATTACAACTCAAAATCAATTACAAAAAAATGTTCATGTATTGTTGCCAGAGTTACGATTGAATCAATTGTTTGAATATGTATTAAGCGGTGTCACCGGAGTGAAACTCTCCTTTTGAGTCAACGACCTTCGTCATGAAAAAGGTGGAAACCCGTCTTCGAACGTCTGAGAGTTTGTTTAGATCGAATATCCTTGATTTGACTGTCATGCCCTGTCATTAGAAGGATTAAAATAGTAAGCATATATATTTAAATTGATAATTAGAAAATAATTATTGCAAGATTGACAAACTTCGGATCATTCATCTTAGCACTCATGATTTCATGCACATGACGGCAAACATAGAATGCACATAGATTGCCTTGTAGCCGCTGGTGGCACTACAAAAATAGTACATAGATATAGTCAATTCGGGAGGTATTATTACAAAGTGTAATATAGGATTATTGTGTTGTAGTGGGTATCAAAAATCGTGTCATGTGTTGTAGTGTGGCACTCGATTCTTTATGTCTCCCTCCCCTGGCAACATAGGCGCTGAATGACCTACATGATTCTAAAATGTTATCCTCGGCCATTGCAAATGAAGGAAAGACCGTAATAGAGTTATATATGGAGGAAATGAGCATACCTATCGAGTGCTTGTTGCACAAGGGTGAAGTCATGATTGTTCTTGAATAGGGAATCAATGTATATTATCTTGTTCCACTTTGGTACAATCACTATAAGGATCTAGTGCTACCTACTCATGTATATCGCCATAGTCATTAAACCTAAATTTGTGTTGCATATAAAGTATAAATGAAATTTGTATAGCAACTGGTGAAATATTTACCTCTGGTTGTAGGGCACCAGTATGTACTCTTTGTTGCCCTGAGCAAGCAATCCCGTCGTTATGTAATTCTCAATGTAAGATGTATCTTGGGTGATGTATTGCTCAAAGATCAAATGTGGGTCAAGAAAATCCACCGGTTCTCATGATTGTCGGGCTTCTTGCATCATGTATCTATACATAAGCAATGAGTTATGATATTTATCGGTATTACGTGAATGTAGAACTTGATTGTACACACTTATAATGTCCAAGGCGTCGACGTTGAAAAAATTCAAATAAGTCATCAAAGCCCACGACGAAGAAGCTTGGCTCGTGAAGAAAATGCCTCTCTGTGTATCGGATGGTGGATCCAATAGGCTGGTTTGTCCACCGCTCATTGGTCCTCCACATGTACTAGGCATGCAAACTCCCACAACTCGTTGCATGGCATAGTGTGTCGGGGACCAACGGCATTCCGAGGGAGAACTTGTAACATCCTGAAAAGTTAAATTCTGGATTATAGAGTTTTTCTTGCATTAATTGCTGTTATTTTGATTTGAATTTGATTTCTGTTAAAACATTTCTTAATTAAAGAATTGAGAGATTCAATAGGCAAAAGAAATAAAACAATAGAACATAAAATATTAAGAGGAGAA
Source organism: Bonia amplexicaulis (assembly GCA_036346245.1). NCBI lineage: Eukaryota > Viridiplantae > Streptophyta > Magnoliopsida > Poales > Poaceae > Bonia > Bonia amplexicaulis. The sequence goes on along the minus strand of CM070744.1, from coordinate 11,007,935 downwards.
TCTGAAAAGATGATCCAGTGCCAAAAAGAATTTAGTTGATCCTAAATAATGGATAAAAAAATGGGGTTAAATCTTTACAAAAAGGATTTTAATGAAGAATTATGTGTAGACAAACCCCTCATAAAATTAGGAGTAAAAATATATAAATATGTATATATATATATCCTTGTGTATAAAGGAAATGATGAAATAGTAATAAAAATAAAAAGAAAAAAAATGTGTTGGGCGGACCGGCCACCCATGGCCAACCGGCCCACCCTCAAGGCCACCACCACCCCGCCCGCTCCTGTTTATCTTCCCCGCCTCCTCCTCGCCCCCCATCCGGCCGCGCCGCCGCGCCCGCCCGCCTCCGCCCATCCATCCCGCGCCGGACTGTGGGATTTCCCCGCCGGACCGGCCCACCGCCGCCTGCTCGGAATCCCGCCCGTCCGAGCACGCCACCCTCCCCTACGCTGCCGCTTCTTTTTCTTCCCACGCCGCGGCCACCGCTTTCCCCGCTTCGGGTTCCGTCACTCCTCGAGCCACACCGCACTCGAGCACCCTCGAGGCAGCTCGGCCCCTACCCCTGCCCGCCGCCGCCGACGTGACCACTCGGTAGGCGCCCGATGCCGCTCTTTGCGCGTGTCTATAAGACCCCACAGGCACGCCAACACATCCCCACACCCGTAACCATTTTCCCGGCAATTGCGCTTAAACCCCAAGAATCGCCTCCGCCTCACTCCTTCCCCAACTCCGGCGACACCCCCGCCGCCGACTCTGTCCACCCCGAGGCCCTCCCTTCCTCCCACACTATCTCCTGGACGCCCCGAACCCACTCCCAGTCCTTCCCGGACCTCTCCCCGGCCGTACCTCGCCGGCACCGATGCCCTCTCCCGACCATCGCCACCCCTCGTCGCCGGCCATCTTCCGGTGCCCCACGGCCCCCGCCGCCGTCGTCTTCAGCTTCACCTCGGCACTGTGGTTGCATTTCACAAACCGCCCACACCTCTCCGGCCACCCCGCCGCGGCCCACACCGACTGCCTCGGCCACCTTCGCCCAACCCCCCGCAACAGATACCTTAAGAGGTATTAGCACGCTAAGGGGTTAGGCAAAGCCTCCCCCGCCCCCCTGGTTAGCGCAACGCATTCCTTTCCCCACCGGCTCCCTCGGCTGCTGCGAGCCCCGCTCACGCAGCCGAGGTCGAGCCCTTTTTTAATTTCACGACAGTGGGCCCACTGTCGGTGGCTATGGTCGATGGGCTGTGACGACGATGGGCCCCACCCGTCGTGAGTGCAATGAACCCGAGCCATCGACCGATGGGTCCCACCCGTCAGTGACACAGTAAAAGAGAAGGAAAAATATAAAATAACTATGTGGGCCCCATCTGTCAGATTTTAATTATTTTAGCAATTTATCTGAACTGAGAACTTTGAAAATGCATAACTTCTTCATTTTAACTCCAAATCGGGTGAGGAAAATTTCTAAATTTATCTAAATTCAAGATCTATCAAATGACACTGGAATCATAATTTTTAGATTTTATCTGAATTTCTGGTGTTATTTGGATTGATTTGTTGCTTTTCTTTTCATGCAAATTTGTCGCGAACGATTAAATTAGCATACGAGGCACAAGAGGAAGAAGCAGAAGCAGCAGCAGACCCCAGCTCTCAACCCCCTGAACTTTGTGACCAAGGCGAGTTATCACTTTGATCATGTTTGATCCCAGTTTTCTTGCAATTAGTTTCGTTTAAATTATTAAAATGCATGCTAGTATTTTATGTGTAGATTATATTCAGTTTTCTGTAGAATATAGAGTACACCCATTAACATGCTTGTTAGTATTATCCTTTGAAAGGAGTTGGGATATGTGAACCTTGTCACCATAGGAAATCTAGTATAAAATAGTTTTTCCCAAATAGAGTATATTTATCGCACGGCTTAGTATTGCTAGATAGACGGGGACATTTTATTGTCCCAAAACCCCTCACATGAAATATTGAAAATGGACTGAGCAGTCATGGTGGGAATGACTGATGGTTGTTTTGAACTGTTATTTTATGTCCCCAAAATCCTCAAACTTGCTTAATATCTGGGTGGATGGATTGGGGGCTAGAATGTGGTGCGGTGGGAGCACAAAAATTATGGAATGTGGTAGAACCACCCAGATAACACTAAGGACTGAATCTTGCATGTTAGCCCGTGTAAAACAGTACAACCACATGTTTGTAAATTACAACTTGGCTAAGTAGTGGTATTGAAACTCCCCGACTCATCTCACCGGTAGGGGATAGACGTGGATATGCAAGGGCAGAGGAGGCCTAAAGGGACACCGAGAGGAGGGTGACGTTCACCAGTCGTACTAGCATTGGGGGGAGAGGAGCCCGCATAATGCTAGTAGTCGTGGTGAACATCCCGTGCAACGTATGGGACCCACCGCAAGTGGGAGCAGCCCATAGGGTGAGATGACTAGTGGAACTAGATACTCTGAAAAGTCATGTGATAATCTGTTTGACCACCTGACCAAGGAATTAGGTGGGGCAACGGGTGGATTATCGCTTGTGGTGAAAGTGTACACACTCTGCAGAGTCAAAACTATTCGAATAGCCGTGCCCACGGTCATGGGCAGACATGGGATACTTAACTAGATATAGTTCTGTTTCAAAAATGGTTTGCGAAGGGAATGGGAGAATAGAGGGCAATGGACTGCCCTAGTTTGGAATTGGCCTGGGTTTTGTCCCAGTGATAAGTTAAGTGGCTATAACACTGAAAGATACAGTATGATGCAGATGCCATGTAATGGTGGATGGTGTCTGTATCGCTATTACAAAGGATGTACTTCACTTTACTTTTACTGAAAAGCTGCTAGATCTCAGGGATTTTAATTATGTATTCACCTGCAATTTTTGGCAAACAAACAAACCCCAGCCTTCCTTGATCTAGCCTAGCATATAAAATTACTGCATTCTGTGTGGTAACTTGCTGAGCACGGTAGTTAGTGTGCTCACACTCGCAATATCAAAACAGAGACAGGAACTCAAGGTCACTATGAGCATGAAGAAGTCCCGGTCAAGGAGGAAGGAAACAACGATGATAACTAGGGCGCTGCTCGCGTTTCTTTTGGGCTCAGACAAGTTAGACTTTAGGCTGTGTGTGCACGTATATGATCTAAGTCTAGATGATATACACTGCACACATAATCCCCAGTCGCTTGCCTGTGGCGTTGGCTTACTTTTGTTCCGCTGTGTTACTTTGATGAATGATAACATTTGGCCTTAGGGCCCCTTTTGTAAACTATTGCCCGACGTGGCGTATTTCCAACTTTGGATTGTAATATTTGATGTATGCGATGTATGAATGATTCAGCAATGTACTGTGTGCACTAACTACTGATCCAGGGATTAGTGCAATAATCACAGAGGATTTCGGATTGAAAAATCCGGGTCCGACAGAACTTCCAGGGCTTGTGAGACGCCTTAATGTTCTTTAATTTGGCCTTAGCACCTCGCCTGTAATACATCTTTTCGGGAGATGACTCAACACACTTTTCTTGTTTCTCTGGTGTCGTCTCCACAAGAGCTAATACAATGGTCTTCTAAAGTGGAGGTTGAGGTGGATTCATTGTTGGAGAGGCATGGTCGTGTGGAGATTGTGGCACTGCTAGGTCTAGGGTGATGTTCCTCTTGGGTCACTGGACAAAAGTGTTCACGACATCCCTTAGTTTTATGATGTCATCGTTTGAGGGCTTCTCCAGTGGGACGTCCACGAAAGGGTCATGTATTATGTCCACATGGACCTTGGCATAACTCTGCACCGACTGGGCACCGTGCAACACTATCCCTTCCTGTCATGGAAACGCCATCCCCTGCCTAGTCTCAATAGGAATGGACCTAATCATCTTCACTTGGAGCTTGCAGGGCATGTGCTCCTACAAAACGATACACCATTAGCTAAGGCGTCTTACAGGTCTATCTTTATAGCATCCCAGAGATATACAGTACCTAGGTTTCATCGAACGAAAGTCAGGCATCACTTTGGTCAGATTGGTGTGTGGACGTGCAGCTACTCCAATGGTGATGTAGCTGGCTTCCATACTAATGGGGGCAGGGTACAACTGGCTAAGCACTTGCTCTAGCTTTTCCTCCAAATGTTCTAGCTTTCTAGAAAATTCAGCATGAATATCCTCCTTTATGTGCTCCTCGCGCTCAGCCTTCAATCTCTTATCCTCTTTTATGTGCTCCTCGCGCTCAGCCTTCAATCTCTTCCGACTCCTATATGAGTCAGAGTCGTCTGGGAATCCTACCTCCAAGGAACATAAACCCCAAGGCTTCACGTACGACCTGAGTACTCCTTGTGTTCCTAGGGTCATGGATAAAATGTCCCTCTCCCTGACGGTCTGGAAGTTGTCTTGGGATGATTCCACAGTCAATGTTTGCTGCAAGAGACCAACATGTTATTTCAGTTCCTATGAAGTTATGGACATATTACTAGCCAGGTAGTTCGATATCTTACCAAGCATCATGCATGGTTTAATACCATATTGCTAAGGCAAGGTGAGGAAGACCGATTTATAAGGTGGAGTCCTCACCACTCCTTAAATATGGATAGAGATGGTACGAGGAGGGTTCTGTATAGTCACTCACACACGCACGCACACGCGTGCGTGTATTTGTGTATTTCTGCGTGAAAATCGTGTGACTTGCGATGCGCGATCGTGACGTGGCGCGCCACTTGGCAGACCAAGTCTATCTCTATTTTTGCTGAACCCTGCACCACTCTCTCTGTTTGAATGAGATTCAAACATTTGAATGAGGCAGTTACAAGTGAACTTACACTGCTTAATTCATCGATTACGATGCATAATTGCTTTAAAATGCAGCAGTTACTAGTGAATAACTGCAGTGCCCTTAAAAGGGCCTGGAGACGTCCAGGAAAATAGTGAGAATTTTGCACCTCCATTCTTTCTCTACTTTCGCTTTCTTTGTTGTCTTTGTGGTCTTTGTGGTCTTGTCCGTCGAACCTCGTCGATCTTTCTTCCTGGCGTGCACCTGGAAGGAGGGAGATCGGCTATCTCTGAACCGTTGTTGCAGAGAGTATCTGCATGGGGCGGCAATAAGGTTTCTGGGCAGCACATCTGCGCGACCACTCACTGCACTACGTCATCTATGTTCTGTACTGCGTCAATCCTGCGTGACTCGTTGTTCTTTATTAGCTAACAAGTAAGTCGTTTGTGTGCACGTACGACTTTGTTACTATATTTTTCTTGAGTATATTCTGAAGTATGATAAGTAGTCTGCTGTTAGTAGTAAGCTTTGCTTCACTAGTTTATTGTATTTGTCTCCTCGTAAAATTTGAAATTAAAATATTGCCCACATTTCTAACATCTGTTGCTAACCCATTCCAAGGAATTCAGCCATCTTTCTGATATTATTCGTAAGGCCGATGTTTTGATTATCGACAGAATGGGTTTAAAACTGAATTTGTTTGGTTTATGTCTGTAACGGTATGGAAATACATCAGTGTTTTGTTCAAATTATACTGTATATTGCAATCTGCAGCCACAAACTAAAAATGCTTTCAGAGAGCTTTCGGTTATAAAGCTTCACCCCGTACAAATGAAATTGCATCAAAATCATAAACTGAATGGTGGAACCGTAATGCAAAACTATAGTTTTTTTTCAGCGATTTGATGGAAGATTAAAAGTTTGCATCAAATTCACCAAAACAAAAGTAGTTGAAAGAACATATAGAATGCTAAAAAAATTAACGGATTGGATGGAAGATTCAAAACAAAATTGAACGAGCAGATCAAAGGTGCACATCAGATTACAGGTTGGGCTACGTTGCCATCTCATCGCGCCTGGGAGATCGAGGAGGCGAGGAGAGCGCTGGTCGGCGACACCGCATACCCTCCTCTCGGCGGCCGCTCAGCACTTCATCTGTCGTGATGGGTTGGTGCTGATCCCGCGCCTCCACCATGCCTCTACCCTAGTCCTAGTGAGGCCATCCTGATCTGCGCCGCTCGCCGTGGTGCCGACATGGCCGGTGCTGCCACCTATTCTAGCCCGAGCCTCTTTGTGCCGACAACAATACCTGATCGCAATTGTTGAAGTATCTAGGCCCCTATTTAAATGTTTTTGCAATTAATAACAATCGGATTTAAGGGGCTAATATGTTTATTGAGTTTATAAAAAAATATTTAGTCCCAAATTTAGAAATGGAGCTTCGAAGGCATGTATGCGATGGATATCAAGTGGATTTAGCTCAAAGAAAGGGTAATAAAAGGATAAGGGCCTTTTTTATATAGCTTTTCACTACGAACTTTCGGTGACAAAGTTGAACTTTAATTTGAACCGAAGATATTTGCACTTTCAACCCAAAAATGTTAAGCTTTTGATCTGTAAATTGGAGAGCGAGAAGTGGAGAGCAGAAGGGGATGGGATGCGATGCCATGGGCGGTGTGATTCGAAGATGCTATTAGTATTAGAAATAATCTTGATTTAGAGTTCAAGACGTAGTAGAGTCTGTCTCCGTGTGTAACTCAAGTTGAAGTTGAGTCCAACTTGAAGTCCGAGTACGTATGCTAGTAGGAGAGTTTATCCTTTATATTGAGGAGGTTTGTACCCAATTTTGTACACAAAAGAGAAGAAAAGCAAGAAAGATGAGAAGCAAATAAGAGAATAAAGAAATCCAGAATTTCTTCTGTATCCTCTTAGATTATTTGCGATGTGCGCGTTTTCTCCTGGGATCAAAGTTGTAATAAGTGGTATCAGAGCCTAGCCAAGAACCGAGTCACTGGAAAAATCGTCTCGACGATTCCGTTTTGCACTTGTCTCGCGCAGCGCTCCCGAGGCATCCGCTCCGCGCGTCATCACGTTTCAGCAGCTCGTCCATGTGGCGCATTCGTCGGTCAAGCAACAGAACACGTTTCTACAGCAATGAAGAAAGCGTTTCTTGCTGAAGCGCTCAGCGATGATGAATCAACAGTGCTATGATGATGAGTTGAGTCAGGGACGTTGAGAAGATGTGTCGCCGTCCAAACTCAAGTAAGGTGGAAAGAAATCAGAACGTTGAGGAGATGTGTCATAGTTCTGTGTCAAGTATGAGTTTAGTAAGTTATAGTTGAGTCCGACTACCTCAATGTTTTAGAATCTTTGCATCTGGATAGACCTGTAGCAGTTGAGTTGAATTCGTACATGTGGCTTGAATGTAGAACGCTTCATATGGAGGCATGACGGGTAATTCATAATGCATTAAGACTAAAACTAGAGTATGTCAAGTCAAGATTAAGAGGAGATTGTTAGAAATAATCTTGACTTAGAGTTCAAGACGTAGTAGAGTCCGTCTCCGTATGTAACTCAAGTTGAAGTTGAGTCCAACTTGAAGTCCGAGTACTTATGCTAGTAGGAGAGTTTAGCTTTTATATTGAGGAGGCTTGTACCCAATTTTGTAAGCAAGAGAGAAGAAAAGCAAGAAACAGGGGAAGAAAATAAGAGAATAAAGAAATCCAGAATTTCTTCCGTGTTCTCTCATATTATTTGCGATGTGAGTATTTTCTCCTGGGATCAAAGTTGTAACAATTAGATTGTTATGCCTCCATCGGGCAATCGAGACAATCCATAGAGGGTTTTGGATGCTAGGTTTGTGCATCCATGGGATAAGTTACCCGCGGATACGGGTGAAAATGGATCAGATAGTTTTCGACCGATTCGGATGAAAACGAATACAGATTGTGCCGGATCGGATTTTCTTCGGATAATTCTCGGATCGGAAAAAAATACGGATTTTTTTGTTGGAAACGGATACAAATACAGTAGGCCTGATATCTCGCGAATACGAATACAGATTATCCGGATAATACGGAATCGGATATCCGGGATTTCAGCCCAATATTGCCAAGCCCAAGCCAGCCTCTCTCATCTCCCCTGCCACCAGCCTACTAGCCCAACCAAGCCATAAGCGTCCATTACCATTAGGCATTAGGTTCCCTAGTCATATTAAAGTACAAACTCACTAGCAAATATTTATGTAAATATAAATTTAGTATTGTCGGTAGATTAAAATTTGTACCGATTAAATTGATGTACTATCATTTAAATCATTCTGATGCAAATTTAAATTCTTAATTAATTTATTAGTCATATGTAAATGGTAGAAATCCATTAAGAATTATCTAGGACTTCAGAAAAAATTAATTGCCATTTGAAGATTTAAAATTTGTACAATGGTATAACTACTGTGGATAAAAATACTATGCTTGTTTAAATTTCATTAATGTTTTGACAAGATAAATTATTTATGTGTTTTTATTGATTTTGGATGTATAGTTTAAGGGGTTTTCATGTTCCGATAAATATTCGTGATTGTATTCGTTTCGATTCGTATTCGCTCTGTATCTGTATTCGATATTATTCGTATTTGTATTCATATCCGAGGTATCCGTATTCGTATCTGCATCCGAGAAAAAAATATGAAAATAAATATGATAGAGCTATTATCCGTTCGTATTCGATCCGTTTGCATTCTTATCCGCGGGTGACTGCAAATTAGTAAATACCCGCCTGTGAATATTGAATGTGAACATATGGTGAGAGAACAAATTTAAACAGTGTGGCTGTTCGAGACTAGAGATGGCAACGGACACAAACCCGCTGGGTTTTACTGTCCTAAACCGGTGCCCATGAAAGTTGGACGTGCCCGCTAAAAAACTCATGCCCGTGATGAGTGCAGATTTTTGCCCAGACACATGCCCACTCGGCAACTGGTACCACGGTCGCCTGCGTTCGACAACAACAGCAGATTGCGAGCAGTGCAGTGCTTAGCAAGTCAACAATAAGTTCAATTTATATGCTACTATGCATAAAACAAGCAACGACAAATCCACAATGCACATCACTAGTTCAATCTATCAATTCTCAGTTCATAGTTCACTGGCATAGCGTATCATTACAAATTCACAGTTCACAACTCAGTTAAAACCAAAAGGAGAGACATCAACTACTCCTTGTACTTAACTAATGGGCTATGGACTAGGCTGGTTTGCCTGGGAGGCTGAGAGCCTGGGTTTATAACTCTTATGGATCGGGTTTATATTACCCATGGGTTTACGGGTTTAGGTACTATAGGAACGTACCTGAACCCGGCAGACCCGATGGGTTGGGCTTTTTGCCCATTAAGAGATCCATGGGTTAGAAAATTGACTCAGACCCATGCTCTAATAGAGTAAAAATCCATCTGGTATCGGGTTTCGGGTACCCATTGCCATCTCTATTCGAGACATTAGCAACCGGGAAGATCAGATAAAACTAGAAAAACAGATATGCCCCCTTTATTACACCAAGTGCACACATACATAGATTTCAAGAGAAAGTATAAATGATACAAGTAATCAGATTACTAAGTCTGACGATTTTGTAATTGCTGGGCCATGCGTGCTGCTCGGCCTTATTCTGCAGTACTGTACGTGGGGACGTGATGGACCATATGATCAGTAAACCATCACACGGCACGCTTGACCGCCTTGCTGTACCCGGTCTGCTTGTCCCAGTACCTGCTCCAGAGCATGATCCCTCCATAGTTCCGCGACCGCTGCACGATCGGCAGCACCTTGGACACCAGCGTCGGCGGTGGGATGTACCCGTTCCCAGCCGCCTTCCGCGACGCCGGCAGGCCGAGGTACACGGAGCTCCTCGGCAGGCTGTTCGCCCACTTGTTCCACGCGCGGGTGAACGCCGCCACGTTGTTCGCTCTGTAGTTGCACTGCGGGTTGTTGTAGAACTGGACGTACACGCGGTCGAAGAGCCCCGTCCGGAGCGCCTGCCCCAGCTTCCTGTCAGGGAACGGGCACTGCGGCGCCGCCGTGATCCACACCTTCTTCTTGCCCTTCTTACTGTAGTCCTTGAGGTACCTCGCGAGGTCGTCGTAGTGGGCGGGGCTCCCCAGCTCGATGTCGAAGTCGATGCCGTCCAGCACGGCGTTGCCGAACGGCCGGGAGCGGGATCTCCCGCCAAGGTAGAAGTCCCAGAGGTGGTCGGCCACCGCCTTGGCGTCGGCCTTGGAGGCGAGGGAGTACTTGCCGATTCCGCCGCCGATGGACAGGAGGACGAGGATGTTCTTGGACTGGCAGTACTTGACGTCCGGCCCGACGGCGCTCCTGGAGTGTCCGGCGAGGTTGAGCTTGTAGTTGCCGCCGCCGAAGTTGGTCAGGAAGGAGAGGATGACGGTGGAGTAGAGGTTGCTTTCGCAGGCCTTGCGGAGTGATCCCTCCATGGCGTTCTGGCCCCAGTACACCGTGATCCGGCCGGTCTTGCCTGCCTCCACGGCCGTGCCGAGCGACGGGAGGAGGACGCAGCAGAGGACGGCCAAGCCCAGGCGGGAGACCATGCTGTTCGACATGTGCTTATGCATGGCGTGGGTGTTTGTTGTGTGATTTGCACTCGTGTTGAAGTGTGTAGGGTGCAAACGGGTCGGGTTAATCCCGACCGATCCGGCACCGAATCCGATTGGTACCGAATCCGATTGATACCGAATTCGAAGAAAAAATATGGGTTAAGATATGGTAACAACAATATCCGTCCCGAATCCGATACGTCTTCAAGTTTGATTTCAGGTTAGTGCTACTATTTGACGTTCCATTTTCTTTTGTAATGGTAAAATAAAATCTTCCACATCAGCTATTAAGTAGTAACATCAAGTTCTTGACAGTACATCCTCCTACTACATTTGTTGTACTGCATGTATTCCTTACAAACAAGTAGATGTGCAAACGGCTCGGGTTAATCCCGACCGATCCGGCACCGAATCCGATTGATACCGAATCCGAAGAAAAAATATGGATTAGGATATGGTAACAGCAATATCCGTCCGAATCCGATCCGTTTGCACCCTAGAAGTGTGTGCGCGGCTGTGCTGCCTTTGCATGGTTTGCTATCTGAGCTGGTGCTTTTATAGGCAGTACTAGGGTTTGTTTCGCCCTATTGAAGCAATCATGGTATGAATTTTTTTTCCTGTGTCAAGGATTCAATCGTACGACGATTCGAGCAGGTCATGTGGTAAGTTAGATTAAGAAGTCAATGGAGAGTAGCCAATAATAATTTTTGGCTTGCATCTAGAACGCTTCATATGGAGGCATGACTTGTAGTTCATAATGCATTAAGACTAAAGTTAGAGTATGTCAAGTCAAGATTAAGAGGAGATTGTTAGAAATAATCTTGACTTATAGTTCAAGACGTAGTAGAGTCCGTCTCCGTATGTAACTCAAGTTGAAGTTGAGTTTAATTAACTTGAAATCTGAGTACATATGCTAATATGAGAGTTTAGCCTTTATATTGAGGAGGCTTGTACCCAATTTTGTAAGCAAGAGAGAAGAAAAGCAAGAAAGAGGGGAAGAAAATAAGAGAATAAAGAAATCCAAATTTTTTTTCGTGTTCTCTCATATTATTTGCGATGTACGTATTTTCTCCTGGGATCAAAGTTGTAACAATTAGATTGTTATGCCTCCATCGGGCAACCGAGACAATCCATAGAGGGTTTTGGATGCTGGGTTTGTGCATCCATGGGATAAGTTACCCGCGGATAGGGGTGAAAATGGATCAGATAGTTTCCGACCGATTCGGATGAAAACGAATACAGATTGTGCCGGATCGGATTTTCTTCGGATAATTCTCAGATCGGAAAAAATACGGATTTTTTTTGTCAGAAACGGATACAAATACAGTAGGCCTGATATCCCGCGAATACAAATACAGATTATCCGGATAATACGGAATCGGATATCTGAGATTTCAACCCAACATTGCCAAGCCCAAGCCAGCCTCTCTCATCTCCCCTGCCACTAGCCTACTAGCCCAACCAAGCCATAAGCGTCTATTACCATTAGGCATTAGGTTCCCTAGTCATATTAAAGTACAAACATCACTAGCAAATATTTATGTAAAAATAAATTTAGTATTATCGGTAGATTAAAATTTGTACCGATTAAATTGATGTACTATCATTTAAATCATTCTGGTGCAAATTTAAATTCTTAATTAATTTATTAGTCATATGTAAATGGTAGAAATCCATTAAGAATTATCTAGGACTTCAGAAAAAATTAATTGCATTTGAAGATTTAAAATTTGTAAAATGGTATGACTATTGTGGATAAAAGTACTTATGCTTGTTTAGTTTCATTAATATTTTGACAAGATAAACTATTTACGTGTTTTTATTGATTTTGAGGGGTTTTCATGTTTCGATAAATATTCATGATTGTATTCGTTTCGATTCGTATTCACTCCGTATCTGTATTCAATATTATTCGTATTTGTATTCGTATCCGAGATATCCGTATTCGTATCTGTATTCGAAAAAAAATATGAAAATAAATATGGTAGAGCTATTATTCGTTCGTATTCGATCCGTTTGCATTCTTATCCGCGGGTGACTACAAATTAGTAAATACCCGCCTGTGAATATTGAATGTGAACATATGGTGAGAGAACAAATTTAAACAGTGTGGCTGTTCGAGCCATCAGCAACCGGGAAGATCAGATAAAACTAGAAAAACAGATATGCCCCCTTTATTACACCAAGTGCACACATACATAGATTTCAAGAGAAAATATAAATGATACAAGTAATCAGATTACTAAGTCTGACGATTTTGTAATTGCTGGGCCATGCGTGCTGCTCGGCCTTATTCTGCAGTACTGTACGTGGGGACGTGATGGACCATATGATCAGTAAACCATCACACGGCACGCTTGACCGCCTTGCTGTACCCGGTCTGCTTGTCATAGTACCTGCTCCAGAGCATGATCCCTCCATAGTTCCGCGACCGCTGCACGATCGGCAGCACCTTGGACACCAGCGTCGCCGGTGGGATGTACCCGTTCCCAGCCGCCTTCGGCGACGCCGGCAGGCCGAGGTACACGGAGCTCCTCGGCAGGCTTTTCGCCCACTTGTTCCACGCGCGGGTGAACGCCGCCACGTTGTTCGCTCTGTAGTTGCACTGCGGGTTGTTGTAGAACTGGACGTGAACGCGGTCGAAGAGCTCCGTCCGGAGCGCCTGCCCCAGCTTCTTGTCAGGGAACGGGCACTGCGGCGCCGCCGTGATCCACACCTTCTTCTTGCCCTTCTTGCTGTAGTCCTTGAGGTACCTCGCGAGGTCGTCGTAGTGGGCGGGGCTCCCCAGCTCGATGTCGAAGTCGATGCCGTCCAGCACGGCGTTGCCAAACGGCCGGGAGCGGGATCTCCCGCCAAGGTACAAGTCCCAGAGGTGGTCGGCCACCGCCTTGGCGTCGGCCTTGGAGGCGAGGGAGTACTTTCCGATGCCGCCGCCGATGGACAGGAGGACGAGGATGTTCTTGGACTGGCAGTACTTGACGTCCGGCCCGACGGCGCTCCAGGAGTGTCCGGCGAGGTTGAGCTTGTATTTGCCGCCGCCGAAGTTGGTCAGGAAGGAGAGGATGACGGTGGAGTAGAGGTTGCTTTCGCAGGCCTCGCGGAGTGATCCCTCGCTGGCGGTCTGGCCCCAGTACACCGTGATCCGGCCGGTCTTGCCGGTCGCCACCGCCGTGCCGAGCGACGAGAGGACGACGCAGCAGAGGACGGCCAAGCCCAGGAGGGAGACCATGCCGTTCGACATGTGTTTACGCATGGCGTGGGTGTCTCTGCGATTTGCACTCGTGATGCTGTGTGTGTGCACGCTGTGCTGCTTGTGCATGGTTTGCTATCCGCGCTGGTGCTTTTATAGGGAGTACTAGGGTTTGTTTCCCCGTACTGAAGCAATCATAGCATGAGTTTTTCAATCGTACGACGATTCGATCTGGTCATGTGATAAGTTAGATTAAGGAGAAGTCAATGGAGAGTAGCCAATGATAACTTTTGTCAACAAATCTGAAGGGGACGTGGCGCATAGGGGAATGGGCTTATTTGCAACGCAAGTCTTTTCACGTACGTCCGGACAGGCTCCTCCTATGTTATCAGCAACGAAAACTAGTACTAGTTAAGGATGCGACGCCACATGGCGCCTGTGTGCATTTCAAGCTTAGCACTTTTGTCGTGTAGAGGGATGGAGGCACGTAGCCCGAATTTTAGGAGCAGGTTGCTTGTGCTGACCCAATCCAAAGTAAGCTTACTGTGGCTGCAAGCGTATGACCACGAAATATATAGCTTATCTCTTTTCTTAGAGGAAATAAACTGAGCACTCGATCGGAGCTAGCGTCTACAGAGAAAAATAAACTGAAGCCGGTGGTGTCCGTTGCAGAGTGCTTGCTCATATAAGAAGTTTATTGCAGTCCTTTGGCATATAGAACAAAAGAGCTTATTCTTGGCCCCTTATGAGCGCCATTGACTATCCAGACCAACCAATAATCCATCTACTTTGCTTAACTACAATGTGTTCCATTGATGATTTTGTACAGAGTTGCATATGGGGGCTTTCCTTGTCTTCTTAGCTACTTGTATCGGTGGCACTCTGTTTTCCTGGCCTCAACAGAGAAATTCCCTTAAAAATATGTAGTATGGGTGTGTTGCTTGCACTTCTACATGAGCAAAGCAGGTCCCCCGCGGTGATGTGTTACATACTCGCAGAAAAGGAGCAACTAGAAGCACGAAAAGTACTTATATGCCTTAGGGGAGGTGCTCAAGAAAGGAAGAAGCCATTGCCAAATTAAAGCAGTTCTTTTCCACAGATGGCTGACTGACTAGAATGAGTAGATGGATTGGTTGGTCTGGAATAGTCAATGGCGCTCATAAGGGGCCAAGAATAAGCTCTGGATACATCTCACCAAATTATTCCGCCAATCTTCCTCCGATCGATCGAGTTGTGGTTTTCTTATGTGCTCTGCGGCCAAAAGCCGGTTAACCGTGCTCGCAAATAAAAAAGGTTAATCACATTCAAGCGATGCGCTCTAGTATCTGGCGCTGTTCTTTTCAGCTCCTAAAAGCTACTTTTCGATTTTTCTATAGTAACTAGCTTTTAAACGAAGTATTTTTTTTAAGATAGAGTCTACTAGTTAATTGTAGTATATAATTTATTAACTTCATTTATATTGGCAAAAACTGTATGTGAGTTTCTGTTACTCTGTAATCTCTCATACAAACAACCTAAAAACCGCAAGCCGCAGCAAAAAACCACAAGCCGCAGCCAAAAAGAACAGACCCTCTGTCGACGTGACCAGTCGAATTACTTCATTTGAATTGAAGTTAACTTGTTTGTATTTCAATTTCTGAGTTACCACAACCAATAACTTCCTTAGAAACTGATTAATGAAAGAGGTAAAAATATGTTAAAAATCGTACGCATATTGTAAAACTCGGGAAAATTGAATAGAACCAGAGATAAAATAAGGAACACCCATATAAACCTTGTAAAAATCAGAAATAATGTTCTTCAATATAAAAATGCACACGGGAGCAGCAGTAATAGTGAAACTAGAAGTATCAATGACCTACACAATTCTTTCAAATAATTGTTTACATTATTACTTGCTCCAAAATTTAACGAGAATCCGCAACTAGAATTGGAGCTAAGTGAGGGATTATGAAGAAGGCTTTAGGTGAGCCCCAGTGTTACGGTTGAGGCCATGCAAGTCGAGTACTTTGATGCATACTACCGTTGATAGTTTCGTACAAAGAAAACTAATTTTAATTTACTTACTTATTATCACTTGCACGGAAACTAGTTTTCTAAATTACAATATGTGAAATATATTACTACTGCAGAAAAGTTAATCACAGACAGTTCAAAAACGTTATCACAAACGGTTTCATAAGCCGTCTCAATTTATAGGTCAGTAATGACATGAGGTTATCACTGAAGTTCTATCGCAGACAGTTTGTAGTAGAAACCGTCTGTGATATCACATAAATTACAGACAATTTCAACTACAAACCATCTGTGCTATTAAACTATCACAGATAATTTGTAGTTTAAATCGTTTGTGATTCATGAGATATCACAGACGATTTCTATTACAAACCGTTTATGATAGTCAACTATCACAGATGTTTATGAGTTAATAACCGCTTGTGATATTCTTCTGTATTCTGAAAATCTATTTCTATTTGTTGGCTAGTCTCAGGAAATGCTAGCCATACCCTCTAAAATAAGCAGAAACACAACAAGTACATGTATACATCCAATTGATATTTATTTCAGAAACAAAAACATCTATTTAACAAATCAACTAACTAAAATAAAATAAATTAACCATCCATGAATAAATACACACATGTACAATTAAGCTCAATCTTATCCTAATCAAATTCATTCTACATTGTGGAACTCCTCATCTTTGTTTATAACCTAAAACATTAAGAAGTATGCACACTGTCCTCAAATTTGTTGGAGCTCGGCCTGTTCCAACACAGTTGTAGCGATAAACGCAATCTATCGGTAGGAAGATCAATGTCATTCATATATATAAATTGGCAAGTATGAAATAATTATTGCAAGATTGATAAACCTGAGGATCATTGGTCTTCGTAAAACTGATGAGAAGTTCCATGTTATGGAAAACATAGAATCCACAGGTATTGCCCGCCGGCTGCTGGTGGCACTACAAAAATAGAATTTGTTAGTTCAAGAGGTATTACTACGAAGTGTTATATATATGATTAATTTGTACTAGCGAATACCAAACAATCTAGATCGTGTCACAGGACATTGATCCCTCCCTTGGATTTCCGTACAGTAGCAACGAATGAGGCGAACAACCTACGTGATTCAGAAAAGTTAGCTTTGAAATAATAGAAGAGATTAGTAAAGAGATTTTGAACAACTGATTATAAATAGAACAGAGGTAAAGAGGTATAGAAAGTTTTTCTTAAATATATACTTTTTAATATATATAAATCCTTAAGGTTTTTGCCATTCTAATCTAGGTCACGTCCTACAGTCAAATTGGTTCTGATACCATCTCTGTCGGGACCCCGGATTTTTTAATCCGGACCCTCTGTGTATTACAGCACTAGTCCCAGATCAAAGCTAGTGCCACAGTTAAACAATGACGATTACATAACCAACAACGAATATTACAATAATAAAGAGTACAGACCGAAAAGGTCTCTTCATTACAACTGAGGTTTCGAGACCTCGCAAATAAATAAAACACAGCGGAAGCAAAATAAACTTTGATAAAGACCCATCAATACGCCACAGGCAATTGACTGGGGAAACGCAACCTAGTCTCCTTCCTAAGCTTTGTATTCCTCTGAGATTTTATTTTTAAGTGTAGCATGTGAGTACATAAAGTACTCGGCAAGTCTTGAAAAAATACAGTACATGTAAGGTTTTAACAAAGGGGGTCATATGGTTATTTTGCACAAAGCAATATTTTATTTCCAATACCACTAAATATTTTCAAAGGCAAAAATTTAAACAAGGTAATTATCCTGACTGAAACTATTAAGCATTTTCATAGTGAAGGTTCTATCCATCTTCACTAGATATCAGGCTCCATCCACCAAGGTTCAAATCTACGGGTTCCATCCACCCATACATGCTTCATCTGCCAGAACAACTCCGAGAGTTCCATCCACTCTCGGATTCCCAAAACTTTATTTTAAAACCAGAAATCTACCATGTGAATGCATTCCTTGCCCGCCCTTGACCGTGGGCACGGCTATTCGAATAGTTTTAACACTCTGCAGAGGTTGTACAGCTTTACCCATAAGAGACAATCTATCTTAATAGCCAGCATGCTTCCTTAGGCATGAGACCCAGATAATTCATCACAAAGTCTTTACCCTACTCTAGTCTAGCTAGTCACCACCCACTGAGGTTTCACCGCTGAAGAGTTAAATCCACCACATTCAGAAGCCCCCTCTTGTGCCGTATGAGTACATTAAACTCTGTGCCTCACTGTGAATAACCAGTACACCCTAGCACCCACTTTCCACTGGTGGTACTTAAACTAGTCTATTGTAAGTTAATCAACTAGGTCATACCCATATAGACATGTGGTTGTACGGTAGTGCTCAGTTTGGACAAACACAAGCATCGGTCCTTAATTGACTTAGGTGGAACATACACTTTTCGAGTTCTCGTGCTAAATCTACACCAAACCAATCTTACCATCTACCCAAGTCTAAAACATCTTTCACCATTTTGTTTTAACAACAACAACAATATTGATTGCTACTAGATGAAATCATTCATATAAATTTTCCACCCGAGGGGTTATACTAACCGACTAGCTTGTCTAAGCAATTACTATCGTTCTAAAATTGTCAATTTCATAATAATCTCAATACTGAGACAAAAGAGATCTATGGTGACAAAGGTACATGGTTGTCAACATCAAATGAGGGCACAACAATCATCGGTTTAACTATTATCCTTACAACAGAAATTATCATTTTATGTAACATAGCGAATGCATTAAATTTAAAATAATAAAACAATTTTGGTAACACTACTACAGAAAGCTTAATACTAGACGACCAATCACAGACGGTTTGACAAAACCATCTGTGACCGACACTAACACAGACGGTTTCTGTGTAGGCGGCGTCGCAGACGGTTTTTAATAAACAACCGTCTGTGAAAAGTTGGTTATCGCAGAAGGTTTTTAATAAACAACCGTATGTAAAAAGCTGTTTATCGCAGACGGTTTTTAAAAAACAACCGTCTGTGAAAAGCTGGTTATCACAGACGGTTGTTTATTAAAACCGCTCATGTAATCGCTTTTCACGACGGTTTTAATAGAAAACCGTCGTGATAATTCACAGACGGTTTGTAATAAAAACCCGTCTGTGATAATGCCACAAAGCATTTAATGCGCTGCTCAGACCGCATCGTCTTCATTTCGATGCAGATCTATAGCCACTGCTGCGCACTCTTTCGCTCAGGAGGCGAGCCTAGGCGATTTCAGGCCAGTTAATTTGGTGGGAAGAGACAGAGATTGAGATTTGAAGATTCATTCATACTTTTCCTGGTAGCTCTAGATATGGTTAGTAAGGGAATTTGTTTTTTCTTTAATTGCATTACAATTTAGATCTAAGTAATTGGTGAGTGTTATTGAAGATGGTTAATTTGCAAAATTGTTGGTTATATAATAGCTGTTGTGCTTATAATATGAATTGAGCTAGCAAATTAAGCCTCAATATAATACATGCGGCCGGTATATATATTTAGTAATAATTAGTTAATCTATTTTTTAATACTGAGTTGTTATATATGTACATAACGTAGGACCGAAGCTGGATGTATGCCGCGAGCCGTGTGAGTGAAGAGTATATTAATGGCGTATCTGCTTTTACAAGAGCCGCCGAGGAGGATATGTTGAATAAGGGGGTGGAATATATGTACTGTTCATGCGCTGATTACGAGAATTTAAAGATGTTTAAGAACCGAGGGCAAATTGAAGCGCACTTGATTCGGAGGGGTTTCAAAAAGGGTTATACGTGTTGGACCGGTCATGGCGAAGTGAATGATCATATGTCACGGATGACATCGCCGATGAAATGAATGATATGTCACGGATGACATCGCCGGTGAAGTGAATGACATTCCGCCGGATGATGATACTGATAGGTTGCACGATGATAATCTGGATCAGATGCTTCGCGATGTAGAAGAGAACTATGATCGGAGAAACCTTTGTTCACGTGTTGCAAGTACACGAGGTTGTCGGCCGTACTTGAACTGTTGAAGTTGAAGGCAGGCAACGGTTGGTCCGACAAGAGTTTCACAAGCCGCTAGGTCTTTTAGCGGACATGCTTCCTGAGGAAATGAGCTGCCTAAAACCACGTATAAAGCCAAGAAGGTTCTTTGTCCGTTGGGAATGGAAGTAGAAAGAATACATGCATGTCTCGAACGATCGTATCCTATACCGTAAAGAGTATGCAAACATGCATGTATGTCCGCAGTAACGACATCGATACAAACGTAACAATCAATCAGATGACGGCGAGAGAACAGAGGCGAAGAAAGGACCTCCTGCTAAGGTGGCATGGTATTTTCCTATAATTCCCCGTTTGAAAAGGTTTTTTGCAAATCCAAAGGAGGCAAAACTGCTGCGTTGGCACTCGGAGGAGCACAAGAAGGATGGAATGCTAAGACACATTGCTGATTCTGTCCAGTGGAGAAACATCGATAGGAGTTTCGCAGACTTTGGTGTAGAACCAAGGAATATAAGGTTTGGACTGAGTACAGATGGGATGAATCTTTTCAGTAGCATGAGCAGCCGACATAGCACATGGCCCGTGACTCTCTGCATCTATAACCTTTCTCCTTGGTTGTGTATGAAGCGAAAGTATATTTTGCTGTCGATACTTATCCAAGGGCCAAAACAACCAGGGAATGATATCGATGTGTACCTAGCACCGTTGGTAGAAGATCTAAAAGTCTTGTGGAGCGAAGGGTGCAGGTATGGGATGCATACAAGCGAGAGAATTTCACTTTGCGCTCCTTATTGTTCGCACCATAAACGATTATCCCGCCTTGCTAACCTATCGGGCGGTACAAAAGGTGCCAAAGCTTGTACCCACTGTTTAGATGATACCGAGAGTGTGTGGTGAGACACTCACGCAAAATGGTCTACATGCGTCACCGCGGTTCCTTGAGGGCTCACCCATACCGCAAGATGAAGAAACAATTTGACGGAGAGAAGGAAGACGGTTCAGCTCCAAGGTATTTAAAGGGACACGAGGTTTATGATATGGTTAAGGATTTAGATGTTGTCCTCGGAAAGGGACGTAAAATGAGGGCTCGTGAGAAGAACACCTGGAAGAAGAGATCAATATTTTGGGACTTACCTTATTGGAAGTACCTAGATGTTCGACATCGCATCGACGTCATGCACGTGAAAAGAATGTATGTGATGACCTGATTGGTCTCTTCTTGAACATTCGTGACAAAACAAAGGATCGGCGTCAACGCGGCGGCTTGACTTGGTGATATGGACATCGGGCCCGAGTTAGCACCGACATGGCGATAATGGACGAACGTACCTTCCCTTGCGTGTTACAGTCATCCAAGGCGAGAGAATGTAATCGTGCGGTGCTTGCATGGTGTCAAAGTTCCGTTTGGTTACTCCGGCAATGTGAAGAAACGTGTTTCGATGCAAGATTTGAAGTTAAATGGCATGAAGTCTCATGATTGTCATGTGCTGATGACACAGATGCTCCCTATTGCAATTAGAAATATTTTGCCGATCAAAGTACGAGAGATAATCATGAGGCTATGTTATTTCTTTAACACGATTGCTAAGAAGGTCATCGATCCCGAAGGACTAGATGCTCTACAGGACGAGGTGGTGATGACTCTATGTCATCTTGAAATGTATTTCCCTCATTCGTTTTTCGATATCATGGTACATCTCATTGTTCACGTTGTGTGGGAGATAAAAATGTGCGGGCCCGTATTCCTACGTAGCATGTACCCATTTGAGAGGTTCATGGGAATTCTCAAGTCCTACGTACGGAATCGATCTCGGCCAGAGGGCAACATTGTCGAAGGTTATGCAAGCGAAGAGGTCATTGAATTTTGTGTCGATTATATGGCTCAGACTCAACCGATAGGTGTGCCTCAATCTCGTCATGAGGGGAGGCTGAAGGGCATCGAAACTATCAGAAGGAAAGCAATCACTGCAGATATGGACACGTATACTCAAGCCCATTTCACGGTCTTGCAACACATGACTGAAGTGACGCCTTATGTCGACCAGCACAAGAATGTGCTTCGGCAACAAAATCCGGAGCTACGGATGTTTGGATCATGAGGCAACATAACAGTCAGTTCAACCAATGGTTGAAGGAGCAAATCGCTAGGAGCTCGCCAAGTGAGACGCTGACATGGTTGGCAAAAGGGCCAACATTTACAGTTGTGACATGGAAAGGATATGACATAAATGGGTACACATTCTATGCGCAGTCTCAGGATGTAAAGAGCACAAATCAGAACAGCGGTGTCCGCATAGATGCGTTCAGTACTGATGGGTCGAGAAACTCGTACTATGGGTTCATAGAAGAGATTTGGGAGCTCGACTACATGATTTTCAAGATCCCCTTATTTCGCTGCCGTTGGGTGCATCTCCCACAGGTGAAGGTTGACAAGTACGGTGTCACTACCGTGGACCTCCAACGTGTCGGGTACAAAGACGAACCATTCGTGCTCGCCAACCAAGTTGTTCAAGTTTTCTATGTAACCGACCCGGCAAATAAGAAACGTCATGTAGTTCTTCATGGAAAAAGGAGAATTGTCGGAGTAGAGAATGTAGTGGACGAGGAAGAATACAATCAATTTGACGAGTTACCTCCTTTTGTAAATGGCATAAGGGTCGATGACGAACAACATGACGAAACTAGTTACGTACGCATTGATCATCATGAAGGGCTCATTTTTAAAGCAAATAAACAAGTACAATGAGAATGAGCTTCATATATGTGGGCATTTGCATATATGTATATAACAACACATTTGTGTGATGTATATGTGAAAATGTGTGATGTAGTCAATCGTGAGAATGAGAAAATATGTAAAGAAATATACTGTGTGAATGCCGCTGGTTGGTGTTGTATATGAATGCAACTGGTTGATGTTGTATATGAATGCGCGCAAGCTGTTGGTGGTTGATCATGAATGCAGCTGGTTGGTATTTGTCTGAAGAAATACAGTCGGCTTATCTCAGACGGTTCTACACTTATAACCGTCTGTGATATAAATATCACAGACGGTTCTACACTTATAACCGTCTGTGATAGTATAATATCCCAGACGGTTGCCATTTATAACCATCTGTGATATTGATATCACAGTCGGTTCTACGTGTAGAACCGTCTGCGATAATCCTCTCTATAATAATCTCTGGCTAGGGTTTTCCGCGTCGTATGCTGCAGTTATGTTCTACATCTAAATCCCGATCTGTCTCGTCGCCTCCGCCACCCCGAGCCCTTGCCGGCCGCCTCCCCGAGCCCTCCGCATTCGAAGACCGACGCTCGGCTCGCCTCCACGCTGGCGCCTCGCTCGCCCGCCTCCCGAGCCCTCGCCGGCCGCCTCCCGAGCCCTCGCCGGCCGCCACCCGAGCCGTCCGCATTCGAAGACCGTCGCTCGGCTCGCCTCACGCCTAGCTGTCCTCGGCTCGCCTCACGCCTCGGTCGCCTCGCCGCCTCCCGAGCCCTCGCCTCCGCCTCCCGAGCCTCGCGGCCGCCGCCTCCTCGGCGCATAAGTACTAAGGTAACCTTGTGATGCTATGATTTGCTTCATGTTAGAACTCCAAATCCCTGCAAATGTTAGAAAACACACTAGGAACTACTCACCCGTGCAAATGTCAGTTCATGTGCTCCTATTCAACTTATTTTTCAACTAGCTGATGAGTACATGGCTTGCTCATATGATACTATGATTTGCTCATGACTAAAAGCAAGGCGTTTCCCTGTATGGCCACATAGAATTTTGTTTAGAGACATTATAGTAATAATATATGCCAGATAGACCTTCAAAGAGTATGAAGCAAGTGGTACACTCCAGTGTATCGGATTCAATGAACTTGATACACTGGTTTGTGCCATTTGCATCATAGCCCTCGCCGGCCGCCTCCCCTCCCCTCTACTCCTCTCCTCTCCTCCAATTCAATATGATCACTTATTTTATTCTTATAAACCCACCAATTGAGCAACATGTCATCCGTATATTCTTCAACACCATCGCCGGAGGCGTCCGCTCCAACATCAAGATGCCAAGAAAGAGGGCTATCAAAGAAGCACGAGGGCGATTTACCATCACAATGGTCGATGCATCCGGGGTCCCTCTCCTTCCTCACAAAGCGATGGCGCATTCCGAACATTGATCGAATAGTTGCACGAGAGCGAATTGAGATCACATTCAATTCGTGGAAGAACGTTCCTGAGACTCGGAAATGTGAGTTGTGGACCGAAATTTTGGCATCGTTCGAGATCCCAAAAGAACACCAAGACACCGTGCAACGACAAACCTACCTAGCGGCGTGCAAAGCATGGAAGAACTTCAAGAGCACGCTTGTCAAGAAATACGTAGAGACGGACAAAATGCCTATTCATAAATACCCATTCCTGGAACCACAATGGGAAGAGTTCAAGGCGATGAAGACAACTGAAGATTTCAAAAGTACAAGTGTGGCGCATAAGGCCCTCAAGCAAAAACACACACCACCACGCACTTGGCACACTGGTATGCGGGTAAAATCCCACGTGGAGGACGGAGGATGACCGGCACCCAACAGACATCGCCCGCCATTTTCCAATATCCGGATGAGCGCTCGAAATTGGATTAGAGCAAGGTCATCTACAACGATGGGGGACATCTCCTTTCGAAACTCTGCGAGACCGCAAAGTGTCCCAATGCGGTAAGATATCAGCGGCACGTAGCTTGTAATTACTCGAACTTCGCATGCAATTGAAATGACATGTCGTGCTCTTGCGGGAAGAGCGAGTTTTGAATCTACCGTGGGATCATTCCATGGAACAAGGGAGAATGATATGCTCTACGTGGCCTGGAAACAAGGAGCACCAGGCCGTCTGAGAGGCCTTGGGCTTCGTTCCTTGGAAACATGGTTTCCAAGATGACTCAAAATGTATCGGCGTGGGAAGAGAACCAAAGCCGAGCGTGAGGAGCGCTACGAAAGACTTCAAGGCAACTCTTAGAGAGGAGATAATGGATGAGTGGTGATGTAATCGAGATGAGGTGCGAAACAAACAGAAAGTCGCAGACCGCCGCTCCGTGGTAGCTAGCCCGCATAACCGTCCGAGTAGTTGCGCGTCCAATCCGACGGAAGCGTGGCGATTTTCGTGGACAACATCCGGTAAAATTATTATCTCTCAATGCTTGCTCCATTCATAGACCTATTGGAGTAGCTAATTTTGTATCGTTATGTAGGAGCCTCTGGTGCGGGCTCCAAGTGAGATGTGCCTCCGTTCCTTGTCTGTTGCTTGGGGCCGGGCATATCGATGCAGTATCGGGGCCGGGGTGCACGGTCAACCTTAGCGCCGAGCTACGTAAAAGTTAATGTGGATGGTGTGCATGCCAATTTTAAGGTCGTCCTACTACCGAAGGCCCCCAACGATGAGATCGTGACTCTAGGGCGAGCCATTGGAACATTCATCCGATGGCCCAAATGCGACATCTCCTCGAGGCTTCTTCACCGGTGGCGGACCGGAAGGGCGACACGAACGAGCTACAAGTCTTGGTGTTATCTCCACAACAGCGGCCGAACCGGTAGCAGTCGCTGTTGATACCATCAACGAGGATGCATCCTTCGTCGAGAGCTATATTACAACAACACTGCTGGTTCACCGCGATAAGGATTTTGTTCTTGTGCCATACAATGAGCACTTTCATTGGATTTTAATTGTAATTATACCAAAATGGAACAAGGCTATATACCTTGATTCTTTAAGTAAGTACATTGTACTCGATAGGTAAGTACATTGTACATTGTACTCTTTTTTCCTTCCGAATGACTAATCTAACTTTTCGAATAACGAAGGTCGTCGCGCATACATTCAAAGAAACACGTGGCTCGACGACGGGGCCAAGCCCTTGAAATATTCTCGTAATTTTCGGTATTCACTAGCTACACATTAATTAATCCTATACAACACTTAGCGTAATGCCTTTTGATTTAACACATTCTATTTTTGCGGTGCCACCGGTGAAGTGGGGCAACACGTGTGGATACTACGTGTGCCACCATATGAGACTACTCCTCGATTCCTCGAAGATCAGCAATTCTAAGGTTTGTCAATCTTCCCACATTCATTTCATACTTGTCACGTTATATATGTAAGCGTGTTGATTTTCCTATCGATAGGCTGCGTCCATCCCTACATGTGCGTCCTATCGATAGGTTCCTTTCGAGGAGAGTTCGCTTGGTTTTTGTGCAGTAAAGTCATCAAATCCAATGGAGAGTTCCACTGCGCACTGTAATTGTGAATTTGTTAATGGATATTAATATCATTTCAATTAATTCATTTGCGAAATTGATGCTTTATGTTTGTGAATGAAATGTGATGTGAATGAAGTGTGATATGTTTGTCAAATGAATTGAGATCTGAATTGTATGTATACATATACCTGTTCATCTGCTTGTTTCAGAGGGCATGGCTAGCATTTCCTGAGGCTAGCCAATAAACAGTAGTAGATTTAGGGGTAGAAAGGAACATCACAGACGGTTTGTAGCTACAAACCGTCTGTGATATTTCAATATCACAGACGGTTGTTCGACAACCGTCTGTGATAACCTTCGATTATCACTGACCCATAAATTCAGACGGTTCACAAAACCGTCTGTGATGACGTTTTTGAACCGTCTGTGATGACCTTTTCTGTAGTAGTGTAAACACAGGTGCCAAATGTTCAAAGGAGACTTGCCTTCGTGTGTGATGTCTTGACTTTCTTGCTGCTGGTCTGAGAATTCTTCGACCGCATCGGGTTCTACGCGCAAAACGATAATAAAAATGAACAAATAAATACAAATCAAATTACAGAAATATAATATTTTTACTAGAAGGAGGTTTATAATTTTATATGAATTTAGGAGAAAGTTTCAACGGATTCGGAGTTCAAACGAGGAAGATTAATTGAAAAAGAATTTAGAAATAAAATATTTGAACTCAGAAAAAAAGAATAAATTTGATGGAGATTTTACAAAGTTGAATTTGAATCTTTGGAAATGCACATCAAAATTGGGATGTAACTGTGGTTTTGAAAATGAATTGGGTGTTTGAAATTTAAAATTTGAATTTTAAAATACCAAATAAATTTCAAAAATTCAAAAGGATGGCAGAAATGGATAGTTTGGAATTTTTGATGTATTTAGAAATTTGAATGGACTAAATCGGTGTTAGGATGGAGAAGAACGGGCTCCGGGAAATTTAAATTCAGAGAAAAAGAAAAAGAGGAATTTCTGGAGTTATTTTTCTACATGAAAATCTGAATTATGATGTCAGCAGGGGATTTATTTTTGGCTGATTTATTTTTCAACGGGAAAAAGGGATTTATTGCGACATGACCTCGACCACGAGGTGGGCGGTGATAGTGGGCCTGGTCCATGGGCCCGGTCCACGCCTCTGCGAGGTTGATGTCTTTGGAGGTGTGAGGTGGCGCTGATGGGGCAGGAGGGTGTCGACAAGGCGCCGAGGTGGCCGGGGACGTGGCGCCACGAGGCTACCACGTGGGCACCCGAGGCAACGCCGGTTGGGGCGACGCTCGACACGGCGGCGACGGAGCTCCGGCGACCGGTGGCCGGCGGCAAGGGGTGGAGAAGGGAGAGGGGCGCACGGGGAGCACGACGGTGGTGCGAGGGGTACCGGGGCGGACGGAGACGCGTCGGCGACGAGGAGGGGCGGTGGCGCGGCTCGGTCGACATCGGCGAGGGGGCTCCGTTGGCAGAGAGGCGCATTCGAGGGGCGGTCGGGGAGCGCACGGGCGCGGCGAAGGCGGCGATGGGGACGGTGAGGTGAGACACAGCCCGGGGCGGCGACGATTGCTCACCGGAGTCCCAGGCGGCGACGGAGTCAATGGCGCACGACGTCGGGGCACTAAGACGGTGGAGAGAGGAAATTTGGGGCGGCGTAAGGTGATGCGGAGTGAGGCGGGCCGGGGTCATTATATAGGGCTGGAGGGGCGTGGGCGGGGTCGCCGGCGTGGGAGGCGGGGGCGGCGGTTGCGGGTGGTCGTGGCGTGGCGCAATCCCGCCCGGCCACTTGTCGGCCCGAGGGAGGGGAAAGGCGGGATCTCGGGCGGCGACGTGGGCGGAAAGGAGGGTTGGAGTTTTTAAATTTTTCTTTTCTGATTTTTAATTTACAGAAAAGCCTAGGAAATTCATTAAAGCTCAGAAAAATATGAAATAAATTCCAGAAAAAATCACAGAAGTTCCTGGAGATATTTTCGACTTAGATAAAATATTTATAACTTATTCTGGTATTATATTTTCATACTAAGAATTGTTTTAATTCTAGAAATTGATTTTTAAATTCTCTAAAAAATTCAAATAAGATCCAAATACTTTGAAATACTTAATTTGAATTTAAAATTTCAAAGATCACAAATTTTGGGATGTTACAAACCTACCCCCCTTAGGATGAATCTCGTCCCCGAGATTCGGATGAACCGGGAAAAATGTTAGTGAACTCTGATCTCAAATCTTCCTCACACTCTCAAGTTGCTTCAGACTCAGAATGATTACTCCATTGCACTTTACAGAATTTGATGCTCTTGTTTCTTGTACGACGCTCTGCTTCATCCAAAATCTTGACTGGATACTCTGGATATGTTAAGTCTTCCTTCAAAGTCACTTCTTCCAAGGACATTTGTTCTTCTGGCACTCTGAGACACTTTCTTAACTGGGACACATGGAAAATGTCGTGCACATTCGACAACTGAGGTGGAAGCTTCAACTGGTAAGCAACTTCTCCCCTTTCGGCTAGAACAGGAAATGGTCCAATGAATCTTGAAGCAAGCTTCCCACTAACGCTGAAACGACGCATCCCCTCGAGAGGTGAAACTTTCAGATACACATGATCTCCAGGTACAAATTCTAACGCTCTTCGACGATTGTCCGCATAGCTTTTCTGTCTTGTTTGTGCTGTTTTTAACCTGTCCTGAACCAGACGAACTTGCTCTTCTACTTGTTTCAACACATCAGGTCCAAATACTTGTCCTTCTCCTGTTTCTTTCCAATACGACGGTTGTTGACGCACTACGCCATACAAAAGTTCAAACAGAGACATTTGTAGGCTTGATTGATAACTATTATTATAGGAGAACTCTGCATAGGGCAAACTTTGATCCCAACTAGCTTTATTTGCCAAGGCACAGGCTCTCAACATGTCTTCCAATATTTGATTTACTCTTTTTGTTTGACCATCGATGCATGGGTGATATCTTTGTCTTGAAGTTTAAGTTTGTGCCCAAAATCTCATGCAGCTTCTGCCAAAATCTTGAAGTGAATTGAGGTCCTCGATCTGACACAATCTTCTTTGGAACTCCATGTAAACACACAATTCTTGACATATATAGTTCTGCGAGTCTATCTCTAGAATATGTGGTCTTTACTGTAATGAAATGTGCCACTTTTGCTAGTCGGTCCACAATAACCCAAATTGAATCATACCCTGACTTTGTTCTTGGCAATCCAGTTATAAAATTCATACCAATTTCTTCCCATTTCCACTCAGGTATATGCAAAGGTTGCAAAAGTCCAGCAGGTCTTTGGTGTTCAGCTTTAACCCGTTGACACACATCACACAAAGCTACATATTCAGCAATTTCTCTCTTCATACTTGACCACCGGTACCTTCCTTTGAGATCTTGATACATCTTAGTATTTCCAGGATGAATTGAATATCTGGATTCATGAGCTTCCTTCGGAATTAACTCTTTTATTTCTATTCTCTCGGGTACAAGAATTCTTTTCCTAAACCAAAGGATATCTTCTTCATCTTCTGAAAATCCTGGTGCTTTACCCTTCTTTATATTCTCTTTGATTTCATTGACATAATTGTCCTGTCTTTGAGCTGCCCTGATCTGGCCTTCTAAAGTTGGTTGAACTTCCAAAGTAGCTAGCAATCCTTCATCTACTACTTCTAAATTGAGTCACTGAAATTCTTCATGAAGTGTAGGTTGTCTTTCTTTAATCATCAGATTATTGAAGTAACTTTTTCTACTCAAGGCATCTGCTACTACATTAGCCTTCCTTGGATGGTAATGTATTCCAACATCATAATCCTTTTTTAACTCAAGCCATCTTCGCTGTCTCAAATTGAGGTCAGGTTGGGTAAATATATACTTCAAACTTTTGTGATCCGTGTAAATCTCACAACGATTACTGATCAAATAATGCCTCCAGATTTTTAGAGCATGCACAACGACAGCTCGCTCTAAATCATGCGTTGGATAGTTCTGCTCATGCGGGCGCAATTGCCTTGAAGCATAGGCTACCACCCTTCCTTCTTGCATCAAAACACATCCCAATCCTTGTCTAGATGCGTCACAGAAAACTTCAAAATCCTTCCTAATATCTGGAAGTGTCACCACTGGTGCAGAAGTCAACCTCTTTTTTAGTTCTTAGAAACTGTCTTCACAAGATTTACTCCATTCAAACTTCTTTTCCTTCTTTAGTAACTGAGTAAGAGGTCTTGCAAACATGGAAAATCCTTCTATGAAGCGACGATATTATCCGGCTAAACCCAGAAAACTCCTAATCTCTGTTACCGATTTGGGTTGTGCCCAATTGAGCACATCTGTTACCTTTTCAGGATCTACAGACACTCTTTCTACAGAAATCACATGACCTAAGAAAGCTACTTTCTTCAACCAGAACTCACACTTGCTAAACTTGGCATACAAATGGTGTTCTCTGAGCTTTTCTAAAACTATCCTCAGATGTTTAGCATGTTCTTCCTCATTCTGGGAGTATATCGGAATGTCATCAATGAACACGACAACAAACTTATCCAGATATTCCATGAATACTTTGTTCATCAGATTCATAGAGTATGCTGGAGCATTGGTCAAGCCAAAGAGATCACTGTAAACTCGTATAGTCCATAACGAGTAGCAAATACTGTTTTTGGTATATCTTCCGGTCTAATCTTCATTTGATGATATCCCGACCGGAGATCAATCTTGGAGAAGACACATGATCCTTTTAACTAATCAAAAAGGTCATCTATCCTGGGCAAAATGTACTTGTTCTTAATTGTCGTATCATTCAAGGATCTGTAGTTCACACACATACGAAGACTGCCATCCTTCTTCTTTACTAGAAGTACTGGTGCTCCCCATGGAGAAGAACTTGGTCTAACAAAACCTTTCTCTTGTAGTTCCTGAATCTGTTTCTTAACTTCTGCTAGGTCATTTGCAGACATACGGTAGGGTCTCTTGGAAATTGGAGCTGTTCCAGGTACCAGGTTAATAACAAATTCAATCTCTCTATCCGGTGGCATTCCTAGCAAATCGTCAGGAAACACATCTGGATATTCACTTATTATGGGTACCTTTTCTAGAGTTATTCCTTTCAAACTGTTCAACTCACATCCATTCCTTGAGAATAAGTTCGGCTTACACTCTACTTGGATTCCTTCAGAGTTGGTAAGAGTAATGGCACGATTGGCACAATCTATATGCCCTTTATACTTGGTTAACCAATCTATACCAAGTATTACATCTAGAATATTGGAGTCTATTATAAGATTCGCTAGGAATCTAACTCCATTTATCTCTACGGTTGCTCCAGGGCAAACCATGTTAGTCCTCATTTCTTTTCCCGGTGATTGGACTAGCATATGATTCTTTAACAAACGTGCATCCCAATTATATCCTTCAACAAATCCTTTGGAAACAAAAGAATGCGAAGCTCCAGAATTGAATAATACTGATGTAGGTACTGAGTTGATAAGAAACTTACCCAGAACTACGTCTGGTGCATCCTAGGCCGCTTCCGCAGTGACATGATTAACATATCCTCTATTCATCCCTTGCGGAGTCCTTAGAGCTTGAGGTGTCACATGGCCTTGTCCTGCAGGTGGGGCTCGTGCTGGTGTAGCCCCCAAGTTGAAACAACAAGGGTCACAACTGGGCGCTTTTGTGGACAATTATTAGCATAATGTCTCATGTTCTTGCAATTGAAACATTGCACTCCTGCAGTTGAAATCTTGTTCTGCTGAGGTTGGCCCCCATTATTAGCTCGTGGAGCTTGTGGAATCGGACGGGGTCTACTGAATGGTGTCCTTGGCACACTTGGCGCTGAGGGTCTACTAAAGTGAGATTGATTAGGACGATGACGAGAACTGCCTGCACCCTGTTGAGCCAAACTTCCTCTTCCGAATCTCATACAACTGGTGTTGAGCATCTTCTTGTATAATAGCCCTGTTTATCATATACTGAAATGTTGGATAATCATTGGACACCAGTTGCACCTTGAGGTTGGGATCAAGTCCCTGCATGAATCGCCAAATCCTTGTTACATCTGTTGCAACATCTTCTGGTGCATACCTGGCCAATTATGTGAACTTATTCAGGTATTTAGTAACACTAAGGTTTCCTTGTTGCTGCTTGTGAAACTCCATTTTCTTCATTTCCATTATTCCCGTAGGAATATGGGCAGTGTGGAAAGCTTCATCAAATTCAGCCCAAGTGATGGCTTGCACATTTTGATGAGCAGCACAATAATTCTCCCACCAATTAGCTGCAGTCCCTTTTAGCTAATGGGTAGCATACAACACCTTCTCATGATCATTGCACTGTGCTAAAATCAGTTTCCTCTCCACATCCTTAATCTAGTCATCAGCTTTCATCGGGTCTACTGAACCGGTAAAGGTTGGCGATCGAGTTCTCATAAATTCTCCTAACTTGGACTGTGGTGCATGGAAAGGTGCCTGTGGAGCTGGCTGGACTTGATTCTGAGCAAGAGCTTGAAGAAGTTGCAGTTGCATAGCCATCATTTGCTCCAAGTTAGGGGCCTGAACAGGAGGTGGTGGAATTGGGTCATTGCCTTCAGGTTGGGCATTGGCACCACGATCAAGGCGTTTGTTCCTTGTGTTCACCATCTGAAGGGGTAACCGGGATTAGCAAAAGATAAGAGGGAGATAGCATAGGTAAGAGGTCAGGGGAGACTAAACAACATCCTAAACCAACACCCAAGAGAGAACACAAACAACAATTTGGAAGAAATTATCATTGAATTCAAATTAATTTTCAGAATGGCTGTACCACAAGTGCATAAGTGCTTTGGTACAGTCCATCTAGCACACCAAAAAAATAGTAATAAAACGTTCTAAGGAAGTAAACATTTATTTGGATGCTACTGTCTCAACAAACTACTCGTCTTCCTCGAAAATGCACTCCTCAGGATCCTCCTCTGGATCTTCCTCTGGGTCTTCTTCTGGGTCTTTCACGTGGAGCTGCCTACAACCACACATGGGACGGTTGCAAGATACGCGAGTATGAGAATGGCTACGACTGGAGGCAGTCGTCCGAGAGCAGGAGCGGGAACGAGAAAGACTGCGTCTTCTGCTAGAATCTCAAATGTTGATGTCAGGTAGCGGACTAGGGCATCGCACACTCTTGCGCACTGTGAGCAAGGTGCAGGGTCCTGTGCGTCGAGTCCGCACTTGATTGTTGGGGACAACAGCTGGTACAGGTGAAGACAGCGTGTAGTCAACCGTGGCCTGCTGCTTGGCTCTAAGACGTCCCAGCTCGAACTCTGCTGCCTGGCACTGGATGAGCTGAGCACGAAGAGTGTCGGAGTGCTAGTAGCTGGAAGTAAGAAGCATCCGAAGCTGTCGAATCTCCTCCAAGGCGCTGGCGTAGGTAGCTGCCATCGCCTGAGTAAGCTGCACCTGGTGCGATAGTTGAGGATCATCCACTGAGATCTCGAAGGGCTGCGGATAACTCTGTCCCGCCGAGGGATAAAAGAAGCGATGGGTGATCGTAGGTGGTCTCCTTGTGAATCTGGCACAAGTCAGCTATAGCCAAACGAGCTGCATCCTGGATAGCGTCGAGCGGTCGGTCAGGGATGATCGATAGGGTATCTGTGGGAATCGAATTCCCTTTCCCGTGCATACAAGAATGCCTCCATCGACCAAGAATCTCGGTCCATGATCCGGACTTTCCGCCCCCTGAAAATAGGCGGTTGTCGATATTTCAGGTATTGCATGACTTGACGAAGAAGCTCAACAAATGCACCCTCATTCTCGCCGTGGGAGATGTAATCCCACGATCCCGCGGAGGATGAGCCGGCCATCTACAAGTTTGAAATAATAGAAGAGATTAGTAAAGAGATTTTGAACAAGTGATTATAAATAGAACAGAGGTAAAGAGGTATAGAAAATTTTTCTTAAATATATACTTTTTAATAAATATAAATCCTTAAGTTTTTTGCCATTCTAATCTAGGTCACATCCTACAGTCAAATTGGCTCTGATACCATCTCTGTCGGG
Organism: Bonia amplexicaulis; assembly: GCA_036346245.1. Lineage (NCBI taxonomy): Eukaryota > Viridiplantae > Streptophyta > Magnoliopsida > Poales > Poaceae > Bonia > Bonia amplexicaulis. Next base: position 10,974,049 of record CM070744.1, on the reverse strand, counting down.
ACCCCGGATTTCTTAATCCGGATCCTCTGTGTATTACAGCACTAGTCCCATATCAAAGCTAGTGCACACAGTTAAACAGTGATGATTACATAACCAACAACGAATATTACAATAATAAAGAGTACAGACCGAAAAGGTCTCTTCATTACAACTAAGGTTTCGAGACCTCGCAAATAAACAAAACACAGCGGAAGCAAAATAAACTTTGATAAAGACCCATCGATACGCCACAGGCAATTGACTGGGGAAACGCAACCTAGTACTCCGGAAATCCTTCGTCGAATCCACACGTAAAGTAGTCGTAGTCTCCTTCCTGAGCTTTGTATTCCTCTGAGATTTTATTTTTAAGTGTAGCATGTGAGTACATAAAGTACTCTGCAAGTCTTGGAAAAATGCAATAGATGTAAGGTTTTAACAAAGGAGGTCATATGGTTATTTTGCACAAAGCAATATTTTATTTCCAATACCACTAAATATTTTCGAAAGCAAAAATTTAAACAAGGTAATTATCCTGACTGAAACTATTAAGCATTTTCATAGTGAAGGTTCTATCCACCTTCAGTAGATATCAGGCTCCATCCACCAAGGTTCAAATCTACGAGTTCCATCCACCCACACTGGCTTCATTTGCCAGAACAACTCCGAAAGTTCCATCCACTTTCGGATTCCCAAAACTTTGTTTTAAAACCAGAAATCTACCATGTGAATGCATTCCTTGCTCGCCCTTGACTGTGGGCGCGGCTATTCGAATAGTTTTAACACTCTGCAGAGGTTGTACAACTTTACCCACAAGAGACAATTTATCTTAATAGCCAGCATGCTTCCTTAGGCATGAGACCCAGATAATTCATCACAAAGCCTTTACCCTACTCCAGTCTAGCTAGTCACCACCCGTTGAGGTTTCACCGCTGAAGGGTAAAATCCACCACATTTAGAAACTCCCTCTTGCGCCGTATGAGTACATTAAACCCTGTCCCTCACTGTGAATAACCAGTACACCCTAGCACCCACTTTCCACTGGTGGTACCCAAACTAGTCTATTGTAAGTTAATCAGCTAGGTCGTACCCATATAGACATGTGGTTGTACGGTAGTGCTTAGTTTGCACAAACATAAGCGTCGGTCCTTAATTGACTTGCGATGACCATATACTTTTCGAGTTCTCGTGCTAAATCTACACCAAACCAATCTTACCATCCACCCAAGTCTAAAACATCTTTCACCATTTTGTTTTAACAACAACAACAATACTGATTTCTACTAGATGAAATCATTCATATAAATTTTCCACCCGAGGGGTTATACTGACCGACTAGCTTGTCTAAGCAATTACTACCGTTCTAAAATTATCAATTTCATAATAATCTCAATACTGAGACAAAAGCGATCTATGATGACAAAGGTACATGGTTGTCAATATCAAATGAGGGCATAACAATCATCGGTTTAACTACTGTCCTTACAACAGAAATCATCATTTTATGTAACATAGCGAATGCATTAAATTTAAAATAATAAAACAATTTTGGTAAACATAGGTGCAAAATGTTCAAAGGAGACTTGCCTTTGTGTGTGATGTCTTGACTTTCTTGCTGCTGGTCTGAGAATTCTTCGACAATGTCGGGTTCTACGCGCAAAATGATAACATAAACAAACAAATAAATACAAATAAAATTACAGAAATATAATATTTTTACTAGAAGGAAGTTTATAATTTTATATGAATTTAGGGACGGCGAGGCGAGACACAGCCCGGGGCGGCGGCGATTGCTTGCCGGAGTCCTAGGCTGCGACGGAGTCATTGGCGCACGGCGTCGGGGCGCTAGGGCGGTGGAGAGAGGAAATTGGGGGCGTCGGAAGGTGATGCGGAGTGAGGCGGAGCCGGGGGGTCGTTTTATAGGGCCGGAGGGGGCGTGGAAGGGGTCGCCGGCGTGGGAGGCGGGGGCGACGATTGCGGGTGGTCGTGGCGTGGCGCAATCCCGCCCGGCCACTTGTCGGCCCGAGGGAGGGGAAAGGCGGGATCCCGGGCGGCAACGTGGGCGGATCCCGGCCGTCCACGTGTCGGCCAGAGGGAGGGTTGGGGTTTTTACATTTTTTGCAGTGCCACCAGCAGCCGCCGAGCAATATGTGTGGATTCTACGTGTGCTACCATATGAAACTACTCCTCGATTCCTCAAGGATTACCAATTCTAAGGTTTGTCAATCTTCCCATAATTACTTCATACTTATCAGGTTATATATATACGCACATTGATAGTCCTATCGACAGGCTGCATCCATCCCGTCAACTGCATTGAAACATCCCGTCATCGAGGAGAGTTGGCGTACTTTTTGGTGGCTAACGTCATAAACTCAGATGGAGAGTTCCACAACACACAATGATTTTTTATTGCTCTTATCACTCCGAAATCGAGGTCCAGAGTGATAAAGCAATAAAATATGCAATGTTACCATCTAAGTGTAAATGCAACATACATCTTTTGTAATTGTACATTTGTTAATGGATATTTTATTTTATTTCAATTAATTGATTTACGAAATGGATGTTTCATGTTTGTGAAATGAAGTGCGATGTGAATTGGATGTTTTATGTTTGTGAAATGAATTGAGATGTGAATTGGATGTTTTATGTTTGTGAAATGAATTGAGATATGAATTGTATGTATACACATGTTGATCTGCTTGTTTCAGAGGGCATGGCAAGAATTTTTTGAGGCTAGCCAATAAACAGAAATAGATTTAGGGGTAGAAAAGAATATTACAGACGGTTTGTAAGTAAAAACGTCTGTGATATATAAATATCACAGACGGTTTTTAGTTAGTTAAAAACCATCTGTGATATTTATATATCGCAGACGGTTTTTACTTACAAACCTTCTGTGATATTTATACCACAGACGGTTAGAAAATCGTCTGTGATAACCTTCTATTATCACTGACCCATTAATTCAAACGGTTCAGAAAACCGTCTGTGATGATGTTTCTGAACCGTCTGTAATACTGATTTCTGTAATAGTGTGTGTGTTCATCCAAAAAAATATGTTAAAATATATCTTTAATATTGGGTTCTGTAGGACCAAAATGACGACAGAGGGGGGTGAATGTCGTTCTTTTAAAAATCGCCCCCGAGAATTCGGAAAATTAATTCTGCTGAAAACTGGAACGCATGTGGTACTAAAAAATTCAGCATAAATCAGAGAGTAATCAGTAAAAATTTCAGCAAAATGACGACAGAGGGGGTGAATGTCTGTGAAATTACAGCTGAACGTATGTTTTGAGCCAAGAACCGGATACTGCAGAAAACAGTAAAACTGATTGAAGCACTGAACTGCAATCTCAGAACTGATAACAGATTCAAGCACTGATTGCTGTTTATGTAGACCGAGATGCAAACAGACGACAGCATCAAGAGAACATTCAGAAACAGCAGCAGCTGTAAATAGCAGCCGAAAATACAAACCTGAAAAACTGACCAGCAGCTATTTCTTTTGTTTTTCCGATTGCTATTTTGCAGACTGAATACTGCTGGCTACCATCTGAAAACAGAATAGAGACAGCAAACCCAAAACAGCACAAAATTGCAGATTTGAAAACTGAAATTAGAGGAAGATGCAACAGGGAAAATCAGCAACGAACAGTAAACTGCAGAACTGAATTTGCTGTTTTTCTTGTGCAGTCGGCTGGCCAAGGAAAACTGAAATAACTACACACAGAAGACTGAACTTTTCGGTAGCAGTTGGAAACAGCCGTTTCAGCACAGTCAATACCGAAACCAACCAGAGAAATGAAAAAGTTAGAAGAATCAGTTGATCTTCTCACAGGAAAAGATTAGAACTACACTCTAAATACCACGTAGAACTCCAGGAGAAGAAGTAGCAGACCAAAGTGGTTTAGAAATAGAAAAATGCTCATTTTGTCAAAGAGAGGCAGGAAGGAACAAATCTCAGATTTCTCATGAATCTCCCACTCTTTACTCATGTGCTTTTGCAATTTACTTAGCAATAATCACAGGACTTGAGTACCCAAATCTCGTGCCAAGTCATGAAGGAAATCAAAATCTAGAGCTAACCCTAGAAACTGCAAAACAGGAACAGAGCAAGAACAGAGAAGCAAGAAATCGAATAACTTCATAAAGGATTCATTCCATTGAATACAGTGATCACAAAAAGAGTCCCGATACGCTATTGAATATAGAGGAATGATTACATGAGTCTCAATCCACTTCTGCCCCTCTCCATCTCAAGAACACTCATGGAGAGCACAAGAACAGGGGAGGAGAAGAGCACACCCTGAGTCATACTACCTCACGCAGGAACACACAAAGCAAGGGCTCAAACAAACTTTTTATGTCTAAGTGAGTGTATACTACAGCCTCCCTCTCCTCTTTTTGAAGGCAAGGCCTCACCCCCATATGAAAAATCAAGAAGTGGCATACCATGCCCACTCCAAGCCTTTCATCCACATGGGGCAAGGGTCAAAGTCAACCCATTTTAGGAGGGAAAACAGCCTCCTACTTCAAACTTGAGTCAAATCCCGAATTTGCCCCTCAGGCGCCTTTCCGGAAGCTTCCCGCGTCCGGTACCTCAACCGTCTGGACCTTGACTCCTCCCTGAGTCCTGTCCTGATCCTCTCGCCGCTGCCCGTCGCTTCCATCCGACATCGATCGAGACCTCCGACTCCACCTGAGTCTAGTCCCGGTTCTCTCGTCGTCGCTCGTTGTGTCCATCACTGGTAGCTCCAGCTTTGCTTCCTCGTCTCCCGACTCGCAACCACCTCGAGTTCACGTCGTCTTCGACACATCCCGACCGTTCTGACCTCAGCGCCACCTGCGCCTAGTCCGGTCCACCGTGTCTCGCCACGACACCGCCTCGATGTCCTGCAGTCAACACAGACAAGAAACACATCAAATAGCACCGTTCGATATATGTAAGCATAATCAAATCCAAACCTATCGCATCGATGAATCGCCTCCTAAACCCGTCGACAAGTTCGACCAGATCCGACCGAGCCCGTTACGCCACGCAACGTCAAGGTCTGAACCAACCGACTCAAACTCGACTTTTCCTAAAACGATGTCAATTACTCATCATTCTCAACAGGATGAGCATCACATGGTCTCTCAATCTCCCCCTTGATGTGTATATTGACAAACCCCGAAAAAGCATAAAGTTGAGTTTGAAGGGTCTAGCATGGTCCAAAAGAAAAAGAATAAAGTTAATGACCATGTCGACAGAAAGGAGCAAAAGAAAGAACAAGTTTTCCTCAAAGCTCCCAAAATGTGGCTTTTTCTCCAACTATTCTCCCCCTTTTGGCAATAAAGTCATCAAGTTACTTGGAGGAAAATCAAACATGGTGTGGCTGAATTTTATTCAATCTAAGCAATTAGAGCCATGAAGATTATCCAAAATGACCATAATGTGTTACACCAAGCCATAACTTAATCAAATGCTATCTAGATCATGACAGGATATATATAAGCCAGCTAGAAGCAAATAGATGACAATATGAATTTTAGTGCATTTTATGAACATGTCAAGTCATCAATAAGTAAAGTCTATCTAGAGACATCCAAGGATGATGCAAGCCATGTCAATCAAGCTAAGCGGAATCAAAAATCTAATATTGAGTCCAAATAGAGTGTTACATACTCAAGAGTGAAACAATGGTTCAAGTACTTGATTCTTTTAATAGCTTTAAGCAAATTGAGCACAAATGACATTTTTCTTTTGAAACTTATGGTTGTTTTCAACCAATATTTTTATCATATGCTAGATCTCAAGCCTTACTACGACTACTCCAAGCAAGAAGCTTAAGAAGATAGTCTATGTCATACAAAACTCCCCCCAAATTCATGCCTAGTGCAATGGCAAGCCGTCTCGTGAGAAAGAATTGGTGAGATCAGTTTTTTCGCACAAAAGAGATCTTTTTGCTTTTTGACAAGTTGTACTAACTCATGTTACATCAAGAGTTTAAGACACCTCAATCTAAGGCTCATCTAGAGATTCAACGCTCAACTCAGCCTATTTGACATGGCATGAATCATAAAAGGATAGCTCAAAACAGACTAAACTCAAGTGCTAATCATGACAAGTTTTTAGTTCAAATTGAGTAGATTTAATTAACTCATCATGGCAAAAGTTGTTCTACACATATGAAGTCATGATAAATCTAGCAGATAAGCATAAATCATGGCAAGATGTAAATCATCGTAAGCATGACATAACCGGATAATAATCAAGGCTCAATATATTTATATTACAATGCAAAATGATATGCAGAAAATCCAGCTCCCCCTCAACATGTGATGCATCTTTTAGTTCAAGTTGAATTACGTCAATATTAAGCTCGAGAAGCTCCCAAATGAACTCCCCTTGAACTAAGGCAGTAAAAACAAGAAGCTGGCAAAGAAAACAGAAAACAGGCAGTCCTTAAAGCATAGATAAGATAGAGAATACTAATGGCTCGATGACTCTTATCTACCCCAAATGACTCGGGACAACCGGTGTCGAGAAGAACACACACTAGAGAGCAAACACGCATTGCCTGTCTGCAGGGTGGCCCAACCCTCGCTAGAACCTACAAGAAGTGAGTGAGCTCAACCTAGTGAGATAAGAAACAGCTATCCTGAAAGCACAAGATAAGAGTAAGAAGTCTAAGTAACTTAGCAAGAGACACACTCTAACCTATGCTAGAAGGACTAAAACCCAATGCACCCGCAGATGCGATGCAACAGTAAGGAGACAGAAGCATAAATAATATGATAAAACAGTAAAGCCCAAAGCTCCCCCTCACAACAGTCCATAAGGACACACCACCCCAAGCTCTCCCCGCAGAGCTGAAAACCTCGAGCCATCCAAAGGCTTGGTGAAGATGTCAGCCAACTGGTGGTCACCCTCCACAAACTGGAGCACGATGTCACCCTTTTCAAAATGGTCTCTAAGGAAGTGAAAGCGAATGTCGATATGCTTGGTCCGAGAATGCTGCACTGGGTTCTTAGCAATATTAATTGCAGAAGTGTTATCACAAAGGAGTGGAACACTGTCGATAACTAACCCAAAGTCCCGCAGGGTTGAGACCATCCAAAGCACTTGACTACAGCAACTGGCTGCAGCAACGTACTCGGCCTCTGCGTTGGACTGTACAATACCGGACTGCTTCCTCGAGGACCAGGAAACAAGAGAGGTGCCAATGAATTGGCAGGTGCCCGAAGTGCTCTTCCTGTCTATCCTACAGCCAGTAAAATCTGCATCCTAGTAGGCTCTTAAGGAAAGACAGGATGAGGAAGAGTACCAGATACCATAGTCAATGTTAGCTCGAAGGTACCGCAGGATGCGCTTCACCGCTTGGCGGTGAGATACACGAGGAGAAGACTGAAACCGAGCACAAAGACACACAGAGAAGTGTATGTCCGGTCTCGAGGCAGTGAGGTATAAGAGGTAACTGATCATACTTCGATACTCCTTCTGATCGACTGGCTCGCCATCTTCATCTGGGTCGAGTGGAATTGATGTAGCCATAGGAGTAGACACCGGCTTCCCATCACTCAAATCGAAGCGCTTCAGGAGGTCTCGAGTGTACTTGCCCTGATGCAAGAAGGTACCCTGCTGAGTTTGCATAATTTGGAAGCCAAAGAAGAAGCTTAACTCGCCCATCATGCTCATCTCAAATTCCGAGCTCATGACATCGGAAAACTGGAAAACGAGAGCATGCGAGGAGCCGCCAAAGATGATGTCATCCACATAAATCTGGACGAGCAGAAAGTCAGTGCCAAGCCGGCGGATGAACAAGGTCTTGTTGACTTTACCCATTTCGAAACCATGACTCAACAGATAGGACTTAAGCCTCTCATACCAAGCTCTGGGGGCCTGTTTAAGTCCATACAAAGCTTTGGAAAGCCTGTAGACATGGTTTGAGTATTTGGGGTTTTCGAAACCAGGAGGCTGTCTCACATAGACTTCTTCCTCAATAAGGCCATTGAGGAAGGCACTCTTGACGTCCATCTGGTAAAGCTTGAAACCCTTAGAAGCTGCGAAGGCAAGCAGGATTCTAATGGCCTCAAGTCTAGCTACAGGGGCAAAGGTCTCCTCGAAATCTAGACCTTCAACCTGGGAGTACCCCTGAGCAACCAGTCTAGCCTTGTTACGAATGACTACCCCATCCTCGCTCTGCTTGTTCTTGAACACCCATTTGGTCCCAATGATATTGTGACCTCGAGGGGGCTCAACAAGCGTCCAGACCTTGTTTCTTTCGAAACTCTCGAGCTCCTCATGCATGTCATTAACCCAAGACTCGTCAGATAAAGCATGACAAATGTCCTTGGGCTCAAAGGAAGCTACGAAGGCAGAGTGGAGACAGAAAAGTGACACACCAGACTTGGAGCGTGTGACTCGCTCAAAGAGATCTCCAATCATCTGCTCAGAAGGATGAGATTTTTGAATATGTCTTGGAGGTCCAGGATGAGATGAAGAAGTGGCCTCTACCTCGTGACCTGACGGGGTAGGAACAGAGCCACTAGCTCCAGAAGATGCAGAAGGTAAGGGCTGATCACCTCGAGGTGCGGTGGAAGAAGGCACCTCAAGGGGTGGATGAGGGACTGGATTGGGTAGACAACCCTCATTTCCATCATCCTCATCATCCACAAAGATGGTCTCGGACTGCTCTAGTGAACCTGAGATATCGGGCCTAGTCCCCGGACTGGCCTCATCGAAAGTCACCTCACAGGTTTCTACCATTTTCTAGACTCGCAGTTCCAGACAGTATAGGCCCGCGAAGAAGTCGAGTAGCCTAGAAAGAGTCCATCACAAGAACGTGACTCGAACTTATCTAGGTTCCCGGACTTCAGAATAAAGCACTTACAACCAAACACACGAAAATGAGAAACACTGGGCTTTCGCCCATATCTTAACTCGTAAGAGGTGCGGTGCAAGTGTGCCCTGAGAAAAACTCTGTTCGAAACATGGCACGCGGCGGCTATAGCCTCAGCCTAAAACTTCCGTGGTGTAGAGTATTCATCGAGCATCGTCCTGGCCATCTCGACCAAGGTACAGTTCTTCCTCTCCACGACGCCATTCTGCTGAGGGACATATCGAGAAGAGAACTGGTGTTCTACACCGGTCTCACCGCAAAACCTCTCAAAGTAGGAATTTTTGAACTCCGTGCCATTGTCACTACGGATCGCTCGTAAGGCACCCGGGAGCTCAATAGAAAGCCTACTAAATAAACCCCGAAAATGGGTAAATGTCTCATCCTTCGAGGCTAAGAAAAACACCCAAGAGTACCTCGAGAAGTCATCGACTACGACAAGAACATACCACTTCCCTCCTGCCGACCGCACTCGAGTGGTCCAACTGTGTCCATATGGAGCAAGCGTCACGGTGCATCGGTCATAGTCACTGTGGACCGAAGGATGAGAAGCGGCAACCATCTTGCCGTCTTAAGCATGGAGTACAAACTAGATCTTTGACCATTTTGAGTTTCGGCAGACCACGAATGAGATCGTGGCCGCTAACTCGGGTCAAATGGTCAAATCCTATATGACCAAGTCTCCTATGCCAGAAAGTGAGGTCACGGGACTTTGAAGTAACTAAACACCGGAGCGGATCACTAGAAGACTCAACAAAATCAGCACGAAAGATCCTCCCATAACGAGAAATCCCGCAAACCAAATTACCCGAAGAGTCAAGAATTTTGCAATTGTTTTTCTTAAAGCTCACCTCGAAATCGTCATCGGTAAGCTGAGAGACTGAAAGTAAATTATAGTGCAGCTTACTAACCAAGGCAACATCTTTTAAAATAAATGAATCATTAATGCGCACAGTACCTTTGGCGATGACGCGCCCATATGAAGCATCTCCGAAGGTGATCGTCTCATCACCTGGAGCACGGCAAGGGAAGAAAACCAACGGGAATCTCCGGTCATGTGTCGTGAACACCGAGTCTACAAGCCAAACATTTCCTTCCACGCCCGGCGAACACGAGTCAAGCAGTAAAGTCTCGATCTTGGGATAAATCAAGAGTGATTTTGGCACCCAATACTGAGTAACACGTCGAGCAGATGAAGTAGTCAAACACGACTGACCTCTATCTACCCTACGCTCTCTGTTACTCACAGTAGAAGGTCTAAGAGTAGACCTAAAGCTGTTACTGGGTCCGACTACTACGGAGGAGCGAGTCGGAGCACCCAACAGCAGTCGATCACGCCAGGGCGAGCATCTTGATGGGAAAAGCGAGATCTACCCTCAGAACGGCGGAAGTCACGACCAGAGGGAGCATGAGGATGAAAAACAGAAAACTCGGAAGAACCAAGTCCTCGATGTTGCCCAAAGCTACCAATAGTAGCAAGCCTAGACCTCGTGTTGGTCTTAGGTGCACTCAAGGTCTGGGGCTGACCCTGAATACGCCTAAGAGACTCAACACGGTCTCTTCGCGCAATCTTGGCGTGCTTGAAGCAGTGGTCAATCCAATGTCCATCCTTCTGACATAAGGTGCAATGATACTTCACCTTCTGAGAGGCAGAAGTAGCATAAGATGACTTCGCCTTCTGAGAGGCCGAAGCTACAGGTGGAATCACCTTGCTGTCAGAAATCCCTTGAACAAAGCCCGCTGATTTAAATTGAACTTTCTTGTTCTTGGGCTTGACCTCAATCACACCTGTGGCTATGGGTCTGAGCATGACAGGTGGATGCTTCCTCACATCCTCTAGAAAATCATATCTTAGACCCTGATTGAATTTGCAAATCTTTGACTGATCTAAAATAAGATTAAGTTTTTGCTTGCCTCCTATAAATTTCTCGAGAGTGTTCATAAGATACTGACACTCTCGAAAAAGAGAGGTGCAAGAAGAGCAAGGAGAAAAAAAAGAGACAGCAGGAGGAGAGGAAGGAGAAGAACCAATAGTAGAAGAGCGAATAGCACGTGCATATTTCTCTTTATGCACGGTCACCTCAACCTTGATCCTTTTGGTTCTCGTAACTCTTCCTAAACGCCTCTACTATGTCCTTATCCTTTTCAAACACTTCAGCACAGAAAGCACAAGAAGTATGTGATTTTTCTAGAAGGTCCTTAGTTAACTTCACACATTTTTCATCCAATGCAATCAATTTAGATTTTAGTTTATTACAACTATTGCATGGTGAGCTAACAGGATCCTTAGTAGCAAATTTAGCCATTTTCTTGTTATGATCAACCATCTCTTGAAATTGCTTAGAAACCGATTCAAGCTCAAAGGTTAATTTAGGACAGTTGGTACAAGAAACAATAGGCTCTAACAGGGAAGCACGTAATTCAGCAATTTTATGGTCTGCCCGTTTTAAGTTCATCTTCAGATTATTGCAAGTTTCACAAGATTCGGGCAGATCAAGTAGCATGGCATAAGGTCCTCTAGCAGCAGTGTCCTTATCCTCACATGAGGTGGGAGAAATAGTCTCATCAGTAGTAAGTAGGGTAACAGCAATCCTACTCAATTCTAATTCAGCAAGCAGACTAACATTCTCCACCTTAACAATATCAAGCTCGGAGGACACACTATCATGCGAGATCCTTAGTTTCTCCATGTCACCCAAGATAGCACAGCAAGTATCACAATCATCATTTATGGGAGCAGATGTAAGAGCAATAATCTCTAGCGACAATCTATCTACTTCCTTCTCCAACTCGCTACACCTAGTTTTAGCTCTAGCATGAAATCCTCCTAGTTTAAGAAAAACTTCATTAAGTTGGTCGTAGGAAGGAAATACCTCGTCGGAGTCGGAGTACAGCTCGCTGTCGCTCAGTTCGCCCTCAAGGGTCATGAAGCACATGCCAGAGAAGTCGTCGTCGCCTTTGGGTTCTTGATCACCCGTCCTGTCGTCATCGCTCCATCCCTCCACCTCGCTGTGGTCGAGGTCGTCGAAAGCGGTGAGGACGCGGTGGAAGAGCTTCTTCGCCTTCCCAAAGTTGCGGAACTTCTTCTTGCCTTGGACCGGTGCTGAGAGCTTCGAGTTGCGGTTCTTGTCGGTGTAGTCGTTCTTGCCCGAACCGCCGAAGTCACCTTTACCCTTCCCAAGCTTGGGACAGTTTGCTCGGATGTGGTTGGGGCCACCACACTCGAAACAAATCACGGGTCCTCCTCTTTTCCATCCCTCCTCCTCTTGTAAGCATGAGAAAATCTCCGTGCTAGGAGGGCTAGCTGTTCATCCACAAGCTGCTCTAACTGATCATCAGTTATGTCACAGAGAGCAGCGAGGGAGAATCCGCATAAAGGCTCAACGAAGAAGATCGAGCGGGATCGGTGACTAACGCCATCGATCGTGACTTGACCGACGAGAGACTATGTCAATCTTGTGAGTCTTGAGGCGCGAGTAAAGCGCGTCAAGAGTCGTGGTCGAGAGGTCCGTGGTGTCCTTGATGGTAGTCACCTTCATCTCCCAAACCCAAGATCAAGTGCGAAAAGGATTTGTCGGCGTTATCTCGAGTCGGAGTATGTGAGACCGACGGCTCGGAGGTTGCTCAAAATTTTGTGAAACGCCAAAAGCACTCGTCAAGGGACTCTCCGGCAAGCATCTCGAATTTCTCAGATTCGGCTTGAACTGGTCTGTCGAACCGTCTTGATCGGGTGGTGCCCTCATGGTATGCATTGAGGTCACCCGGATGTCGTAAGGCGGACGATAGGTGAGAGATGCGATCGAACTCGCTCGCTCAAACCACGAATGATGATGTTCCTTGCCTCGCATTCGCCTCAACATCAGCCATATTCCGGCATTGATGTTCTCATCGGCGGAACAACAAACCGAATCTTCACCTTCCGTCGGATGGCATACCCACGAGCACGGATGTAAGTTTCCATTCGGCTTTTCCAGAAGGGGTAATCCAGGCCATCGAAGATGGGCGGCTTGGTGGAATACTTGTCTGTCGCCATGGCTCGCAGACCGGTTAAGATCTATAGAAAAGAGCTAACCGGCTCTGATACCAATTGTAGGACCAAAATGACGACAGAGGGGGGTGAATGTCGTTCTTTTAAAAAACGCCCCCGAAAATTCGGAAAATTAATTCTGCTGAAAACTGGAACGCATGCGGTACTAAAAAATTCAGCATAAATCAGAGAGTAATCAGTAAAAATTTCAGCTGAAAATATTGCCGTTTGATCTGCATGCAAAATCATCAAAGATCAGCAAGAAAAAAAAAGAAAGAGTAAACTGCTAACTACATGCAGTCGGCAAGGAGAAAACGGAAATCAGAGAAGCATGCTGTCGGGAAGAAACCCAAAGACTGAAATTGCCGAAGACTTTTCAAGCTGTAGTTTAGCCTTTGCCGAAACTGAAACTGTATGTTTTGAGCCAAGAACCGGATACTGCAGAAAACAGTAAAACTGATTGAAGCACTGAACTGCAATCTCAGAACTGATAACAGATTCAAGCACTGATTGTTGTTTATGTAGACCGAGATGCAAACAGACGACAGCATCAAGAGAACATTCAGAAACAGCAACAGCTGTAAATAGCAGCCGAAAATACAAAACCTGAAAAACTGACCAGCAGCTATTTCTTTTGTTTTCCCGATTGCTATTTTGCAGACTGAATACTGCTGGCTACCATCTGAAAACAGAATAGAGACAGCAAACCCAAAACAGCACAAAATTGCAGATTTGGAAACTGAAATTAGAGGAAGATGCAACAGGGAAAATCAGCAACGAACAGTGAACTGCAGAACTGAATTTGCTGTTTTTCTTGTGCAGTCGGCTGGCCAAGGAAATCTGAAATAACTACACACAGAAGACTGAACTTTTCGGTAGCAGTTGGAAACAGCCGTTTCAGCACAGTCAATACCGAAACCAACCAGAGAAATGAAAAAGTTAGAAGAATCAGTTGATCTTCTCACAGGAAAAGATTAGAACTACACTCTAAATACCACGTAGAACTCCAGGAGAAGAAGTAGCAGACCAAAGTGGTTTAGAAATAGAAAAATGCTCATTTTGTCAAAGAGAGGCAGGAAGGAACAAATCTCAGATTTCTCATGAATCTCCCACTCTTTGCTCATGTGCTTTTGCAATTTACTTAGCAATAATCACAGGACTTGAGTACCCAAATCTCGAGCCAAGTCATTGTAACATCCTGAATTTTGATGTTGGAAATTTTGGGCAATTTAAAAACCTTTACTTGCATTTCTCTAGCATTTGAAATTTTGTTCGAAACTTTATTTGTGTTTTCCTGAATTTTGCTCCGAGCAAGTAATCACTGGAAATAAATATCGAGCACAAAATAGCAATCATAAAATACATACATATATATATATATATACATACAAATAATTTAAATGGAGCCTCACCCTGACAACCTAAAGCTCACTGTAACTCGCTAAATCGAAGATGTAATTACTGAATCAAAACATGGTTAACAAAATAAAAATAAAAGTAACACAAGATGTATATGTATAGGCACACACAGTGATTATACAACTAATTTTGACCTTCGAGCTAAAATGCAAGGGAAAGGTTATGAACTCAAATTAGAAAATTAAAATTAGATTTAGTGTCTTCCCTCTCTTTTTCTATATGCCACGTGGGCCCTTATTCTTTCTCTTTTTCCTCCCTATTTCTCTCTCTCTCTTTCCTCCCTATCTGCCAGGGCCCTACTTTTTCCCCTGTTCTTTTCTTCCCTCCCGTCCTTTCCATTCTCTGCCGATTGGGGCCGGCCTACCCAGGCTCCTTCCTCCCTCCTTCCTTTTCTTCTTTTAAAATCGCGCGCCGCTCCCCATTTCCTCCGACTTGCCATGAGCTTCATCATCACGCCACCGCCCGTCCGTCGCCGCTCGCCACACCCTCTCTGCGCCGAGCCCCGTGCTCGCTCCCGTCGCCTCCTGCCGAGCCCTGCGGGCAAGGACCGGCGGGTCTCCACCCGCCGCCTGGTCTCCCGCCGCCGACCGGTCCTCCGCCGATCAAGCGCCCCGCCTCGCTGCGGCTATAAAAGCCGCCGGCTCTCCTCCCCTAGCCCGCGCCGTCTTCCCTTCTTTCCTCCCTTTCTCCCCGATTCGGCCTCCTCCCCAACCCCGGCCGCCGCCGCCATTCCTACCGCCACCTCCTCCTCGGGCCGCCTCATCTCGATTCCGCGCGGTGGGAGGAACTACTCGGTGTCCTGAGCCTCCTCCAAGCGACGGCGAGGCTCCTCGTCGCCCGAGTTCTTCCCTCCTCGGTGACCTCCCCCGCGCCACCGCCCGTGCTCGCCGCCGGCCCGCCCCGGAGCTCCCTGGACCCCGCCGACGCTTCCACCAGTCTCCACGGCCCGCGAGCAACGTGTTTTAGTCATCTCCTTCTCCTCCCCGGCCGCCCCTCGTCGCCGACACCGCCGGCCGTACTCGTAGCCCCGAGCTTCCTCTGCTCCAGCGCCTACACGCATTGTCTAACCGGTTTCGTTGCCTTCTTTCTCGGGTAACACAGCCGCCAATTGGCTTCTTTGCGTCGCTTCACCCCGCCACCGGGTTCGATCCCACCGTCGCAACGTATAGGGTATTTAGGCTTTTCATTTCTTTTTGTTTTGTTTTGCCATGAAAGCTGCATGCAGTCAGGAAATCATCAATAAAACTCTGAAATAATCCCTCAAAAGATAATAAAATTTATTAGGATATAAATAAACTTATTAAATGTTAAATCATGAATCAGATATCATGTGTTAGTAACTAATGTGCTTTGAATAAATATCTGAAGGACTAACTATTAATTAAAAAGCATTAATAAAGAAAATTATTTTGGGTAGAATGTACAAATTAATGAAGATTACTCTTAACTATAGACAACTATACCCTAACAACTAGTATGCCACCATTAGATAAATCTCAGTGGTAGATTTAATTAAAATAGCAATATTAAAGATGAACCTGTATGATAAACCTTGTTTAGGTAAATAGATTTATATTAGAAATAAAGCTAAGCCTAATAATAACTAAAATATAGATGAAATAATAATGGTGTCATTAATTAAATCTTAACATTGAATTTAATAATGATTGAACATAAATATATATATAACAAGTCAGAACCTATATAAGCGGATCCTAATCCCAAAATAAATTATGTCTAGTGACAACTAAGTGCACATAAAATATCACACCTTAAAATGCTAAAAACATAAACTATGAGATTATCTCGATAAGCTAAAATTTGCAAACATTACTTATGTATATATATGTATATATATATATATATATGTATATATCACATGCCCTGAACATTAGCACCCGACAAAATACACCAACTCATGGGTCTAACCTACCTCATGGAACTTCCTAAATAAATGTAAAATAATAAAAAGATTATTAATAAAAGACCGAGTCATCGATACTACCACCACCTTGCCTCGAATTACCCAAATCACCATTAACTCATAGCAAAGATCAAAATGAATTTATTCGGATTTACTTGGGTCTTTTGAGTTATTTGCTTTTATTCGTGTTCAGTCGTTTAGCACGTAATTAGCAATTGGAGTCCTGAAGAATCAAGAGATCAAGCGTAATCAGAAGCGAAGTGAAGATAAAGACCAGAAGCCCAAGAGAAAGCAGTGTGTGAGCTCAAGACCGCGGTAAACTGCGTCAGGCGAGTCAATACTTTGATCATGTCGAACCTACATTTTCTGCAAAATTACTTTTGTTTAAATTATCAAATTGCATGCTGTTATTTTATGTACAAATACATGTTTAATTCAAGATTCTAGTTATATGCCCATTGTTTGCCTTGATTAATATTACACCCCCTTGTTGAATATTTGAATATATGATCCTTGTCGCCCTAGCGAAATTATGATAGTAACCTTTTGAAAATAAGTCCGTAATTTATTACGCCATGCGTAGTGTTGCATAGATATTCATGGGCGTGAAAACGCCCAAGCATCACTTTTAATCATGAGAAAATTTGGTTGGGCAGTCATGGTGGTAATGACTGGTATATGTTCGATATGATTATTTTGTGATCCCAAAACCCTACTTGCTTGAATATCTGGGCGAATGGTTCGATGGTGTGTGTGTGAATGGTGCAGTGGAGGCACAAAGTGGATTGTGGTAGAATCGCCCAGATACCATTAAGGACCGAATCTTGTCATGATCTCCCACGTAAACAAAGGCAACCACAAGTCTCAAAGTACAACTTGGCTAAGTAAATTTATCGAAACTCCGGACTCATCTCACTGGTAGTGGAGTGAAGTGGATAAGCAAGGGCAAGGGGAGGCCTAAAGGGACACCAAGGGGAGGGTGAAGTTTTCCAGCTGTTCTAAGCGTTGCGGAAGTGGAGCCCATGCGTTAGTAACTGGAAAACATCCCGCAAGAACGTATGGGACCCACCGCACATGGGATAAGCCCATAGGGTGAGATGAAAAAAAGGAACTAGATACTTTGAACAGTCACTGTGATGGTCTGCTCAACCACATGACTAAGGAATCGTGTGGGGGCAAAGAGTTGATTGTCTCTTGTGGTGAAAGTGTACAAACTCTGCAGAGTCAAAACTATTCGAATAGCCGTGCCCACGGTCATGGGCGGACATGGGAAACTTAACCAGATATAGTTCTATTTCAAAAACTTTGTGGGTGGGAATGGAAAAAGTGGCGGGCAGTGCAAGGCCCTGGTTTGTGTTGTCCTGGGTGTCATCCCAGTGATAAGTTAAGCGGCTATAACGCTGAAGGATTAAGCATATGGTGCAGATGCCATGTAACGGTGGATGGAATCTGAATCGCTACTGTTATTGCATTCTCATATACATTATGTTTTGTTTAAACTGCTAAGTCTCAAGAGGTTTCTATGTATTATATTCCAAAAGCTAAAAGATAATAAAGCTTCTTCTTTTACAAAGTAAAATGACAGGAAGAATAAATAGAGTCGTAGGAAAAGAGGATGATTGTGTGGTAAATACATAACGATGATTGGTGGATCCATGTCGATTACAAAAAGAGAATATTAAAAAGGGATTTAGGAGAAATAAATCGGTGGAGTCTATATGAATGGATGGGTTAGAAAGATGATTTAAATGATTTTTGGAAGATTAGAGAGTGCAAAAGAAATTGTTGGATTACGACACTAATATAAATTCTTGAGAGATGTTAGTAATAATGTGATTGATAGGGTTTGATTAAAATACTGGAAGGATGAATTGAATTTTTGGGTATATCGGAGGAATAATAATAATTACCTGAGTATAATCGGATCAATGATTTTGGAGAATTAGAAGAGTGTAAAGGTAATTGTTGGATTTAATGGGATTAACAGAATTGATCTAGATAGATGATTTGAATTTGAGGAAATTTGGAGATATGATAATTGAAGCATAAACTAGATTAATGATATTCTTGATGCGTATATTGATGAATTAGCTAGAGATAAATAATGAAAATAAGGATGATTGTGGAAAGAGCAATTTATGGTTTTGGATCATTAGCAGAAAGGATTGATTCGTTAGAAAGTTCTGATACGAATGATGTTGGTGGATTAAAAAGAAATCTTGCTAAAGAATCATTAGAATTCAGAAGTGAGGAGTTGGGGAGTAGTGATTATAAGATTGGGTTATTAGGAATTCGGAATACAAAAGATATGGGTGGATTCAAAGTGACTATGTAGAAAGGGTTTGATCGGTGGATTAGCTAAATGATGTCACTCGATGTTTGGAGTCTTAGACAAGAATCAATTCGGAAGAATATATCCGGTGGATTAAGTAAATAATGACACTTGTTGTTCGGGATTTAGATAACAATTAGTAAAGAAATTGTGCATTTGGTGGATTGAGTCAATTATGGCAATCGTCGTGGGGAGTTTTAAGTAACAACAATAACACTGCGATTTAATAATAACAATGCTACCAAAAGCGATTCGCAAATCAAACAACCCAAGCCTTTCCTTTGATAAGCCATGCATACTATATATTTGCATTACGTGTATTGGCTCATGAGCACGGTGGTTAGTGTGCTCACACTCGCTCTCATAACAAATCCGAATCGTGATTCACCCACTACGCCTCGAACACTATTGCTCACAAGGACAAAGAAGATGAGGATGTCAAGGGCTAGGTCGTGAACCTCCAGCTTGGTCGCTGTGGGCATGTCCCAAGGTCCCACCAGATGCTTCGCTCTTCCGCCGCAATTTATTGAGTTCGGCCTAATCGGCCCCTGAGTAAGTTTACTATTTTATTTATGCTTTCGCATGGTATGTATTTGATATTCATTTTCAGAATCGTGAGCACTATCTCTGATCCGGAATAGTGTATTAAATCACGAGGATTCCGGATAGTAAAATCTGGGGCCCTCTGTGGATGGTATCGAGCATATCGACTGCAGGTCGTGACCTAGTTAGCCTGGCCGTTAGTTCCATGACTAGAAATATTTCTTTAAAAACACTATCTCCGAAAATACAAGTTATACTGCTCGTTCTTATCTCTCTTAGAAGATTCCCTCTCATCTACATGCTGCCTTAGCCATTTCTACTTCTCATGCTCTCTTACCCTGAACTCAAAAGGATGAAAATCCAGTGCTCCTCTTGTAAACTCTCCTTGAAAACCTATTTGGGCCAATAGTCATGATGCTTGAATTTAAGGCTTTATTTCAAAAAAATGTTTATCCTTGGAGGACTGATTATCAAATTGTTTACGAAATTCATTTTCAAACTCATTTTGACAAACCTGGATCTTCCGAGAAATTTTCATAAGTTAAACTACTTACCAAAAACTTATTCAAAACTTTACCTTGGTTTCTCAAGTAGTCCAAAACAAAGTTATTTATTGAAAGCTTTCCCCAGCAAGGACTTTGTTTTTCAAAAATAGATCCTAAGGGTTAACCTTGGGGTGTTACCTTCGAAAGAGTTATGTTGATAAAAACATATTTCCCTGTTTGGTTTTATCACCCTAGTTAAAAGAAAAATCTTCATTTTGCTACAAAGTTTCATTAAAATAATAATATTAATAACGCTAATACTGGAATAAGAAATGATATCAAGTCAATCACCTCCAAATACTTTCCTCTTCTTTCTATTGATTTGGGAAGAAAAATTTTGATCCTCCTCTCGTACCTTACTCCAAAAAGTTAAGGTTAGGAGCGTTAAAGATCGTCATGAAGATAAAGCGGTTTCGTTTTAAACAAACTATGCAGATGAATCCTGTGCCCCCTTTTGTGTGCTTCCCCGAATAGACGTTGTATTGTTGCAAGATTTCACTTGATCCTGTGCACTGCCTTCTTGCCCTCGGGCGTCCTATTTCGCAGTCATAGGAAAGGCTTGTTTTCAAAATTTGTGTGGTTCCGTATCACCCCCAGCTTCTGGGATATACTCTCTTAGAAATTGGATGGGTTTAGAGTATCTTATCTCTGCGATGTGTCACTCGTCTCATGCTGTTCCCTCTCACCTTTTCTGGAAAATCCTATCAGGCCTAATCGATAGAAGCAGGACCACAGCCACAGTCAGGAGTAAGGAGGGAAGAATAATAATTGATGCTCGCAATAGCCCCAACCATGTGTACCAGCCGTCACAAGAATTCATTCTACGAGAAAAGTCAAAGAGAGGCCATCATCATGAAAATAACAGCAACCCTACACTAAGTAAAGGCACTCAGAAACAGAAAGACAAGTGTTTCAGATGTGGCGACCAGGGACATTATGCGAAGGTTTGCCCCATCAAGAGGAAAGACAAGCAAATAATAGATGCCGTCACCATCAGCCTCAACTCCGACGAAGAGGAACAAGTTGCAGGAATTTTGTCACTAGACCAGGAAGCTACAATGAATAATATATGCAGTGAGTGTGGCAAAGAAGGACATGTCGCACAACACTGCCCTCCACTACGATCAAGTGGACAAGGAGCTTGTTTCACTTGTGGGCAAACCGGACATTATTGCTACAATTGCCCAGCCTCCTACTGCTTATACTGCAAGAAACATCATCACCTAGACGACTGCCTCCTCCATCTAATAGCATGTAGGCGTTGTGGGGAGAAGGGACATGAGAAAAGTCAATGTACAGCTAGCTGCCCCAACTGCGAAGGAGACCACCCGCCAGGAGCATGCCCAACAAGCAAGATCACATGTTTTCTCTGCGAAGGACAAGATCACCGCCCCAAAGACTGCTCCACGAGCCTGTTGCTGACCAAGACAACTGAGATACAACGGACAAGTCTTCAAGTCGCCAAAAGACTTATCAGGCCCGAAGTTAGGAAGAATAACTAATATCTGTAACTATTTATTTTAAGGGGGGTAGCAAGAGTAGACCAAATGTTGTAAGGCTACTATGGCGTGTAATCACTTTTGGGAGTATCGATATGATGTATGCCTACCCTGGAGATGCAACAGTTTGTGTTTGGCCAAATCAAACCAGAACACAGAGATCCGCAAAGCCAAAAATCTTCTGTAGGTAAGGATTACGAGATGTACCCTTAGCTAAAATCACCAGCTTGTCAAAACCCTAGAGTAAGGGCAAGACCCTAGCAAAAGTGAAAGACCACCCTACAAAAATACCCATCGTCACCTCTGCATTCCTAAGGCCCTCTACCCCCTAAGACAGACCATTGCTACCCACCTGTCAATGTAAAACTCTGCAACCGTATGTCCACTAGACGATGCAACTACTTCATTCTATGATGACGTGAAGACAACAATGTCAAAGAGCGAGTATCTAGAAGTTTACGACCTATCTAGGAGAATAAGGTTTCTTTCTTCCCTTTTGACTTCTCCAAGTGCTAACCCCTATTGTGCATATTTCACCTCCCTATGAAACTGAAGAACTATGCGTCAAGCAACACCCGGAGACCCATTGCTAGCCAATATAACCTCACCTCTTTTCTTTCTACTCTACCAGAATCTCGGGGTCGAGATTCGTTTAAGGGGGGTAGGTTTGTAACATCCTGAATTTTGATGTTGGAAATTTTGGGCAATTTAAAAACCTTTACTTGCATTTCTCTAGCATTTGAAATTTTGTTCGAAACTTTATTTGTGTTTTCCTGAATTTCGCTCCGAGCAAGTAATCACTGGAAATAAATATCGAGCACAAAATAGCAATCATAAAATACATATATATATATATATATACATACAAATAATTTAAATGGAGCCTCACCGACAACCTAAAGCTCATCAGAACTCGCTAAATCGAAGATGTAATTATCGAATCAAAACATGGTTAACAAAATAAAATAAAAGTAACACAAGATGTATATGTATAGGCACATACAGTGATTATACAACTAATTTTGACCTTCGAGCTAAAATGCAAGGGAAAGGTTATGAACTCAAATTAGAAAATTAAAATTTAGATTTAGTGTCTTCCCTCTCTTTTTCTATATGCCACGTGGGCCCTTATTCTTTCTCTTTTTCCTCCCTATATCTCTCTCTCTCTTTCCTCCCTATCCTGTCGCGGGCCCTACTTTTTCCCCTGTTCTTTTCTTCCCTCCCGTCCTTTCCATTCTCTGCCGATTGGGGCCGGCCTACCCAGGCTCCTTCCTCCCTCCTTCCTTTTCTTCTTTTAAAATCGCGCGCGCCGCTCCCCATTTCCTCCGACCGCCATGAGCTTCATCATCACGCGCCAGATCCGTCGCCGCTCGCCGTCACCCTCTGCTCTGCGTCGAGCCCCGTGCCTGCTCCCGTCGCCTCCGCGCCGAGCCCAGCCCGGCAAGGACCGGCGGGTCTCCACCCGCCGCCCGGTCTCCATTGCCGACCGGTCCTCCGCCGATGTGCCTCCCGCCTCATGCGGCTATAAAAGCCGCCGCTCTCCTCCCTAGCCCGCGCCGTCTTCCCTTCTTTCCTCCCTTTCTCCCGATTCGGCCTCCTCCCAACCCCGCCGCCGCCATTCCTACCGCCACCTCCTCCTCGGGCCGCCTCATCTCGATTCAGCGGTGGGAGGAACTACTCGTGTCCCGAGCCTCCTCCAAGCGACGGCGAGGCTCCTCGTCGCCGAGTTCTTCCTCCTCGGTGACCTCCCACGCGCCACCGCCCGTGCTCGCCGCCGGCCCGCCCCGGAGCTCCCTGGACCCCGCCGACGCTTCCACCAGTCTCCACGGCCCGCGAGCAACGTGTTTTAGTCATCTCCTTCTCCTCCCCGGCCGCCCCTCGTCGCCGACACCGCCGGCCGTACTCGTAGCCCCGAGCTTCCTCTGCTCCAGCGCCTACACGCATTGTCTAACTGGTTTCGTTGCCTTCTTTACTCAGGTAACACAGGCCGGCCAATTGGCTTGCTGCGTGCGCGTTCACCCCTGCCACCCGGGTTCGATCCCACCATTCGCAACGTATAGGGTATTTAGGCTTTTCATTTCTTTTTGTTTTGTTTTGCCATGAAAGCTGCATGCAGTCAGGAAATCATCAATAAAACTCTGAAATAATCCCTCAAAAGATAATAAAATTTATTAGGATATAAATAAACTTATTAAATGTTAAATCATGAATCGATATCATGTGTTAGTAACTAATGTGCTTTGAATAAATATCGAAGGACTAACTATTAATTAAAAGCATTAATAAAGAAAATTATTTTGGGTAGAATGTACAAATTAATGAAGATTACTCTTAACTATAGACAACTATACCCTAACAACTAGTATGCCACCATTAGATAAATCTCAGTGGTAGATTTAATTAAAATAGCAATATTAAAGATGAACCTGTATGATAAACCTTGTTTTAGGTAAATAGATTTATATTAGAAATAAAGCTAAGCCTAATAATAACTAAAATATAGATGAAATAATAATGGTGTCATTAATTAAATCTTAACATTGAATTTAATAATGATTGAACATAAATATATATATAACAAGTCAGAACCTATATAAGCGGATCCTAATCCCAAAATAAATTATGTCTAGTGACAACTAAGTGCACATAAAATATCACACCTTAAAATGCTAAAAACATAAACTATGAGATTATCTCGATAAGCTAAAATTTGCAAACATTACTTATGTATATATATATATATATATATATATATA
Source organism: Bonia amplexicaulis (assembly GCA_036346245.1). NCBI lineage: Eukaryota > Viridiplantae > Streptophyta > Magnoliopsida > Poales > Poaceae > Bonia > Bonia amplexicaulis. Next base: position 10,950,143 of record CM070744.1, on the reverse strand, counting down.
TATATATATATATATATATATATATATATATATATATATATATATATATATATATATATATATATGTATATATCACATGCCCTGAACATTAGCACCCGACAAAATACACCAACTCATGGGTCTAACCTACCTCATGGAACTTCCTAAATAAATGTAAAATAATAAAAGAGATTATTAATAAAAAGACCGAGTCATCGTATACTACCACCAGCCTTGCCTCGAATTACCCAAATCACCATTAACTCATAGCAAAGATCAAAATGAATTTATTCGGATTTACTTGGGTCTTTTGAGTTATTTGCTTTTATTCGTGTTCAGTCGTTTAGCACGTAATTAGCAATTGGAGTCCTGAAGAATCAAGAGATCAAGCGTAATCGGAAGCGAAGTGAAGATAAAGACCAGAAGCCCAAGAGAAAGCAGTGTGTGAGCTCAAGACCGCGGTAAACCGCGCTAGGCGAGTCAATACTTTGATCATGTCGAACCTACATTTTCTGTAAAATTACTTTTGTTTAAATTATCAAATTGCATGCTGTTATTTTATGTACAAATACATGTTTAATTCAAGATTCTAGTTATATGCCCATTGTTTGCCTTGATTAATATTACACCCCCTTGTTGAATATTTGAATATATGATCCTTGTCGCCTAGCGAAATTATGATAGTAACCTTTTGAAAATAAGTCCGTAATTTATTACGCCATGCGTAGTGTTGCATAGATATTCATGGGCGTGAAAACGCCCAAGCATCACTTTTAATCATGAGAAAATTTGGTTGGGCAGTCATGGTGGTAATGACTGGTATATGTTCGATATGATTATTTTGTGATCCCAAAACCCTACTTGCTTGAATATCTGGGCGAATGGTTCGATGGTGTGTGTGTAAATGGTGCAGTGGAGGCACAAAGTGGATTGTGGTAGAATCGCCCAGATACCATTAAGGACTGAATCTTGTCATGATCTCCCACGTAAAACAGTGCAACCACAAGTCTGTAAAGTACAACTTGGCTAAGTAAATTTATCGAAACTCCCGGACTCATCTCACTGGTAGTGGAGTGAAGTGGATAAGCAAGGGCAAGGGGAGGCCTAAAGGGACACCAAGGGGAGGGTGAAGTTTTCCAGCTGTTCTAAGCGTTGCGGGAAGTGGAGCCCAGCTGCGTTAGTAACTGTGGAAAACATCCCGCGCAACGTATGGGACCCACCGCACATGGGATAAGCCCATAGGGTGAGATGAAAAAAAGGAACTAGATACTTTGAACAGTCACTGTGATGGTCTGCTCAACCACATGACTAAGGAATCGTGTGGGGGCAAAGAGTTGATTGTCTCTTGTGGTGAAAGTGTACAAACTCTGCAGAGTCAAAACTATTCGAATAGCCGTGCCCACGGTCATGGGCGGACATGGGAAACTTAACCAGATATAGTTCTATTTCAAAAACTTTGTGGGTGGGAATGGAAAAAGTGGTGGGCAGTGCAAGGCCCTGGTTTGTGTTGTCCTGGGTGTCATCCCAGTGATAAGTTAAGCGGCTATAACGCTGAAGGATTAAGCATATGGTGCAGATGCCATGTAACGATGGATGGAATCTGAATCGCTACTGTTATTGCATTCTCATATACATTATGTTTTGTTTAAACTGCTAAGTCTCAAGAGGTTTCTATGTATTATATTCCAAAAGCTAAAAGATAATAAAGCTTCTTCTTTTACAAAGTAAAATGACAGGAAGAATAAATAGAGTCGTAGGAAAAGAGGATGACTGTTGTGGTAAATACATAACGATGATTGGTGGATCCATGTCGATTACAAAAAAGAGAATATTAAAAAGGGATTTAGGAGAAATAAATCGGTGGAGTCTATATGAATGGATGGGTTAGAAAGATGATTTAAATGATTTTTGGAAGATTAGAGAGTGCAAAAGAAATTGTTGGATTACGACACTAATATAAATTCTTGAGAGATGTTAGTAATAATGTGATTGATAGGGTTTGATTAAAATACTGGAAGGATGACTTGAATTTTTGGGTATATCGGAGGAATAATAATAATTACCGGAGTATAATCTGGATCAATGATTTTGGAGAATTAGAAGAGTGTAAAGGTAATTGTTGGATTTAATGGGATTAACAGGAATTGATCTAGATAGATGATTTGAATTTGAGGAAATTTGGAGATATGATAATTGAAGCATAAACTAGATTAATGATATTCTTGGTGCAGAAGTATTGATGAATTAGCTAGAGATAAATAATGAAAATAAGGATGATTGTGGAAAGAGCAATTTATGGTTTTGGATCATTAGCAGAAAGGATTGATTCGTTAGAAAGTTCTGATACGAATGATGTTGGTGGATTAAAAAGAAATCTTGCTAAAGAATCATTAGAATTCAGAAGTGAGGAGTTGGGGAGTAGTGATTATAAGATTGGGTTATTAGGAATTCGGAATACAAAAGATATGGGTGGATTCAAAGTGAATATGTAGAAAGGGTTTGATCGGTGGATTAGCTAAATGATGTCACTCGATGTTTGGAGTCTTAGACAGCAATCAATTCGGGAAGAATATATCCGGTGGATTAAGTAAATAATGACACTTGTTGTTCGGGGATTTAGATAACAATTAGTAAAGAAATTGTGCATTTGGTGGATTGAGTCAATTATGGCAATCGTCGTGGGGAGTTTTAAGTAGCAACAATAACACTGCGGTTTAATAATAACAATGCTACCAAAAGCGATTTCTGGCAAATCAAACAACCCAAGCCTTTCCTTTGATAAGCCATGCATACTATATATTTGCATTCTGTGTATTGGCTCGCGGAGCACGGTGGTTAGTGTGCTCACACTCGCTCTCATAACAAATCCAGAATCAGGATTCAGTCCACTACGCCTCAGCAACACTATTGCTCACAAGGACAAAGAAGATGAGGATGTCAAGGGCTAGGTCGCGAACCTCCAGTTGGCTGCCTGTGGGCATGTCCTGAAGGTCCCACCTGTATGCTTCGTTCTTCCGCTGCTGCAATTTATTGAGTTCGGCCTAATCGGCCCCTGAGTAAGTTTACTATTTTATTTATGCTTTCACATGGTATGTATTTGATATTAATTTTCTGTAACTGTGAGCACTATCTACTGATCCAGGGAATAGTGCATTAAATCACAGAGGATTCCAGATAGTAAAATCTGGGGCCCTACAGTCATGAAGGAAATCAAAATCTAGAGCTAACACTAGAAACTGCAAAACAGGAACAGAGCAAGAACAGAGAAGCAAGAAATCGAATAACTTCATAAAGGATTCATTCCATTGAATACAGTGATCACAAAAAGAGTCCCGATACGCTATTGAATATAGAGGAATGATTACATGAGTCTCAATCCACTTCTGCCCCTCTCCATCTCAAGAACACTCATGGAGAGCACAAGAACAGGGGAGGAGAAGAGCACACCCTGAGTCATACTACCTCACGCAGGAACACACAAAGGAATGGCTCAAACAAACTTTTTCTGTCTAAGTGAGTGTATACTACAGCCTCCCTCTCCTCTTTTTGAAGGCAAGGCCTCACCCCTATATGGAAAATCAAGAAGTGGCATACCATGCCCACTCCAAGCCTTTCATCCACATGGGGCAAGGGTCAAAGTCAACCCATTTTAGGAGGGAAAACAGCCTCCTACTTCAAACTTGATTCAAATCCCGAATTTGCCCCTCAGGCGCCTTTCCGGAAGCTTTCCGCGTCCGGTACCTCAACCGTCTGGACCTTGACTCCTCCACGAGTCTGTCCCCGATCCTCTCGCCGCCGCCTGCCGCTTCCATCCGACATCGACCGAGACCTCCGACTCCACCTGAATCTAGTCCCGGTTCTCTCGTCGTCGCTCGTTGTGTCCATCACTGGTAGCTCCAGCTTTGGTTCCTCGTCTCCCGACTCGCAACCACCTCGAGTTCACGTCGTCTTCGACACATCCCGACCGTTCTGACCTCAGCGCCACCTGCGCCTAGTCCGGTCCACCGTGTCTCACCACGACACCGCCTCGATGTCCTGCAGTCAACACGGACAAGAAACATATCAAATAACACCGTTCGATATATGTAAGCATAATCAAATCCAAACCTATCGCATCAGTAGAATACGCCTACTAAACCCGTACGATAAGTTCGATCAGATCCGACCGAGCCCGTTACGCCACGCAACGTCAAGGTCCGAACCAACCGACTCAAACTCGACTTTTGCTAAAACGATGTCAATTACTCATCATTCTCAATGGGATGACCACCACATGGTCTCTCAGGTTCGAATCCTGAAAAATTATAATAAAAATCCAAACATATATATAACCCTATTCGAAGTATATTCATCAGCAAAGAGACTGGGTGCCACAACGTTAGACTGATATCTAAATACACATATAACCCTATGCTACAGTTGGCATACCATTTTCATTTGTTGTACATGTCTAATATCTAAATATAAGTTATAATATAGACCTACCAAATAATCAGTGATTTTTCTATTTTTCTCTGATTAATGTCAAAATTTCTAGTTTAGCACGGTAGCTCGTTTTAGTATCTCCGTTAAGCTCGTTGCATTTTTTTTTCAAGTTGAACTGCAACAAATATCTTCATTTGTTTTTTTTCTGCGATGATCATTTATTTTTCATGAAACATATTTCAAACCAAACAAAAAAGATAAAGGTGAATCGTTCCATATTCTAAATTTACGTTATGTTTACCTTTTGTATTTTCGTTTTTAGTGTTACCTTCCATTTATGGTGAGCAGATACCTAGGTATTGACAATGATTACCTTATTTGTATAGAAACTTATACAAATATCATTACCCTAGGAATTCGAATCACCCTTTTATACAGAGATAAAAGGAAAGCAAGCATGAGGTTGGAATAGGATAGAAATTAAATTATTTCCTTTTTCGAACGAAAAAAGAATACAGATAGACTACCCCTTTGAAACCGTAACAAATACTGTAACAATAAATCACATAAAGGCAAGCAACCGTGTCCCCTCGGCCTTTATTGCTGCCCGAAGGCAGAGGAAACAGACGGACGAAGCGGCAGTCTCACACCTTCGTCTACGTGCCCGTCATGGAATCGTCCGGCAACCATGGCGTGCGCACCATGACCAAGTACCTGAAGGTGCTGCTGCCTTCTTCCTTCCGAAAGCTGGTAAGTGGTGAGATCGTCCGCCATTGCCGCCCTGCTCAAACGCTGATACTTCAATGATGAATTGAATCGATACATTCTTGCAGCGCATCTCCGAAGAGCTCGCTCGGCACTTCGATGCCGGCGATGGCGGAGCCGGGATGGCCCGCCCAACGGCCCTCGTCGTCAGCCCGTTCGGCAAGGTCTGGCACGTCGAGGTCGGCCGGGACTGCGATGGCGCTTTCCTGGGGCGCGGGTGGCCGGAGTTCGCCGGCGCGCACGGCATCGGCGTCGGGTGGTTCTTGGTTCTCCGGCATGAAGGTGGCGGCGTGCTCACCGTCAAGGCGTTCGACACCAGCTCCTGCCTCAGAGAGTTCTGCTCTCCGTCCACAGGTAACTGAAGATTGGCATGCAAATCTTGGATTGTACTTTTTGCATGCTGTCAAATAATAGAGAGATCAGTAACGTTAGTAATCAGATCTCAATACTGGAGTGCAAGAAACATATAATCGACTTTTAGAAAGGATAGAAACGGATGATGATCTTGTGGTACGGGGCAAAAGGTTGTAGGAAGATATTTAGATCAGATTAAGGATATGTGATCTCTTGTTAATTTCTCCATTACTAGTTAGTAGGTAATTTTCAGTTTAAACTCATTGTTGTAGCTACATTTTCTTCAGTTACAGTAACCAGAAGCAGCAGAGACGGCTTGCGTAAGCCGCAGTTCATCAGGGTGCTTCAGCCGGATTTCATGGAAAGGATGGTCTGCAAACTCTTCCTGCTGTTTTTGTTTTCCTCACACTGTTATATCTTGTTGGAATGTTCGGGCTTGAGATGCATCATGAACAACGCACATCATACTGTCATATATGTGTTCTTGCAGTTGATCCCCGCAAAGTTTGTACAGCGTTACATCACTGAAGCGCACCTGAATAGCCGGACGGCCCTCGTCTTCAGCCCCCTCGGCAAATTTTGGCGCATGGAGCTCAAGAAGGATCAATCGGGCGTGTTCTTTACATGTGGCTGGTTTCAGTGTTTGGCGTTTCATGGCATCTCTGAAGGTGACGCTGTGCTCTTGAGGTATGAAGGCAACATGGTGTTCAAAATCAAAGTGTTTGGGCTCAACGGATGCCAGAAAGATTTCCAGGCCCGGGACATCAGTGTTGAACAAAGTGAGCAAATGAATTAGTTTATTTCCGATAGTTTGAATCTGCTGACAGTGGATTGATGAGTTAAAAATATGCTTACCGCTTCTTTCTTCTCACTTATCACAGACATTGAAAAGAAACAGGAAGCGCCTTATTCCATTAGGAAGCGTAGGAGCAAGAGCGAGGGGCCGAGCGGTGAAGAAAAGAAGAGGCCAAAGAAATCCGTATCTACCTACGAGATTGGACCGCCGTCTTGGATAAAAAAGGAGATCAACACCTATGCGCTTCAATGCCTTCTTGTAAGCACAACTATTCTTCTCCGGCCTGGTGTGTGCAAGTTAGGAACAGGATGAACTCCTTTTCAGCAAAAATAAAAAATGACAATTTACCTAGGATATGATATCTGAGACCTTTTTTTCGACAAGATTACCTATCCATTTAGAGTGTTAGTTTCGTAATCTTGTTTTCTATTTGCAAGTTGTATCACGTACGAATATGAGTCCGTATACGTAGAGTAGTAGAAACCAAGTCGGTGTACGAGTCGAGTTCGCGTGCTAAGTCGTGCTAGAAATTGAGTCGGCATATAGTCTTTATAAGGCTATGCATTGTCTTGAACCGAAGTAAGAAGTAATGAGAAATGTAAGCGAAGGAGTAAATCCGGTTGGACCTGGTGGGTGTCAGGGTCTAGATCAAACAGTGGTATCAGAGCGTGTTGATCTTGGTGATTCTTAAAGATCATGGGCAAGAAAGTGAAGACCTGGGATAGGCTAATCTCCCTCCAGTATCATATCCTAACGACAGACAATTACCCAGTATGGGCAATAAAGATGAAGGCGAACATATGCGCCCAAAGAATCTAGGGTGCAGTCGATCCAAAGGGAAAGGTGAAAGATGAGAAGATAGATTAGGCGGCGCTTGCTGTGATCTATCAGGTAGTGTTAGATTGGATGATGCATCAGGTCATCGGGAAGAAGTCGGCACGACAAGTGTGGGAGACGCTTCAGACGATGTACGAGAGAGTTGATCGCGTGAAGAAGGTGCGGCTCTAGAATTTATGAAGCGAGTTCGAGAATCTCAGATGGGAGAGCCCAGTTGGTAGACGAGTTCGCCGGCAAGCTGACTTTGCTGTACAATTAGATTAACTTTCTTCGTGACAAGATCGAGGAACCTGTGGCAGTGAAGAAATATCTGCACATGCTTCTGGAGAAGTACATATCTGTCATCACACGCTTATGTACACCTCCGATCTGGATAAGAAGAAGATTGAGAAGATCACAGGCTCCCTTAAAACGCATGAGGAGCTACTCAAAGGGTTTCAGTCCCGTAATGAGCAGGGTTCCAGTCTCATAATCAGCAGTCGTTGCTGATAAAGTACAAGAAGCGGTGACTCATCAAGCAGTCGTGGGTGATGGCACGGTCGAAGTGGACAGAGTGGTCGAGGCGGCAAAGGTGGCCGTGGAGACAAGGTTGAGCAAAGCGGTGGTGATAGATACTGTGATAAGTCACATATCAAGTGCTTTAAATGTGGTGAATGCGGGCACTACGCGTCGGAGTGCCGCAGTCACATAAGGTATTTTAACTGAGATGAGTATGGACACTATGATTCGGATTGCCGAAGCAAGAATAAGAATGGGAAGGTAAACCTCACCCAAGATAAAGAAGATGACGAACTGGTACTGTTTCTCTCCTCATATGTTGAAAAGGCGCCGGTCATGGTGATGCTAAATGAGAAGAACGTAGTTCTAAAACTACGCAAAAGGAAGGCGGCTACAATCATACTGATCTGTGGTACTTGGACAATGGAGCAAGTAATCATATGACGGGATATTGCTCTATGTTTCACGAGCTCGACGAGAAGATTTTGGGTAAATTCAAGTTTGGCGACGGCTCCGCGGTAGAGATAAGAGGCAAAGGGACGATACTGTTGCAATGCAAGAACGGAGATAAGAAGTTATTGACAGAAATTTGCTATACACCGAGTCTGTGCAATAACATACTTAGTCTCAGGCAGACGATAGAAAAAGAGTGCAGGGTGGGACTATAAGATGAGTTTCTGTGAGCCTATGATAAGAATAGGGATTTACTGATGAAGATTAAAAAATCTCTAAATCAGTTATATAAATTTTCTTAAAAACTTATAAATCAATTTATCAAGAGGCTGATCAGAAGGAGCCGAGCTTTGACACGAGCACATAAGCCAAGGACTGTCACACGCATTAAGTTTTTTTTTTCCGGGGAGCAGAGGGCAGCAGCGTGCATGCAGATTCGGAAGGACGTGCTGTAGCTGGTGGAAAGCAGAGGCTTAGCTCACATACATGCAACTAGCGCACTGCATGCAGTAGGCAGCCACACGGCACGCCAAGGTGGCGGGTCCTGCACACATGCGCATGCAGTACATGCAGAAGGGAGCTTGGGACGTCATGCACACCACCTAAGGCAGCAGGTGCGCACCGAAGGAGACGCACGCGAAGGCAGCGTGCCGCAGTTCGGTTGGTCAAGGCGGGCCCCATCGGCATGCAGAGGCGCATGCGGGTGTAGAGAGCAGTGCCAGTTCCCACAGGCACGCAGTTGACATTTTTGCAGTTGGGGCAGAAGGCGTGTCCCGGTCGCATGCAGCTGACAGACGTGTACAGGTATGTATTGTAGGAAGAAAAAAAAACGTAACTTATAAGTGTGAGAATCTATATTTATTATACTAATTTTTTGAGAAAAGAAGGCTCGATATCACTTAGAGAAGTCTAGAGGGTATAAGTGTCTAGCTTAGGATAATTGTGTCATAGATATGAAATTGATCGATGAAGAGAAAAGCGGTGATGTGACGCTCTCTTGTGTTTCGTCATGCACTAACTTCGGTAAAAGTTTAAGGCATGTGCATGCTTTGGCAAGAAACAAATGAATATATCAACACGAAGACAATTCATATGTAGCAAATTTGACAGAGTAGCAGCCCCTGTATAACAATATTCATATACATGCACATGAACAAGAGTTTTTGGTCTAGCAGTCAGTATATATGCATCCGTTGTGATTGATCATCGATCGCTTACTTTCTATGCTTCTGCAGTCTCTGTCTTCGACCTTCTGCAACGCGATTGGGTTCTGTAAACCTTGCACGATCACGCTCAAGACCTCATTGGACAGCACAAGGTCGTGGCAGGTGCATGGTCGCGTATACAAGAACGGTTGCTACCTGCTTGGAGAGGGCTGGAAGAGCTTCTGCCAGGAGAACAAGCTCAAGGAAGGTGACGTGTGCACCTTCAACGTCGTTAAAACTACTCTGTGGCATGTCGTCATCACGAATAGCTAATTAAGCTACAGCTAGATAGTTCATCAGCTCATCTGTGTCCATTGCCTAGTTTTATTCAGGATGTTCAGTTACTCTGTTAAAAACACTGGATGTTATGGTACTTTGGGCAGCAACACTATGGGCCACACCAAACACACCAGCACACTACCGGGTAGCGGCGATATGGGCCAACATGCACGGTGCAGCCCATGGTACCCCATGGCAACTGTCGTCCATGCCAACTGAGTGGGTCAGGCCGATACATGACCTAATTATCTAGAGCTGGCCATGGAAGATGGTAACGAGCCTACTCCAACCAGGCCTTTTGATTATAGCAGATATTGTATCGACTTTAACTATACCAGTTAAAATCACAAGACTGTCCTATGTCTTTTGACTTTTGTTATAATAACTAGCTTTTAAACTATACGTCTTTTCAATGTCGTGTCTACAAGTCGGTAGTAGTAGATACTGAATCGACTTCAGCTATATCAACTAAAAATACAGGCGAGTGTCTCTCTCTTCGTGCTCTCTGTTATAAACAGCCAGTATTCAAAAGCTAAAAGTTATAACTCAATGTCCAAAAATATCCATTCAATGTTAGTCCTAGCCTATCAAGACGGTGTATTCCATTCATAGTTACCAGATTTGCGGCAACCCCCTCGGATCACGCCATCTGATTTGGGGTACTTCTGAGCAGGGGTTAAAAGATATGCTCGACTGACGTATTCATCTTCAGTACCTCCGCCCTTATAAATATGTTATGAATGCCATAGTGGTAACCTATCAAACTTCTGAGCTTTACCGATGGAGAACCTACACCTCAAGATCGCCTTTAATTTTGTGCATTTAATACTTCTGCAAAATTTTTATTGTTAACCATTTATTATGGTTTATTTATTTTTATTACTAAATACATGCAATACTAGACCTATCTCTCCTCGTGGATACCATACTCTTCGAAAAGCTACTGTCGATGATATCGTACAGTTAGAGAGCATTTGGCCATCAAGGGAAAACCTTATTGTCAAGGATGGTATGTAAATCGCATTATTAAAGGAGATAATTAACACAATAATTATACTTCCCGTTTCGTCTTCTATGAACCGGCATTATTGATTTCCCAGTAACAAGAAGATGTAATTGTGAATAAAGGGAGCACTAAACACGAGGATCGCAAGAGGCATTATTGTCAAGGAAGGTTCTTGTGCCTTCTTCCTCCCACAAGCTGGTAAGAACAAGGCCATCGCTGTCAAGGAAGGTTCTTGTGCCTTCTTCCTCCCACAAGATGTAATTATACTTCCCGTTTCGTCTTCTATGAACCGGCATTATTGTCAAGGAAGGTTCTTGTGCCTTCTTCCTCCCACAAGCTGGTAAGAACAAGGCCATCGCTGCCGGCACGAACGCCCGCTCATCTCGAACGCTGATCCTTTAATGATGAAACGAACCACTTCTGCAGCGCATCCCCGACGAGCTCGCTCGGCACTTGGACGGCCGAGGCGGCGGCGACATCGGCGCCGGGGGCACGGCGCTCGTGGTCAGCCCTTTCGGCAAGGTCTGGCGCGTTGAGATCGACCGGGACGGCGAGGGCGCGTTCCTGAGTCGCGGGTGGCCGGACTTTGCGGTCGCGCATGGCATCGGCGTCGGGCGGTTCCTGGTGTTCCGGCACGAAGGCCGCGGCGTGCTCACCGTCAAGGCGTTCGACACCAGTTGCTGCCTCAAAGAGTTTGGCCGTCCACTCGCCGGTGCATACGTCCTCTGCCTCTGATGTAAAACTGCAAGTGCAAATAAAATGTGTAGCCAATTTGTACTAGAGTAAGCAAAAAAGACAACTTTTGTGTTTAGTTGGAATTGACAAGCTTCTGAGAGGATGGTTAGATTACATTAAGCATACAAAACTTAGTTTTATTTCCGGGCTACTAATTCAGTGACTCTGAGCGTGCGTTCAGTCTGAGTTCTGACAGTTCATAAGTCAGACATCTGACTCACTCTTGTCCACGTTCAGTTGCGGCAACCCGGAGCAGCACCGGCGGTGCTCGTAGGCCGCAGTTCATCAAGGTTCTTCTGCGTGGTTTCCTGGAAAAGATGGTTTGCACATTCTTCCTGCTAATTTGGTTTTCCTCACACTGTCTCTCCTAGTCGTTGAAATGTTCGGAGTTTCAGTCTTCAAATACTTCCACTACATTTTGCTCTTTTGTTTGTTCTTGCAGCTTATCCCTGCTGGGTTTGTGAAACACTACATTTCTGAGGAGCAGCTCAACAGCCGGATGGCCCTCGTTTCCAGCCCCCTCGGCAAATTTTGCCGCATCGAGCTCGAGAAGGATCGATCGGACGTGTTCTTCACAGGTGGCTGGTCACAGTTTCTGGCGCTTCATGGTATCACTGAAAGTGATGCTCTGCTGTTGAGGTATGAAGGCAACATGGTGTTCACGGTCAAAGCGTTCGGGCTCAACGGATGCCAGAAAGAGTTCAAAGACCAGGATATCAAGCTTCAGCAAACTGGGCAAAGTGAGGAAACAAATCTGTTTGACATGCTACGAATATCTTAGCTATGGATTAAAGTATGAGCTAAATGTGTGCATTACTGTTGTCTTCTCAGCATTTACAGAAATGAGAAGCCAGCAGGAAGCACCTTCTTCCAATAGGAAACGTAAGAGCAGGAACGAGGGGCCAAGTGCTGAAGAAAAAAGGAGTGCAAAAATCTGCTTTTCTGTCTACGAGATTGGACCGCCGTCTTGGATAAAGAAGGAGATGAACACCTACGCACTTAAACGGCATCTTGTAAGCACAATCATGCATTTCTGTGCTGATATGAGCAAGTTAGGAGCAAGATGGAGTCGTTTCAACATAAAGAAACCAGCACGCTAATTTCACGCCCATATGCAAGCTATCTCAATGAGAAGGAAATCAATCTATCAAAGCAAATAACTTGACAGAGTATCAGCTCTTGCTGTCTTGCAAGACATTTCTAACCAATGCGAGTTGTAATGCTTGCAGATTTTGGCGTCGACCTTCTGCAACGCGATCGGGTTCCGGAAACCTTGCACGATCACGCTCAAGACCTCGATGAACAGCACCAGGTCTTGGCAGGTGCGTGGTCTTATGTACGAGAACAGCAGCCACCATCTGGGACATGGCTGGAGAAGGTTCTGCGAGGAGAACAAGCTCGAGGAAGGCGACGTGTGCACCTTCAACGTCGTCGAAACCGCTCTGTGGCATGTCGTCATCGCGCGTTGCTAAGACAGAGCAGAACCAGGTGGTGGTGGTAGGATACGTATTTCATCGGTTAATATGCGTCTGTTGCCAAATGTTGTCCAGGATGTTCAATGATTTAGCTGTGATAAAGAAAAACATTGGATGTGCACACTTCTTATGTATTATTGTGAATTGAATCTAGCCAGATCCGACCACTTCTAGTTAAGTCTGATCACTGTTGGTCTATCCGACAGCTTAAAGAGTCTGATCAGTATTCGCTCAAAGCAATGAACTCTTCAAAGGTTATAATTAGAATTATCTTTGTGTTTGTGATAGACTCTACGTCAACTAGAGTTAGACGTGGTTACTCGAGACGCTTCCAACTACAAATCTTCGCCGTCATCTTCTGAGAATCCAAGCAGGGTGTTGCTCCTGTCTTCGAGAAAGTTAATGTTCTAGTTTTCAATAGTTTTTTGTTTCAATGCTAGCTAGTACTTTGTTCCTTTCTCCGTTATTACTCTTGATTCATAATCTATATATATATATATATATATATATATATATATATATATATATATATATATATATATATATCACATGGTTGAGACACGCCGAAGTTCTTCGTGCTAAACATACCGAGGTTCTTCGTGTTTGCAATCTCTCCTCATATAGTGATATTATGCTTTCGTACAACCGTGATTTCTCCCCTCAAAGGATTTTTCACACAAATCCATGTCTTCCATTCTTTATATCATCTATTATTTTTTGCTGTGGGTTTTATAACATTACGGGTATTTTATAACATTATGGGTAAAGGTTTATCAGTTCAAATATTGCTTACTGCATATCTAGGTACTAATTAGGTGCTAATTGTTGTAGCAAGAAGAACTAGAGCAAATGAGATTTTGTACCTCAGAAGGTTAATTTCCCGCACTCAGAAAATCTACATCCAGCGAGTAAACCCTGCTCCAAGCAGGTCTGGGCGACGCTTGGACTATCATGCTGGACTCAAGAACGCTAGTAGCCGCATATGCCAATAAGCTGGGCCAGTTTGGTCAGGTTTCTTATAGGCCGTGCTCGTTAGCATCTCAGTTTTTAGTTTGACTTTTAACTTCTTAATTTCATTTTTTTAGTTTTTTTTTTGAGGTTTTATACTTTTTTTATTTTCTTTATTCCTTTGTATTATTTGTGATGATATAATATTTTCTTTTTATTTCTAAATTTATTACACTAAAAAAATTATCAATCGCTACAATAAAAAAATCCTCTACAATACTAAATAAGTTAGAAGCTCACGCTATTAAACCCAAATGGCATGGGCCTGAACCATCGTACACATCACAAAACATAGATTTTGATGTTGTGCCCGAAGGCCTCATCGGAACGATGTAATGCATGATTTTTTTAACATGAATTACATGGGGAGAAGATCGATTCATGCACGGCTGCAAAAAGATTTTCAGCGTCGGAAACTAAGCTATGGACTTCGCCACGCAACGGCGGCAGACATGCTCCGAGCACGGCGCCATCTGACGCGCTGCTGCCTGTTGGTCACCGGCGCGTATTCTCTGACTTTACAAAGCATCGTAAAGCCCCTCCATCAGCCGATCAACGGTCTAGCATTTTTTGATTTTTAGTTTTTTTATTTTTATTTTTTTCTAGTTTTTTCTTTTTTATATATTTATTTATATTATTTGTGTTAAAATAATCTATTTTTTAAATAAAAAATAACCTATTTTTTATTTAAAAAATAGGTTATTTTAACACAGATAATATAAAGAAATATATAAAAAGAAAAAAAACTAGAAAAAAATAAAAATAAAAAAACTAAAAACTAGAAATCAAAAAATTCTAGACTAATCTGGGCTCTTGATCGCCAAATGGAGGGTCAGAGAATCCCGTTCGGTTGGTCACAAGAGGAACTGGAGGGGAGACGCGGATGGCCCACGTGTCCCCCACGGTGCCAGCTGGAGGGCGGGCATCAGCAGCGCGACACCGACCGTCAGAGCCGTCCGTGCGAGATACAAGTACGGTCGAGGCTTGAGCAAGCCGTGACCCGTGAACGCTCGCTAGCGTCACTGCTTTGGACCAGAGTGTTGGCCGCCCTGCAAATGGATCGGTCCCATGGACCCATTGGGGAATTATTCATCGAGCAAAGTGCCTCCATGCTCTTTCTCTCTAACTAGATTAGCATCAAAGCATTTGAAACAGTAGCTCCTTAAATTCTGTTTTAAAAACTATATAATTTATTGTTAAGGTAAATATAGAAACACTTCCTTAGGAGACATTTGGTTCATGGTATTAAGATAGATGGGATAATCCGGTCCGGGACAGCGTGGTTCCTTCGATTTAGCCAAACCACATGATATAATATCTAGGTGTAATATTCTCTACTAAATCACCTAGGTAAAACCATCTTATCCGTAGTAAAATTGTTCTATCCACCAAACCAAATAAATTAACAAAATATGCTCGAAATAGAATGCTTTTATTCACCGAGCCAAACATCGCTTGTTAATTTTGGTAAGCGCTTTTGGCCTCGCGTTGCTTACCTAGACGTGTAATCGGCTTTGCTTTGGGTGGATGGTAGGGCTCGTGAGACCCAATAGTTGCGAGATTCGTGTCCTCTCTCTTGCATGCTGGGTAAATAACTGAGACATACGATTTAAGCCCTAAAATCACACTACTACAGAAAGCCTAATACTAGACGGCCAATCACAGACGGTTTGACAAAACCGTCTGTGACCGACACTAACACAGACGGTTTTAATTTGGACACCGTTTATGTAGGCGGCGTCAGAGAAGACGAGTATCACAGACGGTTGTTACTTATGAACCGTCTGTGATACTAAACGGTCTGTATTAAAAACCGTCTGTGATAATCTGGAATTATCACAGACGGTTTGTAATAAAAAACCGTCTGTTATAGTAACAATCAGACAAATACGTACAGACACAGGGGATCACAAATAAAAGGCAAATTTATTAATTTCAATTCGAGGCAAATTTATTACAAAAGTCGCAGAGATAAAGAGAATGCCAGATTCTAATCTTCTGGGCTTCGTACGCTTCTTCTTCGACTTTAGGACTTGGAGGAGCGCCCGCTGAGTTCTCAAACGCCGTTAAGATTGTCCTTGTCCTCAGCACTTCCTCCTCCAAAGATTGGCAAATGATCGATGGCGTCGTCATAAGCTCGTAGAGGATAGCATTATAAGATTCCTCAGAATCTGCCGTTTCTGCTTGAGCGGCAATGCTATCCATCAATCTCTCCATTGCCATAATTGCTTCCTCCGCTTTGTGCACATTGTAGAGAAGAACGAGGTTAGGCGGTTTCCTTTCCCGAGTCAGAAGAAAACACCTCCGTCGACGGCGGATGATGAGGTCCACCGACGATGGAATCGAGTCGAGGAGGAGAGCGGGCGTGAGCGGAGGAGCTGCTCTAGACGTGGATTATTGGCCGCCTATGTAAGATTACGGCCGAACAACTCATGATGGATAGATGAGAGGAAGGAGATGAGCAGAAGAACAGTACTAGAATCCATATTAATTGGTAGCTAGTAAGAACAGTACGTAGGAGATGTGATCACAAGAACAGCACATATGAGAGTGTACGTATGTAGAAGACCCTGGCGCGCATATTTAACCTTCAGCACAGACGGTTCGTATATCAAACATTAATGAAATAGACGCTTCGTATAACGAAGGAGATACGTTAAACGAAACACAAGAGATACGTTCGACTTTTCAATATCACACCGGTTATCGCAGACGGTTTTGAATAAACAACGTACGTGTTGGCGGCGTCAGACGGTTTTGAATAAACAACCGTCGTGAAAAGTCGGTTATCGCAGACGGTTTTGAATAAACAACCGTCTGTGAAAAGCTGGTTATCACAGACGGTTGTTTATTAAAAACCATCTGCGATAACCAGCTTTTCACATACGGGTTTTAATATAAAACCGTCTGTGAATTATCACAGACGGTTTGTAATAAAAACCCGTCGGTGATAATGCCACAAAGCATTTAATGCGCCGCCGGCCGCCTCGTCTTCATTTCGATCCGGATCTATAGCCACCGCTGCACTCTTCGCTCACGCGAGCCTAAGCGATTCGTGCCGCTTAATTTGGTGGAAAGAGACGAGATTGAGCTTTGAAGATTCATTCATACTTTTCCGGTAGCTCTAGATATGGTTAGTAAGGAAATTTGTTTTTTCTTTAGTTGCATTACAATTTAGATCTAAGTAATTGGTGAGTGTTATTGAAAATGCTTAATTTGCAAAATTATTGGTTATATAAGAGCTGTTGTGTTTATAATATGAATTGAGCTAGCAAATTAAGCCTAAATATAATACATGTGGCGGTATATATATTTAGTAATAATTAGTTAATCTAATTTTAATCCGAGTTGTTATATATGTACGTAACGTGGGACCAAGTCGGATGTATGCCGCATGAGCCGTGTGAGTGAAGAGTATATTAATGGCGTGTCTGCTTACAAGAGCCACCGAGGAGGATATGTTGAATAAGGGGTGGAATATATGTATCGTCCATGCTGATCGCGAGAATTTAAAGATGTTTAAGAACCGAGGGCAAATTGAAGCGCACTTGATTCGGAGGGTTTCAAAAGGGTTATACGTGTTGGACCGGTCATGGCGGTGAATGATCATATGCCGCACGGATGACATCGCCATGAAATGAATGATATGTCGCGGATGACATCGCGGTGAAGTGAATGACATGTCACGGATGATGATACCGATAGGTTGCACGATGATAACTGGATCGGATGCTTAGCGATGTAGAAGAGAACTATGATCGAGAGAGTATGTTAAATTCGGGCTTGATGGAGGACTCGGAGAAACCTTTGTTCACGTCTTTGCAAGTACACGAGGTTGTCGGCCGTGCTTGAACTGTTGAAATTGAAGGCGAGCAACGGTTGGTCCGACAAGAGTTTCACGGCCGCTAGGTCTTTTAGCGGACATGCTTACGGAGGGAAATGAGCTGCCTAAAACCACGTATAAAGCCAAAAAGGTTCTTTATCCGTTGGGAATGGAAGTAGAAAGAATACATGCATATCCGAACGACTGTATCTTATACCGTAAAGAGTATGCAAACATGCATGTATGTCCAGTGTGCAACGCATGCCGATACAAACGTAACAATCAATCAGATGACGGCGAGGGAACAGAGGCGAAGAAAGGACCTCCTGCTAAGGTGGCATGGTATTTTCCTATAATTCCCCCTTTGAAATGGTTTTTTGCAAATCTAAAGGAGGCAAAACTGCTGCGTTGGCACTCGGAGGAGCGCAAGAAGGATGGAATGGTAAGACACATTGCTGATTCCGTCCAGTGGAGAAACATCGATAGGAGTTTCGCAGACTTTGGTTCAGAACCAAGGAATATAAGGTTTGGACTGAGTACAGATGGAATGAATCCTTTCAGTAGCATGAGCAGCCGACATAGCACATGGCCCGTGACTCTCTGCATCTATAACCTTCCTTCTTGGTTGTGTATGAAGCGAAAGTATATTTTGTTGTCGATACTTATCCAAGGGCCAAAGCAACCAGGGAATGATATCGATGTGTACATAGCACCGTTGGTAGAAGATCTAAAAGTACTGTGGAACGAAGGGGTACAGGTATGGGATGCATACAAACGAGAGAATTTCACTTTGCGCTCCTTATTGTTCTGCACCATAAACGATTATCCTGCCCTTGCCAACCTATCGGGCCAGAGTACAAAAGGTGCCAAAGCTTGTACCAATTGTTTAGATGATACCGTCTGTGATATTTCAATATCACAGAGGTTTGTAGCTACAAACCGTCTGTGATATTTCAATATCACAGACGGTTGTTCGACAACCGTCTGTGATAACCTTCGATTATCACTGACCCATAAATTCAGACGGTTCACAAAACCGTCTGTGATGACGTTTTTGAACCGTCTGTGATGACATTTTCTGTAGTAGTGCCACTGTATCAGAAACTAGACGTCACATTGCATTACATTACATTACAGACATTTAATCAAAATAGTCAATATTAAATATAATCATAGACGGTTTTAACTTAGATACCGTTTATATTGCTGTCAGCACTAAAAACAGTCCGTGAAGAGGTAATATCATATATGGTTCATGGTGAAAACTGTCTGTGAAATATTATAGACGGTTATTAACAAGAACCGTCAGTGATATTACCAAATATTACAGACGGTTTTTTCTTTGATCCGTCTGTGATAATTTCACTATACTAATTACAGACCCGTCGACCCTCACAGATCTATCTTAAATTCCACATCTGTTCTCACAGCTCTAGTGCTTTTAGGAGGTGGGGCTTTGAGGTCATTTGGTGAAAGGAGACCACAGATTTGACATGAGTGATTGTAGATCTATTAAGTTCTTGACTATCTATGGTTAGTAATTTGTTCCTAATTGCATTATATTTTAAATCTAACTTTTGGTGAAAGAAGAATTGAGGATGGTTTAGATCTCGCTTGATGTAGAGAGAAGATTATTTACATCTAGTATGATTTAGGATTTAGCAAATTCATAGTTTATTTCTACTTAATTCAATTTAATTAATTATTCTTACTACACATAACTACTTTAGATCATATATCTAGTATACTAATTAATTAAATCATTATTTAATACTAAATTGTTATATGCGTAACGTAGATCTGAAGCTAGATGTACGCTGAGAACTGTGTGAGTGAAGAGTACATTAATGTCGTGTCTGCTTTTATAAGAGCTGCCAAGGAGGATATGTTGAATAAAGGGGTTTCAAAAGGGGGTAGCACGTTACACCAGTCATGGTGAAGAGCAGATTACAAAGGAAGGTAATAATAACGACATCGCCGACGAAGTCAATGATAAGCCGCCGAATGGTGTCGATTGTGGTTCCAATTCGGATAGGTTGCATGATGATAATTTGGATCATATGCTTCGCGATGCAGAAAGGAACTGTGATGAGAGAGATTATGTTAAATTTTGGGGCTTGATGGAGGACTCAGAGAAACCTTTGCTCACGTGTTGCAAGTCAAAGTACACGAGGTTGTCAACCGTGCTTGAACTGCTGAAATTGAAGGCAAACAACAGTTGGTCCGATAAGAGTTTCACGGCGCTGTTAAGTCTTTTAGCAAACATGCTTCTGGAGGGAAACGAGTTTCCCAAAACCACCTACAAAACTAAGAAGGTTCTTTGTCCATTAGGAATAGAAAGAATACATGCATATCCGAATGATTGTATTCTCTACTGTAAAGAGTATGCAAACTTGCACGTATGTTCAATGTGCAACGCATTCTGATACAAGCATAAGAATCAATCAGATGACGGCGAGGGAATAGAGGTGAAGAAAGAATCTCCTACTAAGGTGGTATGGTATCCTCCTATAATTCCTCATTTAAAGTAGTTTTTTGCGAATCTAAAGAAGGCAAAACTGCTGTGTTGGCACTCGGAGGAGTGTAAAAAAGATGGAATGCTAAGACACCTTACTGATTCCACCCAGTGGAAAAACATCGATACAAGGTTTGTAGACTTTGATGCAGAACCGAGGAATATAAGGTTTGGATTGAGTACAAATAGAATGAATTCTTTTGATAACATAAGCAGCCGACATTGCACTTGATCTGCAACTCTACACTACAACCTTCCTCATTGGTTGTGTATGAAGCAGAAGTATATTTTTGAAAGATCTAAAAATACTATGGATCGAAGAGGTACAGGTATGGGATGCGTATAAACGAGACAACTTCACTTTATACTCCTTGTTATTTTACATCATAAATGATTATCCTGCCTTTGCTAACCTGTTGGGCCAGAGTACAAAAGGGGCCAAAACCTGTACTCATTGTTTAGATGATACCGAGAGTGTGTGGCTGAAGTATTCACGTAAAACCGTGTCCATGCGTCACCGTAGGTTCCTTCGGATGGTCACCTATACCGCAGAATGCAAAAATAATTTAAGGAAGAGAAGGAGGATAGTTTAACTCCAAGGCATTAAATCAGAAAAGAGATTTATGACATGTTTAAGTATTTTTCCGATCAAGGTCCAAGAGACAATTATGAGGCTATGTTATTTCTTTAACACAATTGCTCAAAAGGTCATCAATCCCCAAGGACTATATGCTCTACAGGACGAGGTGGTAATGACTTTATGTCATCTTAAGATATATTTTTCTCTATTGCTTTTCAATATCATGATCCATCTCATTTTCACATTGTGTGGGAGATAAAAATATACATGCCCATGTTCCTACATAGCATGTACTCGTTCGAGATGTTCATGGAAATTCTCAAGTCCTGTGTATGGAATCAATCTCAACCGAAGGGCAGCATCATTGAAGGGTATGCAACCGCAGATGTCATTGAGTTCTGTGTCGATTACATGGCTTAGGTCAAACCAGATGTTTGGATCACAAGACAACACAACAGTCGGTTCAACCAATAGTTGAAGGAGCGACTCACTAGGAGTTCGTCAAGTGATATGCTGACATGGTTGGCAAAAATGCCGTCATTTATAATTGTGACATGCCAAGGATATGACATATATAGGTACATATTCTATACACATGCTCAGGATGTAAAGAGCACTAACTAGAATAGTGGTGTCCGTATAAATACGTTTAGTACCGATGGGTTAAGGAACCTTTACTATGAATTCACAGAAGAGATTTGGGAGCTCGACTACGTGATTTTAAACACCCCCTTGTTTTGGTGCTGTTGGGTCCATATCCCACAGGTGAAGATCGATAAGTACGGTGTCACTACCGTAGACCTCAAACGTGTCGGATACAAAGATGAACTGTTCATACTCGCTAACCAAGTTATTCAAATTTTCTATGTAACCGACCAAGCAAATAAGAAATGACACGTAGTTCTTCATGGAAAAAGGAGGATTGACGGAGTTGAGAATGTAGTGGACGAGGAAGAATACAACTAATTTGACGAGTTGTCTCCTTTCGGAAATGACATAAGAGTTGAGGAAGAATAACATGATGAAACTAGATACATATGTATCGATCATCATGAAAGGCTAATTTTTAAAGAAAATAAGCAAGTGCTATGATAAATGAAATGTTTATGTGTCATATGTTCGTATTTACATTTATATATGTATATGAGAATGTGTATATATATATATATATATATATATATATATATATATATATATATACACACTAGTCGAATGCCCGTATGCGTTACTAAATTTTAAAAAATTTAGAACATATTTGTATGCATGTTCTAAAAATTTTACCACCGTTAGTTTCGAATATATAGTATGATAAAATTTTAAAATCCATAGCAACGGGCATTCAGCTAGTACAAGATTAAGCACTGAACGAAAAATACAGCATGTACTCTACAATGTAGTCTAGATGAAATCCACCTTAACCACTAAATCATGGAAAGAAAGATATTTTGTTGGGAAGCTGGGAAGATTCGACGCATGTCTTTTGGGGCCACATGTCGTCACGCTTTTGTGAGAAGGGGTGAGAGAGGCGGACCAACCACCAACTCTTTTTATAATAGTAAAGATATATATATATATATATATATATATATATATATATATATATATATATATATATATATATGTATATATATATATATATATGTATATGTATATGTATATGTATATGTATATGTATATATATATATATATATATATATATATGTGTGTGTGTGTGTGTGTATATATATATATATATATATATATATATATATATATATATATATGTGTGTGTGTGTGTGTGTGTGTGTGTGTGTGTGTGTTTGCATTTATGTATGTGAGAATGTGTGCATGTATATGTGAATTTGCATTTATGTATATGAGAATGTGTCATGTATATGTGAATTTGCATTTATGTATATGAGAATGTGTCATATATATTTGAGTTGGCCCTTATGGAACATCATAGATGGTTCTAAAGTAAAACCGTCTGTGATGTTTGCTTATTACAGATGGTTGTAATTAACAACTGTATGTGATATTAAATTAATATCACAGACGGTTTTTCTTAAGAACCGTCTGTGATTATTCCCATATATATTGTGCTCCAGGATTTGCCCCCACTGTAATAATGCTACTCACCTAGCCCCCACTCTAACGCCGCTGCCTCCCCTGAGCCTATCGCTGCCTCCCTCAGGGCGGGGCCCATGGGCGTGCGACCTGTGCGATCGAACAGGGCCTCGAGTCCGCGCGGCGCTCGTTTCCCGACTTCGCGTCATCGCGTGCGACCGTGGCGCCGCTTCGGCTTCGTAGTTCGTATACGGTATACTATAATCGTATTCTCGGGTCTCGGCAGTCGGCTCGTCTTCCGGTCTTCGTAAAGTTCATATAATACGTGACCCCGTGGCTGGCGCTTCGCATTCACCCCGTGGCGCTTCGTATTCATTCGTCTTCCGGTTGACCGATGACTGATCGATCGGTTGCTGCCGCTACTTTTTCTTCTTCTCCTTGGCGTCGCTACTTCATATAATCCACTTCCAGCCTGAGCAAACTGCATACGATCACAAGGATAGCATTCAGCTATCAACAGAAAGATCAGGTGTCCAACTAAGCAAAAAAGCAACAGAAAGATCTGGTGTCCATGTAAGCTCAGAAAGAAGCCAAGACTGATCCTGCCGAAGGTACGTGCATACGTAAGTTAAGTGTATGGGATTTCTCTCGTGCAGCTCTGGATTGTATTGTACTAATTAAATCCTTCGTATGAAAGTCTAGAACTGTTTGTATAATTTTAATTTTGTTCTTTTCATCTTTTGAAGCCATATCTTCTGCAAATCGATTTAGAAAATATGAATCCGGTTCCCAAAAATGTAAGAAGAAACAAAGAATTGAGGAGTTAACTCAATGTCAGAAAGGAGCAATGGATAGATTTATTATAAAAGAATCACAAGTGTCTTCCGGTAATCAGGCACTTGATCAAGCTCCTACACTTGATAGTAATATTGAAGATTTTATTTCAAAGAACACTAAGAGAATGATGTTATTCAAGTAAAGATTATGCAAACCAAGAGTTCAAAAGGTACTATTCTTGATATATCATATTTGCTCTATAATACATATATTATTTTGGCTATATTTGGTACTTTGGTTTAGACCTCACTTAGAGCTTCGTACAGGGCCTCCAAATTTCACGGCATGGCCCTAGCCTCCCTCGACTCTAGCGGCCCTCCTCCCCCGTGCCCGACGCCCTCCTCCTCCCCCAAACACGCCGCCTCCCCCGAGCCCGATGCCGCCTCCTTCCACAAGCTTGACGCCGCCTCCTCCCCTAAGCCCGGTGGCCTCATCCCTGAGGCCGCCGCCCCTCATCCCCAAGCCCAAGCACGCCTCCTCCTCACATTTGTGCCTGGTATCTTTCTTTATCTATTCAATTCATATTTCAAGGGCATGGTCTGATAGATGGATATTCTATATATTAAATGTAGCGAACTGTTGGCGTACATTGAGTCAAACGTCTCCCTATCCTACTAGAAATTACTGATGAAGTAGTGATTGGAAGAATGGCATGGATGTCACTAGGGTTTGGTTCATTATCTGCATTTGAGATTCAATTTAGAACCTGTTGTGCTACATAGATGACCTATTTTTTTCTAACAATTCTGGTTTAGTTAGCACATTGATTTTTGAAACATATTCCGAATTCACCAAACGATATAGTCGGCTCAATTATGTTTACATATTAATTAATCGTTGTTTCAAAATACTCAAGAATTGGCCCTACATAGTCTTAATTTAGCGTCTGATGTCGTCCTAACAATTGTTGTTTCAAAATACTCAAGAACTGCGCACTTCTATTAACAGTTAATTACATAATTAACACTAATAAAATGGTTAACATAACAATTAAATACATACCAACCGCGAACAAATGCATCAGGAGCTGCGTGCTTGTGTGTTATATAGCCGCGCGAAAGAGGCAGCGAATGACTTTGACGAGATATGACATGATGTAAAGTTTGAATAGTCACAAAACGACAAAAAACACACATGGCCTACGCGGCCAAAACTCTTGGCCGAAGCACCGAAAGTGCATGCGCACACATGGTGTGGTAGGTGGCCGCACCACCTTCCTAGCGTGGTTGGTGGCCATGCCACCTGCTCCTGGCGCGCTCAGTGGCCATGCCAGCTTCCTGGTGCACTCATTGGTCGCGCCAGATCGTTGGCGTGCCGGCCGGCCGCACCACCTTGTCGCCTGGGGCCATTTCTGCAAAATAAAAAATATCCACGATGCCATTTTCGCAAAAGTAATTATTTCCAAGGGGCCACAAAATTTTTCCATTTTATGTGCTATTTGAGAATTATTATTAATAAGAATATACTCAAAAATATTTTTTAAATATATCATTTATTTATACGTAGAAGAATTCTACCTTTTTCTAGTTTATCCAATTGGACACCCGAATTCGAGTCCGACCGTGTCCAAGTCCGAGTAAGGAGTAACACCGGATAGCTGGTTGGCAACCCAACCGGACCTCGTTTCGGCCTTTGTTCACGTTCGTGAGCTGTCACTCGTTGAGCCGAGGCTAGCAGCGTAGGTCATGCAAGCACAACAGCCTCTCAAAAAAAAAAATGCAAGCACAACAGAGCAGCGACGCATTTCGTCGAGCAATGGCCGAGCGGGAATGTACGAGTGACAAAACCCTAGCGGCGTGAGTCAAGGGACGGCGAGGTGAGGAGCCGCTATACCCAAGATGGTGGACTTGTAGAGGCAATTATTCAACATATATGACTAAGGCTGTGATCGTTTCGGCTTTAGCTTCTGGTTTCTGGTTTATTTTTCACTATTTATAAATTCGTCTTTTTCTGAACTTTTGATTTTTTTTGAGCTTTTTTGCCCGTTCTTTTTTTTCCGTATTCGTTTGCGTTGTCTGTGATGGGCTAACATATTTTTTAATTTTTTTTAAATTTAATTATGTTAATAAGCCTCTGTCAGCTACAGTGTTTTTTCAGTCAGCTACAATGCTTTTCAGCCATAAACCACCAAAAATAAGTCCAAATGATCACCACCTAAACACTCCCAAATAGTTTCCTGGGCATTTACTGGCCGTCAGAAAAATATTTTAGATATCCGGACTATATTTTAGGCCTAAGCTAGCATTTGTTGTTCTTTGGAACTTACAATGCTTCCTTCGATTCCAAGAAAGCGTCATTTCGTGAACACCGCCCTTTGGTTTGACTGGCATTTTCTATACGCTGTAGTAGACTTCTTTTTATAGAGGATTGCAGTGTTTATGAATGCTGCTTTATACTCTAAGAAGGGCACCATCCATGGTTGGACATAGGGTTGAGTCTCAGCAGATAATTCCCATCCAATCCGGATCTCGGGGAAATATAAAAAGTTTTTATAGATTTAAAAAATGTTCAAAAATTCAATATCAAATAAAATAATTATTTTAAGTTGGAATTTGAAATTTGGCTTCGTTCGAGAGGGCTTTGGCTTTTTGATTGTCTGCTACACTAACTTACTTTTAAGTTTTAAACGGTACATCTTTTTAAGACTGGGTCTACAGTTAAATTATAATACACACTGTACCAAGTTTATCTGTACCAGCCAAAACCATATATAACTTTTTTTTCTTCGTACTGTCTCTTACGAACACTTTGACTTCAAAAAATATAAGGGCATGTTCTTTTCGGCTGCGGCTTATGGCTTTTGGCTGAAATTTTTGAATTTTGGCTGTTTACGGTACAAATTACGGAGAGACAGATACTCACTTGCGATTTTGGCAGGTACAAATGTTGAGCTTTTAACGTGTAGATCGTTTAACCTGTAGACCCCATCTTGAAAAAATACTCCGTTTAAAAGTTAGGCATCAGAAGAAAAAAAGCCAAAAGCCACGGCCGGAGGAAAAGAACAGGCCCTAAGTCAAAAACCAAAACTACAGCTAAAATGAGTCCACCCATTATGTCGATGTAGATGTGAGGCTTATATGTACTCTCGTTGAAATGTTGAAGGTACCATGGTTTGATTCAAGTATATTTCTTATTGTGTGTACAACTATGTATTATCAAACTATTTTATCTGTTCATGATCTATATCAGTTATGTATCTATTTTATATCTATATCTTGAATATTTTAAATTCGTATTCATATTCAATCTGCTCATGTTCGCTTTCCAACCCAAAAAAAGAGTTACGATACGGGTAAAATAAATACCCACTTATATTCTACCCGGTTTCACCCTCTCCATGGTAAAAAAAAAAAACAGAAAGATACCACCGGCCTACTACTGACATTGATCAACTAGCTGAAGCAAACAACCTGATAACACCAACACTGCTCATGCTCATTGATTAGTAGTACTAGTCCTGCTGCTATAATATTACCAGATTCGCACGGTATGTTTGGACGCATGCCTCATTAATTTGACCAAACGTTGCATCCCCGATGTACGGACATCATGTACTCTACTATATACCTGTTTAATAAACATGGACCATGATATCTACCTCTCCGTTCTTTTTAGCCTTTTCGTTACCATCACCCTAATAGGAATATATTTGCTACGAGAACAGCATGCAGTATTTTACAATATAAGAATATTCAAACTGATAATATTAAAAGTAAGAATAGTTAAATTTCTGAACTTTCCACTATTTCTGAACCGTGATATCTCTGAGAAGGATAACAATCTAATCGCAGAAGCTCCTGGCAGGAGCATGAGACAAAGAGGTGAGAAAACCTTTGGTGACGACTTTATTGTATATCTTGTGGATGATGTGCCAAAGACTCTTTCGAAGGCTTATGCATCTTTTGATGTAGAGTATTAGAAAGAGGCAGTCCATAACGAAATGGATTCTATCATGGCTAATGGGACTTGAGAAGTACAAAGCAAAACTTGTGGCCAAGGGTTACACCCAGAGATAGAGAGAAAATTTCTTTGATACCTATTCTTCTGTCCCCAGACTAACCACCATCAGAGTGCTCCTTACGTTAGCATCTTCCTATGGTCTACATGTTCATCAAATAGACGTAAAGATAGCTTTCCTTAATGGAGAGTTGGAGGAAGAAATCTATACGTACCAACCGGATGGTTTTATGATTTCTGAACAGGAAAATAAGGTATGCAGATTATTGAAATATTTGTATGGCCTAAAACAAGCACCTAAACAATGGCACGAGAAGTTTGACAAAACTTTGACATCCGCTGGCTTTGTTGTAAATCAAACTGATAAATGTGTGTATTATCGTTATGGTGGGGTCAAGGAGTGATATTATGTCTGTATGTAGATGACATACATATATTTGGAACAAATACTGCCGTAATTGACGAGGTCAAATCTTTCTTATCTCGGTGCTTTGATATGAAAAACTTGGGAGAGACAGATGTCATTCTTATTAGTGAATAACTGCAGCACCCCTAAAAGGACCTGGAGACGTCTAGTAAAGAATAGAGAGTTTTTTCACCTCCATTCTTCCTCGACTTTCTGCTCTGCGAGCTTGTATTGTTGTGCTGTACCATCTGGACCTCGCCGACCTTTCTTCCTGGCATACACCTGGAAGAAGGGAGAGCGGCTATCTCTGAACCATTGTCGCAGAGTACCGCATGGCGGCAATAAGGTTTCAGGCGGCGCACATCTCTGCTGCACACACTCACTTCATCAAGTCATCTATGCTCTGCACTACATCAAGCCTGTGCTGCTTCCTGTTCTTCAACAAACTCAATTGTAAGTCGTTCGTACGTTCGTTCGACTTTGTTAATATAATTTACTTGTTTATTTTCTGAAGTATGATGAGTAGCCTGCTGCTAGTTACGAGTTTTAGATCACTAGTTTATTGTTTTTATCTCTTAATAAAACTTGAAATTAAAATATTGACTAAATTTACAACACATCCTCGTCTATGCGTAAAATAGATTCAGATCCTCTACCATTACGTTATAGTACTACGGCGCTATCCTCTACCCCGTGACAGTTTTTAACAGGCTTTACTTACCCAAGAGCCCTCAACAAGACTCACGTCATGCGTAAGCTAAAACGAACAATTCCAAAGATTTTTTTTGTCCAAGTCCTTGGAGAAGATTTTATAGGTAAGCTTAAGGTCATGTTCTTTTGGGTTGTGTTTGATGGTTTTTAGTTACACATTTCGAAAACGGTAGAGATGATCACGTAGATGACACATATGATTTTAGATTTAAAAAGTCGTTTGAAGAAACGGTTTTAAAAAAACCTCTTAGAAAGTTATCTCGCTTACTTTACCTTTCAGAAAAGAAAAGCCGAAATCAAGAACAAAAAAAAAAGTGCCTAAGCCCTTCCAGATTCCCCGTCCGACAATCCAGGGGTAGAAGCTCTCCAGAGCGGCGTGGTGTGGATAGGGACGCCCATCCATCCATCGCGATCAGTCTGACCTGTTAAAAGCCTCCTCATCAACATTTTAGCCAAGAAGTAGCCGGAGCCAGACAAGCCGACAGCACTGAAAGCTCGGAGAGCCCCCGCCCCCACACGCACCTCCCCACCCGGTCCCCTCCTCCCATTCACGCACACAAATGACAAAAAAAGCACACAGCCCTGCGCTGCACGGTGCAGATTGGCCACACCAGCACGTGCGCAAAACTGTGCAGCACACCGTCCACGCAGCGCAACACGAGCCAGCCAAAAGAAAGGAGGCACTATAATTTGCAGCTGACACGGCACCAAACCTCCCACTTGCACAGTACTCTGCAAGCGAGTGGTCATTGCTCAATGCACACTAGTTGCCATTTCACAAGCATTGCATCAGATGCAGCGTATGCAAGTGTTAGGAGCCTGCCAGTACATTGATTAGCTATGAGCTATGCATCCAACTACAAGCGAGTGCTAATCACTGGCTGCTCGGTGCTCAGTGCTCACCTGCCATTTTGCTAGCATTTGCATGAGTTGCAGGTTCAGTAGGTTGAGCAGGTCAATGGGAACAGATTAAAGACCATTACATTAGATATCAGTGATGTAGCCTACAAAAGCTAAGCCAGTAGTTTCTTCAGGACATCCGGTGTAGATAACAAACTGGTTTCTTTCCATTCCACCAGAGCAAGTCTGTATATATGGTCAGACACCCTGTGACCATGAGGTGAACAAAACCCAAGAACAAACCAGACGACCATTCTAGGGAAGCTAATGTTCCTTGCTGGCGCTGGCACCCACATTGCCACCGTCATTGCCGGTGTCGACGTTGCTGTTGTCGGAGTTGTACTGGGTGTGCTTCTTGGACGAGCCCCTGCACTGCCCGGCTGGGTACTTGAGCGCATTGAGCTTCATCTTGCGAAGCGCGGCCTTGCCCAGGTCGACACCGCACATGTCGGAGAGGCGGACGAGGTAGAGGAGGACGTCGGCGAGCTCCTCGCCCAGGTGCTCCATCTCCCTCTCCTCCCACCCTGGCAGCCCCTTGGGCACCTCCCCCTTCCACTGGAATATCTCAGAGAGCTCCCCCACCTCACCTACCTGCATGCACATTGCACCAGCAACAATCACACCACACGATTGAAATGCACAAACAAATGGATGATCAGCTGCAACCTATAGGTGCCATTTAGACTAGTTACAGGACCAACAGAGGCTGTCCACATTTGTTTTTTATGGGCTTCTCAGGCTATCAAAACATGGTAAAAACAATGAGGACGGTTCTGTCTGTAGCCTTTTTGGTTGCTTTCTCCAGCACAGCTCTATAGTACATTAGGAACAGAAAGGATCAAAAGATACTTTACTGAATTATGAATTTTCCTTCATGGAAACAAGAGCAAACAAACAAAACAACAGGTCCAACATCTCATAATTGTGGGGGCATTACACATGACAAAATGAGGACATTTCGACAGCATTTGACTGCAGTGGCTTTTTGTTTCTTTGCAGTTGCTTTCTTGTCTCTAATACAATTTGCACACTACTCACCATGGAACCTGTGTCATAATTCAGGACTGGCTGGTGATCATGATTTATGTGGCTTTGAAAGGTATAACCATATACAGTGGGGTCTCCCTGTGTTTCCACCAATTGCACAATAATTAAGCATATTATATTCAAAAGTCCAGACGTGAATTAGACATAGTTGCATATGGTAGGTGAAAAGAAGACCAAAGACCTTCCAATCACAAAGATTACTTCTACTGTGCTTTAATTTTCTTTTACCCCATCTCTCTATGTAACATGAACAAGCAAAATATGTAACATGAACAAGCAAAATATCAACACTAGCTCCTCCCAAAAAGACAAGAAAGAAGGGGGAAAAAAACCTCATCATCCTTGCAATGCAAAAACAAGAACAGGAAAAGGCAAAAAGGGGGCTGCCGAAAGAAGACAAATCTTTACCACACACAATCATTTCCTTCCATCATGGACAAGAAAGGAAGTAAATCCAGGCCCATTCTGACCCCCTGGCTGTCCCTAGAACAAACAAAACCAAATGCAAAGAGGACCCCTAACAAGATGCCAAGAATAAGGATCATGAACAACAAGGACAAATCCCCCAAACTAGCCCACCAAGAAAATTTGCTCCAAAAGAATCTAACAAGAACCAAGAAAACGGCTGAACGACCTAGATAGGTTCAGGGGCAAGAAATCAAGGTAGGGATTAGCAGGGCAAACCAAAGCAAGGAGGAGGTTCCTTGGGCTGTGGAACTGTTCCCAGTCCCTCTCCCTGGCGAAGTCGGCCATCCTCTTCCTCAGCTCCTCCAGGGTCACCGCCGCCTCGCCGCCAACCTTGCCCGTCTCCTCCAACCCCACACCGTTCATCTCTCTCTCTCTCTCTCTCTCTCTCAGAGAAAAGGAGTTGCCGGTACAAGGGAGGAGCAGTGGTAGAAAGGGAGAGGAGGCAGCTTTATATGGAAGGAGAGGAGGGGAGATTGGAGAGGAAAGGGTGGGTTGCTTATTTGGGACGACGAGGGGTACGAATGTGGGCCTGACCAGGCCGTGTTCAACGGGGTTGATGGGCCGCTATAGCGGAGGACGAGACGTGTAATTTTGTGTCGACCTGTTGGCGAAGAACTGATTCCACGGGGAACTGAAGAGACTAGAGAGGCACGTGCCAACAGAAAAAAAAAATCAGAAATAGGTTTACTTCAAACAACATGTCTATTCTACAAACTTGGAAAAGCAGAAGCACACGTCATTGTCTTTTTTTGGGTTAAAACGACTACATGACGGTGTACTGTTGCAATGGTATAGCAATATGTTTTACGAAGTTTCGGTAGGTTTTAAGAAAACGTTTGAAAAGTTTCATATTTCAGCGAGTTTCGGTAGGTTTTAAGAAAATGTTTGAAAAGTTTCATATTTCAGCGAGTTTCGTGCGTTTCTATGAGTTTCCGAAAGATTGTAAGGCAAGGTGTTAACGAGTTTTAAATTTTGGAACTCAAGTTTCAATGAGTTTCATTTAAAGAGTTTCAAGAAGTTTTCAATGAATTTCAACTAAAAGTTTCAATAAATTTCAACAAGTTCCAACAAAAAATTCAAAAAGTTTTTGCGAGCTCACTTGGCTACAATACCACTACTGCGCCACTAAGGAGCCGACTGGCATCGTCCACTATCAATGGGAGAAGGCAGTGTGGTTCGTACCCAGAGGAGGAGGTGTGGAGGCTCGTGGCAACTTAGGGGCTTGTAGTGAGGTGTTCAGACCCGGTGTCGATGGGACCAGGGCAGGGTTGCTTATAGGCATGGGTGAGAGGAAGGGATGAGGAAGGCGGCGACGGTAGCCCTGGTAACTGGATCTAGACTAGGGCGATCAGGCAGATCTAGTCCGTTGCGCTTGTCCACCAAGTAGCCTGGGTCATCGCTCGTGTTACTCCCTACTGCCGCGCCCACGCCACAACCATCCATAGCCACAAGCTCTACTTTTTCACTATCCAAGGCCACAAGTTTGATGTGCAAATAGAACAAGCAAGAAATTTACAGCTATGGCACCAGAATTGAGGAAGGCGTGAGGTTGTTGTCAGGAAGCGCAACGGCGGTGCAGATTTTATCATTGGTATCACTTGATTTGGGGGTAGAGAGCTCAATTTGAGAGAGATTGTGTTTTCCTATGCATAGGTGGTATGGATAAGATTTGTGTAGTCAAAAGTGCAATGTAGCCAGTAGTTCAATTGGTAGATTCAATGATCAGTCGCTATCCTGTTATTTTGGCATCCAATTGTATGCTGTACATTAGTTTTTCTCTTTTTTTTCGGTGGATATTAGGAACAATCATAATGAAAAATCCATATAAATAACATATAGAAACCAAACTGAGTCAATCAAACGGGAGTCATCAGCGACACAAGGTACACACTGAATTTCTACATCTGGTATTCTATGTCAACACGAGATACTAAGGTCCCAATCGACATAGGACAGAGGAGTGGCCACGCTACTCAATACCCAAGATATAATAACGTGAAAACTTAACACGCAACCTCTGGTAAAACCTAACCACTTCGACGCCGTGCCACTGCCATGTGGGCCATCTCACGCCCGTGTTGGTGGATCAGATGTACGTGGCATTCAGACGTCAGCCCATGTTCCATCATTGGTCTACGCACCTGACATCATCTCTTCTTTCTGGTGAGCTTGATTCCTACGACGCCATAATTTCATTAAGATAAGCCCTCAATCTTTCCGGTTCGCGAATAAGTCAGAATAATTCATTCTCGTTCCAGACAATGACGGAGGATGCTGTGGACTTGTTATTGTCTTTCTAGAAAAAGCCATACAGATATGAGTCCAATAAAGGTGGCGGAATCACACCAAACACCGTGCTTCTGTCGGTTCACCGATTCATCCATCCAGGAGGGCAAAGCATGTCTCTTTGTCCAGGTATCTCTTTCTTTTGTTATAAACGTTTATCTATGCTTTTTCTCTTTCTATTAAGTGAATATGCCCAGCTCCGAACCAATCGTTTCTTTATAAAGAAAGAGTACTAAATATGATATGAACAAAAAGTACTTTTTCCATGAATAACGAAAACTACACTTTCTATGAGTTGTTGAAAAGCAGAGACACCCATATTCGCTTTTTCCCTGTTCCTTCCAACGAATAAATGTATAAAGTATAGGTTCCTCTCCTGATGATCCCTGGTATCTCCGTTTTGACGTAGCCTATGCCAAGCGCATGGAAGGAAGCTAAACTGCTCCAGCAGCTAAAAGGAGTTAAAACGGACAGAAGAGAGTACGAAGGATAAGTTCCAAAAGGATTTTCGTTTTGTGAAAGAAGAGCTAACCGAGTAGTGCTCTTGTTGAAGTTGCCCTTGTCTTTATAAAATAACTATGGATGTGTTTTTTAACGGTTTCTAAAAACGACTTTTAATTTTTACTACAATATCTAACTTTTAAACAAACTATTTTCTCAAGACAAAATCTACAAGTTAATTATATTACACGTTAAAAGCCTAACATCTATATCAACCAAAATCGTAAGCTAGTATCTTTTTCTATAATCTCTGTCACAAACAGCTAAAATTAAGCCAAACACCATAAACCGCAGTCATATTAAACATGCCATATGTATCCACTCTTCTCAACCAAATGAAACAGTTCAACCACCAAACATTCCCAAAACAATTCGGTTAGCTGTGTATTTGCTACCCTTGCTACTACAACGAAAAGCAGTATTGTGAAGAACATAGCTACGGCACATCCTTCCAAGGACCGAAGTACAGGTATACAATCACGCGTAATGCTTAGTTGCTTTCTCAGAGACGAAGTGCAGGTATATAGTAACACGTTGATACAACGTTCAGGGTGACAAACAGGCGGCCATAGTTAACAAAATTTGACCAGTACACATCGGGGAAAGTAGCAGGTTGTATTGCTCGGTAGGGCATCATTTTCCCCATAGCTGCCAGCCACATGACCTAGTCACCCTTCCGGCGGAAGGAGCATCCCTCGGTGAGCCTGGCCTTCCCCCCAGTAGGTTGGCAGAGCACGGTCTGGCAGCCCGAGCACACCACCACAGTTTGAGAGTGGCTGAACACAGTCGTTCTGCAATCACGGCAACAGAGTTTAACACGTCCACCAGCGGATCAACATGTTATAAAACAGACACATGATGTATTCTCAAGTTGTCAATGTCACAAAGCAAGGCAATCATGCCTAAAGACAAGAGTATCCTGATTTGGTGAAACTGGTTGGTAGTACATAAAAGCAATTCAATCCAGGAACAATCAAAAACAAGCAATTGGACATAACCCTATTCTCAACATTACTAGCGTTATCTACGGAAACACTAAAATTTAAGCTGGTGAATCAAAACATCTTGTCGGTCTCAGTCAAACTGTAAACTAAGAAAACAAACATGGCATACCAATAACAGTTTCCATCTCCATAGCTATCAATAATTTTCATAACAGTTGCAACCAACTTGAAAACATGAAACTAGCGCTGTCAAAGGCGCTCAGGTGACACAGTGAGGCAAAAGCGCCTCAGGCTGCACCAGGCACAGCACCTTCGCCAAAGCGTGCACCTTTCTGCTCAAGGCGCAGGATGCCAAGGCGCACGCCTGGCCAAACTGTGTTAAGAAGATGAAAAGGGGGGATAGAAACCCACAGGAAAGACCATAAAGTCCAAACAAAGCCAAATAATACATTGGAGTTATCCTAACCCTCAAGATCCAGGTTTTCTTTAGCCTACCAACTACAAATAGATGGAGGAAGATAGCAAGGACCATAAAGTCAGAACAAAGCCAATTGATGCATTGGATATTTTAATATAAAAGATGGCCTGAGAGAGAGAGAGAAAGTCATTGCTTCTTGGAGAATAGGTGATACACACTATCTTAGATCTTCTATAGCTATAGCAATTTGGAAAGGCTAGTGTAAACATAAATTATATGAGGTGTGAATATTGCATACTCTACTATGAAACATGATCAGCACTTCTGGTTATCATCTAGATAATAGGGAAATATTTCTGTTATTATAATTGTGCCTAACATATGTCCGATGTACACTTTTTTTGCCTTATACTTAAGGCAATTTATGAACATAGTGCATGCCCGCCTTTGACTGCCTTGCTAGAAACTTATAAAACAGACGTGGAATACCAATAACAGTTTCCATCTCCATAAATTTCAATAGTTTTCCAAACACTTGCAAGCAAACTTGCCAACTATCAAGTAGGATCCATCGCAAATTGAGTAACATTACTCAAAAAAACCAATAGCATATCAGTGAACTAAATCAACCATTAAGAGCGTACAGGCTCATAAATAAATTTGCTAGATGGAGGCGATCTCTCAAACAACAACACCTCAACCTCTTATCAAATAACCACCCGACGATATAACATGCCTAGCCATAATTTGCAAGCCATTTTTAAACACAGCAAACATGCTATTCGGTACATATGTTGTAATTTATGTAGATTTCACACATCAAGCAACCATCGCAGGTACAGTAACACAAGACTCCAAAGGGGGATGGGGGATCAAGAGCTCTTACATGTTGAAGCAACCCTGGCACTTGACATCCTGCACACATGAACAGAGAGGTAGCACACAGTTAGAGCCCAGGACACCCATCAGACGGCACAGCAACGGACAATATCCTACAAATCCTGCGTGATGTGCACCATGCCATTACGACGAGAGAGATAAATGCACCGATGTGCACGTACCATGAAGAAGGAGTTGGGGGACTGGACGAGGCGCTTCTTCTTGTGCTTGAGCTTCTCGAGCTCCGCCGGCGGGTTGAGCAGGTCGATGTCGTTCTGCAGCACCTGCTCCGATTCCCAACCCAAAACACCAGACAGAATCAAGAAAAGAAGCCACGCACCAAGAATCAGATCAGATCAAACGAG
This sequence comes from Bonia amplexicaulis, assembly GCA_036346245.1. Taxonomy (NCBI): domain Eukaryota; kingdom Viridiplantae; phylum Streptophyta; class Magnoliopsida; order Poales; family Poaceae; genus Bonia; species Bonia amplexicaulis. The sequence continues at coordinate 10,913,645 of CM070744.1, read as the reverse complement.
CGAACAAGAAGTGCAATGCAAGATAGTAGGTAAAAGAAACGAAAAGCTCGATCGAATCACCGTACCATCTTGGAGATGCGGTAGCCTTGAGCGTTCCTGCGATGGAAGAGGTGAGGGGGGCGAGCGCGACGCGAGGTGGCGGCGCGGAGAGAAGGGGGCTAGGGCTGGAAAAGAAGCTCAGGGGAGCGGAGGTGGCGGCTTTATATGCCCATGTGGTGAATCTGAGGCGTCAGTTGAGGTGCTCGTTTCATCTGGGCCTTTCGTGGAGCTGGCAAGCCGGTTTTGTGCGCGAGGTGTTCCTATTATATTTTCTCCTTTTTTTTGTCAGAAATTATGGTTACTTTTTGTAATCAACCAGATCATATATTATTACTCAACTGTTGAGGCAGGCGTATGTAGGTGAACATGAAGGTGCAGTCTGTCAACGAGGTGTGGCTGCAAGGTGTATAGGTTATTTTGAGCTGTAGCTTATAGTTTATGTTTTAGAATTCTGATTTCTGACTGTTTATGAGAGTTAATACATAAAAAAAAATAGTTACATATAATTTTAGTCGGTACAGCTGAACTCAATATATTTTTTATTATAATCTTCTTGTTGACCTCGCATTAAAAAACACATCATTTAAAAGCTAGTTACTGTAATATAAGCTATACGCCAAAGCTATAAGTGGAAAAAAACTCAGCTGTAGCAAGTAGGAGTTGACGGGGACGGGTGGTGGAGGCACGAGAGAGGCTATGGCCGATGTAGGAGCATGACAAGGTTTAGGGTGGATTTTTTTGAGCTATGGGTTATGTTTAAATTTTGAAGTTCTCTCAATTCGTAAGAGACAGTACGTAAAAGAAAATAGTCGTATATAATTTTGATCGATACAGATGAACACTTTTACATTTTTTATTATCATATTCTTGTGGACCACGCTTTGAAAAATCACATCATTTAAAAACTAGTTATTGTAACTGATACGGCCTAACTAGTAAACTAGTAGACGCGTATACGTGGCCCGATCTTTCACGATACCGCCACTCGAACACCAGCCTTTATCTCTCTTTCTCTTGTGCAGAGCAGCAATAATTGATTATGCCCTCTGATACTCCTCCGAACAGCAACACAGCACAACAGTTCACCGATTCTAACAGCAGCAGCCTTGATTTCCTAGCGCAGCAACACGACCAAGTCAATGATACACAGCAGATACGGTTGGATCTCCAATCAAACAATAACCAACATCAGCACCAACAGTTGATTGATAGCCTTCTCTATTCTCAACGGCAAAACAACAATCGTGCTCCAAGTAGATGGAATCGACAGGCATCCAAGAGAAACTGTGTCCAGCCCCTTGATAATTTCCTCACCCGTGCACTCCTCTATGCACGAACAAGGAGAAGGATAACAAAAATCAGCACGTGAGAATAGATTCTGGAAATAAAATCCCACGCAGCTCACATGAAACCCTAGATGGATCTCACAAAATTGCAGGAACACTAACACCAATTGGGCCGCACAACTCCCATGTGTTTTTTTTCGGATATATTTCTTAATAAAAGATAACGTCCCATACATGGCCGAAGCCTGGCTATTTATATGGCCATGCACCAGCATATATACTTTTTACTGACAAATGGACTCTGTGTTAACTTCTAGCCGGACTCAACTAACAGAACACGTATCTTGTGAGTTATTTTTAGCCTCCCGGAGTTGTGTAGCCACTTCACGTGATGTGGTTGGGGATGCCTCCACGTGGACGGGCCCAAAGTGTATGCCAAATCCTTGCTAATGACATGATGTAACTCCCACCATCTATGATCAACTTGCATGTTTTACCTTTGATCTTGCACTCTGTTTAGAAGACACCCCACCGCTATCCTTTTGTTTCAGTTTCTTTACTTTGCACCTTTCGGATCAAAAGATTAACATCATTCAATTCTAGATCACAATAGACAACATCCTTCTTGGAATCGTCGGATTTTTCCCTTTTAGAGTCACTACTAGAACTTGTTGAAGCATAGCCATATTTAGTGAGAAACACTCTTTGTTGATTTGGACAATCATGCATCATATGACATCTTCCCTTGCACTTGAAACACTTAATTTCTCTAGCATGAGCATTAGAAGGCAAACTAAAATCAGTTTAATTTGCTTCTTTATCTCTGTTGCTTGCCTCCTTTGAAAGAGCTCCATTTGAACGGCTTGATGTCGCCACTTTGGAGTGTGAACCAACATCATTGCCTTGCTGTGATGGACGCCTCCATGAGCTTGTTTGAGTGTTGGCATATCCATCCTTGGCTTGTTTGCGCTTCAATTGTTGTTTGACGCGTTCGTCTTGATGCACAAGTCTTAGATGTTGTAGTAATGGACCATCTCCACCCTATTTTGCACATTCTCATTCAACCCATTAAAGAAACGTGCCATAGTAGACTCATCATGCTCCTCTGTCCCTATACGGATCATCAATATCTCCATCTCTTTATAATATTCATCAACACTAGAATTACCGTGACGTAGTTGTTGTGGCCGGTTGAACAAGGTCTTAGTGTAGTGTGCCAGAACAAAATGCCACCTCAAAATATTCTTCAATTGTACCCAAGTATCCGGATGAGTTCCTACGTGACACAATTGGTTCCACCAAACAAGAGCATATCCGGTGAACTCAATTGTCGCTAAACGAATCTTGTTATCCTCAATATAGTGATGGCTGTCAAAAATTTGTTCGACGCGCATCTCCCACTCCAAGTACTCCTCCGGTTCCGATTTACCATTAAATGATAGGATAGAAAATTTTATCTGCCCAATACCATCATCCACGGCAACACGCTGAGCAAACTCAACACCATCACGCATAGCTCCACCACGGGCAGCACCTCTACCACACATGTCTCTACCACAGTCAGCACCACGGTAGTCCTGAGCACGGCGTGTTTGCGGAGCAAAGCCTGCTGCACCATCAAAGTCCTCGTGTTCATCGTCTTTGCATGGTGCACGCTGTTCAGGATATTGAGGACCCCGTTCAGCATGCTGAAATTGTGGTTGCCGGTTGCTATTGCCTCTGTCAACACGTCAATTCGTGCCCCCAAATAGTAGTAGCTCATGTTAGAATATATTGACTTGTTCTTTTCGGATGCGGCTCACGAATAGTAGTAGCTTGCAGAGAAACCATACAGAGAAAGACACTCATGTGCGATTTTGCCCGATATAAATGAAGTTGCTACACTGTCTACTACAATCGGCTAGTAGACCCTACCTTAAAAACACACTTCATTTAAAAGTTAGGTATGATAAAAAATTCAATTACTATAGAAAAACTAGAAACTAAAAGAAAGATGCCCTATATTTTAAAAAAACATGCCTAAATAATTATAAAGTTATATTATTATTTTCTGAAAATAATTTATCATTTTTAAATCCTTAGGGGGTTGAGTCCCCATGGGGACGGATGCGATCTTCTCTGTTTTGCCTAACGAAATCAGGGCAGGAGGCATCTAGCAGGGTCGCGGGGGCCTCCTCGCCCGTTGCCACCGACCCCAAGCATGGCACAGAGAGGGCTTAGGTCATGCCGGGCCGGTCCGGGTATACTTAAGCTAAACAGGTCACCGATTACCCATTGATTTTAGTAGCAGTCATAAATAATTTTACTTTCAATCACAAGTAACTTTATTAACAGTCACTAAGTCGCAAGTATTTTTACTGCTAGTTACAAATAATTTTACTGTCAGTTGCAAGAAATTTTACTGCTAAGTCATTCGTACACGCTTAGAAGAGTGCAATAACCTTAATACAAATAATTTACTATCAACTACAAATAATTTTACTACACTACCACATAAGAGTTACTGTTTATGCCATGCCAGCCTGGCTCGCTGTGCTAAGATACTGGTCTAAGCACGATACGTCTAGTAGATCGGACCGACATAATCTATTTACTATTCGTGTTATACCGTACCTTGATCAGGCTAACAGTATCGTGCTTCGGACCGTCACGATTAGTTCGTCCGTTAGGCCAGGTCAGTTGTCGGGTCAGCGTTTCGGGTCTTCTTCTCCTGTTCTCACGTCCTAACTGGATTTCGGTAACACCCCAACCCTGACTCCCCAAACGACATGTTACGAAATCATTGCCTACTTTTATAAGCCACTCATCAATACAACTACGACCTTCCGTTTAGCCGGCACGTGAGATTCCTCGACTCTTGCACGACGCACGCACGCACGTACGTACACGATGGCGGACGACGTACGTGAGTGTGACTACGGGCCGAGGGCAGCGACAGAGATCTTCTGCCGGAACAACGGGTACGCCGGTGGGACGGCGGACGAAGCGCGGATGATCAAGACGCGCGGTGCACCTCCGCGGCTGGCCCTGGCCGGAGGACTAGCAGCAGGGGGAGGACACGGAGTTGTCGTGTGCGTTGCACCAACTCAGCGGCGTGACGTGCCGCCCGGGATGGAGGGACACCACTGTCCGTGGCCAAGGACACTACTACAGAAAGCCTAATACTAGACGCCAAATCACAGACGGTTTTGTGAAACCGTCTGTGATGTACACTATCACAGACGGTTTTAATTTGGAGGCCGTCTATGGTGTTTGTGGCAGGAAAAAGGAGTATCACAGACGGTTCTTACCGCTGCACCGTTTGTGATAATGGAATATCACATACGGTTTTATTATAAAACCATCTGTGATATTTCAGATTATCACATACGGTTTTTAAATATAAATCGTCTGTGATAATACGACTAGGTATTTATTGCGCCGGTCAGAACCGCACTGTCTTCATTTCGATTCAGATCTAATCGGTGCTGCAGCTGGAGGCGACAAGGCTTTCAGGCCATTTATTTGGTGGGAGGAGGCTTATTTGGCAGGTCAAAGTACACTTTGAAGATTCATCAGGTTCTTGGTTGCCCTAGATATTGTTAGTAGTGAAATTTGTTTTTCATTGTATCAAATTAAATTTAGATATAGCTAATTTTTTATGACTGTTATATATATACTTTGAAGATCTAGCTAATTTAGATTTAGCTAGCCTCAATGCATGTGGTATATATGTAGTAATAATTAATTAATTTAATTTTTAATACTAAGTTGTTATATATGTGCATAATATAGAACCGAAGCTGGATATATACTGCAAACTGTGTGAGTGAAGAGTACATTAATGGCGTGTCTGCTTTTACAAGAGCTGCCGAGAAGTATATGTTGAATAAGGGGATGGAATATATGTATTGTCCATGCACTGACTACGAGAATTTAAAGATGTTTAAGAATCGAGAGCAGATTGAAGTACACTTGATTCGAAGGGGTTTCAAAAAGGGGTATACGTGTAACGTGTTGGACCAATCATGGAGAAGTCAATGATATGCCGCCGGATGACATCGCCGGTGAAGTCAATGATATGCCGCCGGATGACATCGCCGATGAAGTTAATGATATGCCACCAGATGATAATTGTGGTTCGAATTTGGATAGGCTGCACGATGACAATGCGGATCAGATGCTTTGTGATGTAGAAAAGAACTATGATGAGAGAGAGTATATTAAATTCCGAGACTTGATGGAGGACTCAGAGAAACCTTTGTTCACGTGCTGCAGGTCAAAGTACACGAAGTTGTTAGCTGTGCTTGAACTGTTGAAATTTAAGGCAAGCAACAGTTGGTCCAACGAGAGTTTCACGGCGCTGCTAGGTCTTTTAGCGGACATGCTTCCAGAGAGAAATGAGTTGCCTAAAACCACGTATAAAGCCAAGAAGGTTCTTTGTCCATTGAGAATAGAAACAGAAAGAATACATGTATGTCCGAACGACTGTATCCTCTACCATAAAGAGTATACAAACATGCATGTCTGTCCGGTGTGCAACGCATCCCGATACGAACGTAACAATCAATCAGATGATGATGGCGAGGAAAAAGAGGTGAAGAAAGGACCTCCTGCAAAGGTGGCATGATATCTTCCTATAATTCTCCGTTTGAAGCGGTTTTTTGCGATATGAAGCGAAAGTATATTTTGCTGTCGATACTTATCCAAGGGACAAAGCAACCTAGGAATGATATTGATGTGTACCTAGCACCATTGTATTCCTACGTAGCATGTACCCGTTTGATAGGTTCATGGGAATTATCAAGTCCTATGTATGGAATCGATCTCGGCCAGAGGGCAACATCGTCGAAGGTTATTCAAGCGAAGAGGTCATTGAGTTTTGTGTCGATTATATGGCTCAGATTCAATTGATAGGTGTGCCTCAATCTCGTCATGAGGGGAGGCTCAAGGGTATCGGAACTATCGGAAGGAAAACAATCACTCCAGATATGGACGCGTATGCTCAAGCCTATTTCACGGTCTTGCAACACATGACTAAAGTGGCCCCTTATGTCGATCAGCACAAGGATGTGCTTCGGCAACAGAATCCAGAGCGGCAGGATGTTTGGATCATGAGACAACACAACAGTCGGTTCAACCAATGGTTGAAGGAGCAAATTGCTAGGAGCTCGTCAAGTGAGATGCTGACATGGTTGGCAAAAGGGCCAACATTTACAGTTGTGATATGGCAAGGATATGACATAAATGGGTACACATTCTATACACAGGCTCAAGATGTAAAGAGTACTAACCAGAATAGTGGTGTCCGAATAGATGCGTTCAGTACCAATGGGTTGAGAAACTCGTACTCTAGGTTCATAGAAGAGATTTGGGAGCTCGACTACGTGGTTTTCAAGATCCCTTTATTTCGCTGCCGTTGGGTGCATCTCTTACAGGTGTAGGTTGACAAGTACGGTGTCACTACCGTGGACCTCCAACGTGTCGGGTACAAAGACGAACCATTCGTACTCGTCAACCAAGTTGTTCAAGTTTTCTACGTAACCGACCCGGCAAATAAGAAACGACATGTAGTTCTTCATGGAAAAAGGAGAATTGTCGGAGTAGAGAATGTAGTGGACGAGGAAGAATACAATCAATTTGACGAGTTACCTCCTTTTGGAAATGGCATAAGGGTCGACAACGAACAACGTGACGAAACTAGTTACGTACGCATTGATCATCATGAAGGGATAATTTTTAAAGGAAATAAGCAAGTGGAATGAGAATGTGCGACATATATGTGGGCATTTGCATTTATGTATATAACAATGAATGTATGTGATGTATATGTGAATTGGCATTTATGTATACAACAATACATGTGTGTGATGTATTTGTGAATTTGCATTTATGTATATGTGAAAATATGTGATATATAGGTAAATTTTGAGAATAAGTCATACAAATGTATCTCTATGTTCATTGGGTTGTTGTAAAGAAATACTATGTGAGATTTTATTGAATGCTGGTTGGTGTAGTTATATTAATAACTACAGCCAGGGGGCAAAGGCTTATCACAGACGGTTCTTAGTTTAGAACCGTCTGTGATATTGATATCACAGACGATTCTTAAATAGAACCGTCTGTAATAAGCCTTTATATATAACCCTTGCTAGGGTTTTGCGCGTACATTGTTGTTATTAGCAATACCAACCAAGCACACTCCCGATCGAGCCTGTCGCCACCACCGTCCCCTGAGCCCGTCGCTGGCTGCCTTCGGTCCCCGAGCCATCGTTGGCCGCTTCCGTCCCCCCGAGGCCGTCGCCGTCACCCGAGCCCATCGCCGCCGCCTCCGCCGAGCCCCGAGCCCATCGCCGTCCCAGGGCCGTCCGCCGACCGCCTCAGTCCCCCGAGCTGCCGCCGGTCGCCTCAGTTGAGCCCCGAGCCCGTCGCGTCCCCAAGCCCGCCGCCGTCCTCCTCCCTCGGGTCCGTTGCCAGCCGCCTCCATCCCTCGAGCCCGTTGCCGTCCGCCTCCATCGATGCTCGAGCCCGTTGGCCGCCTCCATCCACGCTCGAGCTCCTCTAACATCGCCAGAATCCCCTCGGTGAGTCCATCTTCAATTTTGGTTATTTAGATGCAGTTGAGATGTCCATTTGTGTTATTGTTGTAAGTAATGTTGTATATCTAAGTTTATTGTTGTAAGTAATGTTGTATATCTAAGTAATGACCATCGATCTGTAAGTAATGTTGTAATCTAGGAAAGAATATGCTCTTGAAAATAATGCTTTTACTTAGCAGAGCCCTGGGAATGTATATGTATATATATGTTGCTAATGAACATAGATATGTACATGTATACTTGAATACATGTATACATATATTGTTGTTGTTTCATAAATCTTATTGTTGTTAAATCTTACTGTTATGTATATGTATGTAAATATTGCTAACGAACATAGATATGTACATGTATACTTGAATACATGTATACATATATTGTCGTTGTTTCATAAATCTTATTGTTGTTAAATCTTACTGTTATGTATATGTATATATATGTTGCTAATGAACATAGATATGTATATGTATACTTGAATATATGTATACATATATTGGAATTAAATTTAAGTATGTGCTTATACTGCACTATTTATGTATATGCTACATTGTGCTTACTTTTCATATATGAGAAGGCCAACATGTCATCCGCGCATTCTTCAACATCATCGCCGGATGCGTCTGCTCCAAAATCAACGCGCAAAGGAAGAGGACTATCGAAAAAGCCTAAGGGCCGATTTACCATCACAGAAGTTGATAGATTTGGGACCCCTCTCCTTCCTCGCTAAGCAGCGGGCGCATTTCAAAGAACGATCGGAATAGTTGCACGAGAACGAATTGAGATCACATTCGATTCGTGGAAGAACGTGAGTGAGACTCGAAAATGTGAGCTGCCGACATAGATTTTTGTATCGTTCGAGATCCTAGAAGAACACCACGACTCTATGCAACAACATGCCTTGCTAGCGGCGTGCAAAGCATGGAAGAACTTCAAGAGCGTGCTTGTCAAGCAGTATGTGGAGAAGGATCTAACACCGTTTGATAAGTACCCATTCCTGGAACCACAATGGGAAGAGTTTAAGGCGACGAAGACGACCGAAGCTTTCAGAAGTGCAAGTGCGGCGCACAAGGCCCTCTAGGCAAAAAACACACACCCCTACAGACTCGGCACAGCTGGGTATACGGGTAAAATCCCGCAGTGGAGGCAGGACGATGAACAGGCAATCCTGCGGGACACCACCCCGCCATTTGCTACGATCCCGGATGAGCGCGCTCGAAATTGGATTAGAGCGAGGTCATCTACCACGACGTCGGGGGACATCTCCTTACGGAACCCTGCAGACCAGGAAGTGTCCCACCGCCTGGTAAGATATCAACTACGTATATTGTAATTACTCCACAACTTCGTATGAAGTGAAATGACATGTCGGGCTCTTGCAGGATACACTGAGTGTCGAATCTTCCTAGGGATCATTCCAGTCAACTAGGGAGAAAGATATACTCTCTTCAGCACTGGGAAATAAGGAGCACCCAGGTCGTACGAGAGGCCTGGATTTATGTTCCTTGGAAACAAGGTTTCTCAGATAACTCCGAATTGTATCGGAGTAGGAAGAGAAATAAAGCCAAGCGTGATGCACGGCTACGAGAGGAGATCAAGGTATCTCTTAGAGAGGAGATTGCTGATTACGTCAAAGATGAGGTGCGAAGATTTAAAGAAGAAAATCAGCAGGCTACCGCCGCCGCCGCTCCTGTGCTAGCCCCCGAGTAGCTGCGCGTCCTACGACAGAAAGCGAGGCTAGATTTCCTATGGACGACATCCTGGAGCCTACGAAGTGCAAGCTTCAAGTGAGATATGCCTCTGTTGCCTTGTCGCTGCTTGGAGCCTAGCATATCCGTCTGCTCAAGGGGTCATGGTGCACCGTGAACCTTTAGCGTCAGGTTTCGAAAAAGTGGCAGTGGATGGTGTACACGCCAATTTCGAGGTCGTCCCGCTACCGAAGCCCCCAACGACGAGATCGTGACTCTAAGGCAAGCCATTGAAACCTTCATGCAGTGGCCCAAAAGCGACATCTGTCTGGAGGCTTCTTCACCGGTCATCCAAAGAGCTCGTGTGTGTATATATAGACACATGATGACTGAAGCTAGATCATCCAAATCATCGGTTGGTTTCTTGGACTCACACTTGGTCGCCATGCATACCATTAATGAGGATACACCCTTCGTCGAGAGGTACATTGCAGCAACACTGGTGGCTTACCACGATAATGAATATGTACTTATGCCCTACAATTAGGAGTTTTATTGGATTTTAATAGTAATTGTACCAAAATAGAATAAGGTAATATATCTTGATTCCCTATGTAAGAATAAAACTGACTACACAGTTGTCAGCCAAGTAATTAATAGGTAAGTATATTTTCTCCATACATACCTATATTGTACTCTTTCTTTTCTTCCGAATGACTAAGATCAACTTTTTCGAATCACGTAGGGCGTTCGCGATGAACGTTGCAATGGCAGGTGTCTCGACACAAGGGGCCAAAGGCCTGACACATGTTCGAAAATTTAAGGTATTCACTATTATACATTAATTAATCCTATACAACAGTTGGTAGTAATGCCTCTTGAATTAATAAATTCCATTTTTTGCAGTGCCACCAGCAGTCGCCGGGAAACACGTGTGGATTCTACGTTTGCCACCATATGAAACTACTCCTCGATTCCTCGAGGATCACCAATTTTAAGGTTTGTCAATCTTCCCATAATTACTTCATACTTATCAGGTTTTATATATATGCACATTGATATTCCTATAGACAGGCTGCGTCCATCCCGTCAACTACATTGCAACAGCCCGACCTTTCACAAATTCGAGGAGAGTGCGCATACTTTTTGCTGGTTAAAGTCATAAACTCAGATGGAGAGTTCCACAACGTACACTGATTTTTTATTGCTCTTATCACTCCAGAATAGAGGTCTCGCGAAAGGAACAGTCCATAATTAACGAACTTGTCAGGCTGCACAAGCAATACTTGGATGGCAATCATGCACCATCCAAGTATTGCTTGTGCAGCCTGACAAGTTCGTTGATTATGGATCTGTTCCTTTCGCGAGACCTTAATTCCGAAGTGATAGAGCAATAAAAAAAATGCAATGTTACCATCTAAATGCAAATGCAATGTAGATCTTTTGTAATTGTGTATTTGTTAATGGACATTTTATTTTATTTCAATTAATTGATTTGCGAAATGGATGTTTTATGTTTGTGAAATGAAGTGTGATGTGAATTGGATATTTTATATTTGTGAAATGAATTGAGATGTGAATTGGATGTTTTATGTTTGTGAAATGAATAAGATGTGAATTGTATGTATACATGTACATGTTGATCTGCTTGTTTCAGAGGGTATGGCAAGCATTTCTTGAGGCTAGCCAATAAACAGAAATAGATTTAGGGGTAGAAAAGAATAACACAGACGGTTTGTAACTAAAAACCGTCTGTGATAGTTAATAATCACTGATGGTTTGTAAGTAAAAACCGTCTGTGATAGGTAAATATCACAGACGGTTTGAAACTAAAAACCGTCTGTGATAGCTGATATTCACAGACGATTTTTAGTTACAAACTGTTTATGACATTTACACCATAGACGGTTTAAAAATCGTCTGTGATAATCTTCGATTATCACTGATCTATAAATTCAGACGGTTTAGAAAACCGTCTGTGATAACGTTTTTGAACTGTTTGTAATACGATTTTCTACAGTAGGGAGGGGATCGTGGGCGACGGAGGTGGTCGTGCCGAGGCCACGGGTGGACTGAGGGGCGGCGTTCGCCGGGTACGTGAGGTGGCGGCGCGCCGTGACGATGCGCGCGCGCTTCTTCCTGGAGCACTACTACTACGGCAAGTCCTAGTCGATCGAGGCTTGGAGTCACTGTGTGCGATACGTCTGGTTGCATCACTGATTTGCATATATGTCAGATAGAGTTTTGTTCTAGCTTCTTTAATTTTCCCTTTCAGCTTCTTGCATCAATCCATGCATATCCGTTGGAGTTAGGTAGTAACAAATGGAGATTGCTAAATCACACAATCAATCTTGCAGGTCAAACTTAAACACTCATATTCCAGGCAAAAGGACAGTTGGTTTACATATCTTTAATTAGGGCTTGATCGAGAGATCAAACATTGCAGAATATCTAACAACACGTACACCACCTTAATCGTCTTGCTGTGCTGCTCTCCGGTTGTGCAATGTTGCCAGATACTTTTTCCTGAAATCGTGCCACCATTGAAATGGGGAAAAGGAAACGAGAATCTGTGTAAATTCTTGTCAAACCTACTGAATTGAATCAACTAAAATTTGGGAATATATAGACGATGGCATATAGTTGCAGTACCTTGCCGGGAGATGATCGTGAGGACGGTTATAAGCGGTCCAGTCTGGGCTGCCTGAAAAGAGGCGCATTGCCTGCATGTAATACCCAAACAAACCCACATGTAATACCCAAACAAACCCAAAGGCCAATCATCAATTCACCGTTTACGTACTGAACAGAAGAAAAAAAAAGGATCAAATAGAATGCAAACGAAGACCTTGTCCTGATCATGGCTAGAGTGAAAAGTGCTAATTGAAACTGGTATTTTGTCAGTTTGCTGACCAACTAGAGACCTGGTTTAAGATTCACGTTTACTTTAGTTCATCATACCTATGATCATGTCCTCCTAGCAAAATTTTTTTTGCTCATCTAAAAGATAATTTACTTGTGAAGCAGCACGTAGTGTGGTCAAGTAGTGTAGATAATTTAAGATTCACGTTTACTTTAAATCTTTTTTTTTAGGGATGTTTATATGAGATATTTTTTTTGGAGGGGTACTTATATGAGTAGATCCGTTGGATAGAGATCTAACGCTCTTAGATTATCTGACTATTTTTGTCTTAAAAAATAGTCGAATGTCCTATAACACTTTCCGAGAAAGAAATATGAGATCAATAGACATGCAAGTTTAGCTTGGCATAGCGCACCTTTATGTAGTTGTTGTTGTCTAGCGTGAAACGATGATAAATCCCAGCCGGTACGACGATAAGCCCTCCTTTTCTCACTGACACCCTGACCCACCGGTCATCTTCATCTCTCACATCGAAGTACCCTTCATGAAAACGACAAGGTGAACTTCACAAATTCCAACTGCAATCGTTAAAGCCATAGAAGACATATACTAGGGATAATAGAACGTAAAACAATCAAGTGAATTCTAGCACATACCGCTACCCTCGAGACAAAAGCGAGCTTCCTCATCGGTGTGGAGATGTTCTTCAAAGAATCTCTTGATCATCGCCTCATAGTTTGGCATCTTCTCTGGGGTCAATTCAACAATGTCCTAAACAGCATATAATATATGTATTACATATATATCATCCATATGCATCAGGCCAGTGGCGAAGTTAGAATTTAGTTATGCCTCGGGCTCAATGGTAGAATAATCTAGGTTATCTGAACTGGACCATAAAAATATTACCCAGATAAGACTGAATTTACCTGAACTATACACTAGATATTTTTCCACACTCTGAGCTAAAACATATCCTGTCCGGGGTGTGGCTCCGCTCCTGCATCAGCCCGTGAGATAGGTTTGTTTTAAATTAACTACCAATAGGTGATGGAGTTAAACAAATACAACGTGATGTTCACCAACATTTCCAAGATCTGAGAGGATGGTTTTGAGAAAAAAAGAATGACCAATAAACAGAGGCACAACAAGCACGAGTAGTTGTGTGTCAAGATGTCGATCCCCGGCACAAGCCTAACAAAGTTGCCATGTCATTTCACAATTCAGGATGCTACATATGAATCGCGAGAAATTTAAGCTTTCTTTCGAGAAGGCGTAGACTACGATTTCTCATCCGCCTTCATCTTGACAGACCGATTTCAAATCGAAATGCCAAATCCCTGTGTTTCCCAAACAATAATCTAAGCTGCTTTGTTATATATAAATCGACTTTGGAAGACCGAGTGACTAACCATGTGCAAGTAGCCCCTTTGTTCACGCATTATCTTCAGGTTCTCATCATGCTCATGGTTATCTGCGTCTAGTCGCGACGCAACGATTCCGAGGTCTGCATATGTACGTGAGAAGAAAATAGTAAAAAATAAACGACATGCCATTTTGGAACGGCGAACTTTGTGAAACCGAACATAACAAAAAGAATTCAATACATATGCAAATACCAAGTAGTTTTGCAGGAGGAACAGTATCGTTAGACTGATGGTGATGGGGAAGCCTCTGGTCTTCCTCGGCGTCGTCGTCCATGTACCATGCTTGCAGAACTTCGCCCACACCATCCTGTCAATATACAGCAAGATGTAATAAGGGTATATGCACGTTTGTCATTAGCTCAGATCTGCTTCGATCATAGCTAGAAGAAATTAAAGGGAACATGAAGTTGATTCAAGCAGATCGGCTGCGGTTACACGAGCTACACTGTCGTGCAGTAGATTATTGACTGTTGTATAAAAAAAAATCTACCCTTGAGATTATTGACTGTTGTAATATTGTAGCGACAGTACTGCAATGGTGTATGAATGCACTATATCTATGCACACTGTGGCGATACTAGGCCTGTTCGACTGGGCAAAGCCGGACGGCTTTTGACTTTTGCTACAATACCTAACTTTCAAACGGAGTATTTTCTCAAGACGAGGTCTACAAGTTAAACGTAGTACACGTTAAAAACCTAACATCTGTACCTGCCAAAATCGTAAGTGAGTATCGGTCTCTCCGTAATCTGTATCATAAACAGCCAAAATTCAAAAATTTCAGCCAAAAGTCATAAGCCGCAGCAAAAAAAAAAAAAAAAACAGCAATGGGAATTGATATTCAAGTTGACCAGATGTTATGTGACCTATGATCGGACGGTATTGAAGGTGTACGTCCCGTTGTAGACTACCACGACTGCAGCCGATCCGCTTCCTATGAGAGCTAGATGGCACACACCAATCTCAAAAATGCCTAAAGAGATTGTAAAAACCTGTGATTTACCTGCGTGCCACCGGCGATGTCGCCATGAAAGGAGGCGATGCTAGAGAGGCCCAAGCCTTGGGCAAACGGCAGCTCGTCAGGAACAATGCTCTCAAGCTTGCTCGGGTCGTCGTCGTTGCTACTGCCACTGCACACCTCTCTTGGCTCCCACACTAGAAGGGCTAGGAAAACGAGATAAGCGAGGAGCAGCCTCTTGAGCACCATTTCTTCTAGTTCTAGGTCTCTCCTTTGGATATCTACTATGCGAAACAACTTAGAAGCGGTAGCCATATATAGAGAGAACTCGATTGACGAGACGTGCACTACGAGGTCTGTTGTGATAATCTTGTTGTATAATAATTAGTGTCACGTTAAGTTTGCTTAGGTGCCAAGTGTTAGAAATGTAGATAATATTTTAATTTCAGATTTTACTAGGAGGTAAGTATCACAAATAACTAGTGATGCATAAATCAATACTAACAGTAGACAACTTATTATACTTTAGAATATATGCAGAAACATAATTTAAATAAGTCGATTGTTCACAGAATCGACTTATAGTTGGGTCTAGTGAAGGACATAAAGCAGTGTGGAACGTAGGTGAAGCAACGAAGCGAGCGTCGTGTGGATGTGTACTACCCTGAAACCTTATTGCCGTCCCCGTGCAGGTCTTCATGCCAGCAATGGCTCGGAGATACCACTCTCCTTCTTCACGATGCACGTCGAAAAGAAGAGTCGATGAGATTCAGATGGCGCAACACTACAGCATAGGTTTCCAGGAGGAAGGAAAAGAAATGGAGGCAGTGATACTTGGCCCTATGCTCTAGACCCACTAGTAACTGACACATTTAATTAGGCATTTACCCACTAGTAACCGCCTGTCATTAACACACAATAAAGCCTCAAATTCAAACGTAGAGAGAGATGCATGGTTGGGCAAAAATAAGGTAAATTTGGTCTGTCAAGTGGCACGCCACGTCACGGCACAGTTGTACGTCATAAGTCATGAGTCATGTGATTTTCCACATGAAAATAAGTGAATACGCGTGTGCGTTTAGCCAAAGCTCTCCTCATGCCATTCTTATCCATGTGTCATATGTTTCAAGGAGTGACAAGGACTCCATCTTATAAATTGGTTTCTTTGACCTTGCCTTAGCAATATGATACTAAACCATGCATGTTTTGAAATTATAAAAAATAGGCCTCACTCACATGGGCCTATTTCTAACAATCCCCCACCAATTCCAAAGTAAGAAGCAAAAAGCTGTCAAAGATATTGTGTTGAAGTATTGTTAATATACTGGTTTTTTAGTGTAAGTCCCGTATGTGTTGAACTTGCACCTAGAATGATAAGATTCATCTTCTTACAACTGATGAATGAGCTATGCCTTAAATTCATAACTTTTCTGATCGGACTTCACTTGATATCTCAACTGATACTAGGCTGCCAATGAACCACGTCTAAATGGAGCATTATATGGTCATGCTCCCTTATCCACTCATGAGCTTTCTAGAGAATGCACCATTCTTATGAACTGTGACCACATAATTAGGCTCAAATAGGTGTACTCTTTCTAGGTATCCTATAGACTAATACCTTTTCCTTGATTTTATGCCAATTTTCCATACAGTCGAGAGTACCTTGTCTATTAGAACATAGGTACAATGAATATATACTCTCTTGTTACAATATCAACTTGTTTTTTCATTGGCTAAGTTACGGGATCTCCAATCAAGAAGGCATGGGGTTACCATTGTGATGTAACTAAAATGGGTCTCATTCTCATGTCCACAGTTGCAACAAAAATCGCTTTCTATGCTAACCTCTTTGTAAAAGGTTCTGCCAGATTTTTCTCAGTGTGCATATAATTCATAGCAATCACTTCGAAGTTCCTCAATTTTATGATAGATTTAAGCCTACGCTTCACATGTCAGGAAGACTTCATATTATCCTTAGTACTTGTGACTTTAGCCAACACTATTTAATTATCATAGTACATCAGAATTACTGGTATTGGTTTCTCAACTAATGGCAAGTCTAACATAAGCTCTCTCAGACATTCAGTCTCAGTAGTGGCCGTTGTCAAGTGCTACAAGTTCTGCTTGCATGGTTGACCTCGTCAATATGGTCTATTTGCACGACTTCCATAAAACTGCAGCACCAGCTAAAGTATATACACAACAATTTATAGTTTTGATCTCATCCACATTAGAGATCTAATTGGAGACAATGTGTCCTTTTAATACAGAAGGATATCCACTATAATGAATTCTAAAAGATGTTGTGCCTCTCAAGTAATGCAACACTATTTCAAGTGTCTCCCAGTGATCATCTCTTAGGTTAGAAGTGAACTGACTTAATTTGCTCATAGTAAATGAAATATCAGGTCTTGTAGCACCAGGTAAATACATGAGTGACCCAAAAATGTATAAATATCTCAATTGATCTTTCCTAACCCTTGGTTCTTTTGAAACTTAATGCTCGTATCATAGGGCATTGAAAAAACTTTGCAATTTTCAAAACCAATCCGACTCAATATTTTCTCGGCATAATGGAATTGGTTCAAAGAGATCACATCTTCATTCTTGATTAATTTAATATTCAGAATGACATCTGCCTCTCCCAAGTCTTTTATATCAAAGCATTGAAATAAGAAAGGTTTGATCTCGTCAATTACAACAGTGATTGTTCTAAATATAAGTATGTCATCTAGATACAGATACAAGATCACTCATTGACCCCCACCATAATGGTAATATACATATTTATCAACTTCATTCACAACAAAGCCAACGGATATCAAAGTTTTATAAAACTTCTCATGCCACTGTTTAGGTGCTTGCTTTAGGCCATACAAGGATTTCAATAATCTTCATACCTTATTTTCCTATTCAGAAATCACAAAACCGACATTATTCATGCAATTTTTTGCCGGTTTGCTAATGGTAAAATTTAAATGCATGAAACAAGTGCAAAATAGTAAAGATTGATTTTAACTGTTCAAAAGATAATTTAATTAGTTTCCTAGATATTTTTTTAGCATTTCTAGGCTACACATATACTTGGGACCATGTGGCCAAGAGCACTTGAGACCTCGTGCCCAAGAACGCCTAGAACCATGACTATGTATTTTTAGCAATTTTCTAAATTACCAAAAAGCCCATAATTAAGTGCCCACCAAAAATTATACCAGGAAAGTAAAACCATAAAATATGACGCTTTCGAAAAGTACTAAGTCTAAGATTTCACAATTTTATGGAAGCTCATATGCCTAAAAACCATGTTTCTAAGATTAATTATGGTTATAATAGAAAATTACCTAATTAATTAACTAATTTCCTTAAACCTTTAGGGTTAAAATGCAAGAAACCTTATAATATTGAATCTGGTAAAAGCAAGGGCATGGCCCGACCATAGCCTGTCGGCCCAGCTTGGATTGCCCTAAGAGGCCACTGCATCTAGGGTTCCCTTATCCCTTGTAACGCCCCCGTTTCTGGGAAAAACAGGGGCGTCGCTGATCCGCAAACACCCAGGATGTTGATTGCGGACTGAACGAATATCACGCCTACTTACGAACATTTAAGAATAGTTAGTTTAATTGAAATAGGACCTAACAGTCAATTTTAACAATAAAGTGGGCGTGCAGGCCCAAATGTACTTACATACAGAAGAATCGCAGAACACACCACAGGAAAGCCTGAGTGCGGTCGCAACCCTAACACGAAATCTTGATTCACCTTCTTTGCTTCTGGAATCTATGGGGGAAAAAAATTATGCAAGACTGAGTACCAACCACTGTACTTAGCAAGTCACAAGGGAAACCGTAATATGGCTAATTGCACGGATCACCAAGGGAGGGGAATATACTTGTTTTATTAATTTGAGTGGATGCACTTTATTTGCAAACATTTTTGAAAACCAGAACCAAAAACTACTTAAGATCACAGGGGTTTTCTTTTAAAGTTTGATTAACCAACTAACCAGATTAAAACACTTACGAAAACTACTTAAGCCTTGCTGCTAGAATCACCCAAGTGACACAACTCCAATAACCGGGAGCACGGCGTATTCGAATACCATTTTATTGACTCTGCAGAGTTTGCCCAACTTTACCCACACGATTCTTTAACCCTCATGACCCAGTTAAGAAAGCCAGGTCGTTTCACTACTCAATTCTTTATATAGGCTCTACCCGATAGAATCCACTCAGGTCTGGCACATTTAAACTCCCGTCCGCTTTGAGTGGACTCTACCATTGTTAGGTACCCGCATCACGGCATACCTAACCTACTTTCTGTCATCTTATCCCCTGTAGAGTTTCAATCAAGTTGAGCAGCTACTAAACCAATGTTGACAAGTCAACTCCTGTGGTTGAGTGATCACTATGTCATTTGTTCGGCATAAGGGTCTAGTCCTTATATTTTCACAAGGTCCGCAACCTCACTAGGTCCGCGACCTCCAACCTAGGGTAAGCGGTGGGCGTCGACCGTCTCGCGATTCCCTACAACACCCTTACCCTAACTCCTTCTTTAGGGTAAGTGACGGGCGAAGACCATCTCGCGGCTCCTTGTAACACCCTTACCCTAACCTGTGCACGCCGGCATCACCGCCCTAGGGTACGGTGTCCCATACCACCCTACCATAGAGTCGGATTTTTAAATCTACTGGCCCACGGCCACAACCTTAGTAGTGTAAAGATTTGCATGATATAAATAACCTACAATTGTCTAAATAATAATTTAGATATTTCTAGGGCTAACAAGGAAATGCCTGCAAGTTTAGCATGTCATTTATCGGTGGTAGGTGTTATCTAGATATCATGTCATTCTAAACATTTTCATTTTACTCAAACTAGCATTTCACAACTAACAGTAATGAAAATAGCATAATAACATAATTACGCAACATGGGATTCAACATGATTAAGGGCTTGTGACTTGCCTTGCGTTCAAATAGCTTGGCGACTTTGCAAGTTGTGGTCCCTCGGTCTTGACCTCGCACCGAAGTCTTCGAAAACTTCGACGCTAGCGCAAACACACAAAAATAACATAAGTCCGGCTTGAGCCTAATCAAGCGAGGAAAAATAATTTATGAAAAAGGAGTAAAGTGCAATAAATATTCAAATGAGAAGGGTTTTTGAATTTTTGGATTTTTCTGGAGAAGAATTTGGTGGATTGGAGGCCAAAAATGGGTTCAGGGCATCAAAATGAGCAAGGTGATGAAATTTGGGAATTTTTAGGATTTTGGTGATTTTCTAGGATTTATTTAGATTTTCTGGATTTTTGGAAATTGGAAAAATCTCTGGAAAATGCTATGAACGATGTCGGGCCGACCAGCTTCTGTGTGGCCGGAAAGAATTTGGCCCGGCAGCCGACCACTCGGCCCGCGCACGCATACACGCGGCTTGGATGGCCGACACGTGGCTCGGCGGACGACGAAGATGGAGCGAAAACGGGTGGACGAGATGCACTGCGGGGAGAAAGATCAGACGGCAGCGGAGGGAGGGGGTTGGATCGGGTGGCGGCAGAGTGAGGTGTTTAAGGAGATCGGACGGCTGAGAAACAAGACCATCCGACGGCCGATTTCAGACGGCAACAGAGGGAAGGGAGGGCGGAGATGGGGCCACGTCGTTGGGGTTGAGTCATCTTCAACCTCCAGACGACGGCTCGGCCGAGAGACAGAGGCGCGAGCGCCTCTGCTCACCGGCGACGGCGAGAGGGTTGTCGACAGAAAGGGAGAGTACCAGAGGGAAGGTCTTGGGGAGGGGAACCAATTTTGGGGGCTTGGGAGGCAAGGAGATCAACGGAGAGGACAGGCGGCAGAAGGGGAAGCTTCGGCCTCACGGCGGTGCAATGGCACACCGGTGGCTCTCAGGCGAGAATGGGGGTGGTTTGGCGATCTGCAGGGCTTGGGGATCACAAAGGCAGTGGCGGTTTCGGCCGTGGAGCTCCCGGGAAGGCAGCCACGGGAGGAGTCTTCTACCGTGGCGAGCTTCGATCTTTGGGGCTCCACAGGCGCTTACCGGCGGGGTGTTCACCAAAGGGGTTAAGAGATAGCAGAGGTGCTCCGAGCGAAAGGAATCGAGAAATGAAGAGGGAGGGAAGGAGATCGGCTCACGGGGTCATCGGCGGCGGAGGGGCTGATCGGCGGTGGCACTTGCGTTGGGAACTCAATCGGTTGCTCGCGGAGCTTCTGGGGAGCAAGAGGAAGACAATCTTGGGCTCGGCCGGCTTTAAAGGGGCAGAGGAAGGCGGTGGCGTCGGGGCAAGCCGGAGTAGCTCGGGGGAGGGGTTAAATCGCGGTGTGGGTGGCTGCTTGAGTGCAGGCGGGATGGGCGAGGTGATGGGATGGAGAGTGTCGCGTTCGCGTCTGGGTAGTGTCACCACGAGAAAATGTGGGATGGGACGGGAGCGGGTGGTCGGTGAGTGGGCGCAGCGTGGCGCGCGGGGGGGGAGGAGAGGTGGCATGAGGGGCTGGGTGGTCGGGGCGGCGGCCGGGTCAAAGGCGGTTGGGGAACGGCCGGCGACGGCGAGCGCCAGGCGCGGTCTGGGCGCTCACGTGTGCGCGGCGGAGGAAGCGGAAAGGAGGCGCCCACAGAGAGGGATGCGAAGAAATGAGGAAAGGCACCGGGAGAAAGGAAGGCGAAATGCCGGAAAGGGAAGGCGGCTTCCAGGAAAACTTTTCGAAAAAGGAAAGTTTTCAAAAATTCATCCAAAAATCATAAAAATATTTTGAAATTTTCTGGGGTGTTTCAGCCTGCCCCCTTAAGAGAATATCGACCCCGAGATTCACCTAAGGTAAAGAAATGGGCTGGAAACGAAAATTGTTATAGTTCTGATTCTTTTCCCAAGTTGACTTGTCTAGCGAGTGATTCCTTTGCTGAGCCCTGAAAAATCTGATGTTCTTGTTCTTGAACTGCCTCTCTGATGTCTCAAGTATTTGTAGTGGTTCTTCAGGATAGATCGAATCGTTTTGCAAATCAATGTCTGAACTGGTATTTCGTCTGTAGGCTGCCGTAGACATTTCTGAAGCTGTGGTATATGGAACACGTTGTGCATTCTTGCCCAGCCGGGCGGTAGTTGTACTTCATAGACTACCTCCACAACTTTTTCGGTTATTTGAAACGGTCACACATATCTTGGGGCTAATTTACCCTTGAAATCTCTTGACGATTTTGAATGGGGTAACTTTGATGTACACAAAATCTCGAACTTTGAAGCTCATTTTTTTTGTGGTTGTCGGCATAGCTTTTCTATCGGTCTTGTGCAAATTTTGGGTCTGTCTTTGAAAATCTTGACATGGGCTTCTGACTCTTGGGCAAGCTGAGGACCAATAAGTTGACGTTCTCCTGCCTCTGAGTTTAAAGGTGTTCTGCACTTTCCGCCATACAGTTCTTCGAATGGAGTCATCTTGATACTAATTTGGTAGCTGTTGTTGTAGGAAAACTGAGCAAATGGTAGGCCGGTGTTTCAAGCTGTTCCATACACAATAGCGCAAGCTCTCAACATATCTTCTAACATCTGATTTGTTCTTTCTGTCTGTCCATCTGTCTGTGGATGATATGCTGAGTTGAAATTTAGGTCAGTACCCATAACTTCATGTAGTTTCTCCCAGAACTTGGAGGTGAATTGCGCTCCTCTATCTGAGACAATCTTCTTGGGTACTCCATGGAGTGTCACGATTCTAGTTAAATACAACTAGGCGAGTTTATCCTTCCCATATGTTTGCTTGATCGGAAGAAAATGAGTCACCTTGGTCAATATATCAACAATGACCCATATAGCGTCATAATCTTCACGAGTCCTAGGGATTCTGGTGATAAAGTTCATACCGATGCTGTCCCATTTTCAATCGGGAATTGGCAAAGGCTGCAACAATCCCGATGGTTTCTGATGATCTATCTTAATCTGTTGGCAAACACCACACCTTGCTATGTACTCAGCTACTTCTTTCTCCATCGAGTTCCAGCAGTATTTTCTTTCAGGTCTTGGTACATCTTGGTACCTCCTGGATGGATTGGGAATTGAGAGGAGTGAGCCTCAATTAGGATCAAATCCTTCAACTCTCTCTTGTCGGGTATGCAATAGCAACCACGGAAAGTGAGAATCCCATGTTTGTCTTGTCTTCATCTTGAGCTACCTTTATTTAGTCTGTCAGTAGAGGCTGAATTTCTAGTGCTACCATTCAATCTTGTTCTGCCATTATCAGGTTCAGTTGTTGTATATCCTTCTGTAACTCTAGTGGACGTTCGGTTGTATTGGTTTTGCTTTGATGAATCTTCCGGCTAAGGGTGTCGGCAACCACATTTGCCTTGCCTGGGTGGTACTGGAGTTCCACATCATAGTCCTTGATTAATTCTAACTATCTTCGATGCCTCATGTTCGACTCTGGCTGTGTGAACATATATTTCGACTCTTGTGATCAGTGAATATTTTGCAGCGATTTCCCACCAAGTAGTGCCTCCAGATTTTGAGTGAAAGCACTACGGCTGCTAGCTCCAAATCATGTGTTGGATAGTTCTTCTCATGCAGCTTCCACTATCTTGATGCATAGGTAACGACTTTTCTGTCTTGCAGTAGCACGTATCCCTAACCCTGCTTGAAGCATCACAATAGATCTGAAAACTCTTTTTCTGGGTCTGGTAGGATCAAGACCGGTGTTGTCGTTAGTCTGGTCTTCAATAACTGAAAACTCTTTTTGCAGGCATCTGTCCACGTGAAAGGCTTGTCCTTCTTCAACGGCTGGGTGATCGGACGAGGTGTTTTTGAGAATCCTTTTATGGATCGGCGATAATAACTTGTCAATCCAAGAGAACTTCTCACTTCTATCACTGTCTCTGGTTGCTTCCATTTCATGACTGTTTTGATCTTCTCTGGATCAACTTTGACTCCATCTTTTGATATAATGTGTCCCAAGAAAGCAACTTCTTTCATCCAAAAAATTGCATTTATCAAACTTGGCATACAACTGGTGCTCTCTCAGTCTTGTCAATACCATATGCAGACGCTGCTTGTTTTCTTCTTCTCTCTTGGAGTAAATCAAAATATTGTCCACAAAGGCCATCACGAATCGGTCCAATTGGTCCATATGCACCAGGTTCATAAGATTCATGAAATATGCTGGCGTATTGGTTAAACCAAAGGGCACAACCGTGAATTCATACAATCCATATATGGTGATGAAAGCAGTCTTCTCTCGATCTTGCTCTTGGATCTTGAGTTGGTGATAACCTGAGCATAGATCGATCTTGGAAAACACCTTGACTCCTTTGAGTTGGTCGAACAAGTCATCGATTCTTGGTAACGGATACTTGTTTTTGATGATGACAACATTCAACCCTCTGTATTCAACACACATCCTCAGTTCTCCATTTTTCTTCTTTACAAACAATACTGGTGCCGACCAAAGCGAAATACTTGGTCAAATAAACTCTTTTTCATGCAACACATCTAACTTCCTCTTGAGTTCTTTCAATTCACTGGCTGACATCCTGTACTGGTGTTTGGCAATTGGCTTGGTGCCTAGAATTAACTTTATTACAAAATGACCTTCCCATCCATTACACTTTACACAGATGGTCTGCATACACCTTCATAGTTTTGCCACAAGCATTAGCTAAAGTAATTTACAGGCAACTATTCAGTTCTTCCAACTAGCTTACAAAAAGAGGGGAGACCAAAAAGGACATCACTCCATTCCTTATTCTGCATAGCTCATATTTTCTTGACAGTCTGCTTTGTTTTTATTTTTCATGTCATTCCTCCAAGTAGATTTGTTTCTTCCTCTATTCTGGTCTTCTTAGGGGAAGATTCTTCTTCTTCCATTGGTGGCTGGCGTGATGTTGATGTCTGCCTCTTTGCTTGCTTTCTGGCTTCTTCTGCGGGTAAGGACTTCAGTGGGCATGGTGACGATAATGCCCATCTTGCTCGCAGTGAAAACAAGCTGTTTGTGCCAATGGTGTAGACTTCTTTCGTTTCACCAGCTTTGTATATCCTGATTTCTCTTCTTCTATCTGGAGGACTCGATCGACCAAGCATAATAGGTTTGAAAAATTTATGGCTTGAAGACGTTGCCTCACATTGGGTTGTAGACCTTTCATAAAGCACCACATCCTTTTTGCTTCGGTGTTAGTTTCCTCTTGAGCAAATTGGGACAACTGGTGGAATTGTTGTAGATATTCTGTGATTGAGTTCTCTCCTTGTTGAAGGTTAAGAAAATCCTGATATTTTCTTGTGATGTAATGTAGGCTGTACGGAATCTCTTCACAAAGTCCTCCCGTGTAATATCTTCCTTCTTTGGGTGTATCCATTTGATAGCATTCCACCAAGCAATTGCGGGTTCTGACAGCTAATAGGTGGCGAAAAGAACTTTCTCCTTGTTTGTGCACTGGATAGTATCCACTCTTTTCTCGATGGTCTGTAACCAGTCATCTGCATTCAGCGGCTCTGTTGTTGAAGGGAATTTTGGTGGCTGGGTTTTTAGGAAAGCTGTGAACTTCAATACGGTTGCACTTGATGCTGACATTGATTCTTCGGGTGACACCTTGACGATGAATGGTGGCGGCAGCTCTCCTTGTTTCTCTGACATCTGAACTTGTCCTTGTCTGCCTTCAGTCTGATCAATCTTCATGGTGACTTGGACTCCCTTCATACTGAACTGCTCAATCTTCTATCTGTCCAGTGGCATTTTGCAACCAAGATTTTGGAATCAGTTCTGTAACATTTTGGGCTTAGCAAGGGAAAGTAAGACTGAAGCAAGAACGAGGGCAGGAAAGAGCGAGAAAGAAATAGGTTAAAGCGAAACTAAACGGTCTCCTTGATTGCACTCCCTTCACTTACAGCTTCCAGGGAGGTAATCTAGCTTACTAGTGGCAATCAAAGGTTCACATTTAATTTCTTCGGAGATTCAGAGTGAATATAGGAAAGAATTCAGACGAAAAGGGGTAGAAGCAGAAATTGTTAACATATTCTTTATTTAAAACCAGAAAATTAGTGTTGCACAAATTGCTCATATAGTAGCCTAACGGCTAATAATGCAATTTGGCTAGTAGTACAATCAGAAAAGTTCGTCTACTCAAATGGCTTTACCCGCATCATCAAGGAAATCAAACGGGTATTGCTAACTACTTGAGCGGTGACCTTACAACTTTTCAAAAGGAAAAGTTTAGGTCGGGGCATTACAACTACTTCTTCAAAGGTTAGACCCCGTTCTTGGTGGCCAAAGCTTATAGGCAGAAATTAGTCTAAACGGCTACACATATTTTTAGAATTTTCTCAAAACCAAAAGAAAAACTTTTAATGCATGTCTAAAGAGAGATGAGATAGACATAGGAAAGATGAGATATCAATATTACTTATGATTTTCGCAATCCGTTTATATAAGGAAATAAAATTTTGTAAAACCGTATTTCCTAACAAAACCAAACCTACACTTAGGGTTACAACCTACAGTCAAGCCTGCTCTGATACCATTCTTTTGTAACACCCCTGTTTCTGGGGAAAACAGGGGCGTCACTGATCCGCAACCACCCAGGATGTTGATTGCGGACTGAACGAATATCATGCCTACTTACGAACATTTAAGAAGAGTTAGTTTAATTGAAATAGGTCCTAACAGTCAATTTTAACAATAAAGTGGGCGTGCAGGCCCAAATGTACTTACATACAGAAGAATCGCAGAACACACCACAGGAAAGCCTGAGTGCGGTCGCAACCCTAACACGAAATCTTGATTCACCTTCTTTGCTTCTGGAATCTGCGGGGGAAAAACCTATGCAAGACTGAGTACCAACCACTGTACTCAGCAAGTTACAAGGGAAACCGTAATATATCTAATTGCACGGATCACCAAGGGAGGGGAATATACTTGTTTTATTAATTTGAGTGGATGCACTTTATTTGCAAATATTTTTGAAAACCAGAACCAAAAACTACTCCTTAAGATCACAGGGGTTTTCTTTTAAAGTTTGATTAACCAACTAACCAGATTAAAACACTTACAAAAACTACTTAAGCCTTGCTGCTGGAATCACCCAAGTGACACAACTTCAATAACCGGGAGCACGACGTATTCGAATACCATTTTATTGACTCAGCAGAGTTTGCCCAACTTTACCCACATGATTCCTTAACCCTCATGACCGAGTTAAGAAAGCCAGGTCGTTTCACTACTCAATTCTTTATATAGGCTCTACCCGGTAGAATCCACTCATGTCTGGCACATTTAAACTCCCATCTGCTTTGAGTGGACTCTACCGTTGTTAGGTACCCGCATCACAGCATACCTAACCTACTTCTTGTCGTCTTATCCCTTGTAGAGTTTCAATCGAGTTGAGCAGCTACTAAACCAATGTTGACAAGTCAACTCCTGTGGTTGAGCGATCACTATGTCATTTGTTCGGCATAAGGGTCTAGTCCTTATATTTTCACGAGGTCCGCAATCTCACCAGGTCCGCGACCTCCAACCTAGGGTAAACGGTGGGTGTCGACCGTCTCGCGGTTCCCCACAACACCCTTACCCTAACTCCTTCTTTAGGGTAAGTGATGGGCGAAGACCATCTCGCGGCTCCTCACAACACCCTTACCCTAACCTGTGCACGCCGGCATCACCGCCCTAGGGTA
Source organism: Bonia amplexicaulis (assembly GCA_036346245.1). NCBI lineage: Eukaryota > Viridiplantae > Streptophyta > Magnoliopsida > Poales > Poaceae > Bonia > Bonia amplexicaulis. Next base: position 10,886,161 of record CM070744.1, on the reverse strand, counting down.
CGGTGTCCCATACCACCCTACCCTAGAGTCGGGTTTTTAAATCTACTGGCCCACGGCCACAACCTTAGTAGTGTAAAGATTTGCATGATATAAATAACCTACAATTGTCTAAATAATAATTTAGATATTTCTAGGGCTAACAAGGAAATGGCTTCAAGTTCAGCATAGCATTTATCGGTGGCAGGTGTTATCTAGATATCATGTCATTCTAAACATTTTCATTTTACTCAAACTAGCATTTCACAACTAACAGTAATGAAAATAGCATAATAACATAATTAGGCAACATGGGATTCAATATGATTAAGGGCTTGTGACTTGCCTTGCGTTCAAATAGCTCGGCGACTTTGCAAGTTGTGGTCCCTCGGTCTTGACCTCGCACCGAAGTCTTCGAAAACTTCGACGCTAGCGCAAATACACAAAAATAACATAAGTCCGGCTTGAGCCTAATTAAGCGAGGAAAAATAATTTATGAAAAAGGAGTAAAGTGCAATAAATATTCAAATGAGAAGGGTTTTTGAATTTTTTTGATTTTTCTGGAGAAGAATTTGGTGGATTGGAGGCCAAAAATGGGTTCACGGCATCAAAATGAGCAAGGTGATGAAATTTGGGAATTTTTGGGATTTTCAGTGATTTTCTAGGATTTATTTAGATTTTTTGGATTTTTGGAAATTGGAAAAATCTCTGGAAAATGCTATGAACAGTGTCGGGCCGACCCAGCGCTACATCGCGGCCCGGGAAAGAATTTGGCCCGAGCGGCCGACGCAGAGGCGGCCGACGCGAAGCGGCAGCCGACCGGCTCGGCCACGCACGCTGCCCATACGCAGCTTGGATGGCCGACGCGTGGCTCGGCGGACGGCGAAGATGGAGCGGAAGCAGGCGACGGGATGCGCTGCGGGGAGAAATATCGGACGACAGCGGAGGGAGGGGGGTTGGATCGGGCGGCGGCGGAGAGAGGTGTTTAAGGAGATCGGACGGCTGAGAAACAAGACCATTCGACGGCCGGTTTCAGACGGCAATAGAGGGAAAGGAGGGCGGAGATGGGGCTACGTCGCTGGGGTGGAGTCATCTTCAACCTCCAGCCGACGGCTCGGCCGAGAGACAGAGGCGCCGGCGACGACGAGAGGGTTGCCGACGGAAAGGAAGAGTACCAGAGGGAAGGTCTTGGGGAGGGGAACCCATTTTGGGGGCTTGGGAGGCAAGGAGATCAACGGAGAGGACAGGCGGCAGAAGGGGAAGCTTCGGCCTCACGGCGGCGCAAAGGCACACCGGCGGCTCTCAAGCAAGAATGGGGGTGGTTTGGCGATCTGCGGGGCTTGGGGATCACAAAGGCAGTGGCGGTTTCAGCCGTGGAGCTCCCGGGAAGGCTAGCCACGGGGAGGAGTCTTCGGCTGGCGGTGAGCTTCGATGCTGGGGCTCCACAGACGCACACCTGGCCGGGGGTGTTCACCAAAGGGGTTAGAGATAGAAGAGGTGCTTCGAGCGAAAGGAATCGAGAAATGAAGAGGGAGGCAAGGAGATCGGCTCACGGGGTCACCGGCGGCAGAGGGGCTGATCGGCGGTGGCACAGGCGTTGGGGACTCAATCGGTTGCTCGGGGAGCTTCTGGGGAGCAAGAGGAAGACAATGCTAGGCTCGGTCTGGCTTTAAAGGGGGCGGAGGAAGCTGGCGGCGTGCGGGGCAAGCCGGAGCAGCTCGGGGGCGGGGTGGTGTTAAAGACGCGGTGTGGGTGGCTTGCTGAGCTGCAGAGCGGGATGAGTGAGGTGATGGGATGGAGAGCGCGCGTCTGGGTGGCGTCACCGCGAGAAAAATGCGGGATGGGACGGGAGCGGGTGGTCACTGAGCCGGGCGCAGCGTGGCGCTGGGAGGGGGAGGAGGTGAGGCGGCGGGGCTCGGGTGGCGGGCGGCGACCGGGTCAAAGGCGGTTGGGGCACGGCCGGCGACGGCGAGCCAACGCCAGGCGCGGTGCGGCGGCGCTCCACGTCAGTGGCGCGGCGCAAGAGGAAAGCGGAAAAGGAAGGGGCACCAACAGAGAAGGGAGGCGAAGAAATGAGGAAAGGCGCCAGGGAGAAAGGAAGGCGGAAATGCCGGAAAGGGAAGGCGGCTTCCGGGAAAACTTTCCGAAAAAGGAAAGTTTTCAAAAATTCATCCAAAAATTTAAGAAAAATCATAAAAAAATATTGAAATTTTTTGGGGTGTTTCATCCCTGCCTTCCCCACTTGTGGCAGCAATAGCGGCGGGAAAGGAAGCCGGGTGAGCATGGGGTCGGGCTCGTGGTGGCCGAGGCGGCGGAGGCAGCTGGGCACCGGGAGGGAGCGGGGCAGCTTGGGAGGCGGTTGCACGGCGGCCGTAGGTCAGCCAGGGCGACCATATGACTGGCTAGCGCCCACTTCGCGCTCCAAGGTGGTGCGGCGACCGAGCGCACGCACAATGGCGCCGGGGCTGGCCAAAGCGGCAACGGTGACCAGGACCGGTGGATGCACGATAGTGGCTGGAGCGGTCGTAGTCCAAAGGCTTTGCACGCCCGTGCCACTTCTTCTGGGCGTCTGCGACCCCCACGGTCCCCTTCTCCTTTTTTTTTCCAGATCTGTGCCAGGCGCTGGCTGGTGGTCTTGGCTTGGCCGGCGTTCTACAGGTACGGCGGCCGGAGGCTGGCGAGTTTCGGGCTTGCATAGCTTGCGGGGTTTGGCGGCCGATGGCCGACCAGTGAGAATGCCAGCATGGCACGCATGAGCCAGTGGCAACGCCGGTGGCCATGGCAGTGCTCAGACTGGCCGGTTTTGTTTTTCCTTCTTTCGAGATTAAAACAGTAGCAAGATTAGCATGTGTTTACATGGCCGATAATCGGAAACGAGAACAATCACCTATTCGTGCAAACGAACTAGAAAAGATGTCGCTAATTGAGGAAGTCGATCCGGTCTCGATGTCAGTTCTGGATGACGTTCATCTCCAGCCAACGCCGTGCAGGGCACGTTCGGGTACCCACCAGGCCACCACCACGTACGCGCGCGGACGGGTGAGCTACGAGTTGAGGTCAGAGTGATGGTACTGTTGGATTAATTGGCTTTTGGCCCATTTAATTTAGCAATTAATCAAATGAAATTCCTAGGCCCACATGGGAAAACTGTTTAGTACCATATGGAGAATTGAATGGGAGTTACACCACTTTAAAAGGTGGAACGTGGTAACCCCCTTGTGAAGTTGGAGAGAGCCAATACGCGCGCGCGCGCTCGCTCGCTCGCCTCGCCTCGCCAAGCCGTGCCGTGCGGCGCTCGCGCAGGCGTATCGGGTGCGGGCGCGTTTTTCTTTATCTATTCGAAAATCGAAACGCACCGACTCGCAGTAAATAGCATTAACGAATGGATGGCGATTCTGAGTGGGTTATGACCGCAGCTATTCTCGGGTAATGGCTGCGCTTATTCGCCCTTCGCTTTTGCCGCAGAGCGCCTTCGTTTTGCGATTACAAAGCGCCTCTTCATTTCTTTTCCATACGAAGGATATATAAAGATCGATTCTGCTTTTTGTTGTCGCTATCGCAATCTCGGTCCGTAACCTTGCGCGAAGGCTCGGGCGAGTAGGCTCGAAACTCCGTCCGTCTGAGTACCTGCACGGGTAGACGGGCGATCAAGTTTTTGGGGAGCGCATTGACGCGACTACTCATTCTGTGACTTCGTCTTCATCCTGGTGGTGAACTGCTCGCGATACTGCACTGCGAACATCTTCCTGCATCACGCCTCGTCCTGCATCAAGTCTCGATCGACTACATCGAATAGGCCATCATGTCAACTGATGGTAACGGCGCATCTGGTGTCACCGACACTGGCCCCGCCCGAGGGTATAATCTGAACTCTTCTCTGATGTATTCATTTCGCATGCTGTGTGAATATGTTAATAGGTGATGCTGTTAGCTTGTTCATTAGCGAATATGAATACATGATTGTTGAATCACTCATGCTCTTGTATGTCATGTTATATATGCTTAATTTCTGGATTAAAATATGCCGAAAATTGACTATATATCCAACAATCCAAAAACTTGATAGGTATTTTTCGGTAGTTGGCTTTGCGTCGTCGCTTAAGCCGCACCCTCCGTTTGATGGTTCCAATTTTAAGAGATGGCGTGCACGTGCGATCCTGTGGTTTACTGCCATGGAATGTTTTCATGTTGCACAAGGCAAGCCCACGAGCCTCTATCTGCCGAGGACGAACGCAAGTTCAATTTAGCGGATAACTTGTTTCGAGTGCACTTGTCAACATACTAGCGAGATAACATTGTGGATGTGTACATGCGTTTGCCTACGGGCAAAGAGATGTGGGATGCACTTGAGGCCAAGTTCGGAGTTTCCGATCTTGGCGATGAATCGTATGTCATGGAGCAGTTCTATGACTACAAGATGGTCGATGACCGCTTACGTAGTAGAACAAGCTCATGAGATTCAGTACGGCAAAGGAGCTTGAGAATAATAAGTGCGAGTTACCGGACAAGTTTGTGGCTGGCGGTATTATCGCCAAGTTACCACCTTCTTGGTCATATTTTGCTACCTCTCTAAAACACAAGAGGCGGGAGTTCGGTGTTCCGATCTCATTGGAACTCTTGGTGTTGAAGAGAAGGCGAGGGCAAAAGATACTCGTGGCAAGAAAGTTGCTGCTGAGGGAGGTTCTAGTGCCAATTTGGTGCAGAAGAAGAACCCTCAGGCTGCCTACAATAAGAAGAAAATAAGCCTTTTGTCAAGCCAAAGACTACCACCGAGTTTAAGAAGAAAGGCAAAGGAAAGGGCAGTGCTTTGTGTGCGGTGATTACGGCCATTGGGCTAAGGATTGTCCGGACCGCAAGGATAGCGAAAGAAATCAGCCAACATGATTATTAGTGATCTTTGGAGGAACATCGAGTGCGGTAATTATTTACCTACAGTTCTTTCGGTTTGTCAATCACCTGAGTGGTGGATTGACACTGGTGCTAATATTCATGTGTGTGCTGATATTTCCTTGTTTTCATCTTATCAGGTCTGTCGAGGTTTCTCCTTGTTGATGGGGAACGGATCACATGCAGCTGTTCATTGTGTTGGTACGGTCGATCTGAAGTTTACTTCGGGAAAGACCGTGCAATGAAGAACGTCAACATGTCCCTCAATAAAGAAGAATCTCGTCGTGGATCTCTCTGTGTAGAGATGGTTTTAAGCTACATTCGAGTCCAATAAATGTGTTGTATCTAAGTATGGAACATTTGTTGGTAAAGGTTATGAAAGCGGAGGCTTATTTCGTTTCTCTTTGATGGATTCCTATAATAAAGTTGTGAACCATGTGTAACGATGATGATGAATCCAATGTTTGGCATTCACGACTTTGTCATGTTAACTTTGGGTGTATGACGCGCTTAGCTAATATGAGTTTAATCCCGAAATTCACTTTGGTCAAAGGTTCTAAGTGCCATGCGTGTGTTCAATCGAAACAACCTCGCAAGCCTCACAAGGCAGCAAAAGAGGCGAGGAATTTGGCATCGTTAGAACTCATTCATTCCGATTTGTGCGAGATGAATGGCGTATTGACTAAAGGTGGAAAGAAATATTTCATGACGCTTATAGATGATTGCACTAGATTTTGCTATGTGTACTTATTGAAAACAAAAGATGAAGCATTTAATTATTTTAAGATCTATAAAGCTGAGGTAGAAAACCAACTTGAAAGAAAAATCAAGCGGGTAAGGTCGATCGTGGGGAGAGTATTTTCAAATGAGTTTACTTCATTTTGTGAGGAACATGGAATTATTCATGAGAGGACGCTCCTATTCTCCCGAATCAAACGGGGTTGCCGAAAGAAAGAACCGCACTCTAACTGATTTGGTTAACGCCATGTTAGACACTGCGGGACTTTCTAAGGAATGGTGGGTGAGGCTTTATTGATTGCGTGTCATGTCCCGAATAGAGTTCCTACAAAGAACAAAGAAGTAACACCATTCGAGGAATGGGAAAAGAAGAAGTTGACTCTCTCATACTTGCGACTGGGGATGTTTGGCCAAAGTTAACGTGCCAATTGTCAAGAAGCGTAAACTTGGACCAAAAACCGTAGATTGTGTATTTCTTGGTTATGCTATGCACAGCGTGGGTTATAGGTTCTTAATTATAAAATCTGGAGTACCTGACGTGCGTGTTGGTACAATCATAGAGTCCAGAGATGCTACATTTTTTGAGAATGAATTTCCTATGAAAAGTGATGTACCTAGCTCATCTAGTCAAGAACCTATAATTTCCCTTGATTCTTTTGTGCCGATAGAACATGTTGAACAAATGCCTATGGAAAATCCTGAGGAGGATAACAATGAAGTTACTCGAAGAGTAAGAGATGAGGATTGCAAAATCCTTTGGTGATGATTTCATTGTATACCTCGTGGATGACACTCAAGAACCATTGAAGAGGCATATTCTTCTCGACTCGACTCTTTGGAAGGAAGCGATGCAGTGAGATGGATTCTATTATGTCTAATGGAACTTGGGAGGTTGTTGACCGTCCTTATGGGTGTAAACCATGGGATGTAAATGGGTTTTCAAGAAAAGCTTAGGCACGATGGTACAATTGAAAAGTACAAGGCAAGGCTTGTGGCCAAGGGTTATACTCAGAAAGAAGGCGAGGACTTCTTTGATACTTACTCACCGGTTGCCCGATTGACCACAATTCGAGTACTACTTGCCCTGGCTGCCTCTCATGGTCTTCTCGTTCATCAAATGGACGTTAAGACAGCTTTCCTAAATGGAGAGTTGGAGGAGGAAATTTATATGGATCAGCCAGACGGTTTTGTGGTAGAAGGTCAAGAAGGAAAGGTGTGCAAGTTGTTAAAATCTTTGTATGGCCTAAAGCAAGCACCTAAACAATGGCATGAGAAGTTCGACAAAACATTGACATCTGCTGGCTTTCTTTGTGAATGAAGCCGACAAATGTGTGTACTATCGCTATGGTGGGGAGAAGGAGTGATTTTGTGCTTGTATGTTGATGACATCTCGATTTTTGGGACCAATCTCAATATGATTGAGGAGGTCAAGGACTTTCGTCCAAGAGTTTTGAAATGAAAGATTTGGGAGTGGTGATGTGATTCTTAACATTAAGCTCTTGAGAGGAGGTGATGGTGGGGTTACACTTGTGCAATCCCACTATGTGGAGAAGGTCTTGAGTCGCTTTGGTTATAGTGATTTGCAAGCACCTTCTACTCCTTATGATCCTAGTGTGTTATTGAGGAAAACCAAAGAATAACAAGGGATCAATTGAGATACTCCAGTTATTGGCTCATTAATGTATTTAGCTAGTGCTACGAGGCCCGACATCTCGTTTCTTGTGAGCAAGCTAAGCCGATTTGTTTCAAATCCGGAGATGATCATTGGCGTGCTCTTGAGAGAGTGATGCGCTATCTAAAGACAACCATGAGTTATGGCATTCACTATCTTTGGGTACCCAAAGGTCTTGGAGGGCTACAATGATTCAAATTGGATCTCGATCTTGATGAGATAAAAGCCACGAGTGGATATGTGTTCACACTTGGAGGTGGTCTTTGTTTCACGGAAGTCTTGCAAGCGAGACCATCTTAACGAGGTCAACAATGGGCGTAACTCACGGCATTAGATCGCGCCACCGTTGAGGCCGAGTGGCTTCGTGAACTCCTTATGGATTTGCCGGTAGTTGAAAAACCGATACCGCTATCACGATGAACCGTGATAATCGGTTCGTAATTATCAAGGTGAACAGTTCTAAGGACAATATGAAGTCATCTAGGCATGTTAAGAGGCGGTTGAAGTCATCGAAAGGTGAAAAACTCGGGAGTGATAGCACCGACTATGTCGGCATCGCTAAGAATCGCGAGACCAATTTACAAAGGGTTTATCACGTAATGTGATAGATAGTGCATCGAGTGAGATGGGCCTGAGACCCACGTGAGTCATACCACAGTAGTAACATGTTCTATGTGATCGGAGATCCCGTGAAGTAGAATGGTGAAACAAGCTGTTGGTTGACTGGGAGGAGAGACCTTTACATGGCTCATTTCTTCAATGATGTGCTTCTTTCCTATTCTGTATGGCAGGTTGGTTTTACCTTAATGTGATCCGAGTGGCTTATTTAAAGCGAGATGTCGGCCTCAGGGACATCTTCAAAGGAACACACCTATATGAGTTCGATTGCTTGGTCACGGTCTATGAGATTTGGGTGATCTCTAGATACTCATGAATAGGCTTGGAGTATGACTTATACGCTCCAACCGGAGGGATGCTTTAGGCGACCTAGTACTAGTAAAGGAATCGGGTAAAGCTTGTTCACACAAAACTGTCAATTCAAGGCATAGTCCATTGTTCGATTGTGGATGAGTGTAACTCCTTTCCTAGGTGGATGTTCAACTTAACAGTCTCCATCGAAACACTAGTATATCAAACAACAATGAATCGAGAGCGGTTCCGTGTGCCTTGAAATTTGGTGGGGATTGTTGGATTAATTGGCTTTAGCCCATTTAATTTAGCAATTAATCAAATGAAATTCCTAGGCCTACATGGGAAAACTGTTTAGTACCATATGGAGAATTGAATGGGAGTTATACCACTTTAAAAGGTGGAACGTGGTAACCCCCTTGTGAAGTTGGAGAGAGCCAATACGCAGCCTCGCTCGCTTCGCCGCCACGCCACCAGCCGAGCCGAGCCGAGCCGTGCCGTCGCGCGGTCGGCGCGGTGCGGCCTTCAGCAGCAGCGTGTCGGGTGCGGGCGCGTTTTTCTTTATCTATTCGAAAATCGAAACGCACCGACTCGCAGTAAATAGCATTAACGAATGGATGGCAGTAACGGTGCAGTTACGAGTGGGTTATGACTGCAGTTATTCTCGGGTAATGGCTGCAGTTATTCTGGCCCTTCGTTTTTGCTGTTACAGAGCGCCCCTTCGTTTTTGCAGTTACGAAGCGCCTCTTCATTTCTTTTCCATACGAAGGATATATAAAGATCAGTTCTGTTTTTGTTGCTGCTATCTGCAATCTCCGGTCCAGAACCTTGCGCGAAGGCTCGGCGGTAGGCCTCAAAACTCCGTCCGTGCGAGTACCGCGGGTGAGCGGGCGATCAAGTTTTGGGGCGCGCATTGACGCGACTACTCATTCTGTGACTTCGTCTTCATCACGGTGGTGAATCGCTCGCGATCTCGCTGCGAACATCTTCACGCATCACGCCTCGTCCCGCATCAAGTCTCGATCGACTACATCGAATAGGCCATCATGTCGATCGATGGTAACGGCTCATCTGGTGTCACCGACACCGCCCCGCCCGAGGGTATAATCGAACTCTTCTCCGATGTATTTATTTCGTGTTGTTGTGAATATGTTAATAGGTGATCTTTGTTAGCTTGTTCATTAGCGAATATGAATACATGATTGTTGAATCACTCATGCTCTTGTATGTCATGTTATATATGCTTAATTTCTGGATTAAAATATGCCGAAAATTGACTATATATCCAACAATCCAAAAACTTGATAGGTCTTTTTCGGTAGTTGGCTTTGCGTCGTCGCTAAGCCGCACCCTCCGCTTGATGGTTCCAATTTTAAGAGATGGCGTGCACGTGCGATCCGTGGTTTCTTGCCATGGAATGTTTTCATGTTGCACAAGGCAAGCCCGCGAGCCTCTATCTGCGAGGACGAACGCAAGTTCAATTTAGCGGATAACTTGTTTCGAGTGCACTTGTCAACATACTAGCGAGATAACATTGTGGATGTGTACATGCGTTTGCCTACGGGCAAAGAGATGTGGGATGCACTTGAGGCCAAGTTCGGAGTTTCCGATCTTTGGCGATGGAGCGTATGTCATGGAGCAGTTCTATGACTACAAGATGGTCGATGACCGTTCTGTAGTAGAACAAGCTCATGAGATTCAGGCGCTGGCAAAGGAGCTTGAGAATAATAAGTGCGAGTTCTGGGACAAGTTTGTGGTGGCGGTATTATCGCCAAGTTACCACCTTCTTGGTCATATTTTGCTACCTCTCTAAAACACAAGAGGCGGGAGTTCGTTTCTTGATCTCATTGGAACTCTTGGTGTTGAAGAGAAGGCGAGGGCAAAAGATACTCGTGGCAAGAAAGTTCTTCTTGAGGGAGGTTCTAGTGCCAATTTGGTGCAGAAGAAGAACCCTCAGGCTGCCTACAATAAGAAGAAAAATAAGCCTTTTGTCAAGCCAAAGACTACCACCGAGTTTAAGAAGAAAGGCAAAGGAAAGGCATTGCTTTGTGTGCGGTGATTCGGCCATTGGGCTAAGGATTGTCCGGACCGCAAGGATAAGCGAAGAAATCAGCCAACATGATTATTAGTGATCTTTGGAGGAACATCGAGTGCGGTAATTATTTACCTACGAGTTCTTTCGGTTTGTCAATCACACGAGTGGTGGATTGACACCGGTGCTAATATTCATGTGTGTGCCGATATTTCCTTGTTTTCATCTTATCGGTCCGTCGAGGTTCCTCCTTGTTGATGGGGAGCGGATCACATGCAGTTGTTCATGGTGTTGGTACGGTCGATCGAAGTTTACTTGGGAAAGACCGTGCGGTGAAGAACGTCGCAACATGTCCCTCAATAAAGAAGAATCTCGTCGTGGATCTCTCTGTAGAGATGGTTTTAAGCTTACATTCGAGTCCAATAAATGTGTTGTATCTAAGTATGGAACATTTGTTGGTAAAGGTTATGAAAGCGAGGCTTATTTCGTTTCTCTTTGATGGATTCCTATAATAAAGTTGTGAACCATGTGTAACGATGATGATGAATCAATGTTTGGCATTCACGACTTTGTCATGTTAACTTTGGGTGTATGACGCTTAGCTAATATGAGTTTAATCCCGAAATTCACTTTGGTCAAAGGTTCTAAGTGCCATGCGTGTGTTCAATCGAAACAACCTCGCAAGCCTCACAAGGCGACAAAAGAGGCGAGGAATTTGGCACCGTTAGAACTCATTCATTCCGATTTGTGCGAGATGAATGGCGTATTGACTAAAGGTGGAAAGAAATATTTCATGGCGCTTATAGATGATTGCACTAGATTTTGCTATGTGTACTTATTGAAAACAAAAGATGAAGCATTTAATTATTTTAAGATCTATAAAGCTGAGGTAGAAAACCAACTTGAAAGAAAAATCAAGCGGGTAAGGTCTGATCGTGGGGGAGAGTATTTTTCAAATGAGTTTACTTCATTTTGTGAGGAACATGGAATTATTCATGAGAGGGCGCCTCCTATTCTCCCGAATCAAGCGGGGTTGCCGAAAGAAAGAACCGCACTCTAAGCGATTTGGTTAACGCCATGTTAGACATGCGGGACTTTCTAAGGAATGGTGGGTGAGGCTTTATTGATTGCGTGTTATGTCTGAATAGAGTTCCTACAAAGAACAAAGAAGTAACACCATTCGAGGAATGGGAAAAGAAGAAGTTGACTCTCTCATACTTGCGCACCTGGGGATGTTTGGCCAAAGTTAACGTGCCAATTGTCAAGAAGCGTAAACTTGGACCAAAAACCGTAGATTGTGTATTTCTTGGTTATGCTATGCACAGCGTGGGTTATAGGTTCTTAATTATAAAATCTGGAGTACCTGACGTGCGTGTTGGTACAATCATAGAGTCCAGAGATGCTACATTTTTTGAGAATGAATTTCCTATGAAAAGTGATGTACCTAGCTCATCTAGTCAAGAACCTATAATTTCCCTTGATTCTTTTGTGCCGATAGAACATGTTGAACAAATGCCTATGGAAAATCACGAGGAGGATAACAATGAAGTTACTCGAAAGAGTAAGAGATGAGGATTGCAAAATCCTTTGGTGATGATTTCATTGTATACCTCGTGGATGACACTCAAGAACCATTGAAGAGGCATATTCTTCTCCGACTCGACTCTTTGGAAGGAAGCGATGCAGTGAGATGGATTCTATTATGTCTAATGGAACTTGGGAGGTTGTTGACCGTCCTTATGGGTGTAAACACAGGGATGTAAATGGGTTTTCAAGAAAAAGCTTAGGCCTGATGGTACAATTGAAAAGTACAAGGCAAGGCTTGTGGCCAAGGGTTATACTCAGAAAGAAGGCGAGGACTTCTTTGATACTTACTCACCGGTTGCCCGATTGACCACAATTCGAGTACTACTTGCCCTGGCTGCCTCTCATGGTCTTCTCGTTCATCAAATGGACGTTAAGACAGCTTTCCTAAATGGAGAGTTGGAGGAGGAAATTTATATGGATCAGCCAGACGATTTTGTGGTAGAAGGTCAAGAAGGAAAGGTGTGCAAGTTGTTAAAATCTTTGTATGGCCTAAAGCAAGCACCTAAACAATGGCATGAGAAGTTCGACAAAACATTGACATCTGCTGGCTTTGCTGTGAATGAAGCCGACAAATGTGTGTACTATCGCTATGGTGGGGGAGAAGGAGTGATTTTGTGCTTGTATGTTGATGACATACTGATTTTTGGGACCAATCTCAATATGATTGAGGAGGTCAAGGACTTTCTGTCCAAGAGTTTTGAAATGAAAGATTTGGGAGTGGCTGATGTGATTCTTAACATTAAGCTACTGAGAGGAGGTGATGGTGGGGTTACACTTGTGCAATCCCACTATGTGGAGAAGGTCTTGAGTCGCTTTGGTTATAGTGACCAAGCACCTTCTACTCCTTATGATCCTAGTGTGTTATTGAGGAAAAACCGAAGAATAACAAGGGATCAATTGAGATACTCCCAGATTATTGGCTCATTAATGTATTTAGCTAGTGCTACGAGGCACGACATCTCGTTTCTTGTGAGCAAGCTAAGCCGATTTGTTTCAAATCCGGGAGATGATCATTGGCGTGCTCTTGAGAGAGTGATGCGCTATCTAAAGACAACCATGAGTTATGGCATTCACTATCTTTGGGTACCCAAAGGTCTTGGAGGGCTCTGATGATTCAAATTGGATCTCGATCTTGATGAGATAAAAGCCACGAGTGGATATGTGTTCACACTTGGAGGTGGTCTTGTTTCTCGAAGTCTTGCAAGCGCACCATCTTAACGAGGTCAACAATGGGCGTAACTCACGGCATTAGATATCGCCATTTGTTGAGGTGAGTGGCCGTGAACTCCTTATGGATTTGCCGGTAGTTGAAAACCGATACACGGCTATCCCGATGAACTGTGATAATCGATCGTAATTATCAAGGTGAACAGTTCTAAGGACAATATGAAGTCATCTAGGCATGTTAAGAGGCGGTTGAAGTCTGCCGAAAGTCGAAAAACTCGGAGTGATAGCATGGACTATGTCCGATCGCTAAGAATCTGCGCACCAATTTACAAAGGGTTTATCACGTAATGTGATAGATAGTGCATCGAGTGAGATGGGTGCGAGACCCACGTGAGTCATACCACAGTAGTAACATGTTCTATGTGATCGGAGATCCCGTGAAGTAGAATGGTGAAACAAGCTGTTGGTTGACTGGGAGGAGAGACCTTTACATGGCTCATTTCTTCAATGATGTGCTTCTTTCCTATTCGTATGGCAGGTTGGTTTTACCTTAATGTGATCCGAGTGGCTTATTTAAAGCGAGATGTCGGCCTCTGGGACATCTTCAAAGGAACACACCTATATGAGTTCGATTGCTGGTCACGATCTATGAGATTTGGGTGATCTCTAGATACTCATGAATAGGCTTGGAGTATGACTTATACGCTCCAACCAGAGGGGATGCTTTAGGCAGCCTAGTACTAGTAAAGGAATCGGGTAAAGCTTGTTCACACAAAACTGTCAATTCAAGGCATAGTCCATTGTTCAGTTGTGGATGAGTGTAACTCCTTTCCTAGGTGGATGTTCAACTTAACAGTCTCCATCGAAACACTAGTATATCAAACAACAATGAATCGAGAGCGGTTCCGTGTGCCTTGAAATTTGGTGGGGATTGTTGGATTAATTGGCTTTGGCCCATTTAATTTAGCAATTAATCAAATGAAATTCCTAGGCCCACATGGGAAAACTGTTTAGTACCATATGGAGAATTGAATGGGAGTTACACCACTTTAAAAGGTGGAACGTGGTAACCCCTTGTGAAGTTGGAGAGAGCCAATCTGCCGCTCTCGCTCGCCGCTCGCCTCGCCACGCCACGCCGAGCCGAGCCGAGCCGAGCCGTCGGCGGTCGGCGCGATCGGCGCTTCAGCAGCGTGTCGGGTGCGGCGCGTTTTTCTTTATCTATTCGAAAATCGAAACGCACCGACTCGCGATAAATAGCATTAACGAATGGATGGCGATAGCGTGCGATTCTGAGTGGGTTATGACCGCGATTATTCTCGGGTAATGGCTGCGATTATTCGCCCTTCGTTTTCTTTATTCAGAGCGCCCTTCGTTTTGCGATTACAAAGCGCCTCTTCATTTCTTTTCCATACGAAGGATATATAAAGATCGATTACTGCTTTTGTTGTTGCTATCGCAATCTCCGGTCCAGAACCTTGCGCGCAGAAGGCTATGGGCGAGTAGGCCTCCGAAACTCCGTTCGTCTGAGTACCTGCACGGGTAGACGGGCGATCAAGTTTTTGGGGAGCGCATTGACGCGACTACTCATTTTGTGACTTCGTCTTCATCCTGATTGTGAACTGCTCGCGATACTGCACTGCGAACATCTTCCTGCATCACGCCTCGTCCTGCATCAAGTCTCGATCGACTACATCGAATAGGCCATCATGTCGACTGATGGTAACGGCGCATCTGGTGTCACCGACACTGGCCCCGCCCGAGGGTATAATCTGAACTCTTCTCTGATGTATTCATTTCTGTGCGCTGTGAATATGTTAATAGGTGATGCTGTTAGCTTGTTCATTAGCGAATATGAATACATGATTGTTGAATCACTCATGCTCTTGTATGTCATGTTATATATGCTTAATTTCTAGATTAAAATATGCCGAAAATTGACTATATATCCAACAGGTACAGCGTACTACTGCTAGCTTTGGAGCTAGCCATCGATGCTCTCACTGAGCCTTCCTGATGATGACTGTTGCCCTAGTTAAACGGACTGATGTAAACTACAGGGCGCCCGGACAGGATACTCTCGGAGACTCGGTACAAATTGTCAGACTGAGCCTTCCTGATGAGAACTCTGTGGCCCTCCTTAGTGCGGTGCCATAACCACAAATTGTCAGACTGTCGTTATCAATTCACCAGGACTTGTCAACAAATGTTGTTGAATGAAGCTTCTTCAGTAATTATATTGGATTACTGCATCGCACAAGAGATCTACGTTAATTTAATTAGATCCTGCATATACTGATCTGCAAGTTTAATGCTTAAACTTACCGTTCAGTTAGAACTTCCAACTATGATCTTTCATGTACTTACCAATGTACCAAAAAGAATGCTGCTTAATTTCTCTGATGCTTTATTTTCGCAACTGCTGGTACAAAACGGGTTCGGACCCCATCGTTGCTAATTCTCCTGTTGGACACGTCAAGAAGCTAGAGAGTAGATTGGATCATACAAACTTCGGTACAAAAGTTCGTTCAGAACTTGTCTATTAAGTAAAAGTTGCACTATCGATCGAGTACATGACTAATGACTTACATGGTGCGTGACCTAAAAAGTGCATAAATATATGGTGTTTTCTTTATGAAAAGGGACATCCGGGGCACACCATCTGATATAGGAGTAACTAAATATTTATAAACTTTATATGCACATCTAGCGTGATACACCAGCATGCATATGACAAACTCTTGCTCAAACATATACATATAGCACTTTTTGTTGTTTTCAGACAGCAAATTAGCTTTAGCATTGAAATCAACAGCCAGTAACTGAGAACTCGCTATTTTCTCTTGTAGTCAACAATGGTTCCTTCTCCTGTTCATTTCCTGGATCAACATGGCACGAATTCAACCTTTTCGTTTGCAAAACCCGCAAAGCCATCTCCACTTGTTTCATGGTAGGTCTATCCTCACCTCGGAGACTCAAGCACATCTCTGCAAGAGAAGCTACACTGCTAATCTCTTCCTCAGTTGCTTCATCAAGAACTTGAGCAGCCACTATTTCTGTAACTGGTCTCCCTTTCAACCCCCAAAGGAAGTAATTTGACAGGTTTTGCTTTGAGCCTGATTCACTTGTTAGGACTGGCTTTTTCCTGAGAAGTAGCTCAATGAGTACCACACCAAAACTGTAAACATCACTCTTCTCATTTAACTGTCCAGTGTAGTAATACTCTGGATCCAAGTATCCAAACGTGCCTTGTACATTTGTTACAATGTGAGTTTGGTCAATAGGAACTAGCCTCGAAGCCCCAAAATCAGCAACTTTAGCAGTGTAGTTTCCATCCAAGAGTATATTAGATGATTTCACATCACGATGAAAGATCGATATTGAAGCTGCAGAGTGGAGATAGGAAAGAGCTCCTGCAGCTTCCACAGCAATCCTTACACAATCACCCCAAGATAAAGAACGACTGCTAGAATCAGAGTGAAGAATACTGAATAACGAACCATTGGGGATAAAATCATACACTAATAGAGGGACCTCGGTTTCGAGACAACATCCAAAGAGCTTTACTATGTTTCGGTGGTTTATCTGAGAGAGGATGGCGACCTCATTGATGAATTGATTGATTTCACCTTGCTCAATGACCTTAGACTTTTTTATAGCCACCACCCGTTGGTCAGATAGAATGCCTTTGTAAACCATGCCATGGCCTCCACGGCCAAGGATACGTGTAGGATGGAAGTTATCTGTCGCCTTTTCTAGCTCTTCTACGGAGAAAACCCTTGTCTTGTCACTTGCATTTTCGTCAGATGATATTAATTGTTCTAAAAGAAGACCTTTGTTTTTCCTAAAATATGTCCTCCGTAACTGCTTTTGTGTGTCTCTTTTCCATCTGTGGATGATGAATATTCCACTTAGGCTGAGAAGTAGAATGCCGAAGCCACTACTCAACCCAATGATAATACCTGAAAAGATTAAACCCCTCTTAGTGTCTTGCATTGTTTTTATCTTGCTTACCGGCGAATGTGGTGGATTAAAGGACTCGCCTAAGAAAAGATTTTGTCTTTTTGTTGAAGTACATTGCATTGTTGTAGTATCATAGTCTGCTCTATCAGGACACTCGCTGCAGTAGTAGCTTCCTACGGTATTATGACAAATCTCTTTGCATATGCCTTGTCTATTGCACTCATCAATATCTGCATCCACATCTCATCTAGGTGAGAGAGAAATTTATAACTAAACGAAATAGAGTACTAAGTGCCTATTTTGTACAGAAGGTTATAAGGGATAACCAGGGTTAAAGATTTCGGACGAATTTGAATGAAATTTTGGTTATTTCGTTACCCAGCAAAAGGGAAATTATTCAGTTAAATTTGGCTGAATTTTTCTTCGTTCAGATTTTGTCCAAATTTGATTTCATTTCACCAAAAATTCAAATAAAGTTCAAAATTTTCGTCCGAAATTACGAAAGAAATTCTGAAATTTTGTTTAATTCAGTTGTTCGCTGGGTGGCGAGTTTTTTTTCATCCAAATTAAAATGTTTTACCCTGGGGATAACTTAATTGTTCCGGCAGAAATGGATGATTTTGATATTTCTAGTTTCTGAGAGAGAGAGAGAGAGAGAGAGAGAGAGAGAGAGAGAGAGAGAGAGAGAGAGAGAGAGAGAGAGGTGTACCTTGACAACCATTTCGGACGTATGGATTTCCTTGAAAGCCAGGTGAGCATTTGCAACGATAACCAAAGAAACCATTTGTAGAGTTGACAACTAAGCATGTGCTATTAATGCTAACACATGCATACCTATCGACGTCCTGCTGTGCCTCTTGGCAGGTCAAATTAGCGACAGCCCACTGCGCGGAAGATGATTCCCCAGAACCCATATAGAGATCAGGTTCTTCTTCCACGTAGATCCTTAAAAACCGTTGTTGGTAATATGACATGTATTTAATCCCGACGAGCCCATCGTCAAGATTTATGTACGTCACGTGATGGTCATCGTCAAATTGGAGCGTAGATGACGTCGTGTCTGTACAATTGAGCCGAAATATCTTCCTCGCGAAACAACCTTCTTCTAGGCCGAATGGAAATGGGATGTCGATGTTCCCACACCGTCGCGTGCAATTCGCCACTAGTTGAACCGGATGGTATCCTGATTTCAAAAAGGAAAAAAGAGAATGCCATGGGATTCATCGTGTTAGCCACAAAATTTCATGTTCTATTATTTCATGTTCTATTAAACAGAATAAGACAAGCCACTTTGAACTTGAAGATGATTATATATTAGGTCCAATCGGTGTACTCCAACTATTGAGAATGGGGGCAAGGACATCCATAAAAAAAATGGCTGTTTTACAAGAGTAACCACAGAGCAACAAGAATGGAGAAATTCTCTAAGCTTGTGCATGTTCATGGAACTTGTCGTACTGCTACGTATACTTTACACAGCTGTTCCAAAAGCATCATTGCTAATTATTTTAAAATGTTAGTATTTTTTGTGTGTTCAATTCTTAATTCCCTAAAATTTCCCCCTATTTTTGAGTTAAAATTTCTCCAAAAAATTCAAGGATAAAATTTGAAGTTCAATATTTCATTTTTATCGATATAAAATTAAATTATTACTTTTTCTCTAGAGTTTATTCAATTCCAAATATTTTAAATCTTGCATTTTTTACATTTTTATGCAACCATGAATAATCACATCAGCATTCACCAAGATGCCTTTCTGTGTACTGAGAGAGAGAGAGAGAGAGAGAGAGGACAAATGTTGAAAGCTGAAGGTTGAAAATCTTGTGTAGACTACTACAATCGAATAACAAGAACCAGAAAATATTTATTATGTTTAAATTGTTCCGATAACTAGGATGCATGGTTAAGCGAGGAAGTGCACGCGGAAGAGTAAAAACATGAGCTAGACAGCTAGGGGATCTTTTTGGAAGATATAGGCATCTTTTAGTAATTATAGTGTCAGATTTTTGCTTGAGTACTTCACCTAAAGAAAATATGCAAGCGTTCAAAATAGAAAGAGAACAGAAAATTTGCACAAATCTAATCCAGTTATTAAGTGTTATTTTAGTTCTTATTCTCTTAATTATTTGGTCGAAAGAGGTTCATGACCAGATGCATTCAGGATTAAAACAACTAGTAATTTATTTTTTGGATTAAAGTAAATGAAAGTAGAAGTCCAATTGTGGGCTAATCACCATTTGTTTTCAGAAGAATGATTAGATTAACTTCAAAGTTGAGATAAGCTCTTTATGCATATCTAACGCTGACTAATTATGCTTTTGTTTGATAGCATAAACCCAATTTGGTTTTGCTATTGCAAAGGCGACTGAAATTTTTTTATCTCTCAATCAATTGAAGTTGCACTTTCAATCAACTAAAATTGCAGCCACCCCCAAAAAAATAGCTGTAACTTCAGGTAATTCAGAGTGCAACTAAGTTACACTTAGTTGCACTCTCAATTAACTGAAGTTGCGGCTCTCCTTAAAAAAATCAACTGCAATTTTAGTTGATTGAGAGTGCAACTTCAAGTGATTGAGAGATAAAAAAATTTCAGTCGCCTTTGCAATAGCCACTCCCAACCATGTTAGGGATGAATCATTTACCTTGCAAGTTGTGATGTCCATACACATGGTAAAAAACTTCTTAGTTGCCCTCTAACTTTTTTTTTTGAGAGAGGACTCCTGTAAACTTTACAGCATATGCTATTCAACACTTGGGTGTTTTTAGGTATCGATGGGAGAGGAGAGGGGAAGAGATTATATGTGAGGAAGGGAGAATGACGAGATCCACTAGATCAAGATATAATAAAAACTTGAGAATTTGAGTGTTCTTTTCACCGAGGTACCTTTGTCGCGCGAGCAGCCATCACGAACGTAGGGATTGCCTATGTACCCGCCGTTGCACTCGCAGTTGTAACCCATATTGGTCCACCTAGTATCGACGCAGCTGCTTTGGCTGCTGAGGCAGGCGTAGGTCGCCGTGTCTTCCATGGCGCCGGCGCATCTCGGTTGATCCATCACGGCCCACAGGACTCCGGCGAGCTCAGTCGCTATGCTGATTCTGTCCCACAGGGAGCTCCGGTCAGGGTGCCCTCCGACTCCACTCGCGTTTTTTCGCCGGACGAAGCGGAGATGAAAACCACGAGCATTATTTAGGAAATACACGGGGCAGCACCCAGTGCCGTTGCAGCTCTCCCTGGCCGCCGTCTCCGTGATCCCTCCGTCGGGGCAGGTGGCCGTGCAAACCTTCTCCGTCGTGTTCGTGTCCATATTGAGAAGGTAGATGTCGAAGTCGCAGCAGGTGACGTTCAGCACGGCTTGCAAGAGGGTGAAAGACCATCCGGGAGATACCCAGGACATGTTGTACTCGTCCACGCCGGAGACGACGGGGATGGTGCTGGCAAAGGTGGTTTGGATGTAGTTCGACCAGCCGACGTCGATGCCGGGGCTGTCTGTGACCTCGGTGATGCCGTCTCTTAAGAAGAGCCTAGCGGGCTGCAGGGCGGTGCCATCGACGCAGGTGAGGTTGAAGTCGGGGTGGCGGAAGCAGCGGGAGCCGATGCCGAAGGGGTAGGCGAAGCTCAGGTTGCCGCACTTGGTTCGACAGCCGGCGAGCGTGGCTGTGGAGGGAGGAGCAACAAGGCTCCCGTTGCTCCCATCTCGGGCGCTTCCTGTTACAGTGCCCGATGCTCCTGCTGTCTGCGTCCCTAACAACGCAAGTAGAAGCACGAAGAATCTCATCGCTCGCTCTGCTAGTGTTCGAAGTTCTAACCTTTGAAACTGAGAGAAATTTGTAGGTTTAGAACAAGGACTCTCTAGATATTGTATACATGTTTGTCCTTATTGTGGTACAAGGGCTTCAGGTTTTGGAGACCGTCCAAGCATCACTCTTTACATATAACCACCTTATGGCAACTTGTTTGCCATAGCTTCTGGTTTCTAGTTTACAGAAATAAAATATTGTTTTTAACATATTGATTTTTTAATACGAATTTTTTTTGTTTTTTCTTTGTATTATCGGTGAATATATAATAATTTTTTTCTTTTTTTCTTTAATTGAATGGTCCAGTCAAAAATTAACAGCCACTACAGTGTCTATTTTAATTAAAAGCTAATAACCGCAATAAAAAATCATCAGCAAAAACCGTTTTAAACATATCTTAAATTTTTTTTATACTATTTTAAAGGAGCTCTTGAGCACCCTTTACACACCTTCCCACGCTCATCGGCAGAAATGGAAACTTCTACCTTCGGGGTCCGTACAACCTAAACAGATTTTAGAGAGTCAATCAGTCAAGTCCATGCACTTTGGCCAAGCCGTACATAAATATTAACAATATATGGGGCTTTTGCGAAGAAAGAATCTGTGGGGTCGCATCTGCCCCTACCTGGGCCCTCACGAAAATAACACATTGACCGAGCCCATCCCCAGGATTAGTGCGGTTATAGGAACAAATTGGTAGAAGCAATCGTCACAATCTACGGTACACATATTTAATCATTACTCCTTTTTAGTTATATATTAGTAAAAGTAATATGAAAAATGTAACTATTTGGAAGTAGTTTTGATGAAAAATATACTAATAAATATCTAGATGTAATTTTGATAAAAAATATAATAGTTAAAGTTTAAAAAAATTACTATATGTATTACGAAACGATATCTATTTCGAAAGAGGGGAAGTAATTCTTTGTCCCAGTGCATGTCAATCTGAGCTTTCATGGCCTAAGTAGGTCTAGTCGAAATGTCTTTAAGTGAATGTAAACTGGGTATCTAAGACTATTCAACCAGAAAAGGAAAAGAAGCTGTGGGGTCGCATCTGCCTCTATCCGAGGCCTCACAAAAAACACGTTTGACCGAGCCAATCCTCAGGGTGGCTTTCTTGTTAGACTAGCCCGGGTATAGGAACAAATTAAGTCTATCCTAAATTGTCATGGCTTTTAGTTTTTAGATTTTAACTTTTAACTATATAACGGCTATTAGCTTTTCTAAAAAATATTTAATTATGGGAAAGGTAAGAAAAAAATAAAAAACACTGTTACATCTTTAATTGATAATATAAAAAAAGAAGTCACAATAAAAAATCAATACATTCTAAATGGCTTAGCCATCGCTGCACTATAGAATGATGACTAATCACTTTGGTCTAGTCAATATGTCAATATGTCTTTTTAAGTGAATGTGAGCTCGGTAAGACTATTCAACCAGCATGATAAGAAGCAATTATCATCGGATTATGACCAATCAGTTTCCCCGGCCAGAATAAATGGTGTTGACAGTGTCCTACGATGGGTGCAGAGGCTCCTCCATCTCTCTCACAGTTTGCTCTTTCACTATTGTTGTGCTTACTTTGGCTCTTGATTTGAACAGTTGAAAACTTGAAATGCTTGCTCATGGAAGAAAAAGATATAGGACAAGTTACTGTGAAATCCGACTTTAGATGAAAAACCTAGAGGATAATCTTGGGCAATACTTTGACTAGTATTTCTGCTGGACGCCATATGGTGATCAGAAGAGGGTAAATGATACCTTTAAAATTTCACTCGACTACTGAAAGTTAGAAAGATCATATTTACTCACTAATAAAGAGCTCACAAAAGCACAGAAGCAAACGGAGTTCAACTCCTCTAAACTGATCAGACAGCTATGAGGGAGCGGTTGGACCAGCCAAGCAGTATGATCGCCGGAGATGATCAGTCTGACTGGCCTCCAGTCGGACCGTAAGCCTGGTGTAAGTTCAAACTCCATTAAATTGGTTTTAGTGATAATGACAAATACAATTGAGAGACTAACTTATTTATTAACTATGATATTGTTTTGTCTCATTTGAATGTGATTAATGATAAATGTAATTGTAAGACTAACTTATTTATTGATTATGATATTACTTAGTCTCATTTGGATGAAAAGGTGAAAATCATAGAGGTATGTATTTGACATCTCATTGTTATATCTTATCTTTTGAATATATAAAACTTATATAGTTCATATATACTCATGATTGATTTAAGCTAAATCAATTGTAATCGGATTGTCATCAATCATCAAAGGAAAGGATTGAAGAATCTAGTTCCTCCATTATGTATTAATGATTGGATGATTAATAACAACTGGATGAGTAAGTTTGGCTAGCAACTAATCTCAAAAACAAACACTCACATTCAAATAAGTTAATTGCTTTAAAAGTTTACTCTAGAATATGCAATCTACTGTTACAGTGCCCGATGCTCCTGTTGTCTGCGTCCCTAACAACGCAAGTAGAAACACGAAGAATCTCATCCCTCGCTCTGCTAGTGTTCGAAGTTCTAACCTTTGAAATTGAGAGAAATTTGTAGGTCTAGAACAAGGACTCTCTAGGTATTGTATGGCCCTATTTTTTTGGCTTTTAAAAGCTGTTTTTCGGTTTTTCTATAATAACTAGCTTTTAAATAAAATATCTTTTTAAGATAGGACCTACTAGTTAATTATAGTATATACTATACCGACTTCATTTATATCGGCAAAAACCACAAGTGAGTTTCTGTTACTCTGTAATCTCTCGCACAAACAGTCCAAAAGCCATAAGCCGTAGCTAAAATCCACGAACCGAGCAAAAAAAAAAAACAGACCCAAAACATGTTTGTCCTTATTGTGGTACAAGGGCTTCAGGTTTTGGAGACCGTCCAAGCATCACTCTTTACATATAACCACCTTAAGGCTTGTTTGTCATAGCTTCTGGTTTCTAGTTTATAGAAATAAAATATTGTTTTGAACATATCGGTTTTTAATACGAATTATTTCTTGGTTTTTTGTATTGTCTGTGGAGATATAACAGATTTTATTTTTTTTCTCTTTTTTCTTTATTTTTTTAATTGAATGGCTCAGTCAAAAACTAGCAATCACTACAGTATCTATTTTAACCAAAAGCTAACGACCGCAACAAAAAATCGTTAGCAAAAACCGTTTTAAGCATATCTTAAGTTTTTCTATACTATTTTAAAGGAGCTCTTGAGCATCCTTTACACACCTTCCCACGCTCATGGGCAGAAACGGAAACTTCTACCTTCGGAGTCCGTACAACCTGAACAGATTTTAGAGAGTCAATCAGTCAAGTCCATGGACTTTGGCCAAGCCGTACATAAATATTAACAATATATGGGGCTTTTGCAAAAGAAAGAATCAGTGGGGTCGCATCTGCCCCTACCCGGGCCCTCACGAAAATAACACATTGCCCGAGCCCATCCCCAGGATTAGTGCGGTTATAGGAACAAATTGGTAGAAGCAATCGTCACAATCTACGGTACACATATTTAATCATTACTCCTTTTTAGTTATATATTAGTAAAAATAATATGAAAAATGTAACTATTTGGAAGTGCTTTTGATGAAAAAATATACTAATTAATATCTAGATGTAATTTTGATAAAAAAATATAATAGTCAAAGTTTACAAAAATTACTATATGTATTATGAAACGATATCTATTTCGAAAGAGGGGAAGTAATTCTTGGTCCCAGTGCATGTCAATCTGAGCTTTCATGACCTAAGCAGCACAACTGAACTATAGAATGATGACTAATCTCTTAGGTCTAGTCAATATGTCTTTAAGTGAATGTAAAGCTCATTGTCAAAGACTATTCAACCAGAAAAAAGGTCTATTCTTTTTGGCTGCGGTTTATGATTTTTGGCTGAAATTTTTAAATTATGGCTGTCTGCGGCAGAGATTACGGAGAGAGATACTCGCTTACAATTTTGGTTGATACAGATGTTAGGCTTTTAACATGTACTACAATTAACTTGTAGATCCCGTCTTGAGAAAATACTCTATTTAAAAGTTAGGTACTGTAACAAAAGCTAAAAGCTGCTTTTAGAAGCCAAAAAAACACCCCTAGAAGCTGTGGGGTCGCATCTGCGTCTATCCGAGCCCTCACAAAAAGCACGTTTGACCGAACCAATCCTCAGGGTGGCTTTCTTCTTGGACTAGCCCGGGTATAGGAACAAATCCGGGTATAGAACAAATGAAGTATAATGTAAATTGTCATGGATTTTAGTTTTTAGATTTTAACTTTTGACTATATAACGTCTATTAGTTTTTCTAAAAAATATTTAATTAAGAAAAAGTAAGAAAAAATAAAAAAATATCGTTACAGCTTTACAGATAATACAAACAAAAAATAAAAAAGAAGCCACAACAATAACTCAACACATTTTAAACGGCTTAGCCATCGTTGCACTACAAAATGATGACTAATCACTTAGCTCTAGTCAATATGTCTTTAAGTGAATGTGAGCTCGGTAAGACTATATCAACCAACATGATAAGGAATAATTATCACCGGATTATGAACAAATCAGTTTCCGCGGACAATATAAATGTTGTTGACAGTGTCCTACGATGGGTGCAGAGGCTCCTCCATCTCTCTCACAGTTTGCTCTTTCACTATTGTTGTGCTTACTTTGGCTCTTGATTTGAACAGTTGAAAACTTGAAATACTTGCTCATGGAAGAAAAAGATAGGACAAGTTACTGTGAGATCCGACTTTAGATGAAAAGGCTTGAGGATAATCTTGGGCAATACTTTGAGTAGTATTTCTGTTGGACGCCATATGGTAATTAGAAGAGGGTAAATGATACCTTTAAAATTTCACTCGATTAGCTACTGAAAGTTAGAAAGATCATATTTGCTCATCAATAAAGAGCTCACAAAAGCAAAGAAGCAAACGGAGTTCAACTCCTCTAAACCGGTCAGATAGCTATGAGAGAGCGATTAGACCAGCCTAGCGGTATGATCGCCGGAGATGATCGGTTTGACTGGCCTCTTGTCGGACCGCAAGTCTGGTGTAAGTTCAAACTCCATTAAGTTGGTTTTAGTGATAATGACAAATGCAATTGAGAGACTAACTTATTTATTAACTATGATATTGTTTTGTCTCATTTGAATGTGATTAATGATAAATGTAATTGTAAGACTAACTTGTTTATTAATTATGATATTACTTAGTCTCATTTGAATGAAAAGGTGAAAATCATAGAGATATGTATTTGGCATCTCATTGTTATATCTTATCTTTTGAATATATAAAACTTATATAGTTCATATATACTCATTATTGATTTAAGCTAAATCAATTGTAATCGGATTGTCATCAATCATCAAATGAAAGAATTGAAGAATTTAGTTCCCCCATTATGTATTAATGATTGGATGATTAATAACAATTGGATGAGTAAGTTTGGCTAGCAACTAATCTCAAAAACAAACACTCATATTCAAAATAAGTTAATTGCTTTGAAAGTTTACTCTAGAATATACAATTGTTGTGTACATGTTATATACTCGCAAATCAATTTTTATCATTATTTATTGAGATTGTTATAAATTACCAAAAAGTGAAGATTGTAGAATCTAGTCCCCCATTATAAATTAATGTTGAAGTTTCGATAATTAATGGCAATTGATTTGTGGACTAATATTTTTCCATGAGTTGGATGAATAGGTTAGGTTCCACAAAAGAGGATGATTTTAGATGACTTTATGTGTTGAAGATCATCAAGTCAAGATACGGGATGGAAGATGGCTTCATGAATTGAAGGCCATCAAGAAGAGGAGATGATCATGAGTTGATCATCAGAAGACCCATTATGTGTTAATGGAGTTCAAGTGAAGAAGGCATCATGAGTTGATGCATATCAAGACAATGACCCAGACTTAAAGTGAAGATGTGTGTTATCAAGCTTCAAGATGATGCTTAAGGCAAAGATATGACTAGCTAGTGCTAAGAATGTGTTCTTAGTATTTACCGGTCTTGATGCTTGGTTGGAAGACTAGATTGCTAGTGTAGATTGTCATACTATTAAAAGGGGTCATGTCTAGTAGCTTGAGTCCTATCATGTGTTGATAGCTCAATCTCACTTGCTCTAACTCTCCTTACCATGATGCTATTATTTGCGAATGTATTTTGCAAATAGTTCAACTCATGTGTTGAATCCTTGTAATATGGGACTATATATTGCGAATGTGTTTTGCAAGTGTTTGAAGTCCATATTTCCTACTCTTTATGGTATGAAGTTTATATTTGTAAATGTGTTCTACAAATGGTTGAAACTTATATATAATCCTTATAGCATGTGTCTTATGTTTGCGAATGTGTTTTGCAAACATGTTTAGTCTATTTATCTATACCTTGTCTTATGATTCCAAAAGTGTACAAATATGTTTTGCAACTTATTGGAAATCATGTTTAATCCTTGTGTGCATGATACTATAATTTACAAATGTGTTTTGCAATATTTTTTTAAGTATATGCACTTGTTACAAAAATCATAACTATCGCCATGTGTCGTGCGGTACTACCGCTAGACAGTACGGTCGGTGTAGAGATCACGGTACTACTACGTCTGTTGGTGGTTGAAGTCTGGAGTGGTTGAACTAATGTAGTAGGAGACTAGTGTGGTCGAACCAAGGTGGTCAAGTGATCGAACCAACATGGTCAGAGATCAGTGTGGTCGAACCAAGGTGGTCAAAGACCTGTGTGATTGAAGATCAGAGTGGTCGAATTAACGTGGTCAGAGACCAGTGTGGTCGAACCAACGTGATCGAAGACCAGAGTGATCGAACTATCGTAGTTGAACCAAGGTGGTCGAAGACCTATGTGGTCGAACCAACATGGATTGAGACCAGTGTGGTTAAACCAAGGTAGTCAAAAACCTATATGGTTGAAGACCAGAGTGGTGGAACCAACGTGGTTGGAGGCCAGCGTGGTCGAACCATTGTGGTCGAAGACTAGAGTGGTCGAACCAACGTGGTCAGTGACCAATGTGGTCGGAGGTTAGTGTGGTCGAACCAAAGTGGTCGAACAAAAGTGTTCGAGCCATCGTGGTCGAACACACACAGTCATAACCGACGTGGTCAAAAGATCAACGTAGTTGAAGATCGACGTAGTGATCAGAGACCCATGTGGTCAAAAGTAAGTAGTGGAAGATCGACATGGTTGACATGGTCAAGATCAGTGTGGTCAAAACCAACGCGGTCGAAGATTGACGTGGTCAACGTCATCGAGACCTGTGTGGTCGAAACCAATGCGGTCGAAGATCGACATGGTCAAAATGGTCGAGACCTGTATGGTCGAAAATCAGCGTTGTCAATGATCGGTAGCTCGGATTCCTTTTGGTTTCTGATGAGTAGTTCGGGTTCCTTTTGGGCTTGTACCCAAGGAAAGTTATTTAGTGGGTTGCAGTTGTTGCGAGTGGAACGGGTTGGTGTAGAATATAGGAGCGAATTCTTAAGTAGAGAGCGGGTAATACCCCAATCTTTAATTGAATCTGAAGTTGAAGGTCAAATTTAAAATGTTTAGCTTTGTTGGGAATACAAGGCCATAGATGCGTAGAGCTCTTTAAGTTAATTCTGCCTAGTTCAGAGTTTGGGATGAGGCTTTGCGAATACGTGAAGGTTAGACAGCTGTGTTTAATCAGGAAAAAGGGGTTGGATACTCGAAAGAATTTTGACGAGGTGAGGAAGCATGGATTGGAGTTCGAGGTGGATGTTTAGGTACTCCTGAGGGTATCTTCCACCCAAGATGTTGTGCAGTTCAGTGCCAAGGGGAAGCTTAGCCTGAGATACGTTGGACCATTTTCGATAGTAATGTGTATTGAGAAACTAACTTATCGATTCAACCTTTCTGAGTTCATGTATGTTGTGCACAATGTGTCCTACATCTAGTGTCGCGAAATTATTTGGGGGAAACCGTAGCATGAGATATCATTGGAGCCTTTGATCATTGAGTAAAATCTCACCTTTGGGACCTATCCAGTGCAAAGATTGGGTGTGTTGTAATTGGTGTTGGGACATGAGATGTTGGGAATTGCCAAGTGCTTTGGTCGTATCAATCCGAGCTGGAAGTAACTTGGGACTAGATTCTTACATGTGTGAGAAATATCTAGAGTTGTTCATTTCTGATATACGTAAAGTTTAATTTTAAAGCTTACTATTTCCCATTTAGAATCATGAGGAGGTCGAATTCTGTTAAGGTGGGGTAGAATGTAATACCTTAAAATTAACCCTTTTAAGGACTTGTGCATAAATAGTGAAAATAAAATACTTGGATTTTTAGATAAGGAGTTGGTTTTCTGAAACTGAGTCATACGGAGAAAGTTATAGAAAGAATCGATTCGTACCATGATAAAATGGATCGTAGGGAGGGGAGAAAACAAAATCCCTACCTGTTATTTTTATGTGGTTTTTAATATTTATTATGGTTATTATTTATTTTACTTAATGTGAAATTATTTATATTATTGATGTAAGTGATAGGGAATATTTAGATGTGAAATTTAACTCGAGAAATTAATACTCGAGGTGCCGAGGACGGCTGTGCTGGAATATAGTAGACATATTTATTGAGATCAAGTCAATTAAAATTTGATATGCATGCAATTATTTAACCTAGGCACAGCACAGGGTGGAATAGTTGGGTTTGTTTTACAGGATTGGCTCTGTAGGCTGTTGGCCCACATGATCAGATTGGAATTGATCCTATAAATAATCTGATCATGGCGTATAATTTACACATGTATACTAGAGATTAATATATTTTAGACTCATAAAACTAGCATGTCTGATTGTGGTTGGTGACATAGTTTAGGAGTCTCACGAGATACCAAAAATAGGTAGGTCTTTTTATAACACCTGGAAGTAGAGTCGATCAATGGGTCTCTATCCTCTAATCTTAAGACAGACGAACAGAGGATAGACTGAAAAATCTCTATAAAATCAATTTGGGGTTTAGAAATCTAAGATTGGTGTTAGAGCAAGGTTGGGAGACGGCGCGCACGGCGGCTCATCTCGTTCGTGGGGGTTGGCATCGCTATGACATCTCGCACGGCCTGTCTCCCTCTATCCTTGTCCGCTGCGCATGCAGCGTGTGCCTCTGCCTTTTGCGGCCTGTGTTATCTCCACGCATGAGGACAAGCTACTTCAGATCGAAGATATGGTGCTCGAACATCTTCCCCGGTCCGTCCGCGCGTGAAGAAATTGATTCACGTGCATGGTATCAAGAAATTGATGCACGCACGCGCTATTCAGTTGATCCATGTTCACGGATTCAATTTCGAGACGGAGATCAGACATGAAGATCAGACATCTTGCTTCATCCTCGCGCGAGAAGAAATCTTTGATGCAAGACCGGCGCGCGGAAGAAAGTAGCACGCGGAAGACAGGCCTCGCGCAGCGTACATGCACATCGCGTCAACTCAGTCCTTAGCATGCTATGCTGATTGACGTCCGGTTAGGCTGAAAAGTTATGGTTTATATAGCTAAAATTATATTGTAACGGTTGAAATTTCACGATTTATTTGATGTAATTAAATTTAAAAAAATTTAAAAATAGAAAAAATATACTAACTCATCATGGACAACATAAACGAATACGGGAAAAAATCGGCAAAAAACTTAGAAAAACTAAAAATTTAGAAAAAAGATGAAATTTAGAAATAATAAAATATAAGTTAGAAACTAGAAGTTAAAATCAAAAGAAGTGCTTTGATAATACAACTCCAGTCAAGGGAGCATTAATTGAGCCATCTAATGTGGCATGGAATGCAAATTTTATCTCTCTCAAAGCCACATGCATTGAATAATTGAAAGCGACGTGAAGCTATAATCGTTGGGGTCTTCGACCTATTTATTTGTTGTCGCTGTGATTACCTCTGTTGCTGCTGTCTCATGGAAAAGATCTCCGAGCGCATAGGCATTGGAGTGGAAATGGATCGGATATAATTAAGTAGTCTTAAATACAAATATAAATTTATATTTTTAAAATAAATATGAATATAAATTCTAATATTTTTAAATATGGATACAAATATTCTCGAATACGAATATGGATATTTTCGAATATAGATTTTCTCAGATACGAATATTGGATAAAACGGATTCCTAGCGGTTTTGCTGATTTTTTACTGTTTTAGACCAGTTACTGGTTTTAAACCGTCTAAATTCAAATTTTGAATCAGAAAATTCGTACAAATTTCTCATGGGTTCTAGAAACAGATCGAATACGAATCGAATAGTCTCGAATATGAATACGGATACGAATATTCTCGAATACGAATGCGAATATGAATATTCTCAAATACGGATACGTATATTCTCAAATACAAATATGAGCATTTTCGAATACGGATTTTGTTTACCACATTCGCGTTTTTTCGGATACGAATATCGAATAAAACGAATTATCCGTTACCGTTTTCCACCCTACATAGGTAACATCTATTCTCTTAATAGTAACTATTAGTTTTTTTAACTGTTTAGATCTTGCTTATTTTTGCATTGATGGTGAATAGAATACACAAAAAATAATGTGTACTCTAGACCATGATTTTAGTGAAGTATCTCTTATTAAAGTGCTTAATCTTATTAATCATTTTCTCTCTACTAAAATGTCTGATAGCACTTCAATTAATGAGCATCTCAATAAACTTTGTGTTTTAGTAGGGGAATTAAAAAAATGCTTGCTATCCTTTTTTTTTAAGAAGTGCAGGTCAAATTTGTTCTAAACTCTTTACTAGATTCATGGGAATAATTTAAGATATTTTTTGTTATTCTGAAAGGATACTTAATATGCGCACTTTGAGACATCTTTTGCTTATGGAAGAAGATAGAAAACTCTCTCAGGGAAAGGAAAGTAATACTTCTGAGTTGCACCTTAGAAAGGAAAAAGGCAATAATAAGAGGAATTGGCAAAAGAAGAAGTCTAATGGTGATTTGAGAGAAAAGCTTAACAAGAAACGCGATCAGGATGATCGTAGAAATTATAACTAAGTTCAGAGAAATGAAAAGTACAAGAATTTTAAGTGTCACAACTGTGGTCAGTATGGGCATTTCAGGGCTGACTGTAAGAAAAAGAAGAAGCAGAATGAGCAAAGGAATCAAAACAATGAACAAGTTGAGCGTAAAGGCAATTCTCCGCTTAACGGTATGTCTAATATTTTTTGTATGCACTAAATCTTTACTTACTACTACTTTTCCAAATAGCTGGGTTATCAATTCTGGTGCTACATCTCATATTACTAGAGATAATAGAAATTTCACTTCTATGCAAACAATTCTAAAGGGAAATAGATATATATTCTTAGGCACTAATGCTAAAACTGATGTACTTGGAACTGAAAATTATGTCCTAAAACTCTCCAATGGAGGAAACTTATTATTATAGAACACTTTATATTCACCTAGCATGAGAAGGAATTTATGCTCAGCTAGAATAAATTGGTTATGACATACTATTTGGGAAAAGAAGAGTTAAAATATTGCTCAACGAAAAATTAGTGCATACTGGAACTCGTTATGATGTCTTTATTTTCTTGATGAACTATCAGGTGATGACAATATTGATTGCTTATTTGGTGAAAATAACTCCATAGTGAGAAATATTAATGATAGGAACTCATGCTCATAATCATATTTATGGTATTTATGACTTGGTCATATATTTAGAAACAAAATTAAGGGGCTTATTAATTCTGGGATTATGCACTTTAAGTGTGAGGATTTTTGGTATTTGTAAGGCATGTATAATGTGAGGATTTTTGGTATTTGTAAGGCATGTATAATGGGTAAGATGTTGTACACTTTTTTTCAAAGGCAAAAATATCTAATGAGTCTCTTGCCATTATTTATTCTGATATTTATGATGAAATGTCTACTACCACTAAAGGTTAAAAGATTTATTTTATCACATTCATTGATATTATTCTAGATTTGGATATGTGTATCTTCTTAAACAAAAGTCAAAAGGTTTTGATGTGTTCAAGATATTTAAAACTGAAGTGGAAAATCAATTAAACAGAAAGATAAAAGTTTTGATAATTGATAGTGGATGAGAATACACTTCAGAAATATTAAATGTTTTTTTGTAAAGAGCATGGAATTATTCATCAGTATACCATACCTTACACTCCACAACAAAATAGTATTGCTAAAAGGAGAAATAAAACACTTATAGATATGGTTTATAGATATGGTTAGACTTATGATGGCTTATTCAGATCTTCCTTTATCTTTTTAGGGGGGAAGCTTTACATACTGCTATTTATTTATTAAATTATTCATCATCTAAGGTTGTAACAGTCACTCCTAATGAGTTGTAGATTGGAAGAAACATTATAGCCTAAAAGCACACCAGAAATTTGTTATTGGTTAATTTTTGGAATTTAAAGAGTACAAGTTTTATTATACGGAAAAAGATAAACTGTTAGAAAGCAGGTATGTAATACTTTTATATCTAAACACACATTGCTGTGCTAAGTGGCAAGGGTGGAATTATTGGCAACTCCACAAAAAAAACATACAGATGGATATATCTGGTATTAATTCTCACACTGAAGGAGATTCTTCTCCTGAAAGAAGTACAATTCAAACTTCCAACACTAACATGCTTAGGAAAAGTGAGAGGAATTTAAGTACACCTCAATATCTAGATGATTACTTTTTGTTCTTGGGGAAGTTCACTCTAAAAATTTCAGATTTAGAGGAAGAACCAAAACTATAGGTGGAAGCAGTGCGGGAAGAATTAAACTCGATGAAGAGGAATAACGTTTGGGAACTTGTTGATCTACCAAACAATTACAAGTCCATAAGTTGTAAATATTTTTTAAAGAAAATTGAATGCAATGGGTTTAGTGAAAAATTATAAGACTAGACTTGTTAAAAGCTTTACACAAAGGATATGTATTGACTTTGTGAAAACTTTACACAAAGAGAAGATATTGACTTTGTGGAAACTTTTTCTCCTATTGCTAAATTTACTGTAATTTGTATTATTAATGCTTCTATGGCTTATTGTGATCTTGAACTCCACCAAATGGATGTTGAAATTGCCTTTCTTAATGGTCTTTTGGAGGAGGAAATTTATATAAAACAGCCGAAAGGTTTTGGAGAAAATCAGGTTTGCAAATTCAATAGATCAATTTATGGTCTTAAACAAGCTTCACGTCAATAATATACTCTATTTTATAATTCCATCACGTCATATAGTTTTCAATGATGAAAGGTGATCATTGCATATGTACAAAAGTTATGTGTAAGTATTTTATCTTATTGCCTTTATGTATTGATATTCTCATTGCTTGGTTATTTTCTAAATTTGATATGAAAGATATGGTGAAAACCTCCTATATTTTAGGAGTGAAAATACATAGAGATCGGAATAAAAAGTTTTTTGAGTTGTCCCAAAAGGTATATCTTGGAAGTGTTTTAATCAATTTTCTACAGAATACAGTAAACCTGTTAATGTACCTATTGTGATGGGAACTATACTCAGTGATGAATTATGTCCAAATAACCCCAAGTAAAAAGCTAGAATGAATGGTATATCTTATTCTTCATGTTGGAATGTCTTATATGTGCTATATTATTCACACGATCTAACCTTAGCCATGTTGTTAGAATTCTTAGTAGATATCAAAAGAAACATGGGGAACAACACTGGAAATAAATCAAATATGTATTGCGTTATGTCAAAGGAATATATGCATTGTTCATTATGTTTTGATGACCACAATCTTTAACTGCAAGGTTATTGTAATGCTGATTGGCAAATGGTTTCTGGTTCTATTTATTTTGGCAGAAGGTGTTATTTCTTAATGTAGCAGAAACATAATACTATTCCTCATTTTACTATAGAAGCTGAATACATTGCTGCATCTGCAGTAGCAAAGGAAATTGTATGGCTAAGGGAATATTTTGCATCATCTAAGGTCGTAGAAAGTGTATCATAACCTATTACTTATTTCAAAGTAAAAGTAAACACATTGAAGGAATATGTACTGACTATGTCAGTTAGTCAGGAATTATTTTCAAAGCATGATTAAAGACATAAGACTTCAGTTTATTTATTGAAATATTTTCAGTCAAGTGGGAGATGTTGGGATTTTTATGTGGCTTTCAATATTTATTATAATTATTGTCTATTTTACTCAATGTGGAATTATTCATATAATTGATGCAAGTGATAGGGAATATTTTGATGCGGAATTTATCTCGAGGAATTAATACTCGAGGTGCCGAGGACGGTAACATATTTATTGAGATCAAGTCTACAAGAATTTGATATGCATGAATTTGCTTATCCCGGGCACAGCACAAGGCGGAATAGCTGGGTTTGTTTTGCAGGATCGGCTCTGCAGACTGTTGACTCACATGATCAGATTGAAATTAATTTCATAAACAATCTGATCATGACGCATGACTCACACATGTGTACAAAGAACTAATATATTTTAGACTCATAAAATTGACATGTCTGATCGTGTTGGTGATATAATTGAGGAGTCTCATAGGATACCGAAAATAAGTAGGTCACTTTATAACACTTGGAAGTGGAGTCTATAAATAGATCCTTACTCTCTAGCTTTATTGTGCATTATAAGCAGCGTCATAGATAAGACAGAGAAATCAAGAATAGATCAAAAAAATTTCATAGAGTCCATCTTGGATCCAGAGAAAACCCAACACATGCGCCGCACAACACCTACCATCGCCACTAGAAATTCCCGTCGCCATCGCCAATTCGCCTGCCCACGCGTCGCCAGCTCTTGTGCGTCGCTTGACTGGTCGGGCTGTCCGCCAATTGCCCGCTTGATACATGCTGGCGCTGCCACGCGCCAGTCGCACGCCAGCGTTGCTGCTGTATGTGCTGCCTCGCTAGTGCATGCAGTGCTGGAAAGAAGAGAGAGATTCGGAAGCTACAGTCGCCCAAGAAAGTACAGCGTGATAGAAAAGAAAAGAAAAAAAGAAAGAAATTATGAGAAAGTGATCGCAATTTTGGCATATTTCACTGGGTAACATCTAAATGTTTTCTCACTATTTTGTTAATTTTATTGGTAGATATTAGAGTTAGAATTAGAGAAAGATTTAGCAAGTTTTTAAAGGGGTTTGATTAATAGATTAGATTAATTGATTAATAGATTAATAGCAATAGATTTAGCAGCGGATTAAATAGTAGATTAAAAATACAAATGGACTCATTTGGATATTTGGTCTACATTAAAATGTAGGTAGTCTTCTAAGGTTTTCAGAAAGTTCAAGAACACAATTTTTAAATAAGTAGAATAGAAGGTATAAATTTTGAGAGCTACTGTCCAGTAGCGGGTTGCTGCTGGACACAATAATGGGAAACATTAATATGACTAGGTTAATGGGAGAACTAAATTTTAGGAATAACTAAAAAGTGTTAGATAATTTTGTATAGGTTCTGAAAATATCGTAGTTCAATATATTAGCATGTGTAGATTAAAAGGTATGAAATAATTAAGTCTTCTGTCAAAAAGATGATAGATCTATCTTCTGGGTTAAAAGCAGGGGTTTAGATGATTTAATCTAGATGTTTGATCAACTAGAAAATTGCGGGAAATTCTATACATATTTCAAAACTAGTATGGTTTACTATATTACGATGTGGAAGCTGGGAGTGATGATGTTTTTAGTATCGGGATAGCCAGGTTGATTGTCAAGTAACAATAGACACTACTATAGAAAGCCTAATATTAGACGCCACATGACAGATGATTTCTTAAAATCGTATGTATTAAATAATATCATAGACGATTTAGTTTAGAACCGTCTGTGTTGCTGCCAGTGATAAAAACCATATGTGAAAGTGAACTATCATAGATGGTTCATGGTTAAAACCATATATAACCATCTACGATTTTTATTCTGAACCATCTACGAGAGTTCATAGACGGTTCATTACAAAAAATGTCTGTCATAATTAATTTGTCATAGATGGTTTGTAATACAAACTGTCTATGATAATTCCGCTATATTAATAGTGCACAGATCCGTTGACCTCATTTGTCTTAAATTCTAGATCTACGCTACTACGTTGAGCTGCAATCTGGGCTTTGAGGCCATTTGATGGAAGGTGATTGACTATTTGGTAAGAGTAATTATAGATCCACTAAGTTATTGGTTAGCTATGGTTAGTAATTTATTTCTAATTGCATTATAATTTAGATCTATCTTTTGGTGAAAGGAGAATTAAAGATGATTTAGATCTAGCTAACTTGATGTACATATAGCTACTTAATTTAGATCGTACATATGTAGTATAGTAATTAATTAATTAAATATGTTATACTAAATTGTTATATGTGTAATGTAGGACCGAAGCTGGATGTATGCTGGGAACCGTGTGAGTGAAGAGTACATTAATGTCATTTCTGCTTTTACAAAAGCTGCCGAGGAAGATATTGAATAAGGGGTGGAATATATGTATTGTCCATGCATTGACTGCGAGAATCTAAAGATGTTTAAGAACCGAAAGAAGCTTGAAGAGCAGATTACACAGGAAGGTAGTAATAATGACATCGCCATTGAAGTCAATGTTATGTCGTAGATGATCATGTCGATTGTGGTTCTGATTCAGATAGTTTGAATGATGACAATCTGGATCAGATGCTTCATGAACCTTTGTTCACGTGCTGCTAGTTGAAGTACACGAGGTTGTCAGCCATGCTTGAACTACTAAATTTGAAGGCAAGCAACAGTTGGTTCGACAAGAGTTTCACGACACTATTAGGTCTTTTAGTGGACATGCTTCTGGAGGGAAACAAGTTGCCCAAAACTACCTACAAAGTTAAGAATGTTCTTTGTCCATTGGGAATAGAATTAGAAAGAATACATGCATGTCCAAACGACTGTATCCTCTACCGTAAAGAGTATGTAAATATGCATGTATATCCGATGTGCAACGCATCCTGATACAAGCGTAATAATCAATCAGATGATGGCAGGGGAATAGAGGTGAAGAGAAGATCTCTTGCTAATGTGGCATGGTATCTTCCAGTAATTCCCCGTCTGAACTAGTTTTTTGTAAACTCAAAGGAGGCAAAACTGATGCATTGGCATTTGGAGAAGCATAAGAAGGATAGGATTTTTGCAAACTTCAGTGCAGAACTGAGGAATATATGGTTTAGATTGAGTACAGACGGAATGAATCCTTTCAGTAACATGAGCAGCCGACGTAGCACTTGGCCCATGACTCTCTATATCTACAACCTTCCTCCTTGGTTGTGTATGAAGCGAAAGTATATTTTGCAATCGACACTTATCTAAGGGCCAAAACAACCTGAAAATAATATTGATGTGTACCTAGCACCGTTGGTAGAAGATCTAAAAATACTATGGATCAAAGGGGTACAGGTATGGGATACATACAAATGAGAGAACTTCACTTTAAGCTCCTTATTGTTCTACACCATAAATTATTATCCTGCCCTTTCTAACCTATCGGGTCAGATTACAAAAGGGGCTAAAGCCTGTACTCACTACTTAGATGATACCGAGAGTGCGTGGCTGAAGCACTCGCACAAAATCGTATACATGCGTCACCGTAGGTTCCTTCGGAGGGCTCACCC
This sequence comes from Bonia amplexicaulis, assembly GCA_036346245.1. NCBI lineage: Eukaryota > Viridiplantae > Streptophyta > Magnoliopsida > Poales > Poaceae > Bonia > Bonia amplexicaulis. The sequence goes on along the minus strand of CM070744.1, from coordinate 10,847,794 downwards.
ATTCCGTAGGATGAAGAAACAATTCGACGAAGAGAACAATGATAGTTCAGCTCCAAGGCATTTAAGTGAAAAAGAGATCTATGATATGGTTAATGATTTAGATATTATGCTTGGAAAGGAACGTAAATCGATGACCCATGAGAAGAATGTCTAGAAGAAGAGATCAATATTTTAAGATTTACCTTATTGGGAGTACCTACAAGTTTGCCATTGTATCGACATCATGCACATAGAGAAGAATGTATGTAACAGCTTGATTGGTCTCTTACTAAATATTCGTGACAAAATAAAGGATGGTATCAACGCATAGCTTGACTTGGTTGATATGGGCATCATGCCTGAGTTAGCACCGATAAAAGACCGATAAAGGACAAACTTACATTCCCCTTGCTTGTTACACTCTATCCAAGGTTGAGAGAACTAAACTATGCCAATACTTGCATGGTGTGATAGTTCCGTTAGGTTATTCCTCTAACTTGAAGAAACTTATTTTGATGGCAGATTTGAAGTTAATTGGCATGAAGTCTCATAATTGTCATGTGCTGATGATACAGATGCTCCCTATTACAATAATGAGGCTGTGTTATTTCTTTAACATAATTGCTTAGAAGGTCATCGATCCCGAAGGACTAGATGCTCTATAGGACAAGGTGGTGATGATTCTATGTCATCTTGAGATGTATTTCTCTCTATCATTTTTCGATATCATGGTCCATCTCATTGTTCACATTGTGTGGGAGATAAAAATACACGGCCCATGTTTCTACTAGCATGTACCCGTTCGAGAGGTTCATGGGAATTCTCAAGTCATATATACGGAATCGATCTCGGCTGAAGGGCAGCATCATCGAAGGTTATGCAATCGAAGATGTCATTAAGTTCTATGTCGATTACATGGTTTAGGTTGAACCAATAGGTGTTCCTCGGATCTCGCCAAGAGGGGAGGCTCAAGGGTATCGGGACCATCAGAAGGAAAGTAATCACTATAGATATGGATGTGTATGCTCAAGCCTATTTCACAATCTTGCAACACATGACTGAAGTGTCCCCATATATCAACTAACACAAGGGCGTGCTTCGGCAATAGAATCCAGAGCGGTCAGATATTTGGATCATGAAATAACACAACGATCAGTTCAACCAATGGTTAAAGGAGCAACTTGCTAGGAGCTCGTCAAGTGATATGCTGGCAGGGTTGGCAAAAGCACCAATATTTATAGTTGGGACATGGCAAGGATATGACATAAATAGGTTACACATTCTATACGCAGGCTTAGGCACTAACCAGAACAACAATGTCCGCACAGATGCATTCAGTATAGATGGGTTGAGGAGCTCATACTATGGGTTCATAGAGGAGATTTGGAGCTTGACTACATGCTTTTCAAGATCCCCTTATTTTGATGTCGTTGGGTCCATTTCCCACGGTGAAGGTCGCTAAGTAAGGTGTCACTACCGTGGACCTCAAACTTGTTGGATACAAAGACGAACCATTCGTACTCCCTAATCAAGTTATTCAAGTTTTCTATATAACCGACTAGACAAATAAGAAGCATCATGTAGTTTTTCATAGAAAAGAAGGATTGTCAGAGTTGAGAATGTTGTGGACAAGGAATAATACAATCAATTTGATGAGTTACCTTCTTTCGAAAACAACATAAGGGTAGAGAAAGAACATGACAAAAGTAGCTAACATATACGTCGATCATCATGAAGGGCTAATTTGTAAAGAAAATAAGCAAGTAGAATGATGAATGAAATATTTATATGTCATATGTTTTGTATTTGCATATATATGTGTATATGAGAATGTGACACATATGTGAATTTGCATATATGTATATAAGAATGTGTGATATGTGTGTGTGTGAATTTGCATATATGCATATAAGAATGTGCGATATATATGTGAATTTGCATTTATATATATGAGAATGTGTAATATATGTGAATGTTAGTAGGGAATATCACGGACGGTTTAAGTTAAAATCATCTGTGATGTTTATTATTACAGACGATTCGAGGTAAGAACAGTCTATGTTGTTTTCTTATTATAGACGGTTCTAATTATAAACCGTCTGTGATGTTTTCTTATTACAGACAGTTCTAGATAAGAACCATCTATGATGATAAATATCATAGATGGTTATTAAAAAGAACCGTATTGTCGGACCTATATTTTACAATCAGGAATCCTCTGTGATTCCACCGCACTATTCTCTAGATCAGTAGATAATGCTCACCGATACAGTACTGAACATCAAAATACATATCATGCGGAATTGTAAATATAATAGTATACTTACTCATGGGCCGCTCGGGCAAAATCAATAAAATGCAGCAGTGGAAACAAAACACACAGGTGGGACTCTCAGGATGAGCCCACAGGCTAGCTGGGGGTTCACGACCTAGTTCTTGATCTTTTCATCTTCTTCACCATCATGACCTGGTGTATTGCTATAGTGTAGCGATCTGACTCCAGATTTTGAATTAATTGTGAGAGCGAGGGTGAGCACAACACACCATGCTCCACGAGTCAATACATAGGATGCAAATAGATAACATACAAGGCTTATCAAAGAAAGACTCGGGTTATTTTATTTGCCATAAATTACCTTTAAAATATGATTGCGCATGCCGAGACAGAGTTGGCTATGGCACACTAGTCGAGGGCAACTCGGCCACGGCCTCCAATCTCCAATCGGCCCAGTCCTGCTCTTTCTTTCTTTTTTCTTTTTAATTCTTCAACACAAGTTTACCTTTATTGATCATCTGAGGTACATAACATTGTTTTCTTCAGGCATGCACTAATAGCAGAACTGAAGAGGGATACACACATGGCATTCGGATCTAATTAAATCAGGTCACCAAGCACATACAAACATTTAGTGAATATTATTACAATCTCATGTAAAATACTTTATTGTTGAACTATTTAGAGCTAATATTAAGGCCGGTTGAGAGACACAATTGAACTAGTTACTCTTCTTTCCACGATGACGGGCGGGGTTTCTGAATCCTCCCAAGTGTTTAAGGCGCTCTTCATGTATCGATCACCTTGGACAGCATCTGTAGCAGCATAAGACTCAAGTTCAGCCATCTCTTCTGGTGTGAGCTTCACAGCTAACGCTGAGATTTTCAAGGAGACTTAGTCTCCACTCGCGCATTAATCGGAGGCGGTTACCAACAGATTTGAAGGGGTTTCGGCGGGGGCTCGGTTTCTGCGTTGTCTAGTCCCCAAAGAACCCCAACAAGACGCGATCTATTTTGGGCGCTCGGGTGAACGAAGGCCGACGACCTCGCCACCGGCCATCTCCACCACTGTCGTCTTCGTCTTCTTCTCCGACTCCGGTCGACGACTCCTTCTTCTCCACCAACTCCGACCGACACTTCACCGATCGCAACTCCACAACACCGCATTATGGCTTCCTCTTCCGGTTCGGGTACGTATCTAAAGATTTATTCTAGGTGTTCATGATTTAGTCTAGGGATTAAAGTTAAGATTTAGTCTATCAATGGTATCAGAGCAAACCCTAGACTCATGAACCCTAGAATTATTTTCAAACTCGGATCGGTTTTAGTTTATGGATCGGCTAGCATTTTAGAAGGAGGTGAAGGGGTTCAATAAACCTAATGAATCAAAGACCCCATAAGAAAAATCCCCTCACCCGAACACTCAAACCCGGCGGCTCACAAGCACAAAAAACTTTCTGATCGGCGCCGCCCATCGATGCCGCTCGCTCCCGCCCGGGGCGGTTACGGTTGTCGCGCCGCCGCCGAGGGCGCGCCGCCTCCGCCTTTGGTCTGTCGCGCGTCGCCGGCCGCGCCCGCTTCTGCCGTGCTTTCGGGGCCGCGCACCGTCGCCGGCCGCCGCTCCACTTGCTCGGGGGCCGCCGCGCGGTCGCCTCTCGCCTTCGCCGCCGCTCGGCAGCGCGTGCCCGCCTCCCACCCGGCGCCAGCGTAACGATGAAGTGATTTAGGGTTAGGGTTTTCGGGGTATATATCCGTAGTACTCAATCTCGGCCGTCCGATCGATTGACGCCATTTTCTTTTAGTCGAAAATTTGTTTTCAACTTTAGTTGTTCCAGGGATCGAGATCCGACGCGTCGGTTCCCTGATGGTGTCGCTCGGATCGCGCGACGGAGTGGACATGGCGGCGTTTTGGGCCGTTTCTCAATCGGCCGCCACAGCACAAGTGGTTTGGGTCTCGCCGGATTTTTGGCCCATGCGCGATTTTTATTATTATTATTTTCGTGGGGAGCTTTGGGCCATGTATTTTAGGCCCGAATTTTGTTTTGGGACCGATTTTTTGGCCCGATTACCTTTTGGGGCCGTTTTTCAGCCTATTTTTCTTTTAGGGCCGAATTTTTTTCGCCAAATTTTCTTTTTATGTTATTTTTCCAGCAAAAATTTTATATTTCAGTGCATTTACATTTATTTTCATGCACTGTTATAATTTTAATTTTCAGTGCATTTATTTTTGTTTTTAGTATATTTTTATGCATTGTTTTAATTAATTAAATGGCTCAAATTATGATGTATCATTACCATATTTTAATGAATAATCTCAAATTTAAATTGAACCAACGAGATATTTAAATTTAAGACTTTACACTTAATTTTGGCATTATGTATTCATATGATTATATTCTGACCAACGTTGTTTATATTCGTATGTTGCCATAGTTATTCAGTTCTTTTTCATTTTCTGCCTAACGGTGATGTGAATTAGAACTGTAATTTTATGCATGTTATTAATCAGACCAACGTAGAATTAATTACATGCAATATATATATTTATGACATTTCTAATTTTTGCCCTGTATTTTCAATTCAGCACTTAATGCTTCAAACGTTGCCGCCACAATTGATAATATTGAGCAGCTCACGGGGAGTAATTTTTCCTCGTGGAGAGAACAAATTTATGTTGTCCTTGGCGTTTTGGACCTTGATTATGCCTTAAGAGTAGACGTTCCCGTTCCCCCCACCGTAGGTGAGGAAAATTTTGCTGAGAAAAAGAAAATTTATGAGGATAATGCTGAAAAATAGGAACGATCTAACCGCCTATCACTTATGATTTTGAAAACCTCAATTTCAGTCATGATTAGGGGAGCAATCCCCAATTGTGAAAATGCTAAAGAGAACATGGCTTCAATTGAGGAGAAATTCAAAGGTTCCACTAAAGTTTATACCAGTACCTTAATTCAGAGGCTTTTAACCTCTAAATATGATGGGTCTGGAAGTATAAGAGAGCATATCATGATGATGACTGATATGACAGAAAAACTCAAGGGCATGGACATGGTAATTTCTGATGGTTTTCTAGTTCATTTCATTATGACATCACTTCCTTACGTTAACACGCTTTTAAAATTAATTACAACACTCGAGAAGAGAAATGGAGCATGAGCGATTTGATCACCATGTGTGTCGGGAGGAAGAGAATAAGAACAGAAAAGAAGGACTTTGCCTTTAATGTTGGTGGCTCTCATAAAAGAAAGTTCCACGGGGACTTCAAATCTAAGAAGAAGCTGCATTTCTCCCCTAACTCAGATAAATCGGGGCCTAAAGTGCACAATGCACCAAAGGCTCATATTGCTTCCTCTGCAACATCTAAAGGGGAATGCCATACATAGCGACTAGGGCATTTTCGTAAAGACTGTAGGCTTTCTTAAGTGGCTCGCCAAAGGGGTAATGATACAATTACTTTTATTAATGAAACACTTTACCGATTTCTCTCTTAATGCTTGGTGGATTGACTCGGTGCAAGCGTGCACGTTACCAATTCTTTACTGATTCCTTACCGCGACAACACTAAGAGAGGGGGCGAAGTCTTAAGTCGCGGATGGAAAGGAAGCCGAAGTGAAATCAGTTGGATCTGTTTCATTAACTTTGAACAACAGATTCTGCTTCGTCTCAATAATGTAGTTTATGTTCCTTCCATCAGAAGGAATTTAATTTCAGTTTCTTTATTAGACGATGAAGATTTTAAATGTATTTTTGGAGACAATAAATGCATTATTAAGTTTAATTCTATTGATGTTGGTCTTGCTTTTAGACAAGACAACCTCTATATGTTTTCCTTAATGAATCTCTGTATTGAATGTGTATGATGCTAAACATAAAAATAATGATGAGACTTCTTGACTGTGGCGCCTCGTTTGGGCCACATTTGAGGGAGAATGGAATGTCTCATCAAAGAAGACATTCTCCACCCATTAATTTCTCTAACTCAGACCACTGCATTGATTGCATTAAAGGAAATATGTAAAACAAATAAAGAAGGGAGCTACTCACAGTACAGGACCTCTAGAATTAATTCATACTGATATTTGCGGTCCTTTTCCTGTGACATCAGTGGATAGTTTTGATTAGTTCATCACATTCATCATGATTTCTCAGGTTGAATATTTTTCCCATTAAAGACCGATCTCTGAATCACTTGTAAATTAAGATATTTAAAACGAAGTTGAAAATCAGCACAACCTAAAATTAAAGTGGTAAGATCGGATCGAGGGGAAGAATATTATGGACGACATACCCCTTATGGGCAAATTCCCAGCCCTTTCGCTAAGTTCCTTGAGAAAATGGCATTGTTGCCCGAGTATTCTATCTTGGCGAACCTCGTGAGAATAGCGTGGTGAAAGACATAACCGTACACTTATGGACATGGTGCAGACATGCTTAGCCATTCTAGTTTACTGTTGGTTTGTGGATGGAAGTATTAAAGACACCGCACACATTCTTAATCGGGTTCCTAGTAAATCAGTACCTAAAACACCTAATGAATTATGGACTGGGAGAAAACCGAGTGTGAAATTATTTAATCCACACATTAAGAAATTAGACCCGAAGATAGTAAGTTGCCATTTTATTGGATACCCTGAAAGATCCAAAGGGTATCGATTTTATTGTCCTGATAGGATAACTAAGTTTGTAGAAACAAGACACGATGTGTTCTTAGAAAATAACGAGGACCTGGAACCCAGGAAAATAGATCTTGAGGAGAAGCGGGTTTATGTTCTGCACCGCTCATTTCGAGATTTTTATTCACGTGCCTCGGAGGTTGCACCTCCGATGAAAATCTTTATATTGCACCTTTGTTGAGGTATCTGAAATTCCTAATGTTACAACTAATGATGAACCTCAACAGCCTCCTGAAATAACTAATGAACCTCTTAGAAGATCACAGCGGGAGAGAAGATCTGCCATTCCTAATTATTATGTTGTTTATATGAATGAAGATATTAATGATATAGAAAAGGTAGATGATCCCACCTCTTATAAAGAAGCTATAATGAGTGAATATTCTTCTAATTGGCATGAAGCCATGGAGGATGAACTAAAGTCTATGAGCACTAATGATGTATGGGACTTAGTAGAAATTCACGAGTCAAAGCGATGAGTCGTAAATGGGTGTACAAAACAAAACATGACTCTAAGGGAAATATCGAAAGGTTCAAAGCAAGGCTTGCAACAAAAGGCTTTTCACAAAGAGAAGGAATTGACTATAATGATACTTTTTCTCCTGTCTCAACTAAAGATTCATTCAGAATTGTTATGGCACTTGTAGCTCATTATGATTTAGAGCTGCATCAGATGGATGTTAAGACGACATTTCTTAATGGCGACTTGCAAGAAAATGTTTACATGGCTCAACCAAAAGGTTTTATCGTGGAAGGCAAGGAGCATATGGGATGTCGACTTAAGAAATCCATTTATGACTTAAAACAAGCATCGCCAAGATATCTCAAATTTGATAAAATCATAAGGAGTTTCGACTTTAAAGAAAATGAAGTTGATACATATGTTAAGTTCAAGGGAGTAAATTCACCATCTTAGTACTTTATGTGGATGATATCTTATTGGCCGGACGATAAGGATATTTTGAGACCAAGAGATTTCTTTCATCCAATTTTGATATGAAGGATCTCGATGATGCCTCTTATGTTCTTGGCATTGAAATTCACCGAGATAGGTCCAAAGGTATATTAGGTTTATCTCAAAAGGCATACGTTGAAGAAGAAATACAATATGCATAAGTCTTTGTGACTCTTTGCTCCTATTGTTAAGGAGATAAGTTTGGGACATTCAATGTCCAAGGAACCAATATGAAGTGATCGGATGAAGTCGGTTCCTTATGCTTCATTGTCGGAAGCATTATGTATGCTCAAGTATGTACACACGATTTAGCTTTTGTAACCGGGATGCTTGGCAGATATCAGTCCAATCCAGGACCGGACCACTGGAAAGCCGTTAAGAAAGCTTTGTGTTATATGCAAGGAACTATGCATTTCATGCTCACATATAAGTCTTCTGATAGCCTTGATGTTATTGGTTATTCAGATTCAGATTTTGCGGGATGTGTTGATACTAAGAAATACACGTCAGGTTATATCTTCACACTCGCAGGAGGAGCTATTTCGTGGAAAAGCTCCAAACAAACCCTTACGGCATCCTCAACGATGCAAGCTGAGTTTGTGGCATGTTATGAGGCTACCGGCAGGTCAGTATGGCTTAAGAATTTTATCCGGGACTTAGAGTGGTGAGCGAGATCTCTAAACCACTCACCTTATCTTTGCGATAATGAACCCGCGGTCTTTTATGCAAATAACAACAAGTCAAGTGGTGCTGCCAAACACATTGACATTAAGTATCATGTTGTGAAAGATAGAATCCAGGATCAAACAATAAGTATCAAGCATATTAGTACTAAGTTAATGTTTGCGGATCCGTTTACTAAAGGCTTACCACCCAGTATTTTTCGAGATCATGTTGCCGGCATGGGTTTATTGGAAAGCCTCTGATTCTGTATAAAAGGACCTAAAAATAAACCAACTCCCATTAAGAATAATGAATAATCATTCTAAGATATAAATAGTACGTTATAGGTACTGAGGTTGTATGATATTTTATTGACTATGCAACACATTGCTTTGATGTGATGTTTTATCAAAGAATGGGCTTATGATGTTAGCCTTACGATCAAAGGCCACTCCAGCTGGACAGCAGTTATTGGATGAACTGCGTGTGCTCTTCTGATTGTTGACGCCGATGCTTCAGATAATCCAATGTATTTTATCTTCCGTTCTTCAACTAGCTTCTTGAGTTCACCTATCTGGAAGTGAAAGTCAAGAAAGTAGGCTTAATTAGTACCTTGTCTAATTAGTATGTGAAAGTCTTTTACTTCAAACTGAAAATGACATTAATATGTGCTTTTGCTTGTTGAAACTTCTCGGTACTTTACTACAAAATCTGTAACAGTTTTAATCGCTTAGCGGTACCCATCCGTCCAACGATCACAACATTTCTATAACTCAGTAAGCCATACATCATTCATGATCACAGCTATCCACAGACTGCAATATACCAAGAAACCTGAGAGTGAACGGTGAACAGCTGAACACTCACCGTGACCTCGACGGGCACATTCTTGTCGATACGGTGCTGGTAGTAGAGGTCGATACAGTCGACGCCGAGCCGCCTGAGGCTGCCCTCGCAGGCCGCCCGCACGTACGCCGGGTCACCGTGGACCTCCCAGGTGGCCGTGATGCCGAACTTGGTGGCTAGCTCCACCTTGTCCCTCACCCCGCCTTGCAGCGCCTTGCCGAGGAGCATCTCGTTGGTGTGGGGGCCGTAGATGTCAGAGGTGTCGAGGAAGGTAACGCCGGCAGTGACCGCGTGACGGAGGAGCGCGATCATGTCGGCCTCCTGCTTGCGCTCGCCGTAGAAGGCGGACATGCCCATGCAGCCGAGGCCCTGCGCGGAGACCTTCAGCCCCTGCGAGCCCAGCTTTATGCGCGGCACCAGAGCAGCTGCCATGGCCGGACGATATATCGATATGTGCTTACCCTCGCTGCCTGTATGCTCAGTGCACGCTTGCGGACGGGTCTCGTACGTGTTGAATTGATCTCTAGGCTAACTGCCTCCGAGATTTCAGGGAGACCTAGTCTCCACTCCCACCTTGATTGGAGGCGGTTACCAACTATTTTTTGTTCTCGGTCCCGATCACCCAGCGCCATATATATGAGAGAGGTTTTCGGCAGGGGGACACATGAGTTATTTTACGTCCTCTACAAACCCTATCAAGTTCGATCGCTAACGGGTGTTGTGGTGAACGAAGGCCGAAGCCATTGACGCCCGCAGCCGTCGGCCATCTACATCACCGGCCGAACGTCATCACCGTCTTCTTCACCATCTCCGGCCGACCTCCACTGCCGCAACTCCTACAACCTCAAGATGACTTCTCCGACTTCGGGTATGTTAACGTTTCCGCACTATTGTTAATGCTAGGTGTTCATGTCTGAGCTAGGTTAATGATCATGTTAATGTTTAGACTTAGAAATTTATCTAACATTGCTATCAGAGCAATCCCTAGCTTAGCATGAACCCTAATGAACCCCACCCGAACTCGGTTTGTTCTTCGGATCTAAAATTTTGACGGTTTGACTTAGCAATAAGAAGGAGGGGAATCAATGATTTAGCAAAACCCCAAAGAAATTCCACACGCCGGATCGGTCGGAACACACAAAAAAATGGATCGACGACGGGAACTCACCGCGCATCTGCCGCTTGGTGCCGCTGCCACCACGGACTCATCGTGCGCTGCCGCCGCTACCACCGAGTCGCCGCCGCTACGCCGCCGCGCCGCCGCCGCCACCTTGCTCGAGGCGCGCCGCCGTCGTGGTCGCCGCCTCCACCTTGCTCGGGGCCGCGCCCTCGGGCGCGCCGGGTCTTCCCTCTGCGGCGCCGCCGCGTTCGCCGCCGCCGCTCCGCGCCGTGATTTTCGGAGCACCCGGTTGAAATGGCATTAGGGTTAGGGTTTTTTCGTGGGTATATATCCGGCCGCGCTCAATCTCGGCCATCCGATCAAATCGGACGGCCATTTTTCTTTTGGGCAGGAATGTTAATGGGCTATTTTTGTTTTCGGCCGTCGGATCGAGATCCGACGGCGCACACGCATGAGATTTTTCTTGGGCCGTCGGATCACGATCCGACGGCGCGTCATAAGTGCGATCCGACGGCGCACGCATGAGATTTTTTTTGGGCGTTCACGATCCGACGGCGCGCATGCATAAGTGGGTGAGGCGTTTGGGCGTTCGGTAGGCCTCACGCGGCAATTTGGGCCCGTTGGGTATTTTTGCCCGAGGGAAATTCTTGGGCCATTTTTCAGCCTGTTTTTTTCTTTTGGGTTTTGTTTTTCGGCCCGAATTTTATTTTTAGAGCTGATTTTCAGCCCAAAATTTCCTTTTGGGGCCCAATTTTTGGCAGAAATTATATTTTAATTTTCAGTACATTTTTTTGTTTTAGTTTATTATTATGCACTGTTTTAATTAATTTTTTCAGAGGCCCAAATTATGATGAATAATTACCTTATTGTTATGAATAATCTCAAATTTAAATTGAACCAATGAGATATTTAAATTTGAGAATTTATGCTTAATTTTGGCATTATGTATTCATATGATTATATTCTAACCAACGTTGTTTATAATCATATATCGCCAATTAAATATTTTAATTTAAAGTTTTTATGATTAAATTTTGGCATTATGTATGCATATGGTTATATTCTGACCAACATTGTTTATAATCATATGTCGCCATCGAGATATTTAATTTTAAGATTTTACGCTTAATTTTGGCATTATGTATTCATATGATTATATTCTTACCAACGTTGTTTATAATCATATGTTGCCACATAAAATTAAGTTCTTTTCATTTTCTGCCCAACGGTGATATGAATTTGAAATGTAACTTATGCATGTTATTAATCAGACCAACGTAGGGTTAACTACATGCAATATATATATATATATATATATATATATATATATATATATATATATATATATATATATATATGATGTTTAACCCTAATTTGGCCTTAATAACATGCATAAGTTTTGAAATTCAGCACTTAATGCTTCAAACATTGCCGCCACAATTGATAACATTGAGCAGCTCACGGGAACAATTTTTCCTCGTGGAGAGAACAAATTTATGTTGTCCTTCGTGTTTTAGACCTTGACTATGCCTTAAGAGTAGACGTTCCCGTTCCCCCCACCGAAGGTGAGGAGAATTTTATTGAGAAAAAGAAAATTTATGAGGATAATGTTGAAAAATGGGAACGATCTAACCGCTTATCACTTATGATTATGAAAACCTCTATTTCAGTCATGATTAGGGGAGCAATCCCTAATTCCAAAATGCTAAAGAATACATGGCTTCAATTGAGGAGAAATTCAAAGGCTCCACTAAAGTTTATGCAAGTACCTTAATTTAGAGACTCTTAACCTCTAAATATGATGGGTCTGTTAGCATAAGAGAACATATCATGATGATGCCTGATATGGCAGAAAAACTCAAGGGCATGGACATGGCAATTTCGGATGGTTTTCTAGTTCATTTCATTTTGACATCGCTTCCTTCTGAGTACACAGCTTTTAAAATTAATTACAATACTCAGAAACAGAAATGGAGTATGAGCGATTTGATCGCCATGTGTGTCCAGGAGGAAGAAAGAATAAGAACTGAAAAGGACTTTGCTTTTAATGTTGGTGGCTCTCATAAAAGGAAGTTCCAAGGGGACTTCAACTCTAAGAAGTTGCATTTCTCCCCTAACTCAGATGAATCGGGACCTAAAGTGCACTATGCACAAAAGCCTCATGTTGCTTCCGCTGGATCAACTAAAGGGGGAGAATGCCACTTCTGCAAACAGCCAGGGCATTTTCAGAAAGACTGTGTAGGCTTTCTTAAATGGCTCGCCAAAAGGGGAATTCCTTACCGCGAAAACACTAAGAAAGGAGGAGCGAAGTCTTAGAGTCACGGATGGAAAGGAAGCTCAGTTGATTCGCGTATTCATTCTTCATCTCAATAATGTAGTTTTGTTCATTCCATCATGAGGAATTTGTTTTCAGTTTCTTTATTGGACGATGAATGTTTTTTAATGTATTTTTGGAAACAATAAATGTATTAAATTTAATGATGATGGTCTTGCTTTTAGACAAGAAAAACTCTATATGCTTTCTCTTAATAATTTCCTTGTATGTTTAGATTAATGATGAGATTTCTTCGAAACTGTGGCACTGTCATTTAGGCCACATTTCGAGGGGGAGAATGTAGCGTCTCATTAAAGAAGAAATTCTCCACCTTTTAGTTTTCTCTGACTCAGACCACTGTATTGATTGCATTAATGGAAAATATGTAAAACAAATAAAGAAGGGAGCTACTCGCAGTACAGGATCATCACATTCACCGATGTTTTCTCCCGTTATAGTTATATTTTTCTCATTAAAGATCGCTTTGAATCACTCGACAAATTCAAGATATTTAAGGTTGAAGTTAAAAATCAGCGCAACCTAAGAATTAAAATTAGAGGATGAACTAAAGTCTATAAGCACTAATGATGTATGAGACTTAGTAGAAATTCCTGACGAAGTCAAAACAGTAGGCTGTAATGGGTCTATAAAACAAAACATGACTCTAAGGGAAATATTAAAAGGTTCAAAGCAAGGCTTGTAGCAAAAGACTTCTCATAAAGAGAGGGAAATAACTATAATGACATCTTTTCTTCCGTCTCAAATAGGGTTCATTCAGAATTGTTTTGACACTTGTAACTCATTATGATTTAGAGCTGCATCAGTTGGATGAACGGCATTTCTTAATGGCGACTTGCAAGAAAATATTTACATGGCTCAACCGGAAGGTTTTATCGTGGAAGGCAAGAAACATATGAGATATCGACTTAAGAAATCCATTTATGGCTTAAAACAAGCGTCGAGGCAGTGGTACCTTAAATTTGATAAAATCATAAGAAGTTTCGACTTTAAATGAAGTTCATAACTGCATTTATGTTAAGTTCAAGGGGAGTAAATCCATCATATTAGCACTTTATGTAGATGATATCTTATTGGCCAGCAGCGATAAGGATATGCTGTTTGAGACCAAGAGATTTCTTTCATCAAATTTTGATCTCGGTGATGCCTCTTATGTTTTTGGCATTGAAATTCACCAAGATAGGTCTAAAGGAATATTAGGTTTATCTCAGAATGCATACGTTGACAGAGTACTAAAGAAATACAATATCATAAGTGCTCTAGCTCGTCTGCTCCTGTTGTTAAGGGCGATAATTTTGGGACATTTCAAGGAACCAATATGAAACTGATCAGATGAAGTCGGTTCCTTATGCTTCAGCTGTCGGAAGCATTATGTATGCTCAAACATGTACACGCCCTGATTTAGCTTTTGTAACCGGGATGCTTGGCAGATATCAGTCAAATCCAGAACTAGACCACTGGAAAGCCATTGAGAAAGCTTTTCGTTATATGCAAACTACTAAGTATTTCATGCTCACATATAAGTTTTTTGATAGCCTTGATGTTATTGGTTATTCAGATTCAGACTTTACGGGATGTGTTGATACTAAGAAATCCACGTCAGGTTACATCTTCACACTCGCTGGAGGAGCTATGTTCGTGGAAAAGCTCCAAACAAACCCTTACGGCATCTTCAACGATGCAAGCTGAGTTTGTGGCATGTTATGAAGCTACCGAGCAGGTTGTATGGCTTAAGAATTTTATCCCGGGACTTAGAGTGGTAGACAGCATCTCTAAACCACTCACTTTATACTGCGATAATGAACCCGCAGTCTTTTATGTAAATAACAACAAGTCAAGTTGTGCTACCAAACACATTGACATTAAGTATCATGTTGTGAAAAATAGAATCCAGGATCAAACCATAAGTATCAAGCATATTAGTACTAAGTTAATGCTTGCGGATCCACTTACTAAAGGCTTACCACCCAGTATTTTTCGTGATCGTGTTGCCGGCATGGGTTTTATTGGAAAGCCTCTGATTCTGGATAAAAGGACCTTTAAACAAACCAACTCCCATTAAGAATGATGAATATCCATTCTAAGATAAAATTAGTACACTATAGGTATTGAGGTTGTATGGTACTTTATTAACCATGCAACACACTACTTTGGTGTGCTATTTTATCAAAGGATGGGCTTATGATGTTAGCCTTACGATCAAAGGGGAGAATGTTGAATTGATCTCTAGGCTAACTGCCTCCGAGATTTCAGGGAGACCCAGTCTCCACTCCCGCCTTGATCGGAGGCGGTTACCAACTATTTTTGGTTCTCGGTCCCGGTCACCCAGCGCCATATATATGAGAGAGGTTTTCGGCAGGGGGACACGTGAGTTATTTTACGTCCTCTACGAACCCTATCAAGTTCGATCGCTAACGGGTGCTGTGGTGAACGAAGGCCGAAGCCATTGACGCCCGCAGCCACCGGCCATCTACATCACCGGCCGAACGTCGTCACCGTCTTCTTCACCATCTCCGGCCGACCTCCACTGCCGCAACTCCTACAACCTCAAGATGACTTCTCCGACTTCGGGTATGTTAAGAACAATAAAAAAATAATTGAGAAAATAATTTTAAAAACCGTTATATCGTCATGGATAATACAAAGCAACGGAGAAAAACAAAAAGCCAAAAACGCCAAAAAAACCAAAATAACCTGAAATTAGAAGCCGAACATTCAAAGTGGCTTCTAGCTAAGCTTAAAGCTAAAAACAGTTAGAAGCTGAAGTCATTTAGAGCGGGGTCCCATAGAATTGATAGGGCCGATTATCAGAGAGATTTAAAATTCATATTTGAATTCGAACTAGATATTCACATATACATGAAATAACGTTGAAAATAAAGTTGAAATTTGTTTATTTGAAAAAGTCGAGCCTGTTAGTTGATTATGAGTCTAAATATGAAAATAGCATTAACCCTAGCTCAAACAAAACACCAATCAAGAACTTTAGAGTGGAAGCGTAATCAACATACCCAAACTAGGAGATGCCATGGGGGGTTGTCGGTGCTTGGTTGATGCAAAGGTGGCCGATGGTGTAGTTGATGCCGTGGACGGGGACGAAGGAGGGCTCAGTCTTCATCCACCTTAGCGCTCGTGAGAGATCGGGAGTGTCCGGGATTTTCGTGGCCTTGATCAACCGTAAGAGCCAATCTGCCGAAACCCCTGTTTTATATGGCGCTAGGTGACCGGACCGAAACCAAACTATTGTTGGTTGCGCCTCCGATCAAGGCGCGAGTGGAGGCGTAGCCTCCCTGAAATCTCAGGAACAGCTAGCCGAGATCAACCCAACATTCTCCCCTTTGATCATAAGGCTAACATACCAAGGCATTGTGTTGCATGGCCAATGAAGTGTCATACAACCCCAGTACCTATAATGTACTATCCTATCTTGAAATGGATATTCATTATACTTAATGGGAGTTAGTTAGCTTTAAGGTCCTTTTATCCAGAATCAGAGGCTTTCCAATAAACACATGCCGGCAACATGATCACGGAAAATATTAGGTGGTAAGCCTTTAGTAAGTGGATCCGCAAGTATTAATTTAGTACTAATATACTTGATACTAATGGTTTGATCATGAATTCTATCTTTCACAACATGATACTTAATGTCAATGTGTTTAGTAGCACCACTTGACTTGTTGTTATTTGCATAAAAGACTGCGGGTTCGTTATCGCAGTATAAGGTGAGTGGTTTAGAGATGTTGTCTACCACTCTAAGTCCTAGGATAAAGTTCTTAAGCCATACAGCCTGCCCGGTAGCCTCACAACATGCCACAAACTCAGCTTGCATCGTTGAAGAAGCTGTAAGGGTTTGTTTGGAGCTTTTCCACGAGATAGCTCCTCCAGCGAGTGTGAAGATATAACCTGACGTGGATTTCTTATTATCAACACATCTCGTAAAATCTGAATCTGAATAACCAATAATTTCAATGCTATCAGAATTCTTATATGTGAGCATGGAATGCTTAGTAGCTTGCATATAGCACAAAGCTTTCTTAACGGCCTTCCAATGGTCCGGTCTTGGATTTGACTGATATCTGCCAAGCATCTCGGTTACAAAAGCTAAATCAGGGCGCGTGCATACTTGAGCATACATAATGCTTCCGACAGCTGAAGCATAAGGAACCAATATGAAACTCTGTCAATGTATGCCTTCTGAGATAAACCTAATATTCCTTTAAACCTATCTCGGTGAATCTCAATGCCAAGAACATAAGAGGCATCACCAAGATCCTTCATATCAAAATTAGATGAAAGAAATCTCTTAGTCTCAAACAACATATCCTTATCACTGCTGGCCAATAAGATGTCATCCACATAAAGTACTAAGATGGTGAATTTACTCCCCTTGAACTTAACATATATGCAGTTATCAACTTCATTTTTTTTAAAACCAAAACTCCTTATGATCTTATCGAATTTGAGGTACCACTGCCTCGACGCTTGTTTTAAACCGTAAATCGATTTCTTAAGTCGATATCTCATATGCTCCTTGCCTTCCACAACAAAACTTTCCGGTTGAGCCATGTAAACGTTCTCTTGCAAGTCGCCATTAAGAAATGTCATCTTAACATTCATTTGATGTAGCTCTAAATCATAATGAGCTATAAGTGCCATAACAATTCTGAATGAATCATTAGTTGAGACAGAGAAAAGGTGCCATTATAGTCAATCCCCTCTCTTTGAGAGAACCCTTTTGCTACAAGTCTTGCTTTGAACCTTTCGACATTTCCCTTAGAGTCATGCTTGGTTTTGTAGACCCATTTACAACCTACTGTTTTGACTCCGTTAGGAATTTCTACTAAGTCACATACATCATTAGCGCTCATAGACTTTAGTTCATCCTTCATGGCATCCAGCCATTTAGGAGAATGTTCACTCATCATAGCCTCCTTATAAGAGGTGGGATCATCTACCTTCCCTATATCATTAATATCCTCATTCATATAAACAACATAATGAGAGACCATGTGGAGGTGCTCCCATGTTTGTGATGAGTAATTGACGTGTGTTCTGAAAGTTTGAGTTTGATTTGAGTGGTTTGTGCGTGAGTGTTTCGACTAATGCATATGTTGATTCCATTATCTCGAGCGGTGCTATGTGATGTGTTTTCTTGTCTGTGATGGTTGCAGGACTTTGAGGCGGAGTCGTGGCGAGGCATAGGATGACCGGACTAGGCACAGGCGGTGCTGAGGTCGGAGCGGTCGGGATGTGCTGAAGATGGTGAAAACTCGAGGTGGTTGCGAGACTTAGACGACAAGAAACGAGAAAGCTTCCCGGAAGGTGCAGCAGGGGCGTTTTGGGAAATACGCAAGACTGCAAAAGCGGAAGCGGATTTGGTTCGAGCTAATGGGTAAAGCAATAGAGTTGTTGGAACTAATGGGTAAAGTGTGCTTGTGAACCCATTAGTGGAGACTATAAAAGGAGAGGGGTATGTATGAGAGCAAAGTAGTAGTTAGAGTTTTGCTTTGTGCTTTCTCTTTTTTTGTGCTATTGAGGGGTTGGTGAGAAGGGCAGAGGTTGTTCTGCCCTTGCTCTCTTGTGTTCTTTGGGTATGTTCTAGAGTTCTTGATTTCTTACATGCGTATGAGGCCGTAGATTGGGATGAACTGGTTGTAGCAACTCTTGTGATCATTTATCTCTCTTAATCAATTGAGAAATCATGCAATTGAGGTGTTTTGGTCTTCAGTTCTTCATCTGAGCTTCTCTCTGTTCATACCCTTGTTCCTTCCCTTTTTGTTGATTTGTTGATTTTCTAGTTGTTGGTTGTTGATGCTTTGAACTAAGAATTTTCTTGAGATCACTTGAGCATTCCATTTTTGAGAACAAAAGGAAGAATCAAGAAAGTTCTTTTTGTTTTGAATCCTGCGCACATATGCCTCCGTTCTTGAGTTTGTAGGGTTGGGAGGTAGAACATGTATGCTCTCCGGATTTTCTAGAAGGAAACTTGAATTTGGACTTTGGCTCATTCTTCTGAGATTATTTCCTTGCTACCTTCAAAGTTTCCTAAGCCAAGAATCCAAGAATATTGCGAATTTTGGATTTTGACCTTATTTGTTGTATCCTTCAACAAAATCCGAATTTTCTTTGTTTGTTTGATCTTTGTCTGCAATTTCTTCTCAATAAGGTCAATATGTTATTTTGGATGATGTCCTGTTCAACCGACACGAGAAGAGCGTGAAAATTGATCAATTCTCGTTTTGGTTCTCATTGTCGCCAAATTTCTTCGTCCGGTACTACCGCTTTTTCATTCTCGGTACTACCACTCAGCAACTGAGTTCATCAGCGGTACTACCGCTTGGCTCGACGGTACTACCGCTCCTCAAGGCGGTACTATCAAGATCTTGTCGATCGACCCGAATCGCTTTTCTACAATGTTTCTCTCTGGTCTTGTTTGCTGATCTTGTTTATAGTTTCCAGTGAGCGTTTACCTTCTATTTTCATAGGTTCTATACCTACTGGAGAAGAAGGGTTTGTGGATACTTGAGGGGATTTTTATTTGAAGGCACCATTCACCCCCCTCTGTTGCCATTTCGGTTCTACACATAATCATTTGGGATGACAGATCTTCTCTCCCTCTATGATCTTCTAATAGGTTCATCAGCTATTACAGGAGACTGCTGAGGCTCATCATTAAGTGTAACATTAGGAATTTCAGAGACATCAACAGTGGGTGCAACAACAGTTTTCTCTACTAGAGTGCAACCATCTGAGGCACAGGAATAAAGGTCTTTGGGATGAGCGGTGAAGGAACATAAACCCGCTGCTCCTCAAGATCTATTTTCCTAGGCTCCAGGTCCTCATTATTCTCTAAGAACACAACGTGCCTTGTTTCTACAAATTTAGTTATCCTATCAGGACAATAAAAACGTTACCCTTTGGATCTCTCAGGGTACCCAATAAAATGGCAACTTACTGTCTTAGAGTCTAATTTCCCAATACGTGGATTAAATATCTTAGTTTCAACACGACAACCCCATACTCGTAAATATTTCATACTCTCCCCCACGGATAATTCATAAGGTGTTTTAGGTACTGATTTACTGGGAATCCGATTAAGAATATGTGCAGCTGTCTTTAGTGCTTCCATCCACAAAACAATTGGTAAACTAGAATGGCTAAGCATGCTCCGTACCATATCCATAAGTGTACGGTTGCGTCTCTCAGCTACCCCATTCTGCTGAGATTCACCTAGCATAGAATACTGGACAACCATGCCATTTTCCTGAAGGAACTTAGCGGAAGGACCATGAATTTGCCCATAAGAGGCATGCCTTCCATAATACTCTCCCCCACGGTCCAATCTTACCACTTTAATTCTTAGGTTGTGCTGATTTTCAACTTCAGCCTTAAATATCTTAAATTTGTCAAGTGACTCAGATTGGTCTTTAATGGGAAAGATATAACCATAACGGGAGAAATCATCAGTGAATGTGATGAATGAATCAAAATCATCAGTGAATGTGATGAATGAATCAAAACCATCAGTGAATGTGATGAATGAATCAAAACCATCAGTGCTGCGAGTGGCTTTCTTCTTTATTTGCTTTACATATTTTCCTTTAATGCAATCAATGTAGTGGTCTAAGTCAGAGAAATCTAAAGGGTGGAGAATTTCTTCTTTAATGAGATGCTCCATTCTCCCCCTCGAAACGTGGCCTAAACGACAGTGCCACAGTTTTGAAGAAGTCTCGTCATTCTTTTTACGCTTAGCATCACACACATTCAAAGATATAGGAGATTCATTAAGGGAAAGCATATAGAATTTGTCTTGTCTAAAAGCAAGACCAACATCATTTGAATTAAACGTAATAATGCATTTATTGTCACCAAAAATACATCTAAAACCATCATCGTCCAATAAAGAAACCAAAATCAAATTCCTCATGATGGAAGGAACATAGACTACATTATTAAGACTAAGCATGAAGCCCCTATCTAAAACTAATGAAATAAATCCAATTGATTCTACTTTGGCTTCTTTTTCATCCGCGACTCTAAGACTTCGCTCCCCCTTTCTTAGTGTTTTCGCGGTAAGGAATCCCTGTAAAGAGTTGGTAACGTGCACAGTTGCACCTGAGTCAATCCACCAAGAATTAAGAGAGAAATTACAATAACGAGTTTCATCAATGAACGTTATTGTATCATTACCCTTTTTTGCGAGCCACTTTAGGAAACCAACACAATCTTTCTGGAAATGCCCTGGCTACTTGCAAAAGTGACATTCCCCCCTTTAAGTGCTCCAGTAGGAGCAACATGGGCCTTAGGTGCATTGTGCACTTTAGGCCCAGACTTATCTGAATTATGGGAGAACTGTAGCTTTTTCTTATATTTGAAGTCCCCCTGGAACTTCCTTTTGTTAGAGCCACCAACTTGAAGCGCAAAATCCCTCTTTTCCATCTTTATTCTTTCTTCCTCCTGGACACATATGGCGATTAAATCGCTCATGTTCTATTTTTCTTTTTGAGTATTATAATTGATCTTAAATGTCGTGTACTCAGAAGGAAGAGAAGTCATAATGAAATGGACTAGGAAACCATCAGATATCTCCATATCCATGCCCTTGAGCTTTCCTGCCATATCGATCATCATCATGATATGTTCTCTTATGCTGCCCAACCCGTCCTACTTAGTGGTTAAGAGCCTCTAGATCAAAGTACTGGCATAAACTTTAGTGAAGCCTTTAAATTTCTCCTCTACTGAAGCCAAATATTCTTTTGCATTTTCGGAATCGGGATTGCTCCCCTGATTCCAACTGAGATAGAGGTCTTCATAATCATTAGTGATAGACGGTTGGACCACTCCCATTTCTCAGCATTAGCTTCATAAGTTTTCTTTTTCTCATCATAATTTTCCTCACCTTCGGTGAGGGAACGGGAGCGGTTACCCTTAAAGCATAATCAATGTCCAAAACTCTAAGGACAACATGGATTCTTTCTTTCCATGCGGGAAAATTGCTCCCCGTGAGCTGCTCAATATTGTTAATTGTGGTGGCAATATTTGAAGCATTCATTGCTGAATATCAAAATACATGGCAAAAATTAGAAATAACATAAGAATATATATTACATGCAATTAACCCTACGTTGGTCTGATTAATAATATATAAAATTATAGTTCTAATTCATATCACCATTGGACAGAAAATAAAAAAAACTTAACAATTTATATGGCAACACATGATTACAATCAACGTTGGTCAGAATGTAGTCATATGCATACATAATGCCAAAATAAAGCATAAAATCTCTAATTTAAATATCTCGTTGGTTCAATTTTAATCAGAGATAAGACATAATAATGTGGTAATGATACATTGTAATTAGGCAACAGAAAAAAAATAATTAAAATATTGCACAAAAGGTAGAATTAAGTTTAAGAAAATGCACTGAAAAAAGAAAAAGAAAAAACACTATTGTAGCCGGCCCCAAAAGGAACCGCCCAAAAGTACACACGCGGCCCAAAAATCGCGCACGGCCCACATCACGCGTGCGCGGCCCAAAACCACCGGCGAGGCCCATAAAACATGTTTCACACGCAGCCGGCCCAAAACTTTTCCGGCCCATGAAATGACGACTGTCCAAAAGCGTAATTTTTCGCCGCCGATCTAAATTTTATTTGGGGAATTTTCATTTGGGATTTTGCAAGAGTTTCATAGATCCCCTCCTTCTAATTGCTAAAACGACCCATTAATCAAAAGATCCGAGTTTGGTTGGGGCTAATTAGGGTTCAAGGTGATCTAGGGTTGGCTCTGATACCAAATGTTAGTTGATTCTGAGTCTAAACATGGACAATAACATTAACCCTAGCTCAAACAAGAACACCAATCAAGAACTTTAGAGTGGAAGCGTAATCAACATACCCGAACTAGGAGATGACATGGGGGTAGTCGGTGCTCGGTTGATGCAAAGGTGGTGACGGTGTAGTTGATGCCGTGGACGGGGATGAAGGAGGGCTCGGTCTTCGTCCACCTTAGCGCTCGTGAGAGAACAGGAGTGTCCGGGATTTTCGTGGCCTTGATCAACCGTAAGAACTAGCCTGCCGAATCCCCTGTTTTATATGGCACTAGGTGACCGGGACCGAAACCAAACTAGGGTTGGTTGCGCCTCCGATCAGGACACGAGTGGAGGCGTAGCCTCCCTGAAATCTCGGGAACATTTAGCCGAGATCAACCGAACAGATCCCACCTATAACATCCCATATTCCCGGGATGCAAAAATGAGGACAATTTCAAACTTTTCATACTTAAAATTGACATTTGAATTTTTGAACTAGATATTCACATATACATGAAATAAAGATGAAAATAACGTTGAAATTTGATGTACTTTTGTATTTAGATGAATTTTATTTGAAAAAGTGGATCCCACCGGTAAAATTTGGCCGGTGTGAAATTTAACAGGGATCTGATCGAACTGATATTTCTTATTTTCGGCCGAAATTCTGCCAATTTTTTTGAATGCTGAGCACGGCTACGCTTCCATTTTAAAAATCAAAAGCTACTACAAGTTTTCACGCTACCTCGTATGTGATAGTGCGAAGCGTACCACATCCATTTCTTCAATACAAATAAACTGAAAGGACCATATAACAGTACGTACAGAACTAGAATTTCAATGACCTTTGTAAAAGATTATATGCATTTATTCTTGCTATATATTTGCATTTAACTTCTCATACATAGCTGAAAATTATAGTGAACTACCTTGCCTACAATGTGCACAAAGCGGAAGAAACTCTTGCACACTATATTTGCTCTTCAACCCCTCATTTATATTTGCTCTTCAACCCCTCATCTCTTGATAAAACAAATGTCCACTACGTGCGCGCAAACCATCTATTTGCCCCAGCATTTCAAACACCTCCACCTAATTTGCATGCACCTCCTCAGTTCACCTCCCATCTTGCAGCCTTACCTATCTGGAGGCACCACCACCACCCCACAGATAGCTGGGACTCCCACATCTCCACCACCAGAAACACATCCTGGCTCATACATGCCACGTATTATTGCTAAAGCTCATAATTTCTCACTCAGACGAGCAGAAAGAATTTGGAGGTGACTCTATTCCTCCATTCTTGCTTATTCATTCTTTAATCAACTGGTCTATAGTCACTCAATCTTCCCATGATGACAGGGGAGGTGTTTCCGAATCTTCCATGTGTTCAGAAAGCGAATCTTCCCAAGTGTTCAGGAAGCAATCCATGTATCGATCTCCCTGGACATCTGATGATGAATAGGATTCAAGTTCAGCCATGTCTTTAGGTGTGAGCACGTAGGATTGTTGATGTCAATCAGAGAGATGAGAAATTGTAATCTGCAGCAGAAGTTTTTCTTTTTCAAAGTCTATGTCTAGCCTACTAACACAACAAAAAAAAACAGAAAGACACCAAAAGAAAAAAGTATTTTTAATTTTTTGGTACTATAGCTACATCAAGACCGGAGTACTTGATGGAGTTGACATTCCAACCGTGAAGAATTGTTAGACTATGTGGATAGTCGTAATTAAAGTGATGGTGAATAATTGACATTTAGATTGTTTTGGAATTTGCATTTGCGAAAGTTTCGGTCGATCACAGTCAAAGGTTTTGATATCAAGTGATTTTGATTAGTTCTGAGGTGCTCTGAGTGGTTATAGTTGGCTCCGAGCAGTTTTGGTTGTTTTGAGTGGTTTTGCCTTCTTCGAGTGGTTTTGGTTAGCTTCGAGTAGTTTTGGTTGCTCTGAGTGGTTTTAGCCTGCTCTGAGTGGTTTGGTTGGCTATGAGTGGTTTTGTTTTGCTCCGAGTAGTTTTGCTTGGGTTCGAGTAGTTTTGATTGCTCTGGATGGTTTTAGTCTGTTCTCAGTAACTTCAGACCAGTCTGAGTCCTTTCAAACCACTTCGAGTGCTTGCAGTCGGATCCGAATAGTTTCGATCATATATGAGTAGAATCGGATGACATTCAAGTTGCATCAAGACATCGGACGGTGTTCGAGTGAAAACGAAGTATCGGACAGTGTTCGAGTGGAACCGAGCATCAAATGGTTTTCGAGTAGCAATGGAGAATTGAATGGTGTTCGAGCACTACCAAAGGATCAGACGATGTTCGAGGGGCACAGATGCATTGGACGGTGTTTGAGTACCACCAGCATATCAGACGGCCTTCGTGCGGCGTGATCGAAGATTTAGAGCACGGCCGATCAAAGCTACAAGGTTTCTTTGTACGGTCGAAGCTACAATGAATCAACTGGTACTCGGAATAGTACTGTAGCAGTGGTTAGTACTACGAGGAGTACTGTAGCAGAGAACAGCTTTACGACCACGTCCAACTTTGACCATGGCAACTTGACTATAGCATTCTTTCCACAATAGACTTTGACCACATCTGACTTTGATCACGACCGATTTTAACCACGTTAAGCTTTGACCACAGCTTTGCAAGCAGTTTATATGAGAAGAACTGTAGAGGATATTTTGATCGTTGGTGTGTATGTTGATGATTTAATTGTCACTGGCTCAAGCACAACTTAGCTCAAGGCATACAAGCAGCAGATGATCCAAGAATTTGATATGAGCAATCTTGGTTTGGTCTCATACTACCTTGGAATTGAGGTTGATCAAATAGGTGACAGAATCACTTTGAAGCAGTCAGCATATGCAAGAAAGTTGTTGCATCGATTCGGTTTAGCTGAAATGTAATTCAACCTAGAGTCCCCTAGAGCCAAGAATTCAACTCGGGAAGGATCCTGATGAAAGGGTTATAGATCCAACTAAGTATCAGAAAATAATTGGATGTCTCCGATATCTGACACATACTTGTCTAGACATTTCATATGTAGTCGGCTTGGTCAGCAGGTATATGGAAAGGCCCACTATCAAGCATCAAAAAGTTGTGAAGCATATGCTCCACTATGTAAAGGGGTCACTTAACTATAACCTGGAATATGTGAGAGGCAGGAGGAAGAAAGACTTGTGGGTTAACAGTGACCACACTGGTGATATTGATGAGAGGAAGAGCATAGGGGGTATGGTATTTTATTTGTCTGGTAATCTGATTTCTTGGTGCTATCAGAAGCAAAAGATGATGGCATTGTTCTCCTGTGAAGCCGAATTCATGGCAGCAATTGCAGCAGCATGTCAAGCATTGTGGCTGTAGAACTTGCTCAATGAAGTAGCTGGCAAGGACTTCGGACCTATCACAATATTTGTCCACAACAAGTCAGCTTTGGCTTTGATGAAGAACCTAGTTTTTTATGGGTGTAGCAAGCATATAGACACACAATTTCATTTTATCCGGGAGTGTGTCAAAGCAGGCCAGATCAGAGTTGAGTTCGTCTGCATGGCAATCAGCGTGCAGACATACTCATAAAGGCGCTGGGCAAAGTCAAGTTTGTGGAGCTTCGGCAGATGCTGGGCGTCAAGGATTTGGGAAAAGTCTAGATTAGGAAGGAGAAAATTAGCAATAATCTTAGACTTTGTTTCTTACTTCAATGCTGGACCGAGTCAGTTCAGTGACGTTCTTTGCTGGTCCAAGGTGTTATGCGGATCATGCGTCGCATGATTCAGAACGTGTGTATGCATGACAAGTAGAAAAGTTAGCGTCAGTCTGTTATTCGATTAGTTGAGTTTAGCCGACAAAAACTCAAAATCCGACAAAAACAGAACGCAAAAAACAGAGCTTCAGTTCTTGTTGGCTCTGAATATTGCAGTGTGTTCTTTTGTTTTTCTTGCTGGGCTCTGAGCTTCTACATCTCGAGCGTGTATACAATACTCTGCCATTTTTTGACAGGTTCTAATGGATGTTGCAAACTGGGATCTAAAACCAACAGTACTTGCCTCGGGTCCAGTGCTTCTCTAGACGCACTGCTGATGTCCTGCGCTGGATTGCTGCCTGCTAGTCATTTGTCCTTGCGTGACCCGACCTCGGGATGACGCTATGCTACTCTCTCCTGGCTGCTCAACGCGCTGTTGAAACACATAGCTGATCATAATGGCAGACAGCCAATTAGAGGTTCATGATCTAGTTCTTGACATCTTCACTTTTATGCTATCATAATCACCAGAGTTGCTGAGGCATAATGACCTGATTCTTGATTCTGGATTTGTTGTGAGAGCGAGTGTGAGCACACTAACTACCATGCTCCGTGAGCTAATACATAGAATGCAAATAAATAGTATACATGGCTTATCAAAGGAAAGACTCGAGTTGTTTTATTTGCCAGCAATTTCTCTTTGGTAGCATTATCATTATTGAACCCTAGTGTTATATTTGCTAACTATGACTCCACACGACGATTGCCATAATTGGCTTAATTCACCAAAATACATTTTCTTTACTGATTGATGTCTAAGACTTCAAACAACAGGTGACATCATTAAGTTAATCCACCGAACATACAATTCTTATATTGATTGCTATCTAAACTCCAAACAGCGGATGACATCATTTATTTAATCCACCGAACATACCCTTTCTATGTTGATTGCTGTCTAAAACTCCGAACAGCGAGTGACATCATTTAATTACTCCACCGATACCTTTTGTATTTCGAATCCCTAATAATCCAATCTTGAAATCACTAATCATCAACTCTTCACTTCTGAATTCTATTGATTCTCTAACATGATTACTTTATAAGCCATCAAAATTACTTGTATAAGAATATTCTAACAATTCAATCCTTTCTGTTAATGATCCAATTCGTAACTTACTCTTCCCATAATTAATCCTTACTTTCCATCATCTATCTCTAATTAATTCATCGGTATTTCTCCACCAAGATTATCATTAATCAAGTTTATATCCCAATTCTCATATCTCCAAATTTCCACAAATTCAATTCATCCATCTAGATCAAATCCTATTAATCCCATTAATTCCAGCATTTACCTTTACACCCTTCTAATCTTCCAAAATCATTTAAATCATCTATCTAGCCTATCTATTCGTTTAGACTCCACCAATTTATTTCTCCTAGACTCCTTTCTACCATTCCCTTATTTATAATCGACACGAATCCACCAAGCATTGTTAAGTATTTATCGCAACAGTCATCTTCTTTTCTTACAACCCTATTTATTTTTTCTGGCATTTTATTTTAGGAGAAGCATTGCCATTATTTGCTTTTGAAATATAACACATAAAAACTTCCTGAGACTTAGCCATTTAAACAGAAATATAATGTGACAGAATGCAATAGTAATAGCGATCCAGATTCCATTCACCATTTCATAGTCTCTGTACCATATGCTTAACCTTTCAGCGTTATAACCGCTTACATTACCACTAGGACGACACCTAGGACAACACAAATAAAGGCCTTTCTCTGCCCTCCACTTTTCCATACCCACCCACAAAGTTTTTGAAATAGAACTATATCTGGTTAAGTTCTCATGTCCGCCCTTGACCGTGGGCAGGACTATTCGAATATTTTTGACTCTGCAGAGTTTGTACACTTTACCCACAAGAGATAAATCTGCTTGTTGCCCCACATGATTCCTTAGCCATGCAGTTGAGTAGACTATCACAGGACTGTTACGATGCATAATCCTACTTGTGGTTACGCCCGCTAAGGTCTATCTTCTGTAGGATGTGACCATCCCTCGAGAAGGGTCCCTCGTGAGCCATCACGGGCAAAGGCGGGGATGAGACCATCCATCCCTTTGCTCGTGTTCATACCTTCACGTAACCACACTAGAGTTATGCAAATTAGTTAGCCCTGCCTATATTTTGCTAGCATGTGGTTGTACTGTTGTACCTTGGGAGGTCATCACAAGATTCGGTCCTTAGGGATTATCTGGGCGGTTCTACCACTAACCACTTTTGTGCTTCCACTGCACCACTAACACACACCCTAGAACCATCCGTCCAGATATTTAAGCAACTTGGGTTTTTTGGGAACATAAAATATTCATTCCAACATATACCAGTCATCATCACAATGACTGCCCAACCAAATTCTCTCATGTTTAAAAGTGATGCATGGGCATTTCCACGCCCATGAATATCTAAGCGATACTAAGCATGGCATATAGTTACAGACTTATTTTCGAAAGGTTACTATTATAATTTTGTTAGGGTGACAAGGTTCACATAATCAAGTATTCAAAAGGGGTGTAATATTAGTCAGGGTAAATATGGTCATATAACTAGGATCTTAAATTAAACATGTATTTGCATATAAAATAATAGCATGCAATTTGATAATTTAAACAAAAGTAATTTGCAGAAAATATAGGTTCAATATGATCAAAGCATTGACTCGCCTGGCGTGGTTTACCGCGTCTTAAGCTCACACAACGCTTTCTCTGGAGCTTCTGGTCTTTCTCTGCACTTCGCTCTTATTCACGCTTGATCCCTCGATTCTTCAGGACTCTAATTTTTAATTACGTGCTAAACGACTGAACACGAATATAAGAAAATAACTCAAAAGATCCTCATAAATCCAAATAAAATCAACTTAGCTTTGTTATTTGTATTTAGGTTCATTATTAGTAAACCTAATATTAAGATTTAATTAACAACATCATTATTGTTTTATCTACACTTTAGTTATTATTAGGCTTAACTTCAATTTCCAATTTGTAATTTTATTCACCAAGATTTATTGACAGTATGTTAAATGTTAAATGCATATATTCTATTTTACAATTAAAGGTATCTTTACTAAGTTTGGACATTTTAACAAAAGTCACTCTTCTTTATTGATGTCTTTAATTAGCATTTAATCTTTTGGATAGTTATTCAAATCATATTAATTTAATCATTCATGACCTAATCAAAACTTAATCCTTAAACATCCTTATTTATATCTTAGTTAAATTTTATTAGCTCCTCTAAATTATTCTCTAATTCCCTTATTAATTCAAACTAGCTCTAAAATTCATGGTTTCGGTTCCATTGGACAGATCTTGAATTTAGATGAATTTAGAAATTTGTTTCATTTAATTTGGAGTTAAAATAAATAAGTTATGCCCATTTTAAAACCTTCGGTTTGGTTTAATCCCGAAAATAATAAAACCTGACAGGTGGGGCCCACTAGTAGCGGCCCACTCACGCGGGCGCTGACACGTGGGGCCCGGGTGGCAGCGGCTTGCGCTCTCTCTCTCGCCTCGGCAAAGGGACCCGATGATAGCCGGACGCGTCAGCGTCATCGGTCAGCGGCAGTGGGGCCCACCGTCACCGCGAAAACAAAAGAAATGGCTCAACCTCAGCGCTGCGTGAGCGGGGGCTCGAACGCGCGCCGAGGGAGCCGGGGGGAGAAAGAATTGGTGTTGCTAGCCAGGGCGGGCTCGCAGCACATCTCAACCCTTAAAGGGTATTATTACCTCTTGAGGTAACGCGAGGGAGGTCAAGGAGGGCGGTTGGGGCGGGAAGGCGGTGGCGTCGCCGGCGGGGAGCGGCCGGGGAGGTGCCGGTGACCGCTAAATGGGTTGCACAAGGAGTGGGGAAGCTAGGGGAGGCGGCGAATTGACCGGAGCGACGGCGAGGTGGGAGGGCGGGCTGGCGGCGGCCACGAGAAGGAGAAGGAAAATTGGTGGCGCAAGAGCACGAGGGAGACCAGTGGAGCTTACTCGGGGTTGGCGTGATCGGAGGGAGGCCGAGGTGAGCCGGCGAGTTGGGGTGGGAGGGCTCCATGAGGCGGGGATGGCTTCACCGTGTCCGGAGGAAGCTCAGGGGCAAGGGAATCGGGCGGTGGCGGCCTGGTGCGATGGCGACCCCGGCGGCCGGCCGTGGGGAAGAAGAGGGCGTCGGCGAGAAAGAAGGCACGGAGTTCGATTGCTCGTAGAGGAGGAAGAGGAAAGATTGCGGCGTGTTTGGGGCCTCGGCGGCTCTTATAGGAGACAGTAGCGGTGGCCACACGAGGGCGATGGGCGCATCGGGGCTATCGGCGGTCTTGTCGGGCGGCGGCGTCGGCGGCGACAATGACGGATCGAGGCGGCCAGCGGCTCGGCAGCTCACATGCGTGTCGGCGGTTTTGAGAGAATGAGCGAAGGAGGAGAAAAAGGGGCCGGGCGCGTGGGGAAGGAGGAAGGAGGCAGGCGCTGCTGGCTGGGCCCAGTGAGCGAGAGGAGAAAAGGAGGAGGAAAGAAGAAAAGAAAAGAGGGGCCCACATGGTATAGAGAGAAGGAGGAAAAATAAGGAAGAGAGAGAAAAAGAAATGGTGGAGTGGGAAAAAGAAGAAAATGGTATATTTGTGATCACTGATCTTTGCATGACATTTTAGAATTTAAACTTTAAATTATTAGCTATTAAATGAGTTATCATTATTTTTATTATTTAGGTTATATGTATATATTTAATTTCACCTACTGTTATTTTGCTGGCCTACCTAACTTTTGCATATATATATTTTATTTCTTATATTGTCCAACCATTCTTTGCACAATTTGCATAAAATCTTTGTATAGGTGTTTGTATTTTAGTCACTCACTTTTATTGTTATTTATGCCATTATTCCCAAAATGAGATTTCATATCTTAAATCAAGTTTCTCTTTCTTTATACTGGATCATCTTTTCAGATTCGTATTTAAAATTTTAGTTTTCTATTATTTGCATTTGGGGTCACTCTTTGATTATTAATTTGCATGCCACAAATCTCAAAAAGATTTCAACTAAATATTCCAAAGAAATTCGAATGCCAACAAAATGCAGAAAAGGATTTTAAAATTCCATATTTTTGAAATAACCAAATTTTGGGATGTTACAATGGGCAACCTGTTTGTTGTTTTGGGATATTGTAATGGTAGGTTCTAATCTTAATAAAAATAAAATGTGTACTGTGTTTCATACTATATTTGCTTGTTTTCATTTCAATTAATTGATTTGCGAAATTGATGTTTTATGTTTGTGAAATGAATTGAGATGTGAATTGGATGTATACATGTACATGTTGATCTGCTTGTTTCGGAGAGCATGGCTAGCATTTCCTAAGGCTAGCCAATAAACAAAAATAGATTTAGGGGTAGAAGAGAATAGCACAAACGATTTTTAACTAAAATATATTTATAAGTGTAATGTTTTAATTCTCTATTACAAATACAATTGTATTTGTTATATATACATATTTTTCTACTTGTCATGCATACACACGTTCTGAATCATGCGACGCATGATCCGCATAACACCTTGGACCAGCAAAGAACGTCACTGAACTGACTCGGTCCAGCATTGAAGTAAGAAACAAAGTCTAAGATTATTGCTAATTTTCTCCTTCCTAATCTAGACTTTTCCCAAATCCTTGACGCCCAGCATCTGCCGAAGCTCCACAAACTTGACTTTGCCCAGCGCCTTTATGAGTATGTCGGCACGCTGATTGCCATGCAGACGAACTCAACTCTGATCTGGCCTGCTTTGACACACTCCCGGATAAAATGAAATTGTGTGTCTATATGCTTGCTACACCCATAAAAAACTAGGTTCTTCATCAAAGCCAAAGCTGACTTGTTGTGGACAAATATTGTGATAGGTCCGAAGTCCTTGCCAGCTACTTCATTGAGCAAGTTCTACAGCCACAATGCTTGACATGCTGCTGCAATTGCTGCCATGAATTCGGCTTCACAGGAGAACAATGCCATCATCTTTTGCTTCTGATAGCACCAAGAAATCAGATTACCAGACAAATAAAATACCATACCCCCTATGCTCTTCCTCTCATCAATATCACCAGTGTGGTCGCTGTTAACCCACAAGTCTTTCTTCCTCCTGCCTCTCACATATTCCAGGTCATAGTTAAGTGACCCCTTTACATAGTGGAGCATATGCTTCACAACTTTTTGATGCTTGATAGTGGGCCTTTCCATATACCTGCTGACCAAGCCGACTGCATATGAAATGTCTAGACAAGTATGGGTCAGATATCGGAGGCATCCAATTATTTTCTGATACTTAGTTGGATCTATAACCCTTTCATCAGGATCCTTCCCGAGTTGAATTCTTGGCTCTAGGGGACTCTAGGTTGAATTACATTTCAGCTAAACCGAATCGATGCAACAACTTTCTTGCATATGCTGACTGCTTCAAAGTGATTCTGTCACCTATTTGATCAACCTCAATTCCAAGGTAGTATGAGACCAAACCAAGATTGCTCATATCAAATTCTTGCATCATCTGCTGCTTGTATGCCTTGAGCTAAGTTGTGCTTGAGCCAGTGACGATTAAATCGTCAACATACACACCAACGATCAAAATATCCTCTACAGTTCTTCTCATATAAACTGCTTGCAAAGCTGTTGTCGAAGCTTGACGTGGTCAAAATCGGTCGTGATCAAAGTCAGATGTGGTCGAAGTCTATTGTGGTCAGAATGCTATAGTCAAGTTGCCGTGGTCAAAGTTGGATGTGGTCGTAAAGCTGTTCTCTGCTACAGTACTCCTCGTAGTACTAACCACTGCTACAGTACTGTTCCGAGTACCAGTTGATTCATTGTAGCTTCGACCGTACAAAGAAACCTTGTAGCTTTGATCGGCCGTGCTCTAAATCTTTAATCACGCCGCACGAAGGCCGTCTGATATGCTGGTGGTACTCAAACACCGTCCGATGCATCTGTGCCCCTCGAACATTATCCGATCCTTTGGTAGTGCTCGAACACCGTTCGATTCTCCATTGCTACTCGAAAACCATTCGATGCTCCGGTTCCACTCGAACATTGTCCGATACTTCGTTTTCACTCGACCACCGTCCGATGTCTTGATGCAACTTGAATGTCATCCGATTCTACTCATATATGATCGAAACTATTCGGATCCGACTGCAAGCACTCGGAGTGGTCTGAAAGGACTTAGACTAGTCTGAAGTTACTCAGAATAGACTAAAACCACCCAGAGCAATCAAAACTACTCGAACCCAAGCAAAACTACTCGGAGCAAAACAAAACCACTCATAGCCAACCAAACCACTTAGAGCAGGCTAAAACCACTCAGAGCAACCAAAACTACTCGAAGCTAACCAAAACCACTCGAAGAAGGCAAAACCACTCAAAATAACCAAAACTGCTCGGAGCCAACTATAACCACTCAGAGCACCTCAGAACTAATCAAAATCACTTGATATCAAAACCTTTGATTGTGATCGACCGAAACTTTCGCAAATGCAAATTCCAAAACAATCTAAATGTCAATTATTTACCATCACTTTAATCACGACTATCCACATAGTCTAACAATTCTTCACGGTTGGAATGTCAACTCCATCAAGTACTCCGGTCTTGATGTAGCTATAGTACCAAAAAATTAAAAATACTTTTTTCTTTTGGTGTCTTTCTGTTTTTTTTTGTTGTGTTAGTAGGCTAGACATAGACTTTGAAAAAGAAAAACTTCTGCTGCAGATTACAATTTCTCATCTCTCTGATTGACATCAACGATCCTACGTGCTCACACCTAAAGACATGGCTGAACTTGAATCCTATTCATCATCAGATGTCCAGGGAGATCGATACATGGATTGCTTCCTGAACACCTGGGAAGATTCGCTTTCTGAACACTTGGAAGATTCGGAAACACCTCCCCTGTCATCATGGGAAGATTGAGTGACTATAGACCAGTTGATTAAAGAATGAATAAGCAAGAATGGAGGAATAGAGTCACCTCCAAATTCTTTCTGCTCGTCTGAGTGAGAAATTATGAGCTTTAGCAATAATACGTGGCATGTATGAGCCAGGATGTGTTTCTGGTGGTGGAGATGTGGGAGTCCCAGCTATCTGTGGGGGATGGTGGTGGTGCCTCAGATAGGTAAGGCTGCAAGATGGGAGGTGAACTGAGGAGGTGCATGCAAATTAGGTGGAGGTGTTTGAAATGCTGGGGCAAATAGATGGTTTGCGCGCACGTAGTGGACATTTGTTTTATCAAGAGATGGGGGTTGAAGAGCAAATATAAATGAGGGGTTGAAGAGCAAATATAGTGTGGGTTAATGCTTATGGACGTCTGTTAAGAAAAAAAATAAAAGTACAACTAAGGATAAATTGTTGTACCTCGGATTTAGAACAAAATTTGAAATTAGGACGACTTTGCAAAAATACTAAAAAGCAGAGTGAATACCGTAGCTTCATTAGGGTGACATTATCTAGTGTCGAATCAACGGATCAGTAGTTCACTATATTTTTTAGCTATGTATGAGAAGTTAAAAGCACATATATAGCAAGAATAAATGCATATAATCTTTTACAAGGGTCATTGAAATTCTAGTTTTGTACGTACTGTTATATGATCCTTTCAGTTTATTTGTATTGAAGAAATGGATAGGATGTGGTACGCTACGCACTATCACATACGAATTGGCGTGAAAACTTGTGGTAGCTTTTGATTTTTAAAATGGAAGCGTAGCCGTGCTCAGCATTCAAAAAAATTGGCAGAATTTCAGCCGAAAATCAGAAATATCAGTTCGATCAGATCCCTGTTAAATTTCACACCGGCCAAATTCTACCCGTGGGATCTACTTTTTCAAATAAAATTCATCTAAATACAAAAGTACATCAAATTTCAACGTTATTTTCATCTTTATTTCATGTATATGTGAATATCTAGTTCAAAATTCAAATTTCAATTTTAGGTATGAAAAAGTTTGAAATTGTCCTCATTTTTGCATCCCGGAATATGGGATGTTATAGGTGGGATCGACTTATTCAAATAAACAAATTTCAACTTTATTTTCAACGTTATTTCATGTATATGTGAATATTTAGTTCAGAATTCAAATTTGAATTTTAAATCTCTCTAATAATCGGTCCTATCAATTCTATGGGACCACTACCGGGTTCAGCAGCTTTGCCGAGTGTCGGTGGCACTCGGCAAAGACGAGAAACACTCGGCAAAGTCTTTGCCGAGTGCCACCCACATAGCTCACACGTCATAGTTTCGACGGAAGAGCTCTTCTTGAGAGCTTTCATCGAGCACTCGGCAAAGTCTTTGCCGAGTGCCGAAACGACCCTCGGCAAAAAAAGGACAGTGGACGGCGAGAACACGGTGACGGCGTCGTTTGCCGAGTGCCAGGACGGAATGGCACTCGGCAAAGCTTTAAACTTTGCCGAGTGTCATGGTAAAGACACTCGGCAAAGACTTGAAGTTTGCCGAGTGTCATAGTAAAAAGACTCGGCAAAGTTTAAAACTTTGCCGAGTGTTTTTACCACGACACTCGGCAAAATCACAACACTCGGCATAGTACGTTCCCAGAATGCCCGGAAACGTTACTTTGCCGAGTGTTTTTACCACAACACTCGGCAAAATCACAACACTCGGCATAGTACGTTCCTGAATGCCCGAAGCGTTACTTTGCCGAGTGTTTTTACCATGACACTCGGCAAAGCCTCCCTTTGCCGAGTGTAACACACGGCAAAGTGGCCAAAAACTGCCTATTTTAAATGTTTATTGCACCCCACTCAAACAAATCACAATATCACAGATATATCAACAAGTAATCACCACAAGTAATCACATATATCACATATAGTCCACAATATATCACATATATCACCACAAGTCACAATATATCACATATATCACCACAAGTCACAATATATCACATATCACAAGTCACAATATCACATATAGTCACAATATATCACATATCACATATATCACATATCACAAGTCACATATAGTCACCCGACCGATGTGGTGGGTCATAAGGCATATTATTCAAGTCACGATTGATTCGCACAAAAGAGAAGAGATTGCATGTGTGAGACAAGATTTAAGGTAGGAACATACAAACTTAAACATTCATACTCCACTAGAAACTCACAGGAGTAGTTGCAGGAGGAGGTGGAGGGAATAGCTCCGGTGGCGAGGTTGACCCATCCTCTCGCCAAGACTTTGCATCCATCGAAACATCTCGTCATCCTCTGCCGCTCGGGCTCATTCCTCGCCGATCGGCCTCCATCCTCGCCTCCATCTCCTCCGTAGCCTCTTCTCTTCTTCCACCGGGCCTACAATATTTCACCCCAATGTTACAATGCAAAGCAAAGGTATGTAAAATTAATGAACGCATTTAATAAAACAAAAATAACCCGGAGTGCCTCCATCCGGATCGTGCGGTGTCCGCCGTGGGCGAATGGCGGGCTTGAGCTCGTGCTCCTTGCTCGAATCTGGGAGAGTGGGAGTAGTGGCCGTGTCGAGTGTCTTGTCGCCAATCCAAGATCGCCCATGCTTCTTGCCTCCTCCCACCCTCATGACGACTTCTCCATCAAGGTCCGGGTGCTCGGATCGTACTCGGCCCATGGACCGCCCTTGCCATCGATGTGTACTCACCGAGGCGGCCAGGATCGTCGCATTGTTTGTACACCGAGGGCGGGTCCTCCGGGTTGTAGTCGACGTCGGACGTCGCCTTGCCCTTGTGGGCCAAAGCCCATGCCTTGAACTGGGAGCAAGGCGGCCACCATGTGACGACGATCGCGAAAAAAAAAGAAGATGATTAGAAATTATGCGAAATTGAGCGTTATCATAAAGAAATGAATTCGCGTACCCATGTAGCCGCCGAATTAAATGGTGGCTACGGTTGCCTTGATGGTGTGGTGCACCGGCATCATCAAACGCCGCTCCCGGCAAGCGTTGCGTCTCCTCCCTCTCGGCGCACCACTTGTCCACCATCCGTGCTCAAAGAAACTTGTCCACCATCTGTGCTCAAAGATCGGAGATGTCAAGCGCCACCACGGAGGCACCTACACATCATCAAGTATATAACATATAAGAAGATCAAATTAAGCGTACTTAATCTCAGAAAAAATCAGTATTAATGTTCTATATTTACCTGCATGTAGTCTTCCGGTCACCTCATGTTTCTTGCTTGAGTTTTGTTGATCTTCACTCCAAGGTAGGTAGCGTTGTATGTTACGATGGCTCGGACGTGCGCCTCGTAATGCATGTCCTTCACGAGTTTATAACAGCTTTATGAGCCACACTAGCCGCCTTGGTCTTATATCCTCCGGCATCTCAAGAAATCCTCGCATATAGACGCGATGTATCCAATCATTATTTCAAGAATGTCCAATGAATGCGATGTATTGAGCAATGTAGTGCGAGGAAGACTTACCCACATCTCGGCCACCCCGCGCGCCTTGTTGCCGAATACCCCGCCATCCCAAGCCGGTAAATCGGGAAGGCGACGTAGTGGTCCCACGTGTAGGCGGCTCCCGCCTCCGCCAACGCAACTGTGCCGGGAAGTGTAGCACACAAAGACCCAGATGCCATTGACATGGCGTTTGTGATCACCGCACCACAAGCGCCCAACCCCGCCCAAGTGATTAAGATAAATTATTAGTTTCTATTGTGATTTTCAACATATCAAATGAAAAGTAGTGATAACATCTAAAGTTACTTACCTAGCCCAGTGGGTCGAATCGGGCGGCCTCTCAAGAGGTATCGATCGCCTCGGAGGGTCGAGGGACCTCGCAACCAGACACCGACGAACTGAGGAAGCGGAATCCCTCCGCCTCCTCCTCCTCCCTCCCTCCCTCCTCCTCCTGGTCCCGCTCCTCCTCCCGCCTCCTCCTCCTCCCGCTCCTCCTCCCGCTCCTCCTCCCGCTCCCTCTCAAGAGTGCTCCTGCTCCTCCCGCTGCTCCTCCCGCTCCTCCTACTCTTGCTCCCCGATCGCCACCAGCATCGGGCCGTCTTTGTAAAGCGACCTTCGTTCCTCATACCGCCCACCATCTTTGGTCAATCACCGCAATTAAAAAGAGTAAACCAATAAGCACGATAAACAAGACGTACTTAGAAAGAGATGCAAAATAAACAAAACATAATTAGAAAATAACAAAGTATTACATGTATTAGAAATAATCATCATGATCGGGATTAGCCGGATCATAAGTCTCATCATCGATGATCGACCATATCCATATAATCAACACTATTCAAGGAGCAATGTTGTCATCATCGCATTGCCTAAATGTAATCATTGAAGTAATTATAAGTCCTTCGATTTTGAACCTCATCTCCAGCGTCCTCGTCAACAACCCTTTCATTGTCTACTCCTTTCCTCGTCAAGGCGAATTCGCCTTAGGCTTTCTCCATGTCCCGCCGCCTCTAGGAGGCTTCATTTCTTCTTTGGTCTATCGCATAACGCTTGCGGATCCACTCTAGCCTTAATGTTGTCCTTTGTCTTATCAGGAATGTCCATGATTGTTGCCCAAAGTGCCTCGACGACATTCTTTTCAGT
Organism: Bonia amplexicaulis; assembly: GCA_036346245.1. NCBI lineage: Eukaryota > Viridiplantae > Streptophyta > Magnoliopsida > Poales > Poaceae > Bonia > Bonia amplexicaulis. The sequence goes on along the minus strand of CM070744.1, from coordinate 10,808,783 downwards.
GTGCATTACATCAATGTTATGTGGAAGAAGAAGGTCATCAAAATAGGGAGCCTCAACAAGCCCGACTTATGAGTCCATGCATGTTGCTCACCATATCCCACAAAACCACCTTCTTCTTGATTGACCTCGAGAGCATCTATCTAAGAACGAACCGCATCACGGTCATCATCTCGGTGCGGGGTCTATAACTACGACACCTTTCGTAAAGTTCTTGACGCCTCGTCTCGAATGCATGGTCAAGAGGAGGAATTGTCGATGTTTGTCGAACGAAGAATACTTGCCACCCTTCAAAGAACAAATGAACTTCGAGTCGCCTTGCATCCGGGCATGGGAACTTCCGTGAACACACCACCAGAATATCCCATACGGGAAGTCATGCAGGAGTAGTGGTACCAAACATGCATTTTGAAGTTTCTCTTTGTAGCTCGGTCGATGTCCATACCCCTTCCTCCCAAGCACGGACCAATTCATCAATCACAGGCTCCATGAACACACCCATATTATTCCCGGTGTTCGGAATTATCAATGACAAGAATATGTTCTATCGTTGGAAGAGGACGCGGGGAGATTGAGGGGATAACGAACACGGGCCAACAAGTGTATGGGGCGCCATCATTCCATAAGGATTGAACCCATCTGCTGCCGCAACATGTACATTACGAGCCTCTAGAGCTTTCTCACGATGAATCACATCAAAGTGGGTCCATGCTTCACCATCGGATGGATGTACCAGCTTCTTAGGAGATCTCCTACGTTTGTGAGCATCGTACGTTTTCAAACGTAGGAGATCTCCTGGTTTGTGAGCATCGTACGTGACAGCGTGCTCGAAACTTTTTCAAATTTTTTCCACGGCATACGCATACGATACGGTGACAACTCGACAAGTTTCATGATTTTCGGAATTCGTTCGCATTTTATACAATTAAAAAACCACTCCCACGCAAGTTGGCGGCGTTGCCCCGTGAGCACGTTGATCGAAATTTCGAGACAGTTCCTGGATTTAGCCTAAATTTACACTAAGAAACAAGGATAACATTTTTTGAATGAATGTAATCCATTATTCGATGCACCTGCAGTTCAAACTTACATTTTCTGGAAAAATTCAACAAAACAAAATAAACTATAGAAATATGCCAAAAGGCAATGAAAATGTCCCAAATTTAAACATGTTGTTTGTGGTAGTGTACTAAAGCTTCAAAAAAAATTGGTGGCAAAACCAAAAAATAATTTGTGAGTGCCAAGTTTGGGCACTCGGCAAAATAAATTCTTTGCCGAGTGCCAAGCGGGGGGCACTCGGCAAAGAGGACGCCGCTGGATGCCGTTAGGCCCCTACCAATCTTTGCCGAGTGCCTACCTTTGCCGAGTGCCTAGCACTTGGCAAAGACAATGTAATACCCCGGAAAATATTTTATTAATTGTTTAATTAATAGAGAGAGGGACTTAAGTGAAAAGATTAAAAATTAAAAGAGTTTTGGGGGTTTTCGGAAAATTAAGACAACCTGGCCTAGGCCTTGGCCTGTGGGATTTTCTAGGCCCAAGAGGGAGGGAGGTCACCATTTAAAACCCTAGGCAGCCCCTCCCCCAAGCCGCCACCCCCTGCCTCCCTGCGCCTCCCGCCTTTTGCCGCCGCCGCGCGCGCGCCGCCGCCGCCGGCCGCCGCCCCAGCCGCCACCGCCGCTGCTGCCGCGCCGTCTCCACCGTGCCGCGTCGTCGTCCTCGCTGCGCCGTGGTGCCTCTGTCTTCGTCGTTGTCGTCGCGTCGTCGTCTTCGCCGCCGCCGCCGTCTTCGTCGTCGTCTCCTCCCGAGCGCCGTCGTCGCCGTTAAATCGCCGTGTCGCGTGGATCCGGAGGAAGGAGAGGAGGAGACCGCGCGTGTTCGTCGCCGTGTTCGTCGTGTTCGCCGACGTGCGTCGTCGTGTCGTCAAGGGTAATCCCGGTAGTCTCTAGATTGGTTTTAATCAAGTTAGATTCGTCGGTTTTCTGGGCTGCTGGGATAGTAGTTGTTTCTCAGCGGTTTTGATCTAGTTTCGTCGGGATTCAGGTCTGGACCCCTTCTATAAAGTTGTAGAGGGTTTAATTATCTTTCCAGGGAGTACAAGAACACGTGATTCGGATTTGTGTAGCGAAAGTTATGAATTTTCTAGTGCTGCTGTTCTGCAGATCGGGGTAGTTTTGGACAGATTCTAGTAGATCGGTTTGTGCGACGGAAATAGTGGAGATTCAGGAGTCCTTCAAATTGGGAAAGTTGTAGATAAGTTTCTTAGCTTTCAATAGAGGTAAAGAAGTCCGGATTCGGAGTTTCTGGGTGAAAGTTATGACTGTTTTAGTGCGCTGTCCAGAGAGTCCGACGTGAATATTGATGCTTTAGAAAAGGGTTTCGATCGGCTAGTTAATGGCAGAATCAGAGAGTCTCCCCAACTAAGTTTTTGTAGATAATTTAATTATCTTTCCAGAGAGTCTAAGAACGCTTAATTTGGAGTTACGTACTGAAAGTTATGATTTTGGAAGTCGGCTGTCTGTGGTTGGGCAGATTTGGCCGAGGGAGTTGGGGATTTAATTGAGATAAATTGTTGGGTTAATTGGGGTTGCTGTTATTTTATATCTAGAAACCCGCTACTGTCATGTTAGTAATTATTAATTAATTATTCAGGAGGAGAGCGGATTCCGGGTTTCGCTACCGCTCGTTCTTCGTTGTCTCATGGTTGAGGCAAGTATAACCTTGCTATGATTAACTGTGTGATTGAGTGATTTGGATGATATGAGTGGTGTTTGAGTTATGAATGCTTTACTTATGAATTTGAGTAATGTTCGAGTTGTTAATGCTATTTATGTTCTGTTTACATTATGGCATTTATGAGATTTGTTGATGCGTAGTATGGTGAATGCATGTTATCTTGTTGATACATTCACATATATGCATCATATTGAGAACTGCTGAAGTCTTGGTCATGTGGTGATCAAGCATCGAGGTCCCCACACTTGCGGTGTGGGCACTGGTCCCTGCATGGAGGGTACAGCATGGGTGTGCATTGACGGATGCACACTCCGCGTCACCGGTAAAATGCGAAAGAGATGAGAAAGATGAGTTTTGATCATAATGCATAGCATAAAATTCATATGTAATATGTTTAACTTGAGAGTTAATGTTCATGCTTGCATTTGATACGATTATACTTGCCGAGTCGTTGGACTCACTCTTGTTGTTGTTTGTCTATTTTAGGTACCAATGTGAGATCGGCATACATGGGGACATGAATGGCTAGTTCAGATTCACGTGCACAATTCCTTCATTAAGAAATAAAGACAGTCATGATAATCTTGTTGGCTTGATAGCTTAATTGGTTTAGTTTATATTTCATCAGATTAAATGTAATAAAGACTTAGTACCATTTGATATTATCTTTTCGTTCATTATTTAGAACTTGTGCTATTCATGCTTGTCGGAACTGTAATTTCGTTAATAAACAAAGGAGGTTATGCCGAAATTTTTAGGTAATTGATATTAGTTGTTGATATATTATGGATAGTTAGTAGCATTTCAGGCCTATGTTAGGCTGGGGTGTTACAGACAATCTTTGCCGAGTGCCAGACACTCGGCAAAGGCCTCTGTGCCGAGTGCCATATTTTGCCGAGTGCAGCGCTCGGCAAAGAAGGTCTTTGCCGAGTGCCCGCAATTTGGCACTCGGCAAATATTTTTGCACTCGGTAAATCACGTCTTTCCCGTAGTGGACCCTGCTCTAAATGACTTCAGCTTCTAGCTGTCTTTAGCTTTAAGTTTAGCTAGAAGTCACTTAGAACGTTCGGCTTCTAATTTTAGGTTATTTTGGTTTTTTTGGCGTTTTTGACTTTTTGTTTTTCTTTGTTGCTTTGCATTATCCATGACAATATAATGGTTTTTAAAATTATTTTCTCAATTATTTTTATTTTCCTTAAAAAATTAAAAACCGATGTAATATAATTTTAATCAAAAACCCTAAACCAAATCCGTGAGCCGCTTGGAGAACCGGCAACGAAAACCATGGCCGTGCTTACATCCGCCTCTCCCCAAAAGGCAAACCCTCGTCAGAGAATAGCATGACCTATGCGATGACGCCTCAGCTGTCAGAATCCAGCGAGAAAATTGACCATCAGCAGCAGCAGCAGGGAAAATTGACCATCAGCAGCAGCAGCAGGGAAAATTGACCATAGTAATCCAGCGAGAAAATTGACCATCAGCAGCAGCAGGTGACCTACTAGGTGACGCATTGCGGCATCATTTTCGCCTTCCCGGACGCTATAAATGAGTGCGTACAGTCAGCGAGGGTAAGCACATATCGATATATCGTCCGGCCATGGCAGCTGCTCTGGTGCCGCGCATAAAGCTGGGCTCGCAGGGGCTGAAGGTCTCCGCGCAGGGCCTCGGCTGCATGGGCATGTCCGCCGCCTACGGCGAGCGCAAGCAGGAGGCCGACATGATCGCGCTCCTCCGTCACGCGGTCACCGCCGGCGTTACCTTCCTCGACACCTCTGACATCTACGGCCCCCACACCAACGAGATGCTCCTCGGCAAGGCGCTGCAAGGCGGGGTGAGGGACAAGGTGGAGCTAGCCACCAAGTTCGGCATCACGGCCACCTGGGAGGTCCACGGTGACCCGGCGTACGTGCGGGCGGCCTGCGAGGGCAGCCTCAGGCGGCTCGGCGTCGACTGTATCGACCTCTACTACCAGCACCGTATCGACAAGAATGTGCCCGTCGAGGTCACGGTGAGTGTTCAGCTGTTCACCGTTCACTCTCAGGTTTCTTGGTATATTGCAGTCTGTGGATAGCTGTGATCATGAATGATGTATGGCTTACTGAGTTATAGAAATGTTGTGATCGTTGGACGGATGGGTACCGCTAAGCGATTAAAACTGTTACAGATTTTGTAGTAAAGTACCGAGAAGTTTCAACAAGCGAAAGCACATATTAATTTAATTGGCTGTCATTTTCAGTTTGAAGTAAAAGACTTTCACATACTAATTAGACAAGGTACTAATTGAGCCTACTTTCTTGACTTTCACATGCAGATAGGTGAACTCAAGAAGCTAGTTGAAGAACGGAAGATAAAATACATTGGATTATCTGAAGCATCGTCGTCAACAATCAGAAGAGCACACGCAGTTCATCCAATAACTGCTGTCCAGCTGGAGTGGTCTTTGTGGTCAAGAGACGTCGAACAAGACATAATCCCAACTTGCAGGTATGTTTGAAGGAATGGATATGAAAACTAATTTTTAGTTGGGAAATGTTATAGAATGTACTATTTTGTGAACTGACTTTTTATTTTGATAATTTTAGAGAACTTGGCATTGGAATTGTGGCATATAGTCCATTAGGAAGAGGGTTTTTCTCCCGTGGAGCTAAATTGGTGGATGAACTACCCGATGACGATTTCCGCAAGGTGAATATATATCAATGATCCATGACTACATTAATTTACAGTTTGTGGCTTCATTCGTTTACTAAAATATTCAATACGATTTATCAGAGTCTCCCAAGATTTCAACCTGAAAATCTTGAGAAGAATGCTGTGATATTTGAGCGTGTTAACGCGATGGCAGCAAGGAAGGGATGCACACCATCACAACTTGCGTTGGCTTGGGTTCACCATCAGGGAACCGACGTTTGCCCCATCCCTGGAACAACTAAAGTTGAGAACTTCGACCAGAATGTGGCAGCGTTAGCTGTGAAGCTCACACCAGAAGAGATGGTTGAACTTGAATCTTATGCCGCTACAGATGCTGTCCAAGGTGATCGACTCATGAAGAGCACCTTAAACACTTGGGAGGATTCAGAAACCCCGCCCCTGTCATCGTGGAAAGAAGAGTAACTAGTTCAATTGCGTCTCTCAACCAGCCTTAATATTAGCTCTAAATAGTTCAACAATAAAGTATTTTACATGAAATTGTAATAATCTTCACTAAATGTTTGTATGTGCTTGGTGATTTGATTTAATTACACTACTACAGAAAACCGTATTACAGACGGTTCAAAAACGTCATCACAAACGGTTTTCTGAACCGTCTGAATTTATGGGTCAGTGATAATCGAAGGTTATCACAGATAGTTTTTGAACCGTCTGTGGTGTAAATATCACAGATGGTTTGTAACTAAAAACCGTCTGTGATAGCTGATAATCACATACGGTTTTCAGTTAAAAACCGTCTGTGAAAGGTGATAATCACATACGGTTTTTAACTGAAAACCGTCTGTGATTATCAGCTATCACAGACAGTTTTTAGTTACAAGCCGTCTGTGATATTCTTTTCTATCCCTAAATCTATTTCTGTTTATTGGCTAGCCTTAGGAAATGCTAGCCATGTCCTCTGAAACAAGCAGATCAACATGTACATGTATACATACAATTCATATCTCAATTCATTTCACAAACATAAAACATCTAATTCGCATCGCACTTCATTTCACAAACATAAAACATCCATTTCGCAAATTAATTAATTGAAATGAAAATAAGCAAATATAGTATGAAACACAGTACACATTTTATTTTTATTAAGATTAGAGCCTACCATTACAATATCCCAAAACAACAACATGTTGCTCATCTAGCTAACACAACAAGAACAGAGAAAAGCAAAGATCCTCTATGTCTAGACCTTCTCGCCCCTGATGCAGCGCACAAGCTGGATGTCTTTGATGCCCACCATCGTCGGCGTTGATTGAGCGCTGCCTTGTGCATCGTCTGCTTCGTGGGGCAAGGAGGAGGAGGGGAGAATAGCAAGGAGGAGGAGGAGAACAGCAAGGAGGAGGAGATCGAACAGCAAAGAGGAGGAGAACAGAAAGGAGTCTAGGTTCTGGTGATTATTTATAGGGGAGAGAGTGCGGAATTTTTTGGCGCGGGGACGGAGAGGCGAAGCTACAATCCATGGGGTGGGGATTGGTGGATTTCTATTGGCTAGGATTGGGTTGAGGAGGATCGACGGGCCCAGTGGTCAGATTATCACAGACGGTTAATAGCTAGAACCGTCTGTGATGAATGAATATCATAGACGGTTCTATATGCCAACCGTCTGTGAATTAGAGCACAAAATTTTATATACCGATGCAATATAAACAACTAGTCTAAAAAGATAAAATAGCAAAATTTTATATGGATTATATATTCTCATTTTGAAAGTTTCGATGAGATCTACAACTTTTCAGTTGAAGCAAAATCCAAATTCTGAAAGGAAGACCAAGAAAAAGCGCAAAAACAGAAACCAAAAACTTGCAACGCAGGTTTAGGTCCAAAGATGGCCGATTTTCGGGGTCTTCGAGGGCAACTAGAACAAGTGGGTTGTTTGTTTGGATCGGACTCATCGTTAGCTTTCCAACGAGTACAAGAACATCGAAAACAGACACCGTATGTAAAAGTTATGCATGTTTTACTGAAGGTGTATCAAAACTGAATCCTACTCGGACTCAGCCGGGAATTTATGAAATTTTGGGGAATTGCAAGGCGGGAAACATATCACAGACGGTTTTTAATACGAACCGTCTGTGATAACTTCATTATCACAGACGGTTTTATTATAAAACAGTCTGTGATACTCCCGATTATCACAGATGGTTTTATAGTAAAAACCGTCTGTGATACTGGCATATCACAGACGGTTTATATTTAAAAACCGTCTGTGATAATATGTAATATCACAGACGGTTTTATTATAAAACCATCTATGATATTCCATTATCACAGACGGTTCAGCGGTAAGAATCGTCTCGTCTGTGATACTCCTTTTTCCTGCCACAAACACCACAGACGGCCTCCAAATTAAAACCGTCTGTGATAGTGTACATCACAGACAGTTTTACAAAACCGTCTGTGATTTGGCATCTAGTATTAAACTTTCTGTAGTAGTGTTAGATCCCAATGCCGTGTGTGTATCCCTCTTCAGTTCTGCTATTAGTGCATTCCTGAAGAAAATAATGTTACGTACCTCAGATGATAAATAAAGGTAAAATTGTGTTGATGTAATACCCCAAAGAGTTAAAGAATTTTTTTTCAAAAAAAGAGTAGGACTGGGCCAATTAGAGAATAGATGTCGCGATTGAGTTGGCCTCAACATGCGTGCCATAGCCGACTCTGTCTCGGCATGCACATCATAAAGCGGCGTAGCCCTATGCCCTATTCCCTCCGAGCTGGCCCTAGCCGTGACCTAGCCCCAAATCGTGCTACCTTGCAATGTGCTTGCCACGCCAAGGAAAACAAGTTCAGACAGAATTTTGCGAATTCCAAGAAAAGCCAATTTCATCCAAAAATTTTGGCCCATTTAAAAATTTTTCAATATTTGACCGAGATTTCGCCGAGATTTTTGAGATTTCTCTGTTTTCACATAATCATATTTCTTCAATTAGAACTGCATGTTTGAATTTTTCAACTGAAATTTTGTGACAAAAATCTGAAATTTCTGAATTTTGGATTTCTTAGAAGAGTCCAAAAAGTTTTCTAAACCGAAATTATTTTCCCTGTGTTAGTCTTGTGAGGCAGTTTTGGGGTCTTTACGGGTTTTTTCATGAAATTTCCATAATATGAAAGATGTATAAATCTGTTTAATTTTTCTATAGTGTGATAGATCATGGAATTTGGTTGTGTAGTTTAAAAGTTATGACTCTGGAAATGGTACTAGACAATAATCAATCATGGTAGCAGTTGTCTTGTGCTATAATTTAGACAGATAATTACCCAACTAAAAAATGGTCATAACTTAAAAGATGTATATAATTTTCTGTAGTTTCCTAAAGTGGTATTCTTTACTATGTTTCGTATAGAAGAAAATTAGTTATGAAATTGCGAAGCGAGCTATTTTGCATTGCAACAGAACAGCCTTCCGGGCTGAAAACGAGGGTTGAGATGATTCAATTATAAAATTTGGATAACTACATAATGGTGGAAAATTTCATGTATTTTCAAAAACATATATGTTTTATTAGTTTTGGGTTCCTGGGTTGCAAGTTATGATCGTTTGAACACTAAGATAGCAAAGGTGGTTGTCTTGAAAGGGATGAGAATCGTGTCGAGTATGTGCATAGGAATGCCATCGATTTATTTATCATGTACGTAGTGTTGTAGCATGGTTTAGAGCTGTGGTTGGTTTGTTAAAGTGGTGGTTTGCTCATTTGGGGTTGTGCCAGCTACACATCATCCCCACTTCTTTAGGTTAAAAGACAAGTGCATAGTAAAACTAGGGTTTGTGATGGTTGCATTACTTGTTTTTCTTATTATAAAATGCTTACAGCAATGCTATAAGATGTTTAACATTAGTGGATTTTATGGAGAATTTACAAGGTTTGAATTTGAATTTTGGAAGTGCACAGAAAATTTGGAATGGAACTGAGGCTTTGAAAATGAACTAGGTATTGGAATTTAAAATTTAAAATTTTAGAATATCAAATAAACTTCAAATATTTAAAAGGATGGCAGAAATGGATATTTTTGGAATTTTTAATGAATTTAGAAATTTGAACGGGCTCAAACGGAGTTAAAACGAAGGAGAACGAGCTCTCGGAAGTTTGAAAAGAGAGAAAAAGAATAAATCGGATTTCTGAAATTATTTTTGAACTGAAAAATCAGATTATGATGTCAGCAAGAGAATTTCTTTTCGGCCGAATTATTTTTCAACGAGAAAATGGCTTTAGGACGTCAGCTAGCGTCAGCCATGGCTTAACAGAGAGTGACCAGTGGACCGAGTCCACGGACTAGAGAGAGGGCTAAGGTGGCAGGAAGGGTGACATGGCACTGATGTGGCTGATGACTGGGCAATTTTGCCGACGCGGGCGCACAGTGGCAGCGTGGCGCCACGTGTCACTGACATGGCAGCCAGGTGGCTCGGGAGGGCTTTGGTGCTGACGTGGCATCCACGTGTCACTGACGTGGCAGCCACGTGGGTCGGGTCTGCTGAGGTGGCATCACACGTGGCATCCACATAGGCCAAAGGGGGAGGTGGCGCTGTCCGAGCGGGCGTGGCGTGCCACCGAGCGCCACACGACAGCCACGTTGGTGACCACATCGCCTGTGTGCTGACGAGGCAGCGTCGACCGGAGGCGCTCCGGGACCGAGGGGCGCCGGCGAACGGCGGCAACCGGCAAGTTTCACAAAAGAGAGAGGGGAGCAAGGGGATTCGTCGATACCCGTGGCAGAGCTCGAAGATGACCGAAGGGCAGTCGGCGACGACAAGGAAGTGGCGGCGGCGCACAGTTCCGACGGCGATGGGTCTCCGGTGGCGGATTTGCTCGTTGGAGGGGCGGAGAGTGTGCGCACGATGACGAGGAGGGTGTTGATGGCGTCGGCGAGGTGAGGAGCGGATGGAGCCGGCGACAATTCCTCGCCAGAGGGCCTTCGGTACTCGGCGACAAGGAGCGATGATGCTAGGGCATCTCGGGCATGGGGAGGTGAAATTGGAAGAGGGGAAAGAGGGAGCAGTGCACGGGGATCCTCGAGGAGGGTTTTGTAGGGGTAGGGAGCTTGCCGGAGTAAAAGCGAAAAGGAAACGGGCGGCGGCGGTTAGCGGTCTTTAAAACGGAGGGAAACGGACGGAGGTGAGTGCGGAGTGAAGAGGCAATCAAAGGTGTATTAGCTCGGGAGTAAAGGAGAGGAAACCACCGAATTAAAAGCTCGGGGAAGATGTGGCAATGGCGGCGACGCGAGGAAGAAGAAGGGAGGGGAGAGACGACTAACAGGCGGGACCCATCTATCGGCGAGAGAGAGAGGAGATGGGAGCGGCGGACGGCTGGGTGCGGATCGAACGGCTGAGGGGAATAGGAGCGATGGACGAGGGAGATGGGCCGGGGCGGTGTGCGCGGCGGATCCGGGCCAAACATGTGTCGACCTGAGGGAGGGAAGGGCGGGATGCGAGCAGCGATGTGGACAGATTCAGACCGTCCACGCGTCGGCCGGAGGGAGGGGGCGGGGTTTTGAATTTTATTTTTGATTTTTGAATTTTCAGAAAACCCGAGGAAATTCAATAAAGCTCAGAAAAATATGAAATAAATTCTAAAAATTCCAGAAAAATTTACAGAAATTGCTGGAGATATTTTATACTTAGTAAAAATATTTCCAACTTACATTTGGTACTTTAATTTTACAAAAATACTTTTTAACTTTGAAATTGATTTTTAAAATCCAGAAAAACACAGAGAAATCTAAATAGAATTCAAATAATTTAAAATAATTAATTTAAAATTAAATTTTTAAAGAAAGGGAATTTTTAAGATGTTACACCTGTTTCCATCAAAAACATTTCGAATTTTACCTGTAGTCATAAACAATGGCTGCATCCACCAAACAAAACACTCCTAGTAGCCTACATTAGGAACCATAAGAAAATCTATCTCCAAGATACTCCAATCCCCAAGTAGTCCATTCATCCGAGAAACAATAAAGAGCGTATTTTGCTTGTATTTCCCCTTTGTTAAATTATAAAAAACGGAAATGAGGTTTTGTACCTCCCTTGTTACCCAAAAGAATTTGTCTTCTGTTGAAATTGGTGATTTGCTTGCATAAAAGGCAACCTACAAAATCTCCTGGACGAACAACCCTCCAAGGAGAGCAATGTTTAGAACCAGAGAAGGAAATGGCCCACTCTTCTTTAGGAACCAACTATTCAAGTCTTGAGAAGACAGGTGACTCTCCAAGCCAGCTTAATGAACATCTGGGCTACACACGCACGCACTCACCAAGCCTCGACGACGACGTGCTTCCCGTCGCTGGCCACAGCACCGCCATCCTCCTCCACCTCTGCTACCTTCTTGGGCCCCTTCCTCCCGTTCTGCTCGGTCGCCGGCGCCACCGCCTCCTTCTTGGCCATCTACGACGGAACTCCGGCGGCCCGCTTGCCGGCTGCCATGCTCCGCGTCTTCGTCGGCGACCCGGCCGGGGCCGCAGTCGCCGCTGGAGACTTGCACTTGGGAGGCAACGATGGGTGGGCTCACCGCGCTGCTCCTTCGACTCGTTTGGGTTTAAGCGAAAAGAGAAAGATCTTGGGATTGGGGGCCAATCCACCCAAGAGCCCGTAAAGACTGGCGTGTGTTCCACCTCTCAGCGAATCCACACATCTGGAGAGACAGCAAGATCACCCAGCTCAAGCACACACTGGTAGAGAGTATATTCTGGAAGAGAATGTATACGCAGCAACAACTAACATGTTTCTTATTTCACATTCAACTCAAAAGACTCAACACAATGCATGGTCTACTGGCCGTAACGTCCGTTCCGAACGCCACGTTCTGCAACTGAATTGTGCCAACGTGCCGCGCGCCACGGACGGGAGACTAACAACCTTTGCATGGGCAGTTGTACATGCTTGACTCATTCTAACGCGCCCATATTCTGAACATTGGGCTCAACTGACAAACAAATGAAACACAACAGTGTAGTGAGAAATGAGCAACTAACTAACAAATGAACAAGTCTGGATTACTTAACAATCTCCCCCTAATCTTGGCATAGTTCATTTGAGCTTGATGACGCCGACTTGATCTCGCAGTTCCTGGAACTTATTCCTTCCAAGTGGCTTTTTCAAGATATCTGCTAGCTGTTCATGTGTGCTGACAAATTCCAAACTAATATCCCCGCTTTCGACACATTCTCTAATGTAATGAAATTTAGTGTCGATATGCTTACTCCTCCATGCAACACTGGATTTTTGCTGAGAGCAATAGCTAACATATTATCCATCTTCAGTTGTGGTGGAGACACCTTGACCCCGAGAATGTCACTGAGCAGTCGCCGGAGCCATACTGCCTGACATGCCGCTGCAGCTCCCGCGATATATTCTGCTTCACATGACGATAATGCAACCACTCGTTGTTTCTGTGACTGCCATGTCACATCATTGTTACCAAGGAAAAAACAATACCTGACGTACTCTTGCGATCATCCACATCACCCACCATATCGTTGTCGCTATATCCGATTAGCTTGAGATCGGCATCACTCCTGGAGTATGTCAGTCCATAATCAATCGTGCCTACGACATACCGGAGCAAGTGCTTCATTGCAGCCATGTTCTCCTGCTTCGGTTCTTCCATGAACCGACTTAAGTATCCCACGGCAAATGTGAGATCAGGCCGTGTATGCAACAGGTACCGTAGACTGCCAATAAGACTGCGGTACATTGTTGTGTCAACCCTCGGCGAAGAGCTTTGCTTCGACAGCTTCAGCCGTGTCTCCATCGGCGTCGTGTAGGCGTTGCAGCTGCCAATTCCTGCTTTGTCGAGTAGTTTCAAGGCATAAGCACTTTGGCACAGCTTAATGCCTCGACGCCCCTGTCTCACCTCGATACCAAGGTAGTAGGATAGAATTCCCAGGTCGCTCATCCAGAAGAGTGTCTTCATCTCCAACTTGAATGCGTTGATCTCGTTGACAGACTCCCCCGTGATCACCAGATCGTCGACATAGACTCCTACCACCAATCGTGAGTGATCTAATCCGCGTGTGTACAAGCCATGCTCATACTTACTCCTGATGAAACCGAGTCCACCCAAGGTCGCATCAAGTTTGGCATTCCATGCCTGCGGGGCCTGCCGCAGCCCATAGAGTGCCTTGTGTAACTTGACTACCTTCTACTCATGGCTGGCAGCAATGAAACCCGGAGGTTGCACGACGTAGACCTCCTCTTCTAGTTCGCTGTTGAGAAAAGCGGTATTGACGTCCATGTGATGTACAAGCCATCCATAACTTGCTGTCGTCGCCAGTACCAAGCGCACTGACTCCATCCTTGCAACTGGTGCAAAAACTTCTTCGTAGTCAATTCCCGGCCGTTGTACATAACCCTTGGCGATGAGTCTGGCCTTGTGCTTCACAACAGCACCATGCTCGTCATGCTTTAGCTTGAAAACCCACTTCAAGCCAATAGCTCGATGTCTTGGTGGGAGATCCACCAAGGACCATGTCTTGTTTTCTTCAATAGAGGTCATCTCCTCTAACATTGCCATTCGCCACTCCTTGGCCTGTTTCGCTTCTTCAACTGTCGCTGGTTCGTCCCCGATCGCCACCAAAAGCTCCTCGGCCAACTCTCGCTTAGCCAGGCTAGGAGGTGACGCCGTGCCGAGGACGTTGTCCATGGTACGGAAACGGAGTGGGGCATCATCATGGTCAGCATCCAAATCGAGTTCTCCCGAGGGTGGTGACGTGAACTCGATCCCTGCTTCAGTCGATGTTGGTTGTGTGCGGGACTCAAACCCGCATGTGGGCATCGTCTCGCTGACGGGCGTTGCCGGTGGTGACGTTGGTGAGGCTGGCACTGTCACTTCTGGAACCTTGGTGCTGCTGTGCTCCCTGGGTAACGTGACATACTCAACACTGAAAGGCTCGATGTCGTCGTCCGGTCCGGCTCCCTTGTCAGCGCCCCAGTCCCAGGGACGGTCTTCCTCGAATACTGCATCCCGGGAGACATGGACCCGCTTCGTGACCGGATTGTAGAATCGGTAGGCCTTCGATCCTTGCTCATAACCCAGAAACACCATGGGTGTACTCCGATCATCCAGTTTGGCAAGATGTCTGCCGACCGTCTTCACGTGTGCCACACAACCAAACGTACGAAGAAAATGTACAGGGGGTTTGTGACCATACCAGACCTCAAACGGTGTCTTCCCTTCAACACTTTGTGTGGGAGCTCGGTTCAAGATGATGCCCTCACTGGAGTGTACCACATCCCGAGACTCACCGCCAATATAGTGAGCCTAGGGCAGCTCGACGAAGATGGCTACCGAATCTTCCATTGGATCATCTTGCACGTGAAGAGCACCGACCCACAACATTCGATCCTGGCCATAGACCCGTCCCCGAAACGGATGGAGCCTCGAACGCCGGTGTCAAGCTTGGTGAAGACTGAGAGCTCACCGATCATGTGGTTGGTGGCACCCGTGTCGAGTATCCAGCGCGCGCGGTCACCCTCCTTCTTGTCGCCGAGCTGCACGAAGAGCCTCTCTTCCTCTAAGTGGAGTGATGAGAAACCTGCCGGCAGTGTCGGATCTGCTGGTGATGGCGAGAGATCCACCGGCGGACAAAGATTTGTGGGTGGTGGTGTCGAGCAAATCGCCGGCACCTTTGGATCTTTGGACAGCGATGTCGGAATTGGGAAAGTAATATTTACTGTTGCTTCGGACAGCAGTAAAGTAGACTCATTTTCTTCCTCCACCTGGACCGCATGGGCTTGCTCGTCTCTTTTTTTCTTTCGGCATTCACGAGCCCAGTGGCCCATCTTGCCGCAATACCGGCATTGGTCGCCGGCGATAGAGCCACCGCTAGCGCTACTGCCTCCGCTTGACTTCGGTGGCCTGGACCCTCCTTGGCCTCCACCGTCTTTGCCGCATCCACGGCCGCGGCTCCTTCTCTGGCTCGACGCGGTTCCCCACCCGCGCTCATGAGAACCTCCACCGGTGAGTTGCAGCCGCGAGGTGACTCGTGCGATCAACTCCTCCGTGAGATTCAGCCTTGCCGTGGATGCGCTGCTGCCACCGAGATTGTGACGCTCCTCCGCCGCCTTGAGCCGCCCAATGAGCTCCTCCACAGAGAGCTCACTCAGATCAAGGAGCGTCTCGATCGACAAAGCGATTTGCTCAAACCTCGGTGGAAGCACCTGGAGAAACTTCCTAATGATCTCCTCCTCCGAGCAATCCTCACCTAGAACCGCGAACTGGTGCGCGATCCCGTTGATGCGCACGCCGAAGTC
Source organism: Bonia amplexicaulis (assembly GCA_036346245.1). Taxonomy (NCBI): domain Eukaryota; kingdom Viridiplantae; phylum Streptophyta; class Magnoliopsida; order Poales; family Poaceae; genus Bonia; species Bonia amplexicaulis. Next base: position 10,793,092 of record CM070744.1, on the reverse strand, counting down.
ATCGACGGTTTCCCCGTCGCGGAATTTTAGCGCATCAAACTCGCGACGAAGCGTGTTCGCCCTGGCTTTGCGCACGCGCTCCACGCCAACATGCATTGCCATGATTGAATCCCACGCAGCTTTGGCAGTGGGTTTGCTCGCGACTGTCCCAATCATCTCTATCGGGACCGCTTTCGCGATTGCTTCGAGCGCCATCCGATCTTCGACGAAATCGGAGGTGCCGACGCTCACCGCCACCTACAAGCCCCGTGCTTGCAGCATGACGCGCATGAGCGCTGCCCAATCGAAGTAGTTTGTCTTCGTCAGGGTTGGAAATGAGCCGCTGCTGCTGATCTCCTTGGTAACCCGGTGAACCACCAGGCCACGATCAGTGCTGCCTCCGCCGCTACCGCTTCCTGATGGCGGTGTGGTTTCCCCTCGAAACCTCCACGGCGGTGAAGATGACTGATGACGCGTCATAGCGATCAAGTCAGTCCCAGAAGCTCGTCCCAGGTGCGAAAGGCTCTGATACCAAATGTTCCATCTCTCAGCGAATCCACACGATCTGGAGAGACAGCAAGATCACCCAGCTAAAGCACACACTGGTAGAGAGTATATTCTGGAAGAGCATGTATATGCAGCAACAACTAACATGTTTCTTATTTCACATTCAACTTAAAAGACTCAACACAATGCATGGTCTACTGGCCGTAACGTCCGTTCCGAACACCATGCTCTGGCGGTGGCATAGCAACTTCGTCATGGCATGGCATCTAGCGTGACAGTAGTAGCGTGGTAACAACAGCACATCTGAAGCTAGGCACAACGGTGCAATAGTGGCAGCTAGGGCATGTGCATGGGCGATGTGCACAAGAGAGGCACCACGGTCTGGGGCTAGGTCACATCTAGGGGTGGCTTGGAGGGAATAGGGCATAGGGTTGTGCCCCTCTATGATGCGCATGCTGAGACCGAGTCAGCTACGACACTTCCTTCCCCTTGAAATAACTATGTGATTCATCTTTGACTCCATGTGGCTCTAATAATTTGCCGCTAAGCTTCTAATGTGTCTGGATCCCACTGAACCATCCTCACTTGGAAAAGAGCCTAAGTCAAATGGCGCACAACATGCCTCTACATGCACCATGACAGCGCCTCGCTTCCCTGACCATTCTGGACCTTAGCTCCTTCTTAAGCTTAGTCTCAATCTATCTTGTTGTTGCCCGTCATGTCCACCACCGATAGCTCCTACTTTGGTTCCTTATCTTTCTTGTTTGTAGCCACTCTACTAGCCTTAGTCATCTTTTGGCGGTACTTTGATCGCTCTGGACCTCAACTCCCCTAGCTTAATCCTGATCTCTTAACTGCTCTAGATATAAACTCTCCTAACTTAGTCTCGATCTCGTCCACATCACCATGACCTAGTTCAAAAGTGCTGTAACCAACAACAAAAGCAAACCATCATGTAGCATCGTAGAATACACAAAAACATCAGTTGACACAATTGATGAACCAATAACCCTTACCTTCACATTAAAGCGGCTCCATATACTTTGACATATAGTCTGTAGTGCCCAATGACTAGCCGTCATGTTTTTATGCATTTGGACTCCTACAAACCATCTCTACATGCATGAGTCTTATAAATCGGTGCACCACATGCACCAACTCACATCTTTATGATCCTTGTCTTCTCTGTGCGTCCCGCTTGAGCCATGTAGCCTCACCTAGACTTATTGACCACACAGACCTCAGCTCTACCACCTAGTCCTGATCCCTTGTTGTTGACTGCTAATATTCTCTAAGCCACTTGTACACCAAAGACTAAGCAACCATATCGAGCACAAATTTCATGCACTTGGCTTACGTTAGCCAAAGCAATACATCATGCAACACAACACAAACACCCTATAGCTCTCAAGCCATGAGTCAAACACAAAATTGTCATGGTTCACCCAACCATGTCACACATAGCCTCCACATGCACCTCACAACATGTAGGCAAAAACCCACTTGGCAACCCACTCCTCAAACATGCTCAATATCCATTTTCATCAGCAACAATTCACCAAATGCAAGTCTAACCTCCATAACCAGGCCGTTTAGACCACAACAGACTGACCACTAGTGCTTGGCCGGCCTGATCACTTGAGAGCACCAGAAAACACATTCTCTAGAATTTCGGTTAAAATCTATCTAATTTCAACTTAGAACTCTATTTTAGGTGACACCTAGCGCAACACATTCTCAAAGATGACTGTACAAGTGTTTGATGTGCAATTTTCAATAGTGGTAATACCCCATGTCGATATATGCACCACGGTGGGTGTTGGGTGAAGGATATGCCTCCCTAGCATATGTGGAGTGATGGATATGCTTCCCTGATAGAGCGGTTAGCATCGTGACGTCAGACCTGAGGGAATATTCCGACAGGTCAGTGACAGGTCGGCCCGGGTCTATAGACCGGGTCCACGGACCGAAGGAAGCGCTGAAGTGGCACGGGTGGTGGGGTGTGCTTGCATGGCGCTGACAGTGGTGGGAAGGTGCCGAGGTGGCGCTGATGTGGTGCCACATGGCTCCCACGCAGGCATGGTGGCAATGCCAGCCGGAGGCAGCGCTCAGGATTGGGAGCTCGCCGGCGATCCGGTGGTTGGATGCCGGCGGCGAGGGTCGGAGGAGGAAGAGGGGCACGCGGGGAGTTCATCTCTACCTTGTGCAGAGCTCGGTGAGGCTCGGAGGTGGCCGACGACGAGGAGGGGCGGCGGCGGCTCGGGTCTCCCGGTGCGACGGCGGTTCGGTGGCGCTCGAGCCCAGGGGAGTGGCGGAGGGGCTTCGAATAGGCGCGGGGAGGCCGAGGGAGGTGACGGCGAGGCTCGGGAGTGGTCGAGGCGGCGGCGGCGATTCCTCGCTGAAGGTGGCGGCGGCGGCGGAGCCGGAGGCGCACGGTGCAGGGGCACTCGGCTCACCAGGGAGGGAAGAGGAGGCGGAGGATGTGGAGCAAGAGAAGACGGAGCCTAGGGGTGTGGTTTTATAGGGGCGGAGGCCAAAGCCGGTGCAAATTGCCCGCTGGAGGTGGGCGGTGGTTGCGGGCGGAGATGGGGGTGGGCGCGGAAAGAGAGTGAAGATGGGGCGCGTGGCTTGCGGCGCACGAAGAGCGGGTGGCGGACGGGTGGAAGAGATGGGGAAGAGGCCGGGAAGGGTGGGAGTTGGCGCAACGGCCGGCGGCGACGGGTGCGGCGCGAGGAGGAAGAAGGGGTGGGGAAGGAGACGCGCTTGATAGGCGGGCCCGAGGTGGCAGGGAGAGAAGGGAGAGGGGCGGCTGCTGGGTGGGGCCGGGGAGAAAGAGAGAGGAGGGAGAGGGAGCGGCCGGATTGCGACCACGTGGCGGAAGAGAAGATCGGGTGGCCGAGCGAGGAGCGATGGGCAGACGGGGGAGATGGGCCGAAGCTTAATGCGCGCCCGATCTGGGCCGTACACGTGTCGGCCAAGGAGATGGGGATGGCGGGATGTGGGAGGCGACGTGATCGAATCTGGCCCTCCACATGTCGACCGGAGGGTGGGTTTGGTGTTTTATTTTCTTTTAATTTTTCAGAAAAGCAATTAAAGCTCAGAAAAATATGAAATAACTTCAAAACTTCCAGAAAAATGCAAAGAAGTTCCTGGAAATATTTTTGACTTAAATAAAATATTTCCAACATAATTTGGTATTTAATTTTCATACTTAAAAATCCTTTTTAATTTCAAAAAAAGGTTTTAAACTCCAGAAAAACCAGGAAACCAAATAAAAGCCAAATAAATCCAAATAATTAATTTTAAGTAGGATTTTTTACAAAAAATAAAAATATCATTTTATTTAATAATATTTTTGAGTTTTCACTTAAATTACTTTTCAAATCCAGCTTTTTCAAAACAAAAATTCAGGAAAAGCAAAAATAAAACTTAGGGAACAAAAATAGTTATTTTAATTCAAATTTTATTTTATTGCTAATTATTTATTTATTTTTATTTTTATAAAAACCTGGGCCGTTACAGTAGGTCACCTCAGCGGTCACCTAAAAGCACAAACAAAACAAGGGTGAGACCCATCTTAGCAAGTAACATGATAAAACAAACACATTAACAATTCATAAACAAATATATCACAACTGTAGACTATGAGCACTTTAACTGTAATTGTATATTTCTTGTTCTCTTTCATAAGATGCAAGTGCAAATATATTTGTAACTATAGCTTATACCAGTATAGCGGATTGTTCAACCATTGATAAACTACTCTTGGTTGTCCTCTTTCATACATGGTCAACCTCCACACCCATGGAGTGCCCACCAAAGTAGGGCATTCTCTTCCCACTCACATGGGTTGACTACCAATGCAAGGATACAACTTTCTACCAATATTAACACTTACCAATTTGAGTATGTATCATCAACATATCAATAATAAACATCCAATGATAAACATCTCATAGCATTTCTGAAAAACATTTTATAATAAGAAAACTAGTAAATACAACAACACAAATTACTGTTTACCATGCATTTGCCTTTTAACCCAAAGAAGCGGGATGATGCATAACCGACACAACCCCTGAAGAAGCAACACCACCACTTGAACAAACCAACCCCATCTCAAAACAATGCTACAACAGTACATACACGATAAATAAATCGATGGCATTCCTACACACATGCCCAACATGATTCTCACCCCTTTTCAAACAACCACCTTGCCGTCTTGGTGTTCAAACGATCATAACTTGCAACCTAGAAATCCAAACATAATAAAACACACATGTTCTGGAAACTATACGAAGTTTTCCTGGTTCGTTAAGGACTTAACTTTGTGTACCATTGAATTGAGCCATAATCATACAACCACATGCCTAATATGGGACGAGACTAGCTCAGTAAGTTACTTAGTTTCGGTATTGACTCCTCAGGTGGTTGGTTTAAGCTTTGTGTCAAGGTGGAAGGCATAACTGCTTATGAGGGTTACATCATGTGGACAGGGTGTACCATTTACAAATCCAATGGTGAGTCCCCTTTCCACCACATCAACTCTGGTTTAATGGGGTGTGGCTGGAAATGATTAGGATCGTCGGGAGGAGTCAGTATTGGGTGAAGTTTCTAATAGGTGTTGTTATGATTCTCTTGGTTGGCATGTCAAAGAAAGCATGTTGTTGCACAAACATTACAAGTTGATTATATCATATGAGAAAAGTTGTACAACCTCTATAGAGAGTTAAATGAATCTATTCAAAAAGCTATGTCCGTAGTCATAGATGTACTCGGGGATTTCACATGAGGGTTCTATTTTCACAAATAAAACTGGGAATGATAAGAAATAGAAAATTGATGGTGAGCTATGTGGGAACTTGTTACTTTGTTATTTATTACTATCTATTTTATTAAATTAAGCTTTCAATGTATTTATGGTAATTACAAGTCAAACTACCTCTTTGCAAAACAAGCTAGGATAGCCAATCCTTTGCATTAAGTCTTACATCTATATATTGCATTCTGTGTGCACAACTTATTGAGTACTTCATATGCTCACTCTTTTTATACAGAAATGTTGCTCAGTTGCTGAAGATGCTAGTTACACTTGGCTGTTCAAGGAAGACTACCATGTCAAGGATTAAGAAGAACTAGGATACGCTACCTCAGTCGATTGCCTATGGGCATATGGATGAGATACACTTGAAAATTGTTTTGTTCCTTCCATTGCGGTTTATGTGAGTTGTTTGTACCTTGAGGCTATTAATTACAACATTTCACCCTATGGTCACTACTTTGATAATAAAGGTATTTGTTTATTTATTAGTCATTTATGTGTATGGAACGATATTTTATCTATGTTGCCATTGTATACACTAGTGTGATCTTGGTCTAGGGTAGTATACATAGAGGATCCGGATTTACTTATTCGAGTCCCGACACTTTTCATGATGGATTACTTTGGACAACATTTGTATCAGCAAAAGATTCAATCTGGCCATCACTTTAGGTTCTGGCTAAAGTTCTCAACTGTAACACCCTAACCACACTATCGATCATCGAAATTTCCTTAACAACTACCAACCATCGATGATCGAAATTTAAGCACAATAGTGATAACAACCAATTCACCATCGACCATATATAAGTAAATAGAACCATATAATCAACACACATAACCTCCAAAAGTCTCAACACAACTATAAGCAAGTTCCAAGCTAAACCATTAATAAACTAATGTAGTGATCTGGATATGATAACTAAAGTTTGTTCGACATGGTGCAAATATGCTACTCTCATCCCGATGTAGGTTGCCTCAATGGTCACCTAAAAGCACAAATAAACAAGGGTGAGACCTATCTCAGCAAGTAACATGATAAAACATATGCATTAACAATTCATAAACAAATACCTCATAATTGTAGATTGTGAACACTGTAACTGTAGCTTTTCCTTTTTCTCTTTCATGCGATGCAAATGCAAATATATATGTAACTATAGCTTATACTAGTATAGTGGAGTGTTCACCTATTGATAAACAATTCTTGCATGTCCTCTTTTATACAGGGTCAACCTCCACTACTGTGGAGTACTTACCGAAGTACGACTTTCTCTTTTCACTCCCATGGGATGATTACTTGAGGTAGATCCTATGTATATGTGCATATGCAAGGATGCAGATTTCTTCCAATATTAACATGATTTACCAATTTGAGATGCAACATCAACATATCAACAATAAAGATTGTCTTTATAACCTAAATAAGAAAACAAGTAATGCATGATGTGTAGCTGGCACAACCCCAAATGAGCAACACCACCACTTTAACAAACCAACCACAGCTCAAAACCATGCTACAACAGTATGTACACGATAAATAAATTGATGGCATTCCTACGCACATGCCCGACACGATTCTCACCCCTTTCAGGACAACCACCTTGTTGTCTTAGTGTTCAAATGATCATAACTTACAACCCAGGAACCCAAACATAATAAAACATATATGTTTTTGAAAATACATGAAATTTTCCACCATTATGCAGTTATCCAAATTTCATGATTAAATCATGCCGACCCTCGTTTTTAGCTCGGAAGGTTGTACGGTTGCAATGCAAAACAGCTAGCTTCAAAATTTCATAACTAATTTTTTCTGTACATAACATAGTAAAGAATACCACATTCGGAAACTACAGAAAATTATATACATATTTTAAGTTATGACCATTTTTAATTGGGTAATTATCTGTCTAAATTACAGCACAAGACAACTGCTACCACAATAGATTATTGTCTAGTAGCATTTCTAGAGTCATAATTTTTAAACTGCTCAATCAAATTCCATGATCTATCACACAACAGAAAAATTAAACAGATTTATACATCATTCATATTATGAAAATTTCTTGAAAAACCATAAAGACCCTAAAACTGCCTCACAAGACTAAGCAGGGAAAACAATTTCAGTTTAGAAAAATTTTGGATTCTTCCGAGAAATCCGACATTCAGAAATTTCAGATTTTTTCACAAAATTTCAGTTGAAAAATTCAAACATGCAGTTCTAATTGAAGAAATACGATTATATGAAAACAGAGAAATCTCAAAAATCTTGGCAAAATCTCGGTCAAATATTGAAAAATTTTAAAATAGGCCAAAATTTTTGGACGAAATTGGCTTTCCTCGAAGGGGCCGAGATAACTGAAATTCGCGAAATTTTGTCCGAACTTGTTTTCCCTGCGCGGCAAGCACATTGCAAGGCAGCATGGCACGGCAGCGCGGTCTGGGGCTAGGTCATGGCTAGGGACAGCTTGGAGGGAATAGGGCACAGGGCTGCGCCGCTTTATGGTTGCGCATGCTGAGACAGAGTCAGCTATGGCACGCACATCGAGGCCAACTCAGCCGTGGCCTCCATTCTCCAATCGGTCCAGCCCTACTCTTTTTTTTTTTTCTTTTAAATTCTTTAACTCTTTGGGGGTATTACATCAACATAATTTTACCTTTATTTATCATCTGAGGTACATAACATTATTTTCTTCAGGCATGCACTAATAGCAGAACTGAAGAGGGATACACACATGGCATTGGGATCTAATTAAATCAGATCACCAAGCACATACAAACATTTCGTGAACATTATTACAATCTCATGTAAAATACTTTATTGTTGAACTATTTAGAGCTAATATTAAGGCTGGTTGAGAGACGCAATTGAACTAGTTACTCTTCTTTCCACGATGACAGGGGTGGGGTTTCTGAATCCTCCCAAGTGTTTACAGTGCTCATTAATCGATCACCTTGGACAGCATCTGTAGCGGCATAAGACTCAAGTTCAGCCATCTCTTCTGGTGTGAGCTTCACAGCTAACGCTGCCACATTCTGGTCGAAGTTCTCAACTTTAGTTGTTCCAGGGATGGGGCAAACGTCGGTTCCCTGATGGTGAACCCAAGCCAACGCAAGTTGTGATGGTGTGCATCCCTTCCTTGCTGCCATCGCGTTAACACGCTCAAATATCACAGCATTCTTCTCAAGATTTTCAGGTCGAAATCTTGGGAGATTCTGATAAATCGTAGTGAAGATTTTAGTAAACGAATGACGCCACAAACTATAAATTAATGTAGTCATGGATCATTGATATATATTCACCTTGCGGAAATCGTTATCGGGTAGTTCATCGACCAATTTAGCTCCACTGGAGAAAAACCCTCTACCTAATGGACTATATGCCACAATTCCAATGCCGAGTTCTCTAAATCATCAAAATAAAAGTCAGTTCACAAAATAGTACATTCTAGTTCATTTTCCAACTAAGAATTAATTTTCATATCCATTCCTTTAAACATACCTACAAGTTGGGATTATATCTTGTTCGACCTCTCTTGACCACAAAGACCACTCCAACTGGACAGCAGTTATTGGATGAACTGCATGTGCTCTTCTGATTGTTGACGCCGATGCTTCGGATAATCCAATGTATTTTATCTTCCCTTCTTCAACTAGCTTCTTGAGTTCACCTATCTGCATGTGAAAGTCAAGAAAGTAGGCTCCATTAGTACCTTGTCTAATTAGTATGTGAAAGTCTTTTATTTTAGACTGAAAATGACAGCCAATAAAATTAAATGTGATTTTGCTTGTTGAAACTCTCAGTTCTTTACTACAAAATCTGTAAAAGTTTTAATCGCTTAGACGTACCCATCCGTCCAACGATCACATACCGTTTTTCACAACATTTCTATAACTCAGTAAGCCATACATCATTCATGACCACAGCTATCCACAGACTGCAATATACCAAGAAACCTGAGAGTGAACGGTGAACTGCTGAACACTCACCGTGACCTCGACGGGCACATTCTTGTCGATACGGTGCTGGTAGTAGAGGTCGATACAGTCGACGCCGAGCCGCCTGAGGCTGCTCTCGCAGGCCGCCCGCACGTACGCCGGGTCACCGCGGACCTCCCAGGTGGCCGTGACGCCGAACTTGGTGGCTAGCTCCACATTGTCCCTCACCCCGCCTTGCAGCGCCTTGCCGAGGAGGATCTCGTTGGTGTGGGGGCCGTAGAAGTCAGAGGTGTCGAGGAAGGTAACGCCGGCGGTGACCGCGTGATGGAGGAGCGCGATCATGTCGGCCTCCGGCTTGCGCTCGCCGTAGAAGGCGGACATGCCCATGCAGCCGAGGCCCTGCGCGGAGACCTCCAGCCCCTGTGAACCCAGCTTTATGCGCGGCACCACCACCACCGGAGCAGCTGCCATGGCCGGACGATATATCGATATACGCTTACCCTCACCGCCTGTATGTTCAGTGCGCGGTAGTGGTGCACGCACTGGGCTTAATTTGGGTCTCGTACGTACTTATTTATAGCGTCCGGGAAGGCGAAAATGATGCCGCAATGCGTCATCTAGTAGGTCACCAGCTGGTGGTCGATTATTCAGCAAGAATCGCTACCTACTCCGCCAACAGCTTCCATTGGAGATCACGACTCGGTTTTGTGACCAACCGGCGGCTGTAACATTATTGAGTTCTTGGTCTTTCTTTAGCCCAGGAACATGCCCTGATCTTAATTAGTGGTTTGACTAAAACCACGAATGGCAAACAAAATCGTGTTGCTCTGGTTTAGACCACCAAGTTCGAAACAAGGAACGCTGTCGTCTTCACCTCTGTCTTGATAGTGAAAACAACTGTATCAACAAAATTATTCTTTGAAAAACCTCTCTTGTTTGTTGCCAGAACTTCCATCATGTCAATGGATTGTGCATTAGGATATTCTCGGGTATCACTATTTTTTTTTTACATGAAACCGTAGGTGCCTCGCTACGGTATATAAATAAAGTTACGAATAAAAGGAAAGTTTATGTGCAAGCAACAAAGAAAGAGAGAAAGAAGAATGTACGATCCTCAAAAGAGGTCACAATTAAATTAAGGGTCTGTTTGGCTGCGTCTGCGGCTTATGGCTTTTGGCTGAAAGTTTTGAATTTTAACTGTTTACGGTACAGATTACAGAGAAACAGATACTCACTTGCGATTTTGGCTAGTACAGATGTTGGACTTTTAACGTGTAGATCGTTTAACTTGTAGATCCCGTCCTGAGAAAATACTTCGTTTGAAAGTTAGGTATTGTAACAAAAGCCAAAAGCCATCAGCTTCGGAGAAAAAGAACAAGCCCTAAATTTCTAGCCAATTAAAGATATGTATTGCTCCTTCACTGTATGCACATGTAGAGCCACTTCTTGTTTGAAAAGTTATTTGCAGTTTTGAATTGAAGGTTGTCTCCGATCAAAAACTTTTCCATTCCTTTGCTTCCAAATATGTTATGCACCTATGACAAAAGACTTCCACGAAAAAAGGATGGGGAAAATTTGCTTTTGTCCCTAGCTGCACCATCGTGATCACATCACTACTACAGAAAACCGTATTATAAACGGATCAAAAACGTCATCACAGACGGTTTTCTGAACCATCTGAATTTATGGATCGGTGATAATCGAAGGTTATCACAGACGATTTTCAAACCGTCTATGGTGTAAATATCATAGACGGTTTGTAACTAGATATACAACATTACTTACAGATCGAAGGCACAAATGGACATCTCAACTGCATGTAAATAACCGAAATTGACGATGGACTCACCGAGGAGATTCTGGCGATGTTAGAGGAGCTCGAGCGTGGACGGAGGCGGCCAACGGGCTCGAGCGTTGATGGAGGCGGACGGCGATGGGCTCAGGGGGACGGGCGGTCGGCGACGGGCCCGAGGGAGGAGGAGGGCGACGGGCTCAGGGGACGGCGACGGGCTCGGGGGCACGACGGAGGCGGCCGGCAACGGGCTCGGGGGACAGCGACGGCCTCGGGGGACGGAGGCGGCCAGCCACGGACTTGTGGACCGGAGGCGGCCAGCAACGGGCTCGATCGGGAGAGCGACTAAGTCTATGAGCTTGGTTGGTATTGCTAATAACTACAGTGTACGCGTAAAACCCTAGCGGGGGGTTATATATTAAGGCTTATTACAGACGGTTATATTTAAGAATCGTCTGTGATATCAATATCACAGACGGTTCTAAACTTAAAACCGTCTGTGATAAGTCACATAACAGAGGCAATTTGGAATACGAACCGTCTGTGATATTAATAGCAGAGATGATTTCGAATACGAACCGTCTGTGACACTTAAATGTTCGCAGCCTACCTGTTAATATTCTGATGCAAGCGGCCCTTAAACTTCCACACCATTCTGGTTTTATATGCAACACGGTGTACAATTCCTTGATACCACAAACAGAATCTCTTCGAAATTGTCCTCTTCCTCATCTTCTTCACCACATTCTGAATAATGGCATTTAAAATTCTTTTGATCTCCTTCCTCTCATCTATCTATCATGAGTTGTTCGGCCGTAACCTTACACAGGTGGCTAACAATTTATGTCTAGAGCAGCTCCTCCGCTCACGCCCTACTCTCCTTCCTCGACTCGCTTCCATCCGTCAGCTGGACCTCATCATCCACCGTCGACGGAGGTGCCTCATTGCCGCTCAGGAAAAGGAAACCGCGCTTAGCCTCATTTTTCTCTGCAATGTGCACAAAGCAGAGGAAACTCTTGCAGCAGTACAGAGACACATGGATAACCTTGCCGATCAAGCAGAATCGGTCGATTCTGAGGAAGCTTATCATGTTATCCTCTTTGAGATTATGGGCCGTGCTAATGATTTGCCCAGGCTAGAAGAGGAAGTGGAGAGGGCAAGGACAATCTTCACAGCATTCGAGAACTCAACGGCTGATTCCCCAACTCCAGAAGTCGAAGAAAAAGCATATGAAGCTCAGAAGATTAAAATATGGGAATCTCTTTTTTTTGGACCTTTGTAATAAATTTTCTTTGAATTTGACTCTCGTATGCACCGTATGCAAAAGTTATACCCATTTTACTGAAAGTGTCTCAAAATTGACTCAGGCAGAAATTATGAAATTTTGGGGTATTGCAAGGCGAGAAACATATCACAGACGGTTTGATGATACGAACCGTCTGTGGAAACTTCATTATCACAATCTATCTAGAACCGTCTATGAAGTATCACAGACGATTCTAGATAAGAACCGTCTGTGGTAATGAAGTTTCCACATACGGTTCGTATATCAAACCGTCTGTAAAAGTATCATAGACGATTATTCCAGGAACCGTCTGTAATGTAAGCGTTCAGTTTAGTCTCTTTGTAGTAGTGCATCTTGATGTAGGTTGCAGGAAATTCCTATCATATCCCAGCATGCTCGGCTAAAGGAGCGGCCAAAAAACAGATGTGCTGCAAGTTGATTACTAGCTCCTTATATTCTCCAAAGGCATGCAACCACAAAGGGATATGTGGAATTTCTGGTGATCACCTCTAATCTTCTATTGTATTTAATTTCAGTAATTGGTGTTATATTTTTCAGCAAAATCTTTTCTATTATATTTGTAAGCACGATAAACACAGATGCACACAGTGAGACCAGAAAAATATTCCAAGCCACTTAGTCTTCTCTTCCAAAAAGTCAGTAATATACAATAACCATTGCCGTCATCCACTTGTCCGTGCGGGTAAATTCACCAGGATCTTCAAGATACCTCAGTTGCTTTGAGATTTAGAAATTCCTACATTTATCTAAAAATAGAAATTCTCTTATTAATCAGGAGAAAAAGGAAAAGATTTATGCTACTCATTCTGCACGGTAGGGCTGTACAAGCCAATTTTATTGACCCGCTTGAACCCTTGTAAAATTGCATCCATGCGTGCGATGAATTCTTCTCTGGCTATCCAACCCGTTAGACTCGCATTTGTATTATCTTTGAAAAATTGATATAGCAGGAGATATAAAGTGTGGGCACTAAATTGCTAATATTATCGGCAGTGCAAGTTTACGAAATACATTAAAAAGTACATCTTTTATGTTTATTTTTCAATTAAAAAATGTACAAGTTATTAAAATCCTGTTGAACAACAAAGAAACAAGATCTCCAGTGGCGGACGCAGAAATTTTAGAATAGGTGTTCGAAGTTGTAAAAATATTTTGCAGTACAAAACATAAAGATCTACAGTAGTAATAGTTAACACACAATTGTTCGTACTAGGGATAACATGTCAAATAATATAAAGAAATTACAAAAGTTCACAAATTAACACACAATTTTTATGGTTCCAATTTCTAAATCCCCCATTCACAAAACTATCTCCACCAACATGTAGACTTCTTCATAAAATACATTGATGAGTAATATGATGCACATACTCACATTCACATACAAGCATTGCTCATTATCATTTTCATTTTTCAACACATAAAGTCTAAACTGTCATTTCCTCTTAAATTCAACAATAATTCAACATTTCATCTAAAGATGCAATCTTGACACATCTAAAGTCTAAACTGCCATTTTCTCTGAAATTCAACAACAATTCAACATTTCATCTAAAGTCTATACTCTATAGTCTCAACCCAACCGAGTCTCACACTCTCAGTCATCACTCATCAGCCATCAACAATTCAACATTTCAAGTTTTCAACTCCACATCATGCTAGTCATCTAGTCATTTTTACACAATCACATACATCAGTAGTGCTCAACAGCTCAAGTACTCACATCCTTGGCCGTCTGGCGTCCGGCGGTCCGCGGTCCAGCGGTGGCGGAGGTGGCGAGACCGAGCAGAGGGGCGGGCGGGAGGCGGGCCGGAGCGGAGTGGAGGAGGAGCGCGAGCCGGGCGGGCGGGCGGAGCGAGCGGAGGGGCGGATGGCGAGCGAATCCGAGATCCGGCGGTGTCGTCGCGTCGCGGACGGTGAACCTCGCGATGCCGCGTCCGGCGGGCGGAGGGGCGGCGCCGGAGCGGAGCGAGAGGAGGAGACGCGAGCCGGAGCGAGGGCCGGAGCGGACGGGCGTAGCGGGCGGGCGGGCGGGCGCCCACAATGAGGGCCGGAGCAGAGGGCCGGGAACCGAGCGAGGGGAGGAGCGCGCGCGGAGGAGAGGGCCGGACCGCCGGGCCCGAGGGGCAGCGGAGCGGAGCGAAGCGACGGTTTGGGGACCGGGGTCGGGGAAAATGGGAAATGGGGCCGGGAGGCGGTCGGGAAATGGGGTCGGGGAAAAGGGGGCCGCTGCTGGGCACAGCTTCACTTGAGACAGCGGCGGTCGGCAGTCGGCCGGGCTGAAATTTTGAAAATGTGATCCAAACAGTTAAACGGCCTAATTATATATATACATATGTAATATACTTCATATATACTAGATTTTTTGTCAAAAATTTTAGGTGTTCAGCTGAACACCCATAAACCACTGTAGATGCGCCCCTTAGATCTCGACCCAATTAAACTACAAGAGATAACAAAATTATTCAGCAAGAATCGCCAATTGTCTCGCCGGATTACTGTGAGGAGTGATTACAAGTACAATTCTGACAGCTGACGCGTCATCGCATACGTCATGCCATTCTCTGACGACGGCCATGAGGTGACTCCAGGTTTGCCTTTTGGGGAGAGACGGATGCAAGCACGGCCATGGTTTTGATTGCCGCTTTTAAGGTGGCGCTCCACGCGGCTTATGGATTTGGCTTAGAATTTTTAATTAAAATTATATTATATCGGTTCTTAGTTTTTTATAAAAAAACTAAAAAATAATTGAGAAAATAATTTTAAAACCGTTATATCGTCATAGATAATACAAAGAAACAAGAAAAACAAAAGACCAAAAAAGCCAAAAAAACTAAAAAGCCAAAATAACCTGAAATTAGAAACCAAGCGTTTTAAGTGGTTTCTAACTTAAATAAGCTTAAAGCTAAAAACAGCTACAAGCTGAAGTTATTCGCAAGAGATAGTATATACAGAAAAATAGTCACATATGATTTTAGCTGGTATGGCTGAATTCAGTACACTTTTTACTATAATTTTTTTATTAACCCTGTCTTAAAAAATTACATCGTTTAAAAATTAATTATTATAAGACAGTATGAGCATAAGTCATATATATAACAAAAATACGGCCTTAAAGCACACAGGGCCCTGCACCCTAGTTACGAGGCCCTACCCAAAAGGACGTACGGATGAAAAATCAAAAGCTACTACAAGTCTATTCACATGTTTTCGCGCCAACTCCTATGCGTGTGTAGCGTACCACATCCATTTCCTCAATACAAATAAACTGAAGGACCATATAACAGTATGTACCAAACTAGAATTGCAAGGACCTTTGTAAAAGATTATATGCATTTATTCTTGTTATATATTTGCTTTTAACTTCTCATATATAGCTAAAAAAATTGCGAACTACTGATCCGTTGATTCGACACTAGTTAATGTCACCCTAATGAAGCTATGGTATTCACTCTGATTTTTTATTTTTGCAAAGTCGTCTTAATTTCAAATTTTGTTATAAATCCGAGGTACAAAAATTTCTCCATAGTTATACTTTTTATTTTTCTTAACAGACGTCCATAGGCATTAACCCACACTATATTTGCTTTGCAACCCCTCATCTCTTGATAAAACAAATTGTCCACTACATGCGCAAACTATTGGACACGGATTTAGCCAAAACAGAATCATCTATGATACCACTACACATTCTTAGGATTAATATGTAGTGCTCATAAATACATTACTAAATCATTTCATACATAGCAGAAACCATACGGTTCATTACTATTACACAACAATTGTTCGAATAGACTGCATCGGATTGAGTTTACATAAAGGCTGGTTGGACCAAATAGTTTCATTACAATAGCGGAAGTGGTAAGCAATATTTGTACATACAAGGTTTAACAAAGATAGAATCAGGTTCTTTTTATTTGCTTAAAGCAATATTTAAAAACTACAATAACAGGAAACAGTGCTCCGTAAGTAAACACACAGAACGCAATATTTATATATACAAGGTTCAACAAAGGTAGTCTCGGATTCTGTTATTTGCTTAAGGCAATATTTAAAAACTACAATAATTAAAAACTCCTATGACAGCATTTTAACCAAATCATGTTTTGTTAAGTGGGTAAAAGTGTGCAATATTTATAACGGTGTAGGCTCCATCCATCTGTTACATGGTTTCATCCAACATATGATAATTTTTAATTACTAGGGTTAAATCCACCCAATTATCAACATGGGTTACATCCAACCAAGGAAAAATCTAAAATCAGGGTTACATCCACCCGACGAGTTTTTATCCCACTCACAATGGTTTTTAAAATAAAAACTAACTTGAATAAGTTTCTATACCCACCTTTGATCGTGAGTACGGTTGTTCGAATAGTATTGTACACTTTACCCACACGAGATATAATGTGACGATGGCCCGATTTTTCGATAGGTACTGATAAGTCGATTGTGGAGAACACGACGTTGATGATCCAAAGGTTCCGACCAAAACAAATCGATCCCCTCGCAATCACTACACCACTGCTCTGTTGGTTATCAACTGTGCCGAACGCGGTTGACCTTGCCAAGAAGGCTATTTCCTACAAGCGAATCGAGAACACAAGCGAGAGAGTACAAGATGCAATCTGAAATTGTATTGCGAATAAGGATTAAGTTCACAAGTTAGGGTTCCCCAACCGAACGTGCGGTGAAACTGCTAAGCAGAATAATCTCTTAAGAAAAACCCAAACCCTAGAAGAGGGTGCGGCTGCCTATTTAAGAGACACGGGAGGTGGGGATCAGCCAAAACACTTTGGAAGCCGAACAGGACTCGATTACAAGGCCCAAGGCCCACTTTGACTCGGACTGGAAAAGTGATGTGACTTGTCTGGCAGTTTTTGATCGGCTCGGATGGAGTTTAGAGGTAAGACCAGATCCATATGAATGTAAACTCCAAGAGCTTTCAAAAGAGTACTCACGGGCCCCGAGAAGCCTTCTAGATCAAAAGTTATGGCCATTTGAAGTAGACGTTGTTAAAAAGGCCGAATCTGAGTCGAACTCGCGAACAGGACTTGGATTGCGCTTGATAGTTCCACTTCTGTACTTTAGCTCGCATGGTTCTTCCCCATGGTTCCTAAGAACGATTAAATCATCACAAGAATTAAGTAGCATGCCATTCTTTGGAATATTTGTATGCAAACTTAGGAATGTGTTCACCTGATGGTTAAATTAACGTGCTCGCGCTCGAGTCATTGGTCCATGTATTATAGTTTCAGTTTGTTGAGTTTGTTGTGAAGTCGGCACGGTTGTATCTATGGAAAGGATGTCCTCATCAAGATAATCAACTTATTATGTTTTACATATTTGCTTAGACATGTGAATCAAGAATATCGACATAAGGTTTTTACAATGAATCCCCTATTGTAGATTACACCTGCTAAGATTTCACCTGAGTGAGGTTACGTTCACCACACCTAGACCCCTCTTGCACCACACGGCGACTTACACTAGCGATATGACCCGTATCCACGATGTCTTAAAACCAGTGACACGACTTATGGCTCACTCCAATAGTGCGACTCGCACTGATAGATGCAAATTAGTTGGCCAAGTTGTACTATTGTAGACTTATGGTTATGCTGTTTTACATTCAGAGATCATCACAGGATTCAATCATATCTTCTCCAGATATGGTGATAGCAAGTTAATTGTTTTGAGAAACACAAAACTAAGTTATCTCAAATATACCAAACATTTTCCTTCAATGACTACCCAAAACAAGTTTTATGGCTAAAATATAATGATTAAGGTAAATTAATGCCCTGGTACTTAAGTAAGACTAGTATGATATTTAAGTACAACCATAGCTAGTAAAGTTACCATTATAGTCTCTATGGTGACAAGGATTATGCGATTCTAGTGTCCAAAGGGTGGTAAAATAATATTACAATGTCAAGTAGGCATATATCCAACCTTAAGTTTAACATACATTTTCATAACAAATAATAGCATGTCATTTGATAATTTAAACCAACATAAATTTGTATAAAATATAGGTTCAATATGATTAAAGTATTGACTCACCTGGCTCACAAGTAAGGTGGTCTTGGAAATCTTGTTGCGGCTCGAATTGCGCCTCTTCTGCGTCTTCATAGTCTACTCAGACGAACAAGACAAAAAGCTAATAAATAGACGAACAAGCAAATAAATTCAAACAATATCAAAACTGGATGATTTTACTGCCATTAGATAGATCTTGAATTTAGAAAAAAAATTAGAAACAAATTTCATTAAATTTAGAGTTAAAATGAGAGAACGAGCCCTCCAAAATTTAAATTGGAATTAAATCCAAGAAATAAACCGGCGACTGTTTGTGATTTGTAGGCTCGCCACAAGAGGAAGGAGAACATCTAGTTCATTGACTCCGGCTGCTCTCGCCACATGATCGGAGATTCATGTTGGTTCTTCTCCCTCACTCGTGCCTCCGGTGATGAGATGATCACTTTTGGAGGCAATTATCAGGGACGAGTCCTTGCTAAAGGCTTCATACGCGTCAACAATAAGTTCATCCTAAAAATGTCGCTCTTGTTAGTAAGTTGAGCTACAATCTTCTTTCAGTTTCACAGTTGGTAGATGACAACCTTGAAGTGAATTTTAAAAAGCATTCTTGATGTATCTTAGACTCTTCTGGTGGTCTAGCTTGTAAAATTAGTCAAGTTGTTCGCTTGTTCAAGGGTGATTTTTCGTACTCAGCTTCCTCTGATCTTAGGTGTCTTATTTCTTCAGCCTCTAAGGATTTGTTCTTTTGGCACCATAGATGAGGTCACATTGGTTTCGATCATCTAGCATGACTTAGTAAATTGAATCTGGTTAGAGGAATTCCTAGTCTTAAAACTGAAAAGTCGTTGGATCTAGTCTGTTCTCCATGCCGTCATGGTAAGATAATCGCTTCATCGCATCCCCTCTCAGAGGTATTAACTAATTCCCCGGGACAATTATTGCACATGGGCACTGTAGGTCCTTCTAGGGTGCAGTTTGTAGGAGGAAAATGGTATGTTTTTGTTATTGTTGATGATTACTCTAAATACTCCTAAGTGTACTTTTTGGCCTCCAAGGATGAAGCTTTCGGTCACTTTTGAGAGCTAGCTCTTAGTCTATTTAATGAATTTCTAGTAGCATTTAGAGCAATTAGAAGCAACAATAGAACTAAATTCAAGAACTCATCTTTTTGCTACCTTTTGTGCTGAAAAGGGCTTAGACCATCAATATTCATTAGCTCAAGTACCGCAACAGAACGGTTTGTCGAACGCAAGAATAGAACTCTGGTCGAGATGGCTAGAACAATGCTAAATGAACACTCTACTCCTAGAAAGTATTGGGCTGAAGCCATTTTGGCTGCTTTCTATATTCCGAATAGGTTATTCTTGCGATCCAAACTGCATAAGACATCCTACGATCTTCCCTTTGGACGAACTCCTAGTGTTTCTCATATGAGGGTGTTTAGTTGTCATTGCTTCATTATTAAACATGACAATCTTGACAAGTCTGTTCACACTCGGGGTTACCGTGTACTCAACTTAGAATCTAACAAAATTGTTGAGACTTGCGACGTCACTTTTGATGAGAAGGCTACTAGACCCGACAATGCAGGTATGCAGGCCCCTAACGCACTTGATGACATTTTCTACGACTCTAACGATAACTATTAGGAGTTTCTAAGTGCTTCTACTACGACTACAGGTTCTACGTCCACTCTTACGACTATAGAAGTTACGATCGCTCCTACTAATACAGATGCTACGACCACCTCTATGACTACGGATGCTACGAGTGCACCTACGACGACTACTGTTACGACTACCTCAATGACCACGTCGAAGAATGACCCGCAAGCTCCTTTGCACATTCAACGGCACCATCCCCCAGAGCTGATGATTGGTGACATTCAAGAAAGGGTAACAATCTCCGGGTTTATTTCTCCTTACTCACATGCTTGTTTTGCTTTTGTTGCCTCTTTTGAGCCCAATGATGTAAGTCACGCTTTATCTGATGAGTCTTGGATTAATGCCATGCATGAATAATTAGAAAATTTTGAGTATAATAAAGTCTAGACCTTAGTTGAACCTCCTCATGGACTTAATGTGATTGGAACTAAATATGTTTTTAAAAATAAACAAAATGAGGATGGTGTTGTGATTAGAAATAAGGCTAGACTGGTTCCTCAGGGGTCTTGATTTTGGTGAAACTTTTTCACCTGTTGCCATATTAGAAGCTATTAGAATTCTCTTAGCATTTACTTCATCTAAAGGTTTTAGATTGCATCAAATAGATGTTAAGAGTGCCTTTCTTAATGGCTTTATTGAGGAGAAAGATTATGTTAAGCAGCCATCTGGTTTTGAAAATCCTAAATTTCCTACTCATGTCTAAAAACTGTCTAAAGTGTTATATGATTTGAAACAAGCTCCTAGAGCATAGTATGAAAGGCTCAAGCCATACTTATTAAAGAATAATTTTCAAATTGGCAAGGTAAACAAAACTCTTTTCGTGCTTAGGCATGGCAATAATCTATTACTTGTTCAGATTTATGTGGATGATATCATCTTTGGTAGCTTCTCTCATGCTTTGGTTTCCATGTTTTCAAATACTATGAGCAGGGAGTTCTAGATGAGTATGATGGAGGAGTTAACTTCTTGGGTTTACAAGTAAAACAGACTAAGCAGAGCACGTTTCTTCATCAAACCAAGTACACAAAGGATCTGCTTAGGCGTTTTGACATGGGAACCTGTAAACCTAGTTCTACACCAATGGGATCTACAATTGTTCTTGATCCAGATGACGAAGGTGAGGCGGTAGACCAGAAAGAATTCAGAAGCATGATTGGGTCCCTACTTTACCTTACTGCTTCGAGGCCATATATACATTTTGTTGTGTGTTTGTGTGCTCGATTTCAAGTGTCACCACATGCATCCTATCGTCAAGCTATGAAAAGAATTTTTAGGTACCTCCAATCGACTTTAGAATTCGGACTCTTGTATTCTTCTTCATCTTATCTTACCCGGTGTGCATATTCAGATAGTGATTTTGCGGATTGTACGATTGATAGAAAAAGTACCTCTGGTACGTTTCACTTTTTGGGCACATCATTAGTTTTTTGGTCTTCTAGAAAACAATCATCTGTTGCACAATCCACTACTGAAGCTGAATATATAGCTGCTGCTGCTAGTTGTTCTCAAAGTTTATGGATTTATGCTACACTCAGGAATTATGGGTTAGAATTGAGTAGTGTTCCACTTTATTGTGATAACACCAGCGCTATTAATATTGCTAAAAACCAAGTGCAACATTCTAGGACTAAACATATTGATATACGATTCCACTTTCTAAGAGACCATGTGGAAAAGGATGATGTTGTTCTACACTTTGTTGAGTCAAATTCTCAAGTTGCTGATATTTTCACCAAACCGCTTGACTCTTCTCGTTTTGCTCAATTGCGGAATGACTTAGGGGTAATGCATCCTATGGGATTATTCTGAGGGGGAGTTTGGTAGTTCAAATTCAGAAGCTTTGTTTATTATACAAGTTCAATAATTCGTCCTGTCCAAGCTATTGAAAACAAATGAGTTATAGAGTTTTCTTTATCATATTCACTCATATATTGTCTAGCTGTAGTCAAGACTGATGTTGTTTAACCTGCTACAATTGATCTAAAGCATGAATGACAAACTCCTCGACTAGATTGATCATAGATAGTATTTTGTGTTGTTCATCTAAAAAGGTTTAGCATGATTTTGAGCCTTATTTTAAATCTTGGCTATGAGGTTGGTACGTTTCATGTTGCAATCTTTTCATGATCACTCAAGTCAGCATGTTATACAAAGAAAAGTGCACAGATGAAAAGCACAATTATGTGCAAGTGAAAAGAAGTATGCTTCAAGCATACCACCATTTATAAAGAAGAAAAAACTTCAAAGCATGACATCAAGAACTGTAGTATGCTACAAGCATGCCACATGCCTAAGACTCAAGTGTAACATAATAGGTTGCTATATGAGACGGCTACCTCGCCCAGATTTAAAGTCGGCCTCATTTTTAGGCCTTGATTTTCAATGTGATATCTCATTGTAGTTTTTATAATCGGTTTGGTCTCTGGTGCAGTGCCTATCATTAATATAAATTTCTTCATTAAGATAAATGATTGTTTGGATCTTGCTATATGACATATGACTCTATATGATCTAGGTAGCTCTACTCAAATAGATATCTTGTTTAAACTTACTAATTTAATACATATTGCCTTGGATAATCTACAAAGTTTCTGGATTTTTACTTTACTAGTTCCCTTTTAGAATTATTCCTATTTTTGAGCCCTTGATGATTTCATTGCCAAAGGGGGAGAAAAGTAGAAGAAAGGGGGAGATTTGTTTGCTCTGGAAGTTGGTTGTGTGGTTGGTCAGTTGGCTTAGATACTCGTTGTTTTGGATCACAAATTCTTTCGTTTAAGTGTTTTTCTAGGTATTTTGAATGTATTCATTAAGGAGGAGATTGTTAGACCATGTGGATGGTAGTGATTAAAAATGATGATGAATAATTGATATTTGGATTGCTTTGGAATTTATATTTATGAAACTATTGGGTGATGTAGTCAAAGATTTTGGGTTCAAGTGGTTTTGGTTCTTTCCGAGTGGTTTTTGCTTCTTCAAGTGTTTTGACTCGCTTTACAACCATGGCCGGCTTCAATGATTTTTAACCACGGCTGACTTCAATGCTTTTCGACCACGGTGGCTTTAACCACATCTAGTTTCGACCATGGCAAACTTCATCCATGACTTGTTTACAACCACGCACGGCTTTACAACCATGGCTTGTTTACAACCACGCACGGCGTTACGACCACGCACTACTTTTCGACCATGGTAACACTACTTTGACCACGACAACACGACTATAACCACGGCAGATCGACCACAGAAGGTAATCATAGCTACATTACTTTTACATGGTCGTAGCCTCACTCCCTTGCTGGCGCTGTCGATCGAGAGAGAGAGAGAGAGAACGATGAATAGCGAGTGCTGAGAGAGAGAGAGATCAATCGAAAGAGATGAGAATCGATCGAGAGAGAGAGAGAGAGAGAGAGATGGAGGAGTGAGTCGGCTGACGTAGTAAAGAAGATAGATGGGTCGGGGCACCAAAAAATTTAAAGCGGGATGAAATTTTGTCCCAAATTAGGTTTTTTTGTGGGGTGGACCAAGAAAACCAACTTTGTATTCCCTAGTTGGGACTCCCACATCTTCACCACTAGAAATACATGCTAGCTCATACATACCATATATTATTGCCAGAAATACATGCTAGCTCATACATACCATATATTATTGCTAAAGTTCATAATTTCTCACTCAGGCGAGCAATGGAGGTGACTATTCCTCCACTCTTGATCGATCATCCTTTAATCAGTTGGTCAATAGTGGTATTTGTTAGAAATTGGCCCATTTAATTATGACTCATTTCCTTAATTCCAAAGCATGCATGGTTTAGTAACATATTGCTAAGGCAAGGTGAGGAAAACCAATTTATAAGGTGGAGTCCTCACCACTCCTTGAATATGGATAGAGATGGTATGTGGAGGGTTCTGTCTAGTTACACACACGCGCACGCGTATACCAAGTCTATCTCTATTTTTGTTGAACTCTACACCACTCTCTCTGTGTTTGAATGAGATTCAAACGTTTGAATTTGAGGCTTTATTGGGGTTTTGATGACAGGCAGTTACCAGTGGATAAATGGCTGGTTGAATGTCTCACTTACCAGTGGGTAAATGGCTGTTTTAATCATGTCAGTTATCAGTTTGTCTATTTATATGCCTGGGGACGTCCAGAGTATGGGAGAGAATCTCACTGCCTCCATTTCCTTCTTCTCTGTGATTTTGTGCTCGAGTACTGTGCTGTTTGAACCTTATCGACCATTCTTCCTAGCGTGCACCTGGAAGGAGGGAGAGCGGCTATCTCCGAACCGTTGCCGCGGAGAGTACCTGCACGGGGCGGCAATAAGGTTTCTGGCAACGATCTGCGACCGCTCACCGTGACACTGCGTCATCTATGTTATGTATCACAAGTCAAGCTGCTGCTGCTTCTGTTCTTCATCAGGCTAACAAGTAAGTCGTTCGCGCGTATGTTCGACTTTGTTTCTATATTTTTCTTGAGTATATTCTGAAGTATGATGAGTAGTCTGCTGTTAGTAGTAAGCTTTTCATCACTAGTTTATTATATTTGTCTCCTCGTAAAATTTGGAATTAAAATATTGCCCACATCTCTAACAATCCAGAAACTTTATTGCGAATTTTGTTGCAATACAGCAATGGCTAGTGCTTCTGATGCGATGAAACCTGAGAGGTTTTCTGGTCAGAACTTTCGTATATAGCAGACTAGAGCCAAGTTTTGGCTCATGTCTTTAGAGCTGTGGTGGGTTATCCACCCGTAGTATCCATTTACGATTGAGCATTTCATGTAGTTTGAAAATGCGAACAATGCTGCTCTTGGCTGTATTCTGACTATTCTGGCAGATCAGCTCTATGATGTGTACATGGACTTCAAGTCCGCTACAGAGTTGTGGGATGCACTAGAGCACAAATATGCAGAGGCAGAGGCAGGTCGTTGGCTCTACATGTGTGAGTAATTTTTCGACTTTAGCATGGATGAGGCTAAATCCGTAGTTGGACAAGCTCATGATCTCTAGCTACTAGTCAGTGAGATTGCACACCTAGGCTGTGTGTTGCCTCCAAAGTTTGTGGCTGCGGGCATCGTTGGTAAACTCCCTGCCTGTTGGCGGGATTTTGCTACTAGCTTGAAACATAAGAGAGAAGAGATTTCTATTGAGGATCTTATTGCAGCCCTCGATGTGGAAGAAAAAGCAAGAGCAAAAGATGCACCTAGCACCTCTGGCCAGAACAATGCAAACGTCACACAGAAAAGATTTTTGCTGAGAAGTACAAATCCAACAAACCGAACAAGACAACTAGCTTTAAGAATAAAACCGAGAAAAAGGATTTGAAGGACATCACCTGCTTTGTGTGCGAAAAAGATGGTCATATGGCGAAGGACTGTCGCTTCCACAAGATCAGAGATGGTGAACAGCCAAAGAAGAAGGATGTCAACGTGATCATAGGCGAGACCTCAACTTCAGGAGGGTATGGTAATCCATCTGTTGTCTTTTCAACATGTCAATCTACTAAGTGGTGGGTTGATATTGGTGTTAATGTTCATGTATGTTCTGATATTTCCTTGTTTTCTTCTTACCAGGCAGCAGGGGCTTTCTCCATCCTAATGGGAAACGGGTCACATGCTTTTGTTCTTGGTGTCGTCACAGCGGATCTGAAGCTTACTTGAGAAGACTGTCCACTTGAAGAACGTACAGCATGCTCCTACAATAAAGAAGAACCTCGCTAGTGGTTCTTCCTATGCATGGATGATTATAAGCTAGTTTTTTAGTCAAATAAAATTGTAATGTCTAAGTTCGGAAAGTTTGTTGGTAAAGACTATGAGAGCGGAGGCTTGTTCCGCCTAAGTGTTTTAGAGTCTTGCTATAATCTGAATGTTGCAACTAGTTTAAATAAATGTGAGGCAAATATTTGGCATTCTCATTTCAGTCATATTGGTTTTGATAGTATTGCTAGAATGTGTAGATTAGATTTAATTCCAAAATGTGAAATTATCAAAGGATCAAAGTGCCAGTCATGTGTGCAAGCAAAGCAACCTCGAAAACCCTTTAAGGGATTAGAGGATGAAAAGAACTTGGCACCTTTAGATCTTTTTCATTCAGATTTGTGTGAAATGAATGGATTGTTGACAATAGGAGGCAAAAGATATTTTTTTAACATTTATTGATGATGCAACACGCTACTGCTATGTGTATTTGCTAGAAAACTAAGGATGAAGCTTTAAACTACTTTAAAACTTATAAGGCCGAGGTTGAGAACCAACTAGAAAAGAAAATAAAAAGATTGAGGACTGATCGTGGAGGAGAGTATGTCTCTTATGAATTCTCCCAATTCTGTTATGAGCATGGAATAGTCCCTGAATCTACACCACCATATTCACCCCAATCAAACGGGGTAGCTGAGAAGAAAAACCGGACACTAACAGATTTGGTTAATGCCATGTTAGAAAGTGCCGGTATGCCTAAGGCATGATGGGGGAAGCTATTCTAATAGCAACTTTCGTCCTAAACAGAGTAATCACTAAAAAGAGTGATATTACTCCGTATGAAAGATAGAAGAGGAGAAAACGTAATGTTAATTACTAAAATGCATTATCTATTTCTGTTAGAATGGCTATTCACAATGGGTGTAGGGACAAATTTATGGTAAGTCGTGGATACAAGCCTTGCGACAGTCTTCTTCAGATAGTGTATCAACCAGCTTAGGTCCACTAGATAAGAATCCTCAACCTAGTGGACTATATGCTAAAATTCCAACGCCAAGTTTCCTAAAATTATCAGCGCAGATGGTCATTTCAAAAAATAACAAATCCTAATTTGTAATTCATACATGGGTTCTCAATATCGGTTTGTAATTTTTATCGGAGGTTGCCGATAGTAGTGATAATTGGAAAATTTTAGAATTTTTTGGACCAAAAATTTCAAACAAAATTTGAATTTCGAATAATTTTTGGCAAATTTGTTAACACGTTTGCTAATTCAACGTCATCTATATTCTTCGTAGATAAAGAGAACAAACTACAAAAGTTCTTACCTTGGCAAAAAGGGTAGTCAGAGAGCACTAGTACGGGCCGCCGACATGGCCTCTTCCCCAGCTGCCACCGCCCCGGCCGTCACCACCCTCCTCGCCTCCACCACTGCTAACCTAGCCTCTAGGGCCTCCACCTCCAGACGGTTCGGTGCTCTAAACCGAAAAAGAGCAAATAAAATCGCTTTTGAAATAGCTATCACAGACGGTTCGATGTTCTAAACCGTCTATGATATATATCCCAGACGGTTTCAAACACTGAACCGTCTGTGATATCAACGATATCACAGACGGTTTTTGTTAGTAACCGTCTGGGATATGGTTATATCAACACGAACCGTCTGTGATATAAACCATATCACAGACGGTTAATAACAAAAATCGTCTGTGATAGTAGAGTATCACAGACGGTTTGTATAAAAAACTGTCTGTGATACTCGACTATCACAGATGGTTAATATCACAAACCATCTGTGATACTCAACTATTATAGACGGTTTGTGATATTAACCGTCTGTATGTAAGTTATCACAAACGGCCCACGTCGTCTGTGATAACCACCTATTATCACAAACACATAAACACAAACTGTTGAGGAACCGTTTGTGATGACGGTTCTAAACCGTCTGTGATGACCTTTTTGTAGTAGTGTAGATGAAACATCCACGTCCCTGAAGTGCTAACCACACTTCTCCCTTTACTGCACGATCATTTGCCCAAGTGAAAACCATTTTAATATAACCAACACCAATGACACTACCCATGTCATGGTGCACAAGTTTTATAACTGTGGCTAACTACCACGGTTCAATATCTTATTAAGTTAAATTAATTAATTAACCACATGTGATGATGAACCCAACGTACTACAAACATGCCTAAGTAAATTAAACGTATAACTCATGTGAGAACTAGTATTGATAACTACCAAGTACAAAGGTTTATACTAAAATAGCAATGCATAATAATTTAAAATAAAATAATAAAGAATAGCTTGAAAACAATCGGTTCAACATGATCAAAGGAAACGACTTGTCTTGACCTTGCTCAGTTAACAATTCTTGAACTTCTGCTCTTTCTTCCACTCCTTCGAATACATTATCTAACAGGAGAGAAAACAAATGAGGCACAAATTCAAAACTAACACTAAAAGATATAGCTCAATTTTAGATGAATTTCGGAAAAAGAATGGGTCAATTGGAGCTAGGATGGAGAAGAGCGGGCTTTGAAAGATTTAATTCTAAAGAAAATACTGAAAATTAAGAAATTCTATTGTACTATGGACCAAGTGCCCAAAAAAGCAAGTCCACGGTGAACTCGGCTCATGGAACAGTGCACAGTGCATGGATTGGGTGACATGGCAATTGACTAAGCAACTAGGGCTGACGTGGCGGACACGTGACTTGACACCAGGCACTTAGGGTTGACGTGGTAAGGTGATGTGGCATGCTGATGTGGCAAGGGGATCGGCTCTGGTGCTGACGTGGTACCCACATGGCATGACACATGGATTAGGGCTGAGGTGGCGACTGGCGTGGTTGTTGACTCAGCTTAGTCTATGGGTTTAGGGAATAGTGACTCTGATGGGTAAGCTCGGCTTGACAAAGACTCGATATATGGTGAACTCAGTCCGCGGGAAGGCAAGGGACACGGCCAACAAGAGTTCGTGCTAGCGTGGGTGAGCACAGGCGCGAAGTGATGGAGAGGGAGGACGGGCGGCAAGCACGCGGGTCGAGGGGATGCGCGGTGCGGGCAACGCTACCAGCGACGTGATCTAATGGCGGCTGGAGTAGTTGGTGAGGTGGTGGGGCACGGTAGCTCATCGAATAGCGGACACGGGCGAGGTGGAGCTTGGTGGAGCGTGTAGCGAGCGGCGACGGCTTTCCGGCAGCGGTGGCGCAAATGACGAACTCAACGACTCCAGCAGCTGGGCACAAATGACAAGATGCACGGGTAAGCTCGGCTGCGGGGTGTAGAGAATGAGGAGGCGGCACAATTTTATAGCGTAGACGCCGAGGTGACCACAGCGTGCACGGCACGGACGCCGAGGCCGTGTCGGACGCGAACGGCGATGGAGTATAGCTCGAATATGACGATGAACAGTGCACGGCACATCCAATGGATGACACATGGTACGACTTGGGACCGAACGACTAGGTAGGATGGCACAGATCAATAGTGTCAGATGTGTCTGATGCCTAACATGTGGCGCACCGAGGAAACCAATGGCTGTAGACGTGAGGTGGCTTGGACGGCACGGATGGCATGGCGAGCGATAGATGGCTGACATACGTCATGCATGGGGTGATGTAGGCTGGGCCGGCAAGGAATTGGGTCAGATGGGGTAGGCTTCGGTCTAAGGCCTTTTTGTATTTTTAGAGGATTTTCTTATTTCAAAAATTCAAACAAATTCATTTGAGCTCCAAAAAATAGCAAATAAATTAAAAAATTCTTGAATCACATGGAACCCAAATAAAATAGTTTAACAAATGTTAAAGATTAATATTAGCCATATTAAATCCTTTTAATATGACTAAAGTTAATTTAAGCTTCTGTTAATTCAAAAAAAATTCAAATGGTGAGTTTTCTTTTAAAAGCTTCAAATAAACTCTGAAAATTGGGATGTTACACATGTTCACTTGTGCAGTTTTTCAAAGTACATAGGTCCGAATCCGTTACATCCTTAACTTTGATCCATCTTGATCACACCGGTTACACCTTGACCTAAACCGTTCTTCTAAGCGCCACTCATGAGCCACAATTTTGATCCAATAATTTCTGATATTTTGCCCAAACTTTCAAAATACCCTTTGTTGACGCCGTCATAACCATCCTTTGCAAGACATCACCATACTTGCCACGTGTAGGTGCACCGCTAACTTGGCACTTGTCGTCAAGTCTCTCATGTCCCGGTTTCACCGAATCACGGCTTATTTGGACCATCTAAGCCACATAGTGCAATCCCACCGTTCAAACTCACCTTCAACTTCCGCTTTTCTTGGTCATGCTTGAGCTCACCATCTCATCCGGTATTCTCGATCGTTTTGGGACACGGCTCCTCCATGAGCATCGCTCCGATCTTCGCCGTTGACCATAGTTGACTCCCTACACATCTAAAGACAAAAAAATTGTTTTTGAGCACAACTTCTTCATAACTTGACTCATGTTTGTCAAAACATGCATTATACAACTTAATGCAATGACTCAGGTCATCCCAACTAAATCCATAACTTAAATCCTAAAATCCTCAGTTTCTGCCAAAACTAATCCGCAAAAGTACGATCTTTACAAAATTACTTGATGACTTCACGAAACTTACAATGGTTCATCACAGCAATAACCTACACTTTCTCATATGGTCCTTCACATGACATAATGATGTCTTAAGGGTGCATGAGTGCTACCTTTGCAGGTTACCTTGATCAAGAGAATGAGAGACACAGATTTAACTGCAAAATGCTTACAAAAAAAATTATAGATGCATGAAGGTAAAATTTACTATACGAGGAGATATTTACAATGACTCTTGATCTTTCTATGGTTAACAGAAATATATTTATAGTGTTTACCAATATACTTTTGATAAAAAATAAAACTCTATATTAAAAATAGAAAAGGACCGAATAAATTCGAATAACACTTCACCGATGCACAAAGTGAGGCGCAAATGCGTCACCGAGTAGATCACCACAAGGTGATTCACCGGAACTGGACGCAGCCTAACTGGCGGTCAATTTCTGATAGAAAACAGAGGCAGGCACCAGTACCGCGCGGGACGCCAACTGACATGACAGGACCTGTGGTTCTATGACCCAGCACGCGACGGCTCACGTGCAGCACCAGGTCGGGTCAATTTCTGATGGCCCACGTGCAGCACAGGACGTGTCAATTTCTGATGGGAAAGAGAGGACCTGTGGTTCTATGAACCCAGCAGCCGGCGGCCGACAGGTCAATTTCTGATGGGAAAGAGAGGACCTGTAGTTCTATGAACAACAGCCGTCGGTCCCCGTGCAGGACTGGATTCGAGATGGGTTTTTTGAGTTTTGATTTATAAATTTCGATTTATAATTTTTTAATTCTAATTATTAATAAATGAGAGTATAAAGAGAGATAATTACATAGATTTTGATCTATATAGTTAAAGTTAGTACAATATCAACTATAAACTCTGACTTAAAAAGACATACTATTTAAAAATATTTAATGTAGCATAAATCCGTCATAAACATAGACCTCAAAAGATCCGAACCTCTGTAAGTTCAGTAAGGTATACCGTGATGGTCGCAACTAGGGGTGGAAACGAGCCGAGCCGAGCTGGCTCGAGCCAAGCTCGTTTCGGCTCAACTCGTTTCAGAAACGAGTTACGAGAGAAGCTTGGTTCGGCTCGAAATTTGGTTCGAGCCGGCTCATGAGCCTTCATGAGCTAGAACGACTCGTGGGCGATCCACGACTCTGTGATGACCTTCTCCCGCATGCGCTTCTCACCACGGCCTCAAAGCGCTCAAGCACGCTGTCCTCGTCGTCGTAGTACCCGGCGTCGGGTGCGGCGTTTGCGGGTCTCGGAGGGCTTGTCAAAGAGTTCACGGATGCCGGGGAGCTTCTTGGTGGCGCCGAAGTAGCGGTAGCCCGGCCGCAGCCAGAGGGGTTGGGGATGGCGACGATATTTCCATCGAGATCGGTCATGAGCGGGCGTTAGAACTCCGGGAGTGGTCCCGGCCGCTGAGCTCGACGATGCGGCGCTCCCAGTGGCCGCGCTCGCGGAGGAGATTGTTGATCTTGTCGTTGAGGTCGTGGAGGCGGTGCTCACCGAGGCCCTCGTTCTGGATCTCGGCGACCTTGGCACCGATCTCACGGAGGATCTCGGAGCGCCAGCGATCAGTATCGACGAGGTTGTGGCACTCGGAGACGAGATAGGGCCAACGCTCGCGGGGCTTGCACCTCCTCCTGTTTCATCGTGATGAAGCGGTTCAGCATGAACTGCGTCTTCTCCTCGTTGCGAGCCATGGTGGCTGGCGGTGCGGCGACGACGAGGTTCTTGAACTGGGCGAGTGGGGAAATCGGGAGATGCGAGTGGGGAATGGGGACTCGGGAGATGAGAGATGACCGGGGTTAATGGGTTATACAGGTACATACGAGCCAAAATAGCTCGTGATCCGGCTCACGAGCAGCTTGAGCTCAGCTCGAATTTTTTACGAGTTGTGAACTCACGAGCAGCTTGAGCTCAGCTCGAATTTTTTACGAGTTGTGAAGAAGGCTCGGTTCGGCTCAAAATTTCACGAGCTTGAGCCGAGCCACGAGTCTTAAACTATTTTTCTACCCCTAGTCGCAACTTGTCGCTCGTCGCAAAATTTTTTTTTTCCTTTGTTACTGATTTGAGGTACCCCTAGTCGCAACTTGTCGAGTTCTTGATTTTGCAAAATTTTTTTGGACCGCCCCACTCCTTTGTTACTGATTTGAGGTACTATATCGATAAGACTCAAAAAGCCAAATGAATACGAAAAAAAAAGGGAAAAACTGAGGGTTCGAATATCCTGTGCTATCTCCCCTTTTGGTGATGTCTCCATATTACTTATGTATGTTTTTAAAAACTTTCAAAAATTAAAACACATAGTAGAGAAGAACATATTGTACAACCATACAAAATTTCAACATCAAACTCAATTGCACTTGCAAGATATGAAATTGATAAATAGTGAAAAGATTAGTAATTAACAGTGAGAAATCACTATTCATGCAGAATTTGATGTTGACATTTTACATGACTGTACAATGTCCTCTCCTACATGTTCTATTTTATATATAAGTAATATGGAGGTAGCACTGTAAGAGAGAGCGATATTCTCTCCTGGGAGTGGGCAATGAGGTCAGTGGTGACGGTCGGTGTATGAGGGGGTCAGTAAGATGACCGGTGGTGCTTTTGTAGGAAGGCGACTTGAGTCGGCCTCGTGAGTTTGTAGAGTTTTACTAATTTTGT
This sequence comes from Bonia amplexicaulis, assembly GCA_036346245.1. Classification (NCBI taxonomy): domain Eukaryota; kingdom Viridiplantae; phylum Streptophyta; class Magnoliopsida; order Poales; family Poaceae; genus Bonia; species Bonia amplexicaulis. The sequence goes on along the minus strand of CM070744.1, from coordinate 10,760,045 downwards.
ACTTTTAAATTGGAAAAAATTAGAGTAGTTGTAATAAAAGTTTATGTTCATCAGTATGTTGTAGGTGCGTAAAAATTTTGAGGTAATTTTTAAGAGCTATTGATCTGTAAACGATCGATACATACAATGGTAAGTGATATTTTGATTTTAGTGAGAATTAGTGTAGGGAGAGAACCAAGATATTAATATTGGTAAATGAGTTGCAATCGAATCATTGAATGCGAAAGACGAGATAATAAACTTCATAATACGCTTGGGAGTAACATGTCACACATTTTATTACATGCATAACATATAGCATGATATGCGACTAATCTACCCAATCGTCAGACGACCCACTGTGGACCGGGGCCACTTTCCTTCCTGCCCGCTCGGTTGAACTCCTCCGCGGCCTCTTTTGCCTTAGCCGCTATTTCCTCTTTCTCTCGCTCCCTCTCGCGAGCCTCCCGCCTCCGCCGCATGCATCGAGATGGGCTTGCAGTCGCGTTGTATACGCAGGTGTGCTTGTCGCGCAAGGCCCTCCTCCGCAAAGAACTCCTTGTCCTGTTTGACATTCCACCTCAAGTCGAGGGTCCATTGGTCGCCAGGTGGATCTCAAGATCGATCCATTTGCGGTAGCTACATAGGGGCTCCGGAGACCGCAAAACGAGGGAGAGATTGTTAGTACGTGATGTGAATGAGAAAATGTCGGAAAAATGGTGCATGTGTTCGTTACGGTTCCCGATAGGATGAGGTGTCAAACGGCGGTTGGGGTATTCATCGGAGTAGTTTATGAACCCCGAACGCATACCCGTGGTGATGCGCTCGCTCGATTTGATGAACTTGCACGTGTCCCGCACCAACAAAGCGGGGTGTCTCCCTCGGTGGGAGTTGCGGCGAACGCCGCTGGGGACGTCCGGATGGGGTTGTTGCTACGCCGCCGCCATTGCGGGAGTCGACCTCGTGAGTCGCAGCAGCCTTTGCTTGTTCCTGCGAGCCGCAGCCCTTGCTATGTTGCGTGTCTCCTCCCATTGTGCCTTCTTGCGGACTCCTCCCAGCCTTCCGTAGTTTCATTTATCCCGTCCGCGAATTCCTCGCCAACTATTTATATTCTTGTTGTTCATTTGGACGTGGAGAAGGAATGTAAGATGTAGTGTTAGATGGTGTAGTGCTCTTCGCGTATGCATTGCACGTCAATTTATAAGGCGAAGGGTAGCCATGAGTTTTTGGTCACGCGCAAAGCTGGGATCTTTGTCACGCCATCGCGCAAAGTCGGCCTCGTTGTCACGCCATCGCGCAAAGCCGGCCTCTCGTTGTCACGCCATCGCGCAAAGCTGGCCTCTTTGTCACGCCATCGAGCAAAGCTGCGCTCTTTGTCATGTCACCGCACAAAGCCGACCTATTTTGTCATGTCACCGCGCAAAGCGGCCTCTTTTGTCACGCCATCGCGCAAAGTCGCCCTCTTTGTCATGTCATCGCGCAAGTCGCCTCTTTGTCACGCCATCGAGCAAAGCCGGCCTCTTTGTCACGCCATCGCGCAAAGCCGCATCTTTGTCATGTCATCGCGCAAAGTCGGCCTCTTTGTCCCGTCAGCGTAAAGCCGGCCTCTTTGTCATGTCACCGCACAAAGCCGGCCTCTTTATCACGTCATCGCAGAAGTTCTCTCGCTTCAGTATAAATAGCACGGTTGGGGTCCCATGATATTGTCGGCAATAACCGCAAATCGAAAAAGAAGTGTGTCCTCTTCATTGTGAAATATAACATGCTCGGAAGTCGAGGGGCCGATCGGATATGGGTCACCAAGGAAGACCTTCCTTACAAAGGAGGGAGGTATTTGGTCCACACTACCGCTTGATACCAAGTCGCGTGCTCAACCAAAGATGGCCGGTGCCGACACAATGAGGACGCTGCCAGCAGCCCTCGAATGCAAGTTCGATGGCGGGCGACGCTTTCTTCCGATGCCCACGATCCGGGTAAAAGTAGTAACAAGATTTCTTATTTGTTATGCAGTCGCATGTTTATCCTCCTTTCCGCAGATGGCGAAATGCGAGTTCTCCTATGGATCGACCCTCCCACCTAACGTTATATTGTCAATTATGTATTCACATTATGGCGCGAATATTTCAGCTTGGAGGAGCGAATTGAGACCCTCAATGAGGAGAACACCGACCTGCGCCAATGATGCAACGCCAACATATGAAGTAGAAAGAGTGACTAAGTTAGTAATGTGTCGTATGTAATTTGTTGTGGTCGTTGTTGTGTTGATGGTGTGGCGCCGAGCATGTTTTTTGATTTAATTTCTTGCGTAGTAATCGCACATATTGTCTCGATGTGCAATGTATGTTTTGTTTCGTGTTGGCATTCTTATTGTGTGGACTCTATGACCGAGGCCCCGAGCCTATAAGAGGGAGCCATTCCTCACCTAGCCCCCGCATTGTTCTCCTCACCTCCCGAATTAGTTCTTCCCATTCTCAGATAGTTATCATTCCTTCTCACCCCCGGACGCCGATATGAGTCATCTCAAGACCGCATCGTCCGCCCAATGGTGATTTGCCCAAATGCAACACGCTTGTTAGACGAAGACCTCACACACGCCACGAATCCTGGCGGCACTACTACAAGTGCCCTTTCACTCGGTGAGTACGATTGTTTCGGTTCATTCAAATCGCGTGCATGTTTGACAATATTGTTCTCGTGAAACGCAGAAGCCCCTGCGGTTGCCGATTCGGGTGTGGAGGATGAAATGGGCGGTAGGCCGACATTGCGAGGCATGAGAGAGTTGTCGGGGGTAGCGACCCACGAGATGCGCCATCGTTTTGATAGACCGGAGTGGAAGATTAATTTAATGTTGTGTGCTATTTTCTTTCTTGTGTTTATTGTTATCGTTAAGGTGTAGTGTTGGAGGTTATTGTTGTGTTTATTGTTATCGTGTGTCTTAGTGTCAAGAGTTAATGTATGTTTCGTGAAGCAAGATGTAAATAAATAATTTGCAAAACATGCCATGGATATGTATTACACATACTTACATTACATAAATAGTTACAACAAACCATGAGACGTTACGAAATAAGAATTACAAAACTCATTATGGATCTGGCCGCCTCCTGGACGGCGATGTGCTCCTGAGAAGGTGAACTGCTAGGGAGTGCGGTGCATCTCGAAGGTCGTCTCGCGATGCTCAAGTCCGAGGTGGTGCCGCACGACATGCGGGGAGGTCCGGCGGATGGTCGAGAATAGAGCTCACCAATCGGCCGACGAGGGTCTATGTCCCGCCGAGATGTCACATCTGAATTACACCATGCACGCCGTTGTTAGTAATAAATAGTAATATCAAATGGCATTTACCGCGTAGGTCGAAATGCCGATGACCCACCGTACTCTCGCACCGTAATCTTGGTAGGTATGGCCAAACCACCTCCCGCCTCCCGTAGGTCGGATCGACCACCATGGGCGAACGCGGCAACGGCACCTCCGATCGCCGTGCCGAGTCGTGGTCGCTGCTCGAGATCGCCCGCCGCCGCCGGATTGTTCGCCTCTCGCACTCCTCCGTGATGACGATGGCGCAGCAGGTGCTATCCCCGCAATTGCGCAAGAAAATATGGGGTTAGAGATAAATGACAAACAAGTGCATGAACAAATAGGTCGCAAATCACGCATCGCCGCCCGAATCGCGCGGACGACGAAGCGAGCAAAGCTGGGTCGATCACCGGCGCCGACGGACGTGACGATGATGGACGGCGGATGGCACCGCCGACGGTGCCGCGGAGGGGTGGTGGTGGTCGCCCGCCCGCGACCGCGTGCAACAGCGTCATCTCTCGGCCGACCACAACCGATGGTCCGTATCGCAGACCTGGCGTTATCATAGATGCCGCGATCGGCGAGCAGCGATCAATCGAATTTGCCCTCCCACGATGGAGAGCCCGAGCGCTTCGTCGTGGATACGATGCAATCGGTCGAACTGCAGTTACACAAGTTACCGCTCAAACATAATCGCATATGTTAATTACATACTAATCTTACCGTCTCGCCGTGCCGCGCCGCCGATGCGGCTCGACCGCGCTCACGCAGCCTCGTGTATGATCTCAATCGACGCCGTGGGCGGCGCCCAAGAAGCCTATCATGCGGTGCGTGGAACGTACCACCGAGGTATGTGCTATACGTGCCGAGGTCGACGGCCGGTCTCATCCACAACCATCGTGTCCGCGTGGTCACGCCACATGTCCGCCCACCCCGCTGTACGCCTCCGCCTTCGCTCGCCGCCTCTCCTCGATTGCTCGCAGTTAATTGAGACACCCACAATTAGTAGGGGCACAAAGTAATGCATTAATTAAAGTTACCGTGAAATCACATACCGGTGGGTGGTGGGTGCAAGAGGGCGCCCGCGGGGGTGGGACAACCCGGTACATGCCGAATCGCCTCATGACTCGCTGCGGGTTGTATGGCTCGACGCAGAGAGAACACCAAGTGGCAAGTCGTCAACCAGTGTGGAAGTTCGCCGCAAGATGTCTCATGCACCAACGGTTCTTCGATCATTCCACCGAAGGGGGTCGCGTCCCATTCTCGCATCGTCAGAACGCAGACAAAGAAGCTCGCATTGCGGTCCGAGATGATACACACCGACGACCTTGCACTATGGCTCGCTTCACATTGGCAAGGAACCAAAGCCGCCTATCCGTATTCTCATTCTCCACAATTGCAAATGCCACCGAGTAATCGTCATTTGCATCCGCCGCAATCGCGGTGAGGATAGTACCTTGTACTTGCCGGATATGAACGTCCCGTCTATCGTTAGCACCGGACGGCACGACCGAAGCCTTGTATCGCTCGATGGAAGGCCCGAACACTGGTCAAGAATATAACATTCGGGCCCTCAGAGGGATGAACCTCTCCCGCTCTGTAATGTACGTGCTCGGATTTGATTCTCGTGATTTGTCGCAGATTCTTGGGACCAGTCGCGCACGCCTCGACGTCCCAAACATACGGCAAAGACCTTCGCCGCGCCTCCATGCCTTCTTGTAGCTCACCTCAATCCTCCGAATTTGCTACCGCCATTATAACCTTCGAGAAATGGATACATCCGCCACGATGAGGTGGCTCACCACCGCAACATATGTCGACGCCATGTTGCGGTGCCTCACGCATCGCCCCGCAAGCTCGCAGAATCGTGATCATGCAAAGACCGTTATCCGAACTCGCGCCGCTTTGAACCGCTGTGGCACGAACTTTGCCATCACAGACCCGTCAACACACTTCACAATGTACGTGTTCGGGTTTGACTCGCACCGACACGTCCGGCCATGTTCACGGCGATCTAGCAATAGCTCGCCGGACAAGACTTATTACGGAAGCACCGCCCAAAATGAGTGTGCCTCGTTGAACCCCATTCTCCGCCCTCCTCAGGCGTAACTAGGGATGCCGCCGCGTTGTCGCCCGGGCCTCGATGACACGACGCACCGCTTGGTGGTGACAACACCACCTACCACCCTCCAATTGCAGCCGCCATCATCGCCCTCTCCAACTGCCTGCTTCTCATCCTCCTCCTCGCCGCCCACTTCTTCCACCGTCCCCAAGGTACTCATGATACCAATACGGGCGGCCCACCACCTCTCCTCCACACCTTCGCTGGCTCGGAAATTCTCCGCGACGCCCCGAGGTCTTCATCACCCACTTCCTCGCCCACATCTTCTCCCGTAAGCATCTTCATGACCGCCCAAGATGAACCCAGAACTACATTCGCACCAACAAGACGAGAACCACCCATGGCGATGATTCGTCCTTCTCCACGAACTCGACATATACCATTGGTCCGGCATATATCGCAGCATCGTGGTTGCACACAACCTCCATGTAGTTGGCCCACGAGGCATCGTTGGTCACCTTCGGTTGCCACATTCTCTCCGCATCACCCACCATTGACGCATATACGCCTCGATCCGTAACTCTTTCCTTGCGGTGTGTCGATCGAACGCCGAACGGACACACCTCCGTAGGTCGACAAGTTCATGGCGTTGCACCGGGTGCCCGGATCACGGTCCGGTCACACTAGACAGTCCGCCCATACGCCCGTCACAGACGAGACCACTCCCGTAGAATACGAACAAGTCTTGAATGTCGACCATGGCGTATCTAACATAAGTGCACAATCAACCATCTCAAGACACAACATGCACCAATCAGATTATCACCCCCACGCCCCATTGTAACATTAATAAGGCAAGATTTATAAATCTATAATTTACTTCTACCTATTTTACTTCTAAATTCTACCATACATCAAATTACATATTCATTTCATTTTTATTTCCATTTCTAATACGAATGAATATTGCATTACAACGTTATTTTATTTTCACTATCGCTGCATTAAGCTTGTTACAATTCATGCCAAATTCCCATTACATGTTATGCATAATCAACCATGTTAGTTTCAAACATGCAATAATCGTACTATCAAACACCCGCTCGCACTTTATTTTCAATTTATTTTACCACCAACCGCACTATATCCACTTCTTCCCTAACCCTACTAATTGTATGTTTCTAATCATGTTACTATTGTTATCACCTACAAATGCTCTTAAAAATATGTACTTTCTCACCGCTACAAATCTACAAGTTCATATTTTCGCACAACATGAAACTACATTACAATATGTATGTTCTCAAAAAACATAGTATAATATTACATACACTACAATACATCATGCCTAACATATGTTAGATTTGCTACAAATACATAGAGTATCAAAGATTTACCTAAAATAACATTAACCAAACATGGTTTGCTTAATTATAAACTAATGACATACATAAAATATTAGTTGCACGGGTACAAAACTTACCTCTTTTTGAAGCTCACGAGACGATCTACAACTTTTCTACTTGCCAAACCGCGCCCGAACGAAATCAACTCAAATCTTCCTTCTTTCGCCCTCGCTTTCGCCTTCCTCGCCTCGCCGTTGAATGAAACCAGTGTTAAGTAACTGTAGTCAGCCACAAAATCAAAGGGGGTGATTTCAGTTTCTTGCTAAAATCTTGCGAGCTTTTTCAAAAACAACTCAGTTTCTATCTTTTGAAATTTTCAAATTTTGAATTTTTCTTTTGCAGATTTGAAGTTTGAGGTGTAAACTGAAAGCAGTAGAAATATTTTGGGGCTATTTTGGCGAGAAACCTACCGGTTTTCTGGTTTTTGAATTTTTTTTTGCAGATTTGATGAAGGGTGTCAACTAAAGGCATTTAGAGGTATTTTGCTATATATATAGGGGGACCCAGAGATAGTAATGGGTCCAAAAAAACTGGCAGGCCGCTTCTGGTTACCTGGCGATTCTCAATGCCTTGACGGTGGTGGTGATAACGGAGAAGTTAAAGATTACGGTGGAGGAAGAGGCCGCCGGCTGTAGCGCTTTGTTTTTTTTTTTTTTGCATGAACCATATCCCATTATTCAGTAAGTTAATATTTGTTTAGCTAAAAATCAGAAGAAACCGTATGGGCATGCTGTAAATACATCAACTGAAAAGTTTCAGATCTTTATTGTGATGAAGTATTACCAAATTGGAGGAGTTTGGGATTTGGTTTTTGCAAATTTACAGTTTTTGAAGACAATTTGCAGATCTGACAATCAGATCGGCCGGTGCTAGCGGTCTAATCAGCAGCCACCAGCGGTCAGACCGGCTGATGTTAGCGGTCTAACCGGCTAGATGAGTTGTTTCAGCAGAGAATTGGGATTTTAGGAAATTTGGTCATAGAGTAATTTGAACTATATTAGGTTAGTACATATGTATTATATGAAACCTGTTTTAGCTAACGTGGGACAAGCTATGAAGAACTAGTGCTGAAAATGATTTCTTGGCCTTTGGATATACAGGAAGGTATGGAGTCAACGATAGTCAACAATGAGAATCAAGGCTATGCTTATGGCGGAGTAAAGACCCAAAATGATTAAGGATGCCGGATAAGATGGCTGAGCTCAAGCATAGCACAAGGAAGGTGAAAAATATTGAAGGAAAGGTTCAAGTGACAGGTTGCACCATGTAGCTTAGTTGGTCCAAGTGAGGTATGGTCCGTGGAATCGGAACGGAAGATACTTGCTGATGCATGACAAACCAGTTGTGCATCTACACTAGACAACTATGACGATTGCTTGCATGGAAGATGAAGACCGGGTCAACGAAGAGTATTCTGGTAAGATGGCTAAATATCGAAAATTATCTTGGGTCAAAACTATAGTTTAGATCAAGTAGAAACTAAAAAGATGAAGTTAGATTAAAGGTTAAGGACTTAGCGGATTCAGGTTGGGACGAAGACTTACTACTTAATCATCCAACATCTCCTTATTCTAGCTAAGTATTCTAGGATTAGAGTTTGAGAAGTATGAGTGGTGTAGTGTGCTCTCTTGTTCTCCAGATGAAGTGGCTATAAAACATTCATTCTCAAGTAGCAACACATCAAATTTGTTCATCTCACATGTCTTTTTGTGTTGGTTGATTTGATCTTGCTCTCATTGGTTTTGATTTTCTCTCTCCCCTTTTTGATCTTATTATATATTAAGGACATGTAAATGATGGAGATAACTCATGAAGATCAATTTCCATCCATCTCGGCATCATGTCTTGTAAGTTCTTGAAGTTAGCCGGTTTTGTTTGGATTTGAACTTCTTTAGAGATTTCTTGATCTAAGTGCTTTCGTCTCAAATCTATTGGAATTCTTATTTGTTGTGATATGCGGGAATACATCTAGATCTATCTTAACCATTATCCACCCACTAGTAAGTTATATTTTGACTTTTCATATTTTGCTCGATTTTGGTGCAATGTTGCGTGTTCTTAGGAAATGTCTGAACTTTGACAAGAATTCTTACGATCTTTATATAGAATAGGTTTCTAAGACCTCAAGTAAGGTGTGTATAAAATCTCATATCATTTGGATTTGAATTTTTTGAGTTGTACCAAAAGTTACATCGACTCAGGCTGATTTTTTCAGTTTTGGAACAAGAGAGCGGTTAGACCACTTCCTGATAGCCAGTCTGACTCACCTCTCGGATTTTTGAGTTGAATGCTTTGGTTTTGGTTTCTATTCTTGACCTTCATAGCTCAGTAGTTACTGAAGAGAAGGATTGGCGAATACTTAGGAAAATTTTGAAAGCACCATTCACCGCTCTCTATTGCTATATCGGTACTGCAGAATTTAATATCAAGATGTCATATGTTACTACAGAACTTAATATCAAGATGTCACATGTTACTAATATTCCTTTTTCTAAGCATAGTTCTAAAATAGCGGGCAAAAATGGTCTGCAGCTTCATCCGCATGTTCAACACATTGTTTTTTTTTTGTAAAAGTTCTCTCTTATCTTCACAAAATGTAGCTCAAGGAATAACTTAAACATTATATCACTGCTCAATTTGAGCCAACATATTGGAAGCACACATTTGTCGATTAGAAAACTGTATCTATTACTAACATGAGTATTGAGTACACAGCACAAGCTTATTCATCGCACCAATGATTTTAAGCACATACAACAGGAACGAAGCATTCAATAAACACATGACGGCTCAGTCCAAAGATGGGCAATGTGGAACAATGCAAGCACAACATCTGATTAACACTCTTACAATATAACCTGAGTATAATCTGCTGTTCAGCCAACACGTTTTCGAAGAGACGAAAACCACTCCTCGGCTTCAATTCCACGATGACAATGGAGGCCAGGGTCGGAGTTTTTTTGTACGGATAATCTATTTTTATTCAAAAATACAGAAATATACCTATAAATTTTTTACAAAAATAGGCTCTAGTCGCCTAACTCAACGGCGACATAAAGTGAATCGCCAACCGTTCAACGATTTATTACAGTCGTCCCACCGTTGGGCGACTGCAATGCAGTCGCCCAACCGTATGGCGATTGGGTGCGGGGATAAAAAGCGCGCCGCGCTCGGCCGTTCTCACCAAGACCGAGCGCGAGAGGAGGCAGAGGAGAAGAAACGCGAGAGAGGAGAAAAGAGAGGAAGAAGAGAAAGAGGAAAAATTTAGTAGGTAATTTTTGTATGTTATATTTATTAATGTTAGTAAAAATTTAGTGTAGAAAATTTAGTGTAGAAAATGTAGTTTAGAAATTTTAGTGTAGAAATTTTAGTGTAGAAATTTTAGTTTAGAAATTTTAGTGTAGAAAATGTAGTGTAGAAATTTTAGTGTACAAATTTTAGTGTAGAAAATGTAGTGTACAAATTTTAGTGTAGAAAATTTAGTGTAGAAAATGTAGTGTACACATTTTAGTGTGGAAATTTTGTATAGTATTTTTGGTATAGAAATTTTGTAGTACACATTTTTAGTATAGAAAATTTAGTTAACGTAATTTTGTATTAACGTAATTTTGTATAAACATAATTTTACTTTATAAATTTTAGTGTAGAAAATTTAGTGTAGAAATTTTAGTTTAGAAATTTTAGTTTAGAAATTTTAGTGTAGAAAATGTAGTGTAGAAAATGTAGTGTAGAAAATGTAGTGTACAAATTTTAGTGTACAAAATGTAGTGTAGAAAATTTAGTGTACAAATTGTAGTGTAGAAAATTTACTGTAGAAAATGTAGTGTACAAATTTTAGTGTCGAAATTTTGTATAATATTTTTGGTATAGAAATTTTGTAAAACACATTTTTAGTATAGAAAATTTAGTTAACGTAATTTTGTATAAAATGTTAGTGGCGATAAAAATTATAGATATAGAAAATTTAGTATGGATATTTGAGTACAATTTTTAGTATAGAAATTTTAGTATTTGTAGTATATACATTTTTTAGTATGCAACATTAGTAGTATATAAAATTGTAGAAGTAGAAAATGTAGTATTTGTAGTATGTACAAAATGGTTTTTTTTCATATATTAGTGTACAAAATTTAGTGTACAAATTTAGAAGAACAAAACGTACTGGCAAAATTTTGTATAGTATTTTTGATGTATTATTATAGAAAATGGTTAACTGCAGTGGTTGCGACGCGTTTATGCTGTAGGTAACTTGAACTCTTTTTGTAGGTATGGCTCGTGATGGTCGTGATTCGATGGCGGTACCGCTATTGGACGAAACACGTGGACCGCATGCACCGCGCTTCCCATCGTGTGCCAAGACCGGGAGTACGGACGAGCCGGCTGAGTTGGGAGTGGTTCGGACACACACACCTCGCGTGGCCTGGGGACTCGACCCTCGTTGGACTGTCAGGTTTGCACTACGCCAGTGTTTTTCTGTTACCGTAGGAACGTTCTGTGCTGACCTTCACTTTCTTTGTAGGCTGCGGGATGCCGGGCTACTCCCTCTTGCCCAGATGGTGCAGGCCACGGAGGAGGATGGAGCCGCCTTGGCCGCAGGCGGGGACGAGGCGGGCGTGGAGCGATCACGACGCTTCCCGTTCGATCGTTCCCTACTGATGGCTTTGGTGGACCGTTGGCGGCCCGAGACACACTTTTCACCTCCCATTCGGGGAGATGACGCCGACCCTGCAGGATGTGTCCCTGCTTCTTGGCTTTCCGATCGAGGGACACGCTGTCTTTCTACCGGAGGCCCCGGCCGAGTGGCGCGCGGACTTGCTCAGCAGATTCGATGGGGTCCTTCCACCGGCCGATGACCACCACATCTTCGATGTGACTCAGACGCATGGGCCATCGCTGAGGTGGCTCGCACAGTACCGGGTACGTGGTCTTTACAATCGATAGTGTATTGCAAGCTCTTACTTGCGCTATTACGTACTAATAACAACTTGTTTTTATTCAGGTGGAGCGCATGGATCCGCAGGCAAACGATTACCAGGTCTCGCGCCACTTGGAGGCATACTTGCTGTGGCTATTTGGTTGGGTGCTCTTCAGCACCAGCCACGGCAACTCCGTGGATGCGCTGGGGATCGACTGCACTTGTCGCGACGTACCGCGGCCTGTGCGATGCGTGCGTGAGGATGAAGGCGAACTCAATCCTCGCGGGCTGTCCCCTCATCGCCGCAGCTTGTGGTCGTTCGAGCGCTTGACCTCGGACGACTGTGCTAGAACGACATGGGCCGTCACGGGCCGAAATGTATCCGGGAGACATCGACCGGCCGACGATGGACTCTCTTTGGTGTTGTCGACGAGTAAGTATTATCACAGTCAGCTAATTTGTTGTTATTAACGATTGTCGTGCCAACAACTTGCCTTTCTTGCAGTGCGATTCGGCGACGCGTGCGGTCACGCGGGCGTACCTGCCTTTTGTTGAGCAGTTTGACCGCCTCACAGCCGACGACGTGCGTTGGGAGCCTTACGCAGATGACGCACTGCATCACGTGCTCCTCACGGGCTGTCCACGCTATGCTTTCGTGACCGAGCTTTCTGGCTCACGCGCCGGAAGCTCGTGTACGATATCTTCGTGGAGGACTACGCACCCCAGCGAGTAATGCGGCAGTTTGGACTACGGCAGGCGCTTCTTGTACCAGTCGGACCACCGCTTCCGCGGCACGTGCACGCGTGAGTGATCGCTTCTTATAAATATGTACGTACTTACTACTGTGTTCGCAAGTACCTATATTACGTATTGGTCATATATATGCAGGTACTCCAGAAAGGGAGTTAAACAAGGCACGAACTGGATGACAAAGATGCAGCCCTGGATTGCGCAGTGGGAGGGTGCGCTCGACAACCACATGGAGGAGGACCGCCCATACGACAGCAGAGACTACATGGAGTACCTGCGCTGGTACCAGGTGCGGACACGTACCAGGCTAGTACATGTTGTAGACCCCCCACCACACACATCGCCGCTGCGACAGACACGTACCCCGCGCACCTTGCGCGCGACGCTCACATCGCGGTACGTAACATGTAATTTCAAATATTCTCAAATGGCAATGTCGTTTCGATGATGGATCATATTTTTTTATGTCTTTTTTATGTCTTTTTTTATGTCTTTTTGTCCAGGCTGACGTCGGATCTACGCTGTGGACCGAGTGCGTCACAGAACTGGAGAGGGTCGCCCAGGGTGCGGAGTCAACCCACGATGATCACGTCAGCTTTGTGCGTTGGATGGAGGCCGGGTGTAGACGTATCGTTAGCCTGTTGTCCTGCAGGAGGCTACCGACGGTCTCCACACCCACGCCCAGCGCACAGACGGCTCGCCCACCGTGCCGCCCCGACCGGTGTGGCAGTACTCTGGAGGTTGCACGTGGGCATGTCCTCCTCCACCAAACCCGGACGAGGCTGGAGGATCTGCCTGGGGACGGCCTCCTACACCGCCAGGCCAGCTGTTCTCGCGTCCTCCGTACATCCCTGGTTCACCCACACAGGGGGTGTACCCGCCATATGCCCCTTTTGCACGCACGATGACCTTCGCTGAGAGTAGGTATCGTACGATCTCCGTTTTATGACAATATTTTATATCTGAAACTAATCATATTACTTTCGCAGATCATTTCGAGTCCGAGTCCCGACACGGCCCTACCGCGAGCCCGGAGGATGTGGACCGGTACTTCTCCGAGTGGGTCACCAAGTCGTCTGGGTCTGCACCTCCTGAGACAGCACCAGAGGTTTTCTCCGGCAATGCCCTCACCGGTGCACCGGAGGGCACACATCCAGAGGTGCAGCTGACTCCAACAGCTCAGGGGCGGGTGCGACATGCTCCTGATCGTTTCACGCCGGGCGTCGTCACCCGTTACGGAGGATGGCCGGGGCGGCGTGGGCGTGGGGACCGGGCAGGCCAGGGTGACGCGTGATTGTACATCATTATTTCATGTACTGCTCACGTTCTTTATTTAAAATGTGAACTTTTTAGTACTGTGTCGTACTTACTTTTACTCATTGTCTACGACATCCAAATAGTGCGTATGAAAATATCACTTACCGTCGTATGTATCAATTGTTTTATGGTCAATCGTTCGGAAAAAAAACTTTGAAAAATTATTTACGCACCTACAACATACAATGAACATAAACTTTTATTACAACTTCAGCAGATTTTTTACCAGTTTAAAACTACAAAATTGACAAAATCTAAAACATTCACGGGGGACGTATCTAGTCGCCGCCCCATTAGGCGACTGCATTAAAATCGCCTAACGGTTGGGCAACTAGATGCAGTCGCGCTACTGTAGGGCGACTGTATCGAGTCGCTCGTCGGTTGGGCGAAATGCTTTTGTCGTCCAATGGTTCGACGACTGAGTCTATTTTTGTAAAAAAAAATTCATAGGTATATTTCTGAATTTTCGAATAAAAAATGGATTATCCGTACAAAAAATTCGCCAGGGTCTCAGAATCCTGCCAAGTGTTGGCCATTTGAGGATACCGGTCACCTAGGGTGTCCATAGTGTATGAAAATAGAGCGTTATAAGTCATCTTAAGGTCGACCTTATACATTACAGGGTTGATCTTAAGCAGGCCATAAGCAAAAAATGCTTAAAACCGGTCCTTAAGCTAAAGACTTGGCCATAAGCAGTAAAATACAATTTTCTTTTAATCCTGTTGTTCTCTCTCCCTCTACCAGCCAACCACTAATAACCACAAACATTAAAATACAATTTTTTACTGCCGAGTGGGACTCATGTTACAGCCAAGCGGTGGCCTCAAACATAACGAGTCGACCTTAACAATTAGGTGGAGTCCACCTTAAGACTCATTACGATCTTATACACTCTTGATGCCTTCACACACTCTTGATGCCTTCACTGCAGAGGCACAGGACTCGAGTTCAGCCATTTCCTCGGGTGTGAGCTTCACAGATAGTGCACCCACATTCTGGATGAAATTCTCGATATTTGTTGTCCCAGGTATGGGGCAGCCATCGGTTCCCTGATGGTGAACCCAAGCCAGTGCAAGTTGTGATGGTGTGCATCCTTTTCTTGTCGCCGTTTTGTTAACACGCTCAAATATCTGGGCATTCTTCTCACGATTCTCTGGTTGAAATCTAGGCATATACTGTAGAAGTATAAAGTTCTTACTTCTCAGTAAAAGAGGCGACTGATTGTAGAAGTTCAACTTCCCATTTCTAGGATAAATAGATGAGACTTATGTACAGCAAATAGATGTATTCCAAAATGTTTCTATAAGATTGATGCAAAGGAAAAAAGTTTCAATCAAGCGTATCTTTACTATTATAAAAGTGTGAGTTGGTGGTTGATTCATTCTCCCTCCTCTCTTCTCAGCCATCCGCTTTGATTTGGACCATTCGTCTCTCTCCTCCTCTCTCTCTCTCCGGATACAACCACCCACCCCTTCACTTTTCCCATCTCCTCGCGCATTCTGGCCATCCTTCTCTCTCTGTCATTTGCTCTCCAATGTTTGATGTGTGAAGTTGGCTAGCCAATAAGTTCCATCTTATTATTTTTATAACTTTATTGCAATGTACGGGTCTCTAACTAGTATAAATATGACTGTAACACCCTGTGGCCCGCTACAAGCAAACTGGGTGTTACATTAACGTGCTTACCAGAATACCAGCAAAATGCAGTTAATAGGTAGCAGTCATGGGAAATAAACTTGCGGAAGTCCTGCTCTGATAGTGAGCCAACCAGTTTTGCTCCACTTGAGAACCCTCTACCAAGTGGGCTGTAAGCTGCAATTCCAAGTTGTCTGAAATCGACACAGAAAAAAAAGAGAGTTTAGAAAAATAAAGCGTCCGACTCTTTTCAACTGACAAAGGCCCCATTCGTTTCGGCTTTAGCTTCTGGTTTATTTTTTACTATTCATAATTTCGTCTTTTTCTGAACTTTTGGCTTTTTTTGAGCTTTTTTGCCGGTTCTTTTTTTTGCCGTATTCGTTTGCGTTGTTTGTGATGGGCTAACCTATTTTTTATATTTTTTTAATTTTTTAAATTTAATTATGTTAAATAAGCCTCTGTCAGCTACAATATTTTTTCAGTCAGCTACAGTGCTTTCCAACCATAAGCCACCAAAAATAAGCCAAAATGATCACCACCAAAATAATGTGTTTGTACAATACCTGCAATTAGGAATTATGTCTTCTTCCACATTTCTAGACCATAATGACCACTGCAACTGAACTGCAGTGATAGGATGAACTGCATGAGCCCTTCAGATAATCCGATGTATTTTATCTTTCCTTCTTCAACTAGCTTCTTGGGTTCTCCAACCTAAAAATGCAAAAAAGGTAAACTCGGTAATATCAAGAAAAATAAATTCTTGGCTTAAAAGGTACAATGAGGATTCTTGGAAAAAAGTTACAACGAATGCAGATTAAATTTGTGCACAATAGTAACATGCAATGGTATCAGAAAGATATACCCCGCCAAAAGGATCAAACCCACACGTTCATGGATGCGTGCAGTGGCAACCCATAGCAGCTCCTAGCAGGATAGAAAAAACGGCGGGAACCACTGGTAATAGGAAAATCGATGAGAATTGGTAAAAAAACTGGCCGAAATTTTCAAATATAAATCTACATTTATAGCTACAAAATAAATTTTCTAGGTTAGTTTAGCCTTTTTTATGATAGATTATCTATTGTATGACTAAATATGTATCAATTCTAAGTTTTTATCAGTTTTTCTGGTTTTCAGCGTAGCCTAAATTCAAAATTTGACATTTGAATTTTAACCAATTTTTTTTTCAGTTTTTAACGGTCGGTTACTGTTACTTTCAGCTTTTTCAGTTTTTCAGCGTAGCCTTTTAATGGCCGCTGTCCTTGGCTGTGGCCGGCGGAATCGGCTGTGGTTTGGTGAGTCACCGTAGTGGTGTGGCCTATTGGAGAGTAGGTGCCCCAGTAGGGTGGGATATGGGCCGGGCGGCATGACATTGGTCTGGTGTGCTTTGGACCGCATCAAGCCGGGCTCAGTCATTCTACCGTGTCATGTCACATCGGTCTATCTTGTCTCTGATCAAATTCAAGTATAGCTCAAAGCTCACTGTATGACTCTAGTTCATAAATAGCTATAAATGATACATATTGTCGAATAAATGATCATGAGTCTTTTCTTTTTCCAGTTGATTTTTTGTAAAAATTTTACGGAACTGGAAACTCTAAGCTCTCGCCGTCAAGTGTGACATTTGAGCATACAAACAAACAAGCACACTAACGTAGTGGTGAACACCACACTAATATAATTCAAATTGTACCAGTGATGCTACCTTCAGAATGATTCCTCCACCAGTTGAGTGGCCAAAGCAGAAGCATGGAAGGCTAGGGTTATCAGCCAAGACTTTTTTGAGATACATTTTCTACATTGAACAAAAGGCTTTGAATAAGATTTTAAATAAGTGGTCTCATACAACACAAAAATGCTCAATTGCTGATACCAAGTCATTGACAGCAAGATCAAGAGATTGCACGTAACCATGTCGACCGTCACTTCCACCATGGCATGTAGCACATCATAATCTACATGTTAGAAAATACTAATGAACTATGAAGTCATACCAAATTTTAATAACTCGTCAAAGTTGCTTACAACCTATAGTTTAGTTAGTATCAATTTGACAAAATCTGAATAACCGATTGCGCTTCGTCAAATTGTTTCTTGCATTTGCCACTATCATTGATTTTACAGAGTTCAATAGTTCAAACTAGGTAAAAATCCACATGGTTAATATCAGAACGAAGTGCAAAATTGAAGTTGGCAGGTTGTTTGTCTAATTTCAACAACTGATAATGCCAAAATTGGGCACATGGCTTAAGTGATGTTTTGATTAGTAGCCCACTATCTGTCGGTCCCTAAAAAATATACACGTCATTTTCTTCTCTTCCCTAGTAGTTCTGAATTATTGCAATTTTTAACTAAGAATCTGCAAATTGGAACCTAGAGCTGATGTGTAACAGCCGTGTCTTTGATTAACCTGAAGTGCCAAGTTACGATGTTACGCACGGCCTCCAGCACAGCACAATAGGGCAATAAAGCCAGCCGAAGAGAGGAGATGGGAGAAGAAAGCTCACAGAACCAGCAAACCACTTCTACTCTCTTTTCTTCCCTTCCCGTTCCAAACCTCCAAAACCCCATCACACAGCCAAGCATCACTGACCACCATAAGGCCAGCATCAGGACAAGCTACCCAGGAGCAAGAAATGTGACAAGGAGCCAAACCGCAGGCCAGCAAGCTGTACAAGGAGGAGGCCACCACCAAGGCAAGTTGTTACACAAGCGACCAGGAAAACAACCACCAAGCACAAGCCGCCATCATTTTCCAAAGCAACCCAATCATCAACCAGCAAAGGTAGCCTACCAATTACCCATAGTGATAGCATCAATTTCTCAATATTAAACCATACATACCCATAGCTAATAAGCAACCAATTGAATATCATATAGCATCACTAGGGCACATAGTATCATCACAAAGATTACTAGCCAAAAATAGTAGAGCAGAGAAAGGGAGCAAGAGTATCGAGGAGGTGAGCCACCGTGGTGTAGGGGGGACATACGCACCCGACGACCATGGCATGCTCCCCCGGCGCATGGCATGGCCTCGAGCCTTGCCAGGAACCACCGAATGACCACCCTCGATTAGCTCCAAGATCAAAAATGGCAAATTAAAATTTAGTGTAAAGTCAAATAAATCTAGGGAGAGGGAGTGAGGGGAGAGAGGAAGGGAACCACAGGCCAGCACGGCCACTGAAGCTGAGCGGCGGTGCTTGGAGCCTAGGCGGCGGCGGGAGGTGTAGGCGAAAGGGCTAGCCGGAGTCGGTGGCGTAGAGGGGGATCGGCGGTGCTATCCGAGAGGGCGGCCATAGGGAGGCAGCAGCGAGGCTGGGAGGTGACATGAGGGTGGTGGAGCAACGGCTCGAAGTCGAGCCGGAGGAGGTGACACAGGGCCGGTGTAGGGCCAGGGCAATGCGGCACGAGGGCGGCTAGAGCCGCAGTGCCGAGCCAGATCTAGATCGGTGTGGGGAGAGGAGGAGCCAGGAGAGAGAGAGGTGAGAAAGGAAGGGAGTCGGCGGGTGAGAAAAGAAAAGAGGGAGGAAGAAAAAGAAAAAGGGAAGAAAAAGAGAAAGAAGAGAGAGGAGAAGCGTGCACATAATAAAAATTTGTCTTCATAAATATCTAACTCTAACTAATCCATTGCACATTAAGCTACTCATTAGCATTATGCTAATCATGTTAAATTACAAAATATCACTAACCAGTATTTACGACTATTGAAGCTTAATTAAGGGTTGTCAGTAGATTAAAATTTGGCGCGTGTCGATTGAATCAGTACATTGCCATTCAAATCATTCGATTTCCTAATTAAATACCTAATTAACCCTGTTAGTAGTTTGAACTTATGAAACTTCATTAATAAATATTCATAATCGTTACAAATAAACCAAGCGCGTCAATGGATTAAAATTGGTACATGTGTATATTAAAATCCATGTATTGTTGTTTAAACCGTTTCATGGCATATTTAAATACTCAGACAATTTGGTTGTTTCATTTAAATTATAGAAATCCACCCCTGATTACTCCAAATCATTAGAACAAATTAATTGCGGTGCCATGATTTAAAATATACACGTCGATTAAACTTATATGTGTACGGATTAAATTAAAGTATTGTAGTCTAGACCATTTTGTTGCAGGTTCAAATACCCAGATAATTTTTATTAGTCAATTATAAATTGTAGAAACCTACTAATAAGTATTCTGATTAATTACAAAAAATAATCGCCGTCAAAACATCTAAAACTATTCACGACAATTAAAACAATACACGCTGATTTAAAATAGTACCTGACGATTTAAAATTATGCATGTCGATTAAACTTATTCACATCAATTTAAATAGCATGTAAGTTGTAAAAAGCTGCAACTTCCTAAAATAAAATTCAGAGATTACTTAGTATAATTTATTTGATTATTTAATTAAAATTGGATTTCTTTTATATAGGTAACCTAACTCTTCACGCGTGTACTAAATATGAGAGAAGCAACGATACCAAGAGAGAAGAATTTATCTGAGTAACCCTAAGACCTAAAATAAATTAGAGAGGTGGATCAATACATACACACCTATGAGAAATCAAATAGACATGATTGCATATGTGAAATCAGCTAGGAATAATGTTCTCCATTATATTTGTACGCATCTATTTAATTCCGTTTAATCAAGAATTGCCAAAAATCGACAAAACATCAGACATACATCCTCAATAAACCGTATCTCCTAACACTAGTACCATAATGTCAAACAACGAGTATCGTATAGAAATTAATCTTGATTATCGCGATCAGGTTAAGTTGAGTAAAGCATCAACCTAGGAGCACAAACACATCGCCATCTTGTATTTTATTATATTTTTGTAAATTAAGTCATAGCTAACATATTTAATTGCATGTAACAATCCAAGCTACAGGAAGGACTTCACCTAATCCTACTTGATTTTGAATATATGGTTAAAGTCAAGGCAAGCATCCCTTTGAGCATATGATCAAAGTATCTTCAGTAAAAAAAGTATTTCTCTATTAAGTTATTATCACCATATATAAAAATGAAAATCATGTTTAAAATGGATGACTATGGTCAGAAAGAAAAGAAAGAGATAAGGGCAGACAGTCGGAGAAGCCACTGTCAGGCCAATAAATAGGTGGGTGGAGGATCCCCAGGGTAGGAGAAAAAGCGCATGTATGGGATCTTCTGCATAGGGATAAGATATAAGGTTAATCAGACTTCACTTGTGTAATGGACCGTATTAATTGTATCAACCTTTGTTCCATATAGATATGGATATAATCAGTAGCTCTATTAAGGTTATTATATTCTTCACATGGGTAAGTAATACATAGGATAGTGACACTTGGGTAAATCCAGAGAAGGCAAAACCCAGGGGTAAGGCCAGAGAGGACAAAACCTAGGGGTAAGGCCAGAGAGGGCAAAACCCCAGGCGATATATTACGTAGTTGAGTGTTGGGTGATGGTCAGAAACCGCCTCGATCAATGGTTATGTTGCTTTCGGTAGGTCTGGGTGAGGGTTGGACATCGCCCCAGTCTGCCGCTTGTTAGTAGCTAGGTAGAGATATAATATACTAAGATAGATGTAAAAGTTTTGTATCCTGATTTAGGCATCACATCTAACAAAATGCGAAGAACCACTTGCTATAATGATCAGAGTGACTATGGGTAAAGTGGTATAAGCCTGCGCAGTGCTATATAAATCATAAATTTATGGCTGTCTCCTGGAATGGAGGCTACGGAAATTAGTGGTAGTTTGATGCCACTATACTAGTGTTTAGTAGGATTCTAAATTAATAATATGGAATTCTTCCAAAACGTAACGACCAAACCTTATTTTCTATAGATCATAAGAAAGAGAATGAGAATGAGCAAGAGATTGAGGATAGGAATGGATATTCCTAGAAATGTAGAAGAGTATTCAGTGCATTTTCCTAATAACGCTTGCTGAGTACTTTTGTACTCACCCTGGTTATTATCTCCTCTTGTTTAGGAGTATGTATGTTCGGAGAATGGCTAGGATCAGGCGAAATCTATTCGTACGGATTGAAATACCACCTGGAAGGAATACCGTGGAGTTAGGATACAACGAGTACAATACGAACACTCCGTGTGGAGGCTGGGTGAAGTATGTAATAGTTAGGAATCATATTTGGTGAAACCGAGTACGATTGAGTGTAGTTCTATTGTCTTCATTTTTTAATAGAAAGTAGCTAGAATATTTTTCTTTTCTAAATATTGTGATATTTAAGGCCTTGAGGTTTTGTAATAAACTTTAGCCCTGATGACGATATTCTTATAATATCATGTTTTATCTCTAATTATTGTTCTCCTGTAACACTCTGATAAGCTTATTATTCCTTAAGGCGATGTTCTATCGGCTAAAACGAATAATAATCCATAACTAGCGTTTTTACCCTACGGTAAAAATACAAGTTGTCATGTGATGCACCATTATAACTATGCCCCCAGCTTACAAACCATCTAACCTCTATTTACGAAGGTCGGGGCCACAGTTCGGCAGGCCTTAAGGCTTAAGGTCATATAGTCATTCAGAACCTGAAAATCCATCACACGCACACACACACACACACAGTGTGTGTATGCACAGTGGGCGAGCTAGGTCTCACGGAGAGAGGGGGGGAGGGGCCCGCACCCCAACGAGATATACCTCGTATGCCTAGGGCAAGACAACTCACCGTGTAGTAAACAACCACTATAGCTAGACACGTAACTACTTGTACTAGCTCTAATCGCTTTGACTTTAGCTTAGCCATGGACGAGTACTTCTTGCGCCGCTCGCCGCCGCCGTCAGGCCGTGGTAGCCTTGCACTGGTGAAGGTGGCGTCAAGCCGAGGCCGAGGTTGCCACCGGGGCCGTGGAGGCTGCAGCTAGGAAGAAAGAAACGAAATAAAGAAATAAAAACTAAGAAAAACCAAATAAAATGGGTTTAGAGTTTATAGGTGTCCGAATAGGTGAAACAAAGCTGTGGAATGGATCGACGGGCTCGAAACGGTCGAAATAAAACGACCATTATCTCTGCACTCAAAATTCGTACGAAATCAACGAAATTTCGTTCTTTCGTTCCTTTCGCCTGCAACCGAAAATTTTTTGCATCCGAAAGATTAAACCCTGGCTATAGAACGCTTGGAAGTAAAACTTGTTGTCTATGTTGCCCCTATATCTAATTCCCGGCTCACCCAGGCGTAAGCTGCCGCCGCTGCCGGCGACGACGACGGCAGCCCTTGGCATGCAGGCGGCCGGGGAGGCTTAGTAAGGCTCGAGCCTCACCTCCCGTGGCGGAACCCCCGGCGGCGCCCACGGGCCACGGCGGCGACAATCACACTCACAACACAGAGGCTTTACTTTAGGCCCAACAACAAGAAGTAACAAACAACAAAAGCAACACATTTCCTGTGCCTGCGACCCACCTAAAACACACAAATACACAATCACTATTCACAAAGCGGCGCACCCGAGCACGATCCACTTCAGCCTCCCGGCCAGATCGGGCGAGCGCCGGCGACTGGCGAGAGGAGTCTGAGCGGGCGACGAGGGGCCGAGCTGGCAATGAGGTGGGGAGCGGGCGGGCAGCCGGTGAGGGTCGAGGCGCGGGAGGCGGAGCGACGCGAGGCGGCGGCGGAGGAGCCGAGCTGTCAAGAGCCGAGCGAGGCGAGGCATGAGGCGGCGAGCGAGGAGGAGCGGAGGAGCCGGAGCGAGGCGAGGGCAGCGAGGCATGAGCGAGGAGGAGCGAGGAGCCGAGGCGCCGACCGCCGGCGCGATTGAGAAGCGAGAGAGAGAGAGGCAGGGAGGAGCTGACTGCTGTCTGCTGGCTGCTTGCGGTGGCCAAGAAATAAGGGGCGGAGGCGAGTGAAGCGCCGAGCGCACCGCCGATTGCCGACGAGTGTCCCATGTGAACAGTAACAGAGCACAGAGGATTAACACAGGCGGTCGGCCGACGGCTTCGTTTTTTTGGTAATTTTTCCACACCTTTTTTTTTATCAATTTAGGGATTTAGCAATTTAGAGTTTAGATTTTAGACTAATAATTTATTTATAGATTTTGCTATAATGGAGAAACGAACATTGTGCAACTATTTCGCAAGTAATTCAAGTGGTTCTCGTCCAACCGATGAGAGTACAACTCAACCAAAGAAGCTTCGACTAGAATTTAATCCAAATGAAATAATTGCCGATCCGGCGTTGCGCATACCAATTGAAGATTATGCTAACGAAATTAGAGATCAAGTAAGAAGAGCATATTTATTGAATGGCCCTACCCGAGTAATTGGATATTCATTTCCACAGACATTGGATGGCAAATAATCGCGGTCCTTTCAAGAATCATGGTATAGTAAATTTGATTGGTTGGAATATAGTGTGGAAAAAGATGCTGCCTTTTGTTTGTATTGTTTTCTTTTCAAGAAACCGGCACAACCCAATACATTTGGAAGTGATGTATTTACAAAGGTTGGATTCTCTCGTTGGAAGATTGCTTTACAAGCTTTCAATAAACATATTGGTAGTACAAATAGTTCCCACAATATTGCAAGGGGTCTTTGCGACGACTTCAAAAATCAAAGGTCAAGTGTGTCTAGCAAAATCAATACTTATAGCAAGGAGGCCGAAATTGCATACAAAATTCGTTTAACTGCATCTTTAGATTGTGCAAGATATCTTATAGCTCAAGGTGAAGCTTTTCGAGGACATGATGAATCCGCTACTTCCATCAATGAATATTATCAAAACAGATTTGCGCAATAAGGTAACAGATGAGTGGCTCAATGATTTGATGGTGTGCTACACTGAGCGAGAGATATTTAAAACCATTGATGATGATAAAATCATAAATCGTTTCAAAGCATGAAGTCGCGTAGAATGCATTTGCCCTGTGATTCAAATTTGTCTCGTGGTTCAAATTAGCTTATTTGTGGTATGTTGCATAATTCATATGATCTAAATTTTTATTATTATTCACAATTTTCTATTATATAACTAATTTTCATATGTTTCATACACAGGTTATTTATTTCTACTCTGTACTTGTAGCAGAATAATTATATATTATTGGGTATGTGTTTTCTATTGTCGAGGTATGTACTTTGTATTTCTCTGTTTTTCGTTGTTTGTCTCTAAGACTCCAACCGTATAATTTCTGTATGAATTTGAAATTCTATAAGAGTATAAGATTATATTTGTGTCAACTTAGTTTAGTCCGACAAATACTTCAGCCCACCCTCAATTTTAATCCTGGCTTCGCCACTGTTGGCATGGTACTCACAGACCTTGTGGCGGTGGTGGTAGTGCTTGGCGCCGGAGAGGTCGGCCTTGCAGCCCTCGGTCTGGCAGCGCGGCGGCTGGTGATGCGCCCCGCCGGAGCCGAGCCCGAACACGCCACCGAGGCGGGACCGCATCAGCAGCCAGTCCACCGTTAGCATGTCCCAGGGGGAGAAGTAGGTCCGGCGGCCCAGGTTCAGCCCGATCCTCCCCCCGCCGACGTCTGGGCCGCCGCCCTTGCGCTTCACGATCCCGAGCGTCGGGTGCACGTCGCCCGGCATCCCGTGCATGGGCATCTGGGGCGGCATCGGCATGGATGGCCGTGCTGCTCCTGGAACTGCAAGGTGGCGGCCGATGCTGTAGCATAGTGGGCGCTACGAATGAAACAATACAAGTGAAAGCAATTACATGCGAACAATGTCTCGCCGCGCGGGGTGGGGATGAGCTCGTACTCCCGCGCCCGCCGCACGCTGACCTCCCGACGCACCGACGCCTGCCTCCACGCGGCGACCATGGGAGACCAGGCCAGCACCCGCAGCACCACTGCCTTCCCCTTCTTCCCGCTCGCCGTGGACGCGGATGTGGCCACGGCGTCGGCGGTCGCCGCCGCCACCACGGCCCCGGCCGCGTGCGCCAACGGAAGGGTCAGGAGCAGGGCTTGACGCCGTCGTGCTGGGCCGACCACCTGACGGGCTGGTTTCAGCCCAGCCCGGCCCCTTGCCCGTGTCGTGCCAGTCTAACCCGTTATGTGGTGGGCTGGCCGTATTTAGGTCGTGCTGGGCCGGTTGGGCTGGTATGAAAAGCCCGACCCGACGCCCCAGTTTTATACATGTGTCAGTGTCTGTCAGCAATGGAGTGGAAGGTCACTGCATATGTGGGGGCAACGTAAAAGCTTACGAACGCGGCAGTTTTTTGCTCCTTAACTTTTTTTCTCAAAAGCCTTAAGTGGAAAAGGAATTTAAAAGAAGATGTAGGTTTCATGCATATGTGGGGGTTATATGAAGACTTTTATGCATGGTAACAGCTATACACATA
Organism: Bonia amplexicaulis; assembly: GCA_036346245.1. NCBI lineage: Eukaryota > Viridiplantae > Streptophyta > Magnoliopsida > Poales > Poaceae > Bonia > Bonia amplexicaulis. The sequence continues at coordinate 10,734,367 of CM070744.1, read as the reverse complement.
TGCATGCAGCAGTAAAAAAGGGCAAGACCCAAAAAGACTAGCTTTGGTTTAAGGCCTAATCGACACCTTTTTATTACCATTTCTTATACAATTTTGAAAATAGGAAGAAAAACAGACGAGGGGCATTCTTATGCGAGGGACTAATTAGCATCTGGGGAGATCGATATCACTTCGAAACTCACGTTTCAGTGGAATAATGGAAATCATTTCGGTTTAGGCACCAACTAAACATTAAAAAAATTCAAAACAAATTGTAAATGCACTTCCAACTTATTCTACCCACATGCAAAATTTCAAGTTCATGTTCAATCTATGTTGAGAATAATAAAAATGGGAAGATCCTAACAAATGATAAATTAAACGAAAGGGAAAAGAAGAAAACAACAAAATTTACTATTCATGGTTAACTTCTTTTTTGTTTCTTCTAACACATTTTGAGTTTGAAATTGATTTTATAAAAGCATGATACAGCACACCATAAACTACTTTTTTCGGAAATTTTGTTGTGTTGATTTGGTTCCTAAACTGAAATTGTTTCCATTCCACTAAAAAGTGATTTCCATCCCAGTAAAAGGTGATTTCCATCTGATATCTTCCCCTGAGAAACATAATTAATATTGTTGATTCAGGTTCCATTCAAAGATTGAAATGGCTTTCAAAAATATTTTTAGAATACTATTTTTTAAAAAATATTTAGTTTGTAGCCTCGTGTTCTAGACCCTTAATAGAATTTCTTGTTTTTTTATGTAAATTTGAAATAACTAGGTAAGATTGATGTAAATACAAGTGTTGCTGACCAAGTGCACATTACCATTATGCTCTCCATAAAAAAAACGAAAGGACAGGAAAAGATAAATGCGACTTTGAGGTGCAGACTTGATGAGATCCAAAGCCGCGATAGCATGTGATCGAGTCCATGAGCTTAGGAGTGTGCAGTGGTCGGCAACGGCCGGGTTCCCTCTCCATGGTCAGCAACAGGCTATCCTTTGTTTTTTGTAAACGAGGAAATCAGAGGAAAAAGAAGGGAAATAAGGGATTTTGGCTATTTTTCATAAAACTGTGGACAGTGGCACGAAAGCCCTATTTCCTGCCTTTGGAGTGGCAAGCTAGGTAGCAATTTTGCATTTGAGAGTGACAAATATCACTCGGCAAAACTCTGGAACGGCAAAAATCATGCGTTCCAAACGGCTTTAGATTAGTTGTTAAAGGGCTTTAGATTGGTTTAATCATCGCATTAAACACCTAGAACACCTTTTGACCCTTAACCATATACCGGGCATGATTGCTAGGACCGCTAGCTTATCGATGATCCCTCCTATCTTACAAAAGCTGGCATCACCTTTTGAGTTTTGGTGATCGAACATCAGGTAGCCAGCTAGCTAAGGCTCTAAATGATGCTTAGACACACCCGTTAGATATAACAAATATTGTGAAAAATGAATCGATGCATCCAACAAGAAGAGGGGGGCTTGTATGTTCGACTCACACCTCCCTGAATTTTCAGCGGCGTTGTGTTGGGGTGTTTTGTTGGTCAGTCGCATTGCTTAGCTAGCTAATAGAACGAGCGTATACTCCCAGGTCATCGTATCTGACTGCGTGTACATCAACAAGCTAAGAGAAGAAGAGAGAGGGTACAGCTTTCGCGACAACGCTAGTAATATGATCTAGCTGCTGAAGCTGTACTCTCTCTCTTCTCCCGATAGCCTTGATGGATCTCTCTCTCTCTCTCTCTCTCTCTCTCTCTCTGAGCCGCAACTGTGTTCTGCACGGACGGCCTCCCTCGCTTTATATAGCACACTGCACCGGCAAACCAACACACAAGATGACAAGAGGGCGATTATTCACATGCGTCAAAGATACATATAGATGGGAGTAGCGGTAGTGGTGTCATGTACGTGCATATATGCAAAGATTGCAAGTTGAAGCTAGCCTGCAGTGTCGACGGTGATAACGTAGGCCACCCCATTTTAGCCTCCTGTGCAACCGCAGCCGTCCAAAATGGCCGGCCGGCCGGCCTGCTTGGTTGCTTTGGAATCGTCTGCATGCAGACGCCCATGGATGGATCGAGCTCTCACTGTACGCAGCGTGCGCCGTAGATTTTTGATCTTGTGCCTGTGAGCTGTGAGTGACCCCTCGACTCCTGCAGACCTGACTGACAGGCCCAAAAAGAGTATGTCGAAGGTTCCACGTACTTGGCTGGCTTAGATAGCTTACAGTCGTTGCATGTGGGCAATGGGGCAATAATGCATCTATATATGCGTTCGAGCAGTGGCCAAGCCAAGGAACTCGCTGTTCCCATACAGGGTTTTAAAGGGTAAATGTTCCGCACGAAAGTTACGGCCTGCTCCAGGTCGCTTATGATCCAGAGTTTATAGTTTATTTTGTACTATACCTACTGTAATTTATTATACGTAATTAAATATAAAAAAATGAAAAATTATATCAGACAATATAAAGTAATAAGAGAAAAAAAATAAAAAAATCAGAAAACGAATAAAACAAAAAATTAAAAACTAGAAGGTAAATCCGTTTAAAGGTGAGATAAACTCATTGTTCTCTCGGTAACATACGGGCCATACCGGTACGAATAATTGCTTTTTGACTGGTCGTCGGCTGCCTGCTTGTTGAGTGCACGGCCGCATAATGCGCGATCCTTCTACATCAAACAGGATATATATATATATATATATATATATATATATATATATATATATATATATATATATATATATATATATATATCTGGCCCCTATTAATTAACCAGTGTTAATCCTAATATCCCTGCGTTACCATATTATACGGAAATCTACGGGTGTTCTATTGACGCCCCTATCATCTTGAGATTACAGCAGAGTCGCTACTTCATTAATTAAGGGTATATATGTTTGATTCCCTTGCTAGCCAAAGCAAGTGTCTAAGCCAAGAACTTTGCTTTGCTAGACGAGCTTGCTCGCATGTAGAGATATAACCAGAGTGAATATAGATGGATATTACTCTCTTATTCTGGTTTTTTTAAGTCTAAGTCGAACATAAATAGTGCTACATATCTATTTCTTCATTCCGTATTCATTTTACAAACCTTTGGGCAGTCGGTTGGATAGAAATTATCCACTTCTTTTGCACCTCTACATAGAACATTAGACAGTAGGGGTGCAATCAGAGAGAACACAGAAAGACTAATTATTGAGATATCAAAGGAAGAGCGTTCAATATTCTCCGCCTATTTAGATGCGACAATCCATCTATCTGTTATCTTGTTCTTAAGTAAAGTCATAACAGACTTCCTCCTATCACTTGACATACAGATATATACGGACAAATATCATTCATCCCATATCCTATTCCGTTTTTTTCCATGGAGCTGAAATCGGATACGGATAGTGCTAGATACTCATTAACCCTACTTTTAAGTGCCCAATTTTCACATATGTAGCACTGTAGACATCGAAAATTCCAATTCTAGCATCCGGAGCAAATATCCGCTCGTTTCGGCTTCAGCTTCTGGTTTATTTTCACTATTCATAAATTTCGTCTTTTTCTGAACTTTTGGCTTTTTTTAGCTTTTCTGCCGGTTTTTTTTCTTGTATTTGTTTGCATTGTCTGTGATGAGCTAGCACATTTTTCTATTTTTAAATTTTTTAAATTTAATTACGCTAAATAAGCCACCTTCAGCTACAGTAAAATTTCATCCGCTACAGTGCAATTTCAACCATAAGCCATAGCTTTTCAGCCCAAACGAGCGGAACCAAATTCCGTTTCTAGCCCCCGTGCCGACCGCAGGACTACGCGAGGCTAACGCGTGGCCGGTCGTGCGGTTCGGCACCGCACGACCGCACTGTAGCTAGGTCGTGCGGTCCGGGACCGCACGACTCTACTGTGCACGGGGTGATGCGGCGCCCGACTTCATGAATGATTCTTCGACCGCACGACCCCCCGTCCGACCGCACGTCTCTCTGCTGTCTAATCCTTCCGCCGAAAGCACCGCGGCCTACTTCTTTTCACGGCCGCACGCACACGCGTCTGCAGCCCGTTTCAGTGGCCCCTCTCAATGACTGATGAATGCACATTTCAATGGCTCGAACAACAGATGCATATGGTACAGGAAGCTCATGTGCATCTGGAGTGACCGAGCGAGTGAGGGAGGCAGTGAAGGGAAGTGAGGAGTGAAAACACAAAGGTTTGAGTTGTTTTCATTTGGATTCAGCGGATTTGGCAAGTACAAAAGTTGTGGATCGCCTCGTGAGCTTCAAGAAAAGGTAAGTCTTGTGTCTGTGCAACTATATTTTTATGTATGTCATTAGTCCATAATTAAGCAAACCGTCTTTTGTTAATGTTATTTTATGTCAATCTTTGATACGCTGTGTATTTATAGCAAAACTTCCATATGTCACGCATGATGTATTGTAGTGTATATAATATTGTACTTTGTTGTTTATGAACATACATATTGTAATGTAGTTTCGTTTGTGTTAAATTATGAACTTGTAGATGTGTAGACGTTGAGAAAGTACATATTTTATGTTAGAGTATTTGTAGGTGATAACAATAGTAGCCGGATTAGAAACACACAATTAGTATGCTTAGGGAAGCACCGGATACGATGCGGGAGGTGGTAAAAATAAATTGGAAATAAAGTCGGTACATTAGAATTAAAATACAATAATAGTAATACAAAGTTATAGTAGAATTAAATAAAGTGAGGACATGAAAGTAGAAAGATTTTCTATTTATGTACGAATCCGTAAGTGAAAGCCCGCATTAAGTAAAAGTTAGAAAAGAAATGTAGAAAAATTAGTAATTGGATTTTTGCATTAATTAAAAAAATATGCAATACAAAGTAGTAGTGAAAATAAAAACTAAAATATAGATTGAGAAATAAAAATATTACTAATCAATATTGTAGGTCCTATGAAGAGGTACGAAATTAACATGTAAATCTTAAAGTGCGGCAGTGGTTGTTTGATGGTACGATTGTTGCATGTTGTGTACTAAAATGGTTGATTATGCACTTATGTTAGGTACGCCATGGGTGACATTCAAGACTTATTCGTGTTTTATGGGAGTGGTCTCATACGCGATGGGCCGTATGGGGTGGACCTGTCAAATTATGACCGGACCGCGATCCGGGCACCCGGTCTGAACGCCATGAGCTTGTCTGAGCTACAGAGGTGTGTCTGTTCGGCGTTCAAGAGGTACACCACAAGGCAGAAGTTACGGATCGAGGCAGTCTATGCCTCAGTGGTGGGTACTGCAGGGGAGACCATGTGGTAACTTCTGAAGGTGACCAATGACGCCTCATGGGCCACCTACATAGAGGTCGTGTGCAACCCTGACGCTGCGATATATGTCATGCCAATGGTGTATGTCGAGTTCGTGGAGAGGACAGAATCATCCGCCATAGTAGGTTCTGATGCCGCTAGAGGAGATGTAGTGCCTGGGTTCTTCTTCGGTGGTCATGAAGACGCTTCTGCGGGAGAACATGTGGGTGAGGAAGTGGGTGATGAAGACCTCAGGAGGCGTGCGGAGCATTTTCAGGCCAACGAAGGTGTGGGGGAGAGGTGATGGGCCACCCATATTGACTGTCATGAGTATGGGCCACCCATATTGACTGTCATGAGTACCCTGCAGACTAGGTGGAAGAAGTGGGCAGCGAGGAGGACGAGGATGTGGAAACAGGTATCTCTGGAGAGGACGACGATGGCAAAGCTACAATTAGAGGGGTGGTAGGTGGTGTTGTGACCACCGACGTTGCATACTTGTCGTCCAGACTGGACGACAATGCAGCGGCATCCCTAGTTCTGCCACATTAGAGGGGATCGCAAGCAGGTATGCACGATTGATGAGAAAGCATCTTGCACCTACAACAAGCCACAACTTCTGCACAAGCTATGCTCCCATGTGTACGTAGCCTGCGTGGTATGACAGCAGGCGTCGACGCAGTACATCTCAAAATACTATGACATGCAGCACTTGTATGCAACCTAGAGTGTAGAGTTCCATTCCTATGGGGTAGACATGCACTACAGGGAATTATGGTCATGGGAGGTAAAGTGGGTGACCAACAATGCACTGAAGCATGTTGGTCGTGGAAGACAACAAAACCGTCGTATCTGCAATGACATGGATGACAGCCAGCGTGGGGATCGAGTTCGGCGCCCGAAGTATAGGCTATGAAAGATGATTGGGCACTCCCTCAGCCAGTGCCTAAACAGGCCGACATCAAGCAACGCTCCGTAGTAGCAAGCATTGAGGAGCTGTATATTGCATTGTTGGTTCCATGTCTCTATGTCGCGCACATTAGCTTGCAACATTTTACCGTGCACTTTTTATGTATGTTTTGGTACATTCCGTATGATTCCCTATCATTACGTTTGTTGTTAATTATGTTGTCATTTGTTGCACATTTTATTATCAATGTAGACTAACTTGTTTTTCTTCTTTGGTAGGAGATGACGTACGAGTTGTTAGACCCCCGTTAGGATGAGCGGCACCGATGCCTATCGTGGTCATCGGGAGCCGGGCCTCCGAGCTTGATCCTTAGGAGCCCCCAAGAGCAGTGGCCTCTCGACCAGCGGTACATCCCACTACTATGGGACACCAGGCTGCTGCCCATTGCCCACATGTTGGATGTACCGCATGCGTTCCAGTTTGATATGGCGTTACTGTCTGTACTCGTTGATCGTTGGAGGTCGGAGACTCACACCTTCCACTTCCGGTGGGGCGAGATGACGGTTACTCTTCAGGACATGGCGATGCTTACAGGTCTACCCCTACGTGGTGAAAGCATCTAGGCCCTTAAAAATAGTTTTGATAATTAATGAATTTATGTGAATATGAGACTAACATGTTTAATGAGTGTTTAATGGTTAAGTCCATATGTGGTTGACAAGATACAAGCCAAAGGATAATTGTGAAGACCAAAATGGCTCAAGACAAAGATATATGTAGATTATGATCCCTTTTTACTTTTACCGGTCTTAGGAGAAAAGGTGGAAGACCGAATTATAGGTTAAATAATCGTACCATAAAGAGGGATCATGGCAAGTAGCTTGATAGCAAAATCTATGTGCCACATTGGATCAACTAGGATCATGCATTCTTTAAAAATCTGTTTTAAAAGCCAAAACTGTGTTATGTCTGGAAGAGTGGTAGTACCGCAGATTTCAACGTCGGAACTACTGCAGCGTGGTAGTTCCGCAGGTAAAATCGGTACTACTGGCAACCAAAAGCTCTGGAACCTAAGCGGAGCCTTTTTCCAGAGAGCACCCTCCGGGGGTACCTCGGCTTTCGCGGGATCGGAAGTACCGGCGATTTCAACGCCAGAACTACCGCAGGGTGTGGTAGTTCCACTGTCAGAGTGGTACTTCTGGAGCCCGGAAGCTCTGGAGGGAGAGCGGAGCCTTTTTTCCAGAAAGTGCCAAGTTTGGGGACTTTTGGAGTTCGGCCCAAGCGGTAGTACCGCGCCGACTTTGCAGAACTACCACAGAGCGGTAGTACCAGATTTTACAACAGCGGTAGTACCGCACCGACTTTCCAACGGTCACTGTAGAGCCTCTTACATAGCTGTTCTGTCGCGTCAGATAGGGAAGCAGTACTACCAGCCTTAGACCGACGGTAGTTCTGCTCGCCTTGAATTTTCTGGAATTTGTTCCAAACGGCTAGTTTTGGTTGGTGAGGGGTATAAATACCCATACCACTGCTCAAGGACAGAAGTTAGAGACCCATTGAATATTTCTTGAGCATAGAGTATTCACTCCATATCTCCATTTCACTTTGAGCTTTAAATTTGAGATGGTTGAGCAAAAAGTGCATTGCATTCTTTAGTTGATCCTTTGGCACTCATTTGCAATCAAGTGAAGCCCTGTTTTATTACTCTTAGTGTTTGCCGGCACCTGGACGATTGGGCGGAGGATTGATCGGTGATCTTGTCAAAGGAGTTTGTGAGAAGACCCGATATTCTTGTGAAGGTCGGAGCTCACCTACCCGGAGCGGGGAAGAGGTACCTCTAGTGATAGAGGTGTTTCGGCATAATTCGTGGAGCCAGTCTGATTTGTTCGGGCTAACCTCAACGTGGATTAGGGGAAATCGGCAAGTTTCCGAGTACCATGGTAAAAACAACGATTGTGTACATCTCTCACTTGCTTTTTTCTAGTTCTTATTTGTTTGCATTATTGTGATCATTTGCTTGTTTTAGAGCTAGCTTTGTTGCTTACTTGACTAGAATTGTGTAGGCTTAATTGCTTTACATTCTTGCTATTAAAATTGTAGAGAATTAATTGAGTAGACAAGAAAAATTTAAAAACCTCCTATTCACCCCCTCTAGTCGGTATCCTTGATCCTACACGTGGTGCTGCTGTAGTTTCATTCCCAAAGACATCAGATTGGAAGGTCCGTCTGGGTCACCGGTTCGGTCATCCGATCCCGGACAACGTAGCTGGTGTGCCACATGTATGGCTTTGTCGGTACATGATTTTCCATGGACACGCACATGAGGAGGAGGTGCGAACGCACTTCATTGCGTATCTGCTATTTCTGTTTGGGTGGGTCTTGTTCCCTACCACCACTGGAGACTCCGTGCAGCCTAGCTACATACACCTAGCGGAGTCCTTGGCGGATGGCTGGCCTGGTGAGGTGCCACAATATAGCTGGGGATTAGCAGTTCTTAGCGCCACATACCGAGGCTTATGTGATGCCTCGCAGCGTACTGCGACCAGCGAGCCGGTCCTAGCCGTCTGCTACATTCTCCTTCAGTTGTGGTCGTAGGAACACTTCCCTGTTGGCAGGCCTTATTTTGGTACTGCTGTGCACCCTTATGAATTCAGCCCACAGTTCTACGACCATGGTGATGGCGACGACCCCGTTGATAGGCCCACAATGGGTATGCGTTGGACACATGGTCAGTTACGATGGGCCAAGGTGAGACCGAGACGTGTGTACCCGGAGTTCCACAATATGTTCGAGACTCTCCATGAGGCCGAGATAGTGTGGTGGCCATAGACTCCATGGTTCATTATGGACACGGCCCCCACAGATTATCATCTCAGTGCGGTCAGGATCACATGTATTGATTGACGACCTGCCACTTGGTGTTCATGCACTTCGTCAAGCAATACAACCCACATCATGTCATGAGGCAGTTCGGCCTGTACCAGCATGTCCCACCCCTACCAAGACAGCCTCTTGCAGCTAGCACCCACCGGTATGTCATTACACGCTAACTTTAATTAATGTATTAGTTTGTGCCCCTACTAATTGTGTAATGTCTCAATTAACTTGTAGGCAATCGAGGAGAGGGCGAGCGAACGAAGATTGGAGAGGCATATAGCGGCCGTGGACAGACATATGGCGTGGCCAGGGGACACGATGGTTGTGGAGGAGACACGGCCGTGCGACCTCGACACGTACAGTACATACCTTGAGTGATACGTTCCATGCACCCGCAATAGGCTTACTGGGGCGCCGCCACAGCGTGCAGTAGAGGTCATACACGAGGCCGCTATACAGGTAGGTCCAGACCGTCATCGAGCGGCACGACACGAGACGGTACGAGATTACTATGTAATTAACCTGTGCAAGATTACGTTTTAACTCATTCTTTGTTTCGCTGCAGTACGACCGATTGCATCGTATCCACGACGAGGCTGCTCAGGCTCTGCACCGTGGGAGGGCAAACTCGATTGATCGCCTGCTCACTTCGATGCGCAACATCTATGATGACGCCAAGTCTGCGATACAGACCATCAGTTGTGGTCGCCACAAAGATGACGCTGTTGTACGACGCGGTCACAGAGTACATCAAGCACCACCACCCACATCAGCGCTGCCGTTAGCAGCACCATCATCGTCACATCCATCGCAGTCAGGTAGTTGGCCCAGCTACGCTCGCTCGTCCTCCACACGCTTCGGACCGGCGGTTGGATAATTGCCAACTATTTGTTCATTCACTCGATTGTCATTTATCTCTAACCACATCTTCTTCTCGCAGCATTTGCGACATGATAGCACCTTGCTACAGCCATCGTCATCACGGAGGGCGACGGAGGAGCGAACATTCTCTCCAGGCCGACGGAGGCTCACTCCAGAGCGACCGACTTGGCGCAAAGAACCGGAGGTGGCGATGCCGCGTCACAAGATGGCGTGCGATCCGACCTACAAGAGCGGGACAGGTGGTTTAGGCAGACCTATCAAGGATACACAGCGCAGAAGTACATGCGTGATTTCCCTCCGGCATCGTCATTTGGACAGCCGCATACCCCGGTATGCACTAACATAGTAAGCTAAACTTGTCTATTTCAAAGTCATCTCATCGCATTGCCAAAAAAATGCAGGTTTACACGGAGCAACAGGGCCACGAAGTTCACGGTGGGTCATCCGCATTTCAGACTACCCAGGTAAATGCCTTGTGATATTACTATTCATTACAAATATCGCTGTTGCTAATCAACTGTACCCTAGCAGGACGAAGACCCCTCGTCGACCGAATGGCTGAGCTCTATTTTCGGCCATCCAATGCAAGTCCCCACAGAGTCGTACGCAGCACCACCTCGGACGCAGGCCTCGCAGTATGACCTTCGAGATGCACCGCATTCGCCTACCAGGTTCACGTTTTCAGAGGATCACATACGCCGTCCGAGGAGGCGGCGACGAGATGCATGTTGAGTTTTTGTAATTCAGATTTTATAACGTCGCATGTTTTCCTGTAATTATTTATGCGATGTACGTATGTGTAATACATATCTATGTCATGTTGTGCAAATAATAATGTTTGTACTGTAATGTGCTTCTGAATTTTTTTACCTACAATTAAGGCAGCATTCCAATATAATGAGTACGTACGCATGTGGCCACACGATAACAGCTTGCTTTACACATACATAGATCAACCCTCCACCACTACAACACACGATAACCAAGAAGGCACATATGTATCGTAGGACTACTTTACTCTGTTACATCGTGCATTGTTCTATTTCTTATGCACATAACCAAATCCTGTGCGCCGTGTCATTCCCATGTGCTCGGGTGCCGCACGACTGAGCAACAGTGTAAACGTGCGCTCCCCGAGCGCACAACCGCTTGCTACAGGAGTGTCGTGCGGTCCCAGATCGCACGACCGTGCTACAGTGCAGTCGTGCGGTTGTGTACCGCACGACCGGACGGGTGTCGGGCCCAATGAGTCGCGCGATCGGCAAAGGGGCTAGAAGTGGAAATAATGCGCTCCGGGGGCTATAAGTGGAATTTTATGACTCTACAGTGGGCTAGATATGTCCAAATTTCGCATCTTGGAACTATTTTTTTCTTTAGCAAAGGCGTTTAATTTTCACTCCCTTTTACTGTGAATTTAACCCGGATCAGGAACTGCGCATTCTCGCTTCGTCAGTGCTCTATAACAGCAGGCATGCCTCAAAACTTTGGTTAATTAGAAGGTTTATCGACCATGCATGCATTAGGTTTCAAATCGAAGGGTAGAGACACGAGTGCTGAAGATTTTTCGACTAGACAGCTAAAAGCAGATCCCGAGCGTGGAATCCGAAGCGGACGGTGGAAATACACCAGCAATCCAGATGCTGTTCAGTGCTGCACCGAGCGACTTCCAGGGCGCCTTCAGGTTTTCTGCTTGTGCGCTACACTGCACGTCGCATAGATCGCAATATTGCACGTCAGTAATCATTTGATGGTGATGCCTGACGACACGCACTAGCAGATGTAACGCCAAGCAGAAAAAAGAGACGTTCTGCGGCCGGCTTATCGTTGCTTCGCCTGCTTCCAGCGATGCATGTGAGGCTTACATTGTTGGGCCTATAAATGGTAAAAACACATCATGAATCCTCTCAGCATCCAGAACACCTGATCTGAACCCAGATTACGATTTCGTGCAGAAATTTCCCAATGAACTTCTGTATTACATAGTAAAAATAAGCGGATCTAATTTACAAGCTCACCGAACCGTATGCATGCAGAGTTTATTTCTTCAGCCGCAGCTCCAGGATACACAGATATGCTTCATCAACTTTTAACAAAATCGACGACCAAAATTCCATTCAGTAAATCCTGCCAAATAAACACATATCTGAACCATCATATTGGTAATCCACCAACAATTGCCCAATCATATACACACTACACCGGACCTTCCTAAACTAGAAACAACAAACTTGGGGAATGCACCCACAGTATCATCCACCGCAGGGCTCACCAACAAATGTTCATCAACCAAGGGAGATGGGGCTGGGACCAACAGCATCATAACAAGTGTCAAAAGAGAGCTCCCACCACGACCTACTCAAGAAACGAATACCGACACCAAATTCTCCACAATGGTTCTGTTGTCTGCTTCTATCCCAAGAACTGTGTGCCTCAAAATTGGCCTCCAAAAACAAGTAGACCAAGGCTCCAAAAACTCAGTGCCTGCGATCACCGAACCACAGGATACTGACCCGTGCCAGTGTCACAGATTGGCAAAACTAAAGACAACCAACCATGCTATGACTCGTCACTGTGCATTTGCCTTCTCCAACTTCTCTTTCTCAATTTCAAATTTTCTCTCCTCAGCATGTTGAGCTACGCCACTAGCAAGTGCCTGGTAGTGGAAATTCAGAGTCTGCATAAGGTTCTGGAACCTAGCTGAATCGGATGCTTGTATGGCTGTAACAGATGATTATCACCTTGTCAGGTAAATTCGGGTACATCTTGTAAAAACAAAATTGTATGGAAATGTTTGCTTTACCTTGGATGGTTTCAACAAAGAAGATGAATGGATCCACCTCATCTATTGGTGTTTGCAGCTCCTCGTCGTCGCTAAAATCGTCATCAGAATAATTGTCATCATCATCATGTAGCTGGAAACCTCTTGCCTGAATCACACAGGAAGCATGTAAAAAGTGAGCACAGGGTACACAAAAATACAAAATGAAAATTATACCCGAAATAATATGTGACATCTGTCACAAGACCTTTTCATTTGTTCCTTCCAGAATCTGTTTAACAAAAGGACACTTGGATGTTCTATCCGGTGCAGCCAAAGACACACTTAGATGTTCCATCCAGTGCAGCCAAAGACACATGAAGTGCATGCTAGGCACAAACGTGTGGACACACAGAGATGCAAAGGCTCCTCAAGCTGCTTAAGGCACAGCACACAAAGTGATGTGCAAGCTTTTAGCAGCAAGGCACTAAGGTGTGCACCTCTCAGCACAGAAGAGTTTATGATTAAAAAAGGCTCACAAGGCCTATGGGACAAGCAAGACCAAATAATATTCGTAGTGAATCTTCAGTAGTCACTCGTAGAAGTTGACAAAATTAGTAACTTTAGGAAACCTTCGGTAAAGTGTCAGCTATTTTAATTAGCTTTGCATGGGCTATATACGTTACAGCTATTGCAATTTGTGATCTAAAAGATGACCAGTAATCCTATACAAATTTATAGTGAATTAGCTGCCAGCTGTAATTGTCATTAATAGAGTATCGGCAATACAACTTTCTTCTAAATTATCATTAAAACAGCATGGTGTTATTCAATTATAGTTAAGTATTTTTGTTTTAATGTTGTCCTAATGTTTCTTGGGTACCCAGCTTCATTCAGGAAAAACACATCAAATACGCTCTTCACCAGAGACTACATTGGTTTTATTAAGTATTACCTGCTCCACCATGTTAACATTTTTGGAGAAAATTTACTATGGTGGGCATCTAAAATAAAAAGGAAAGCATGACACTAAGGTCTCAAAATGTGAATTCTACTTCAGTCAAGACCACAACACAAACCTGTGCTAATCTCTGAACACTGAGACTATGTACTTCATCCCTATCTTCATCATCAACCCCCATCTCCTTATCAGACTCAGCTTCCTCATCCTCTTCTTCGTCAGCATCAAAGCCATCCAAATCATCAGCAGCAGCATCATTTTCCCTCTTTGATTCTGTTTATTAATGCAAATGGGTAAGATCTAAGAGAAGATGGAATTTAAAAATCTCACCCCTATACTGTTATATCAAAAGGGGAAGTAAGGTTGGAAAATTTTCTATGGCAATAGCAAAAGGGGTGAAACAATCTATGGGGAGTGCTTAATCAGCCCGATGTTTAAAATATCAAAGAGTATATTTTAGTTTTTGAAGGGCTGGTGGTTCATCAGACAATAAACAAGAGACAACTGCACCTGCAACTTGATCCTTGTAAGAGACAAGCAGCTCAAGTGTTGCTTTGAAAATGCGCTCTAGAGCTTCTGCTGGAAGGTGATTAGCTGGAAGGCCAATAAGTGAAGTTAATCCCAAGCAGCAGACTTTCTTATCATGCTCTCTGCAAATGAAGCAAAACACCATTCTTGAGTGAGTACAGCACATAAACACCAGAGGTATAATCTTAGAAACACGCGCTAGCAAATTTACCTCTTGAAGTTCACCCGTTTGCCGCTTTTTTTTACTTGTCGTAGCATGACAAACCAAAGATTGAAAATTTCTGTTGCAACTCCAAGTTTATGCAATGTTGCAAGTGTCAACGAAGGATTGTAGTATAGTGCATTAGCTATCTGCAATTGGCGTGGAATTAGGTATATTGATCAGTACATAATACAAGCTAAATGCCAGATACCCTGTTAAAACATACTTCGCTGATGAGATTCGACTCAACATGAATCAGTGTTCTAAAAACAGGTCTACTAGGCCAGATACTTGGCCACATACAAGTAACGGACACCCCTACTAGTTACCGTGTAATGGCCCGGTGATGCCACGTAATCGGGCTGATTATGTCGTATACCGTATAATCACTACTAGGTGGGTGACTGTCGAGTACTAGTTACCGATTTAGAACCTTGACACGAATATTAGAGCCCAACCCCCATGGAATTGGTAGTATTGATTCTACAGATACACACATCGGAAGGAACACATAACTAGCCTAGGACATGAGTTTGTTTCAGGCAATATGGAAATCTTAGATCTGTTCATTGATGACACTGATAATTGTATAGCTATGTTGCTTTCTGCAATAGCTTATAGCTACAACACTGTAGCCCTTTTTTTAATGGGAAACCATCTTGTTTATATATACAACAGATAGCCCTTTGCAATCAGGAAGTTACATTGCTGGCTACTGTTAAGTGTATATATATGGCCCATCTCTAGTGTTGGCCCATCTAGCCCATGTATCTTGCATATACCATTGGCTATTCCATAGCAATACGTGGTGTGGAATTCATTTTGACAGCTACATGATAACTATAGACCTAAGACATAAAATACCATGTGATAGATATTTTAAGCATAACTATTGATAATTTCCAAAAAAAGCTTAGCCAAAAGTAAACCCAGATAAGATGTAAAGTTGTTGCACAGTATGAATCTAAACATAGAAATGACTGATCATAATATGTGAAGTGAAGTTATATTATCAAGTGGTACAACTGGATTTCGACCTAAATAGTTTCCTACAAAATAAAATGACTCTAGCTTCGATAACAGACTCCCACGTCTCAAGTTGTGCAAGAATTACATGATGAAGCTGCTGCTAAAATAAAGCAGTGGAAATCTATGGTATAATTGCAAAAAAAATAAGGTTATTTGTCCTCACGGATCACAAAATCAGCAGTTACCTTCCGGTTACTGGAAATCATGGCCAAACAAGGAAGTTAAGATTTATAGTTGATTTAGAATCAGTGCATTGGTCGAAGCTTGACCAATTTAGGCCAGTTCTTAGCAATCTCTCATTGCTCTTTTGTTGCAAACATGATATTCCAACTTACCCCATCAAAAAACTGTAAGAATTAGTAAACTTCAATTTTTCCTTGGGTTTCACCAGACGTCATCTAGTTCCAACTACTTACCACCAAAACAGGTAGGTGCAGGCCGGCCGGCGTGAACCAGCTCAAGAATGGGTTGCCAAACCCGGTTACAATACACATGCTAAGTGACCAAATTGCTCAGAGACGTTATCTGTGACCATTTATGTTTAGCACTAAAACAAATAGCTATTCTCTGATTTTGAAACAGTACTGTGAAGTCTACACTCTGCAGTAATAAATTACAATACTTATGTACAATCCAACTGATACCCAAAAGCTAAAGCCATTGAAATAATATAATACAACAAAATGCCAACAGCTGTGCTATGATCAGGCATGTTAACTTATTACTGATTAGCATGTTTAGAACAAATGAAAAAGGGCAAGATGCACGTTTCTTACCACTTGTACAAGGAGACATTTCAGATATGGCTTCTCCACTCGACGTAGCCGATCAATTGTAAGCCTGAGATATGGCTCAACCCAATGATCGACTTGTCCTTTGCAGTTTTGAAAAACTACTTCAATGAGCTTTGGAGCAGGCACAATATCAGAATCTTCCATGTTTTGGTCTGTCATAATCTAAAAGTATCGATATGCAACTTTAAGAGCCAAATTACTAATAATTTCAAAATAAATAACAGTTAAACCATGAATCTAATCCACACTCACAGATGATAGCGCTTTCCATAGGCTTTGATGATAATCAGGATCTTTGCAGGCAACAAAATTATCAGTACCACGAGAAATGTAGTTGTCTAATGGGACTAGAATATCTGCAGGGCAACAAGAACATTTAATGAGCTGAAAAAATATGCGAAAATAATGTATAATGCAATTGCTAAAAGATGCCACAAATAATGCAATTGCTAAAAGATGCCACAAATAATGTATAATGCAATCACAGTTTTAATAACCGGACTAGTGAGTGAACCATTGGAGCGACTGGCTCAGTGGTAACCGGTTGGATCGCCGGTCCGGGCGGTTGGACTGCAGCTCGGTACAAGAGTATTTTAATATATATTATCTGGCTTAGACAGTAAATGAGTGCAGAGCAGGCTGTAGGTGCGCTCCTCCCCAAAGGTTAGGTCAAGGGTTGAGCCTGGGTCCGTGAAGAATTCACATTAAAATATTATCTTTTTGCTGGTTTTTCCCCAATGGTGAGGTCAAGGGTTTTAGCATGTCCAGGTCTACACCATTATTCCAAGAACCAGTAGGACTTGTACATATCTCAAGCACGAATAACAAGTTAGTAAAGTGAAGGATGTGGGTAGAGTTAATAGGAGTGGTTTGGGAAAAAGTGTCCGGATAAGGAAATAGCCAAGCATTTGGAAACAAAATTTTTGGTCAGAAGTGCCAAGTATCCAAAAACAGAGATAGGCCATGTTCTTTACGGCTTCTAAAAGCGGCTTTTGACTTTTGCTACAGTACCTAACTTTCAAACGGAGTATTTTCTCAAGATGGAGTCTACAAGTTAATTGTAGTACACATTAAAAGTCCAACATTTGTATTAACCAAAAATCGCAAACGAGTATCTCTCTCTCCGTAATCTCTGTCGCAAACAGCTAAAATTCAAAATTTTCAGCCAAAAGCCATAAGCTGCAGCCATTTCAATTAGGCATGTAATAACTAACAACAAGCCAGAAATACGCATAATTCAAAATTAAACGTTCAGCATAAACCAAATTTAACAGCACACTATTCAAATCTAGACTTACTCTCAAAGAAATCAATGGCCCAATCATTAAGAGCCTCCATCATCAACGGCCACAAGCTCCACATGTCCAATGAAATTGCTGGTGAGTAAAAGGTCATATAGGAAACTATTTCTAGAACTTCTTCATAAACATCTGCAAAAGAAAGTAAAATGCATGAGCAAAAAACTGCATGAAAGGCACCACAAAATTTATTAAATCAAAACTAATATTAACACAAACAACTTATCTCCTTTAGATCTCTGATAATCATGAGTTCTTACATCTGCCCTAGCCAATTTAAGGGGGTTAGAAGCTAGTTGTAACTACCTACAAGCTTCTAATGTATTGATAAATCTACCACTTTCATTAAAAAGAAAGTCTATAACAAATTATTTCTCTATACATTTGCTTTTACATCTCAAAAGGCACCAACATTCTGAACACCTGAGTAGTTCCAACAGAATGCAACTACAAATGGATTTCACAAACAGGACAAATGGAACACACTATATATCCTTTAAAATGTAAAACATCTCCGTAATTATGATTAGGCCATATAATACCTTGACCATCTGAAGTCAACATCCTGCGCAATATAGGCAACAAAGTGGGTTCTATTTGGATAAAAAGATTGGGAAGACTGCTAATGGACTCAAGGATTGTGCTTATGGCACGTAAGCAACCAACAGCAGCCAAAGCACCGGTGTCCTCAACTTCATCATCAGCTTCTGAACTAGCTATGCATCTCCAGAAGGCAGCAGCCTATGAAAATAGTAAGCATAAAGTTCTAGGAAGGAAGCAGCACATAACCATATTGAACTAAATATATTACATAAAAGGGCAACGTACCAAACTCTGGCACAATCCAAGTGCATATGGTGCCATCTCTTCACCAAATTTATCAACAATCGTCTCAAGGGTGAAAACAAGGTCCTCATTCTCAACTTCACTCATAAGCTTAAAAAATTCTGCAAAGTAAACAATCAAACCAAGATCAACCATCTGAAACAATGTTGAAGATGAGAGTAGTTGTTACCATCAAGAAGTTGAGGAAGAATTGGCCGGATCTCATCTAGATCTGTAGAACAAAAGAGTTGTTGTAATTAATGAATTAAAAAGGTAAATCGATAATTTATTAGGTATATAAGAAATGAAACAAAGCTTGCCTTTGCATGCTTCAACAAAAGAACGGAGTGCAAAGACTGAATCAACCCTGACGGGAAGTTCTGGATCACGCAAACCAGAGATAACACAATGCATAGCTTTGCGAAAATTGTCCTGGTCAGAGAAGTTGATGTGCGCATACTGCCCAGCAACCCATGCTGCCTATTACTCATATAACAAATCAGTTTGATTTGAAAAGAATAATGAGTACATAAAAGAAAAAAAAGGGAAAATGAGTATTGGATTAAACTAGAATATAATTGTAAAAAAAAGGAAAAAAAAGAAAACATATATTAAATAGTAGGCAATGGTTTAGTCTTAAAAATAGAGAAATAAGCCGAGATGTAAAAGGCTTTGTTTCTTTCAGCGTTGTGTTTTGTTTATTGGCACCTGCGCGTGCATGTCCGGTTAGCAGCTCGAGGACGAGCTGTACATCCGGGAGGGGTGTAATGTCATGGGCATAGCCCCTTTGGGGCCCAATCGGTTTACTAGGAAGATAGAGATTAGTTTCTATCTATTAAAGATATAATATTAGTTTCTATTTGTTAGAGATATAATTGAGATCAGATTCTATTTGTTAGAGGAGCCCATCCATATAAGGGGGCTGCCACATTCTATTGGAACCAAGCAAGAAATAACAAAGTCATTATCATCTATAGTCTCTCTCTCCCTCTACACCGATGCCGCCCAGTCATCTTCTCGACGGTGTTTACCTCCATGAACTAAGATTCATAACAGCACTTGTATTGCAATAGTAGAACAGACTAAATAAAGTAAAAAGGATACTTGAATAAAGAGAGGGGGGCGGGGGGCAAGATAACAAATAATTCAAATATGATGATTGCACTCACAATTTGCAACAATGTGCTGCGTGGAAGAATGCTTATCTTATTGCTGGAGCAAAACTTAGCATGTTTTAATTGGCAGTTGATCTTCAATTTGAAGAACTGGCAGTTGATCTTCAATTTGAAGAACAGGAACAAATTGGTCATACCATGCTAGATGGAGCCAGTGGTTCAAGATTTATAGCTTAACTGGCTAATCCTCACTATAGCAATTTTATCCAGCAAAATGTGTTAATGCTGATACCACGAATGAATATCCAGCAATTTTATTAGGCAACCTAGAAGTAACATTTCATGTTGAAGAACAAAAACAGAATTCAATACAGCAACAGTGTCAATCATAATTCACAAGTTAGATGCCTCCATGTTATGTTATACAGTGACATACACATTAAGCAAACTGATATAACTGCAGTAGAAACGCTAATAATAGATCCTATACGAAACACTTCAATAACAATGCAGTGTCAATGAAAAATACTAGTAGTACCAAAACAGAGCACAGAAGCCAACTATTTCAAATGGGAACTTTTGACCATTAATATAGATACAACTTACAAATATTTAGATTGTTCACAAGGAAACGACAAAATAGATTTGTGTCAGGAAAAATACTTTCACAGTATTGTTTTTGCAAATTATACCAACATATATGAACAATTAGTGGGCAAATTTGGATCTTCGAGACAGTGAGAAGTCAAAACAACACCACTTTGAATCTGACGTGGTATAATTTTTGGGACGTAGAAGCATATTTCTAAGTTTCGAAATAAAAAGGAAAGCTGAAATGCAAAAAGTACAACAATAAACTATAGCTGTACCACTGAAATGCAGATGGATCAAGATAAACCTTATATGATCTGAATGTGCTCCAGCTATAACAAAGAAAAAAAGTGGAACTGCTAAGGAAGTTGGAGCACATTACCTTAGCACGCAAGTGTCCAACATGACTATTGAACTCTGGAAAGACATGCTGAACCAACATCCGCTCCAGCTCAGCCTTGTATGGATCAGTTTGTTTCAGCCTATCACATAATGTCCCAATGGCAAGAAGTGCACCGTCTTTTTGGCGATATTGCTTCACTTCAATAGATGCCTCATCATACCTGAAAAAGTTTTCTTGAATTCGATAGCTCATAAAAAGTTGATGCACACAATACAAATCACACAAACGACTCATACCTCATAAATATCTCCACAATAAAATGGATAAACTTTTGTAGGTTGCCTTTTCCCCTTTTCCTTACCAATTCACTCACAAAATCCATAGCAGCTGTTCGAGGGCTATACAAATCTTCAATGATATCTGTACTTCAACAGAAGCAACATTATGAGTGAAGAGAATGAAAACTGAATATAGCACATACTACCTTACAGAACTGAGACAACTAAGAGGTCATGCAAATTTACCATAGCCTTTCCGAACATATTCATGAGGATCTTCATCCCATAATATTTGATCATTGTCATTGAAGCACATTAATGGAAATATTATCTCAAAAAGAATGATATCAATTTGTGGTTGCATCAGCTGATACATGCTGTTCTTCGTAACACTGCAAGAAACATCACATCCCATTATTATAGGCAATCACCATGAATTTAGAAATCACTCAACAAATTATCATCTGAAGGATACATGAAGTACAGATTTTCTGCAGGTGCTCAACAAAACAATTGATGCAACAATTGCATTGCAAGAGACACGCTATAGATAAAAATGCCCAGTGCCCACAGAAAATTGCAACACGCAAACCAGTAAAGATCAAACCAAAACCAGTTCCCTCAAAAATGAAAAAAACATATATCAAACACTTTGCTTGAGTTGGACATTATGACACCCCACCAGAATAATGCATGCCAGGGAACCAAAAATCAAGCAAAATTATCCATTGCTAGGAATGATGAAGCAGAATTTGTTCTGTTAGCATCCTGAATAGAGCAAGCTGTCTTGATTAAACTGTCTAACAGAGCTAGACACTCACAGAAAGTTTGTGATACATACAGAAATCCAGAAGCAAAGAAAGGCAGCAACAAGAACAATGAAAACACAAATAAGAAAGCTACTTTGAAAGTACAATATGCTGCTGTGCAATTATTTTTCTCATGAACCTGTTGGTAAGGTATTGAAGAATAAGATTGATAACCCTATCGGGCAAATAGCCACCAGTACGGATTGCATTGAGCAACTGTAAGTGACATCCCAAAATTTTTCCAGCATAGTTCTTTTGAAACATTTGAGCAAAAGCTTTGCTCTCTGGTTTCTGAACCTTCAGATCAGCAAACCTGTCAACAATGAACAGAAAAACAAGTAAAATACCGATTCCCCCAAAAATACCAAGTTTAATTGAATACTGACCGAGTGTATAGACGGTTCAAGATATGGGTAATCCATTTCTTGACTTTCCACCACCCCCAAGCGTTCCTAGCATCAGGATCCAATGGTTGACCTTCCATTGGAACTGACCTTTCCAACAAGTTTAAGAATAAAGCCATCCATGCATTGAAGACATTTGAATCAAAGAGTTGCTTTGGAATTTCTAGCTGCACAAAGTACATGACAAGAGCGGTAATAAGTATATAAGGAAAACTGGAAAACATAAATAGAATTTAATAAGACCGAAAACATACATAAATTGATGACCAGAATATTTTGCATATCAACTTGATCAAGTCAGCTACTTCAATTGGGGGATTGGCAATCTGAACAAGTGTGCTGAATATATTTAATAAACGAGGAAAACACTCCTCAACAATTTGATATAAAGGTATCCTTTCATCCTCTGACTTGAACCTAAACCATGAAGGGGGAAAAATAAGATCACGCTAGCTCATATAAATGGAAAATACATGCATTGTGTTGTGAGGATGTCATCCAAAAACAACAAATTTTCATTAGAGAAGAATAATAATGTGCATCCTTCATCTTAGCAGAAATCTAGAATAACGATGTTATCTTGACAATATTGCTTCAAGTTATCTCCAGAGGATCTTCATACAAGTCTTCCAGAAAATGAATAAAGCAAATAATATAACGTGTAAACAAATTTCACTAATCACTACAAAGGCGACAGCAATATGTAAATCCTAAGTTATTTTGAGTTCAAGGAAAACCAAAATATATCAGAACAGAAAGACAGTTAATGTAACTATCATGCACATAAAAGTAGAAGGTCATGTGTACGCTCACTCATATTTCCGTGCAAGAATCCTTAGGACATATAGAGCTCCAAAAATTTGATCCTGTGACTCTAGGTTATGCGTAACCCAACGCAGAAGACTTGGCCACTGCTCAGGATAATCCGCAATGATCAAGGTCTTGATACTTTCTCCAAGCTGTGCTCTAAAGATATAGCCATGAAAGATGTGTCAATTATCCACAAATTTCGCAAACATCAATAATGCCGAATCAAATGTTGTGTTTTCATCATTAAAAAAACATGCCAAACTACAACTTCAGTGAGATATCATGAAGACTAAAATAACGCAAGCTGATGTGCATGATGTAGAACTTGACACCACAAAAAGAGACAACACAATAGCAACTCTACCACATTACAGCTTGAAGAAATACTTTGTATTATGCGTCTATACAACAAATTACCTAAATTGACTATCTACCAAGTACAAACTGAGGCCATAATGGAGGTTCCAGAGTCCACACATACAGGAAAACAGAGAACAAATGCTTTCTAGCACTAATTTCAATTTTAAGTTAGGACAGCTTGTGTTCCATGTGTTTCCTGAAGGGAGACTCAATATTCTTTAACTACATATTTTTTTACATTTCACAGAATATGTCATTTCAGTTCCAGCAGCACAAGGGAAAATGGAAACAAGGAAAAACATAAATCATAAATATTACTTTCCTTTTAACTGCAATTGGCTGGATGTTGAAGTTACTTACATGACAGTAACTAAAATAAGGTTACCATCATTTATCCTGAATAGGTGAAGGAAAGTTATGGATTTACGACAATAATAAGCATGGTGAATACCTTATTTAAAACTAGAGGTCCTAAATTTCAGTTTTTCTGGTAAAGAGAAATGCCAATATACCAAATACTTTTGGCACTACAATTCTAGCATGTGGCTACGACAGGAAAAAAACTACTTAAGAAAAGGATAGGTGGATTGCGACAAAGTTACTTACCTTAGAAGTGGAGGCAATTGAGTAACAAAGCCCAGTATATTCTCACGAACCATGGACTTGTCACTTTCTGGAATTGTGTGCTTTTCTTCTACAGAAAGGGGATAAAAGTGTAAGTTGTCGACACACATAAGGGAATAGGTGCTCAACTACTGCCCTTCATGTACCAGGATCGGTAGGTGACCAGTTTTTCGAAACAAAGTTCTTGAAATGAATGCTTGCGACCTGTCTCACAGCCATATCACAATTTCCATCCACAATGATCTGTAACAATCTCACCAAATGTTGTGGCGTGTACTGAAACTGTGGGAATTACAGAAATATCAATACAAGTCTGAAATATATAAGTACATAACATATCTAAAGCATGGCAACAACATGAATTATAGAACAAACAAGACAGGTAAACATTGAATAATAATGAGTTAATGACCACAAAAAAAAGAAATAATCGGCTGATGCAGAGCATTCTATTTTATCCCTTCTAGTATATTACCAAGTAATGCATTGTAGTTGATCCCCTTCTCATTCTTGGAAAAAATGGAATAGCTACATACCAATTACACACCAATTCAACTTAACTTTCTTAACAAACCTTGATGGTAGCTCAAAGTTAAGAAAAACAGGACCAATTCAATATCATTTGTAACTTTGCACTTTGCAGTCTTTAGAATCCCTGGTTATTACTATTCAGACCTGCATAATTTTTTCTGCACTTGTTGGTTTGGCTCAGATTTGTTTTAACAGATTATAGTGTTGTGATCCATCATTATGCAACACAAGAACAAAACACATATGAAATTCAGAAAAGAAAGCAATACTTGTTCCACCATTCCAACATATCTAATTATAGCTAACAGCTCATTTGATACATGCAAGTTGGCTGAGAAACAAGTGCTCTTCGAGTGATGCAGTGCACTTCAGAGTGTGATTCCAACAAATCTAATTATAGCAAACAGATTATTTGATACATGCAAGTTGGCTGAGAAGCTATCTTTGCGAACAGTCAGTTCGCATGTGCAAGGAAATAGCTAACAAAAAAGCTAATCACTCAGTTCGAACAGTTTTACCAACTTGTGAAAAAAATCAATTGCTCCCTTCTGTCCTTCCACTAATACATAGCACGTTAAACAGAAAAGGAGCAAAAAGCAGCTCTGTGCCATAGAAACGTTCATTGAAATAAGTCTATACATGCAAAATCTTTATCGGATACTAGCAAAAAATAAAAATCGTATGCTAGCATAGTTTCGGTTGTAATGCCAGTGGACATGATTAAACAAAAAGCTAAGCCACCAACCCTAAGGTAATCATGACCTGGAGGCCAATAACTCTAAATTGCTAACAACAATACCTGCATGGGCTAGAAACACATGGAGCCTGTAATAATTCCATATAGCATAGTTCCACAACTAAATCCAACTACACGACAATGCGAAGCAATCATCAAACCCGCTGATGATTCAGGCTCATACGGATCACTGCTTCAAATTGATCCAATTCAACACAGTAACCTAGCTCCATATCAAACGAAACACGTCAACAGCAATCGACTAGATGCAGACAGCAATTGAGAAACGGTCCTAATGTGGCTGGTTCGATCGAGCAGGGTTCGACCGCAAAATCCAAGCACGCAGAGACGTGGCAATCACCCGACCAAGCACCACCCCCAACCCAATCAATTTCGGCGCGGCGGGAACCCTAGGTCCCCCGATAGCGCGTCAACACAAGCAACGGACCGAGAGAGAGACTACAGCGCGATCGAGCAGCGGCAGCCGCGGCGGCAGTAGAAGCGAGCGCGCGATCCGGGGACGGGGGGCTCACCTGGTTGAGGCTGGCCTCGGCGGCCTTGCGCTCCTCGGGGGCGTGACTGAGCGCCGCACGCAGCACCACAGCCAGGCTGGGCAGATCCATCGCGGCGGCTGAGGCGGCTTCGAGCACCGACGGCGACGGCAGCGGCGGCGCGTGGGGCACCAGGGCCGGGGCGTGGCCGGAACCCCTGAGCTAGGGCTCTGAGCAGTCCGCTGCCGCCGCGACGGAGTGGGGAGTTGTGGGAGTCGGGAGTCCTCGGCTCCTTCCCCCCTGTGGCCTCGCGGAGACTTCGGGAAGAGAGAAGCGTGCGCACCGTGCCGTGTGCGCGTGCGCGAGGCAGGGAAAGGAGCCGGGGTATCTAGTGGGGGGCTGGTATTTAACGCTAGGGTTTGGTCAGGGGGTTTTGCTCGGCCGAGCCCGACCGGCGCAGGGGCAGGCCGCGACCGCGCCCACGCCCATTTCTGGATCCCCCGACGGCTCTCCGCTGAGGCCTCGTTTGGATTGCGTCGAGATGGATCGAGACTCACATGGATAGGGGCCACAGGGCAGGAGTTTGAACTAAAATTGGACCATATGGATGAACCGAGAGATTTTAGCCCATCCAAACAAGGTCTGAGAGTTCTCCCATTTCCTAGCCTTGTCTCCTATTTTCCCATTTATCCTAAACTGAGTTCCCGTTTTTGCCCTCGTCCTTCTCCCCGTTTTGACTGGATTGGACCAGATAAGCCAGACCAAAACAGATTGAAGTCTCGCTTCTGATTCTTGAACGAAACCGAACCCAAGCTCAAGAAGATAGGTGCCCCAGCGGCGGTGAGCTCCCTCGACGGTCCATCTCGACGACGACGACGCACCCGACTGCACCCCCATGGCCCATCCAAATCTCCCCCAGCCCGGCCTGGTGGGGGCCATTCCCTCACATGGCTGAAAATTGTAGCTTACGTGGTGCATTTTTTCCCTTTATCTCTGCCATCTTCTGAATTGTCGCTTATGTGGTGCATCACTTGTGCTGAAAAAATCGACAAGATCGATGCTGCGAAGATGCTGCCAGGTAGATGCATCCTAAACACATAATATATTTCCTGAATTTTTAGCCTTATTCCCACCACAATTTTACCATTTTCCGCAAAAATTGTTACTGTTTTATTTTTATATTGCAAGAAATAGTATTTGTTGAGCATATCAGGTAGAAATCCCGTGATTTAATTCTTCCAGCGCATAGAAGATATGGTTTAGAGTAATTTCCATATTAGGAACGTCGAGGGATTTAACTGACCATACTCACTTCCAGGGACACTGCATTCGCCAAATTAGATCTACTCTTCATAAAGAGTGAAGCGTTATTCCTTTGGCATGGATGTGTTATTGAGAGTTCTTACAAAGTTATCACATCCAAAGAATAGTAGATTAGATTAGGAGAGTTGAGAGATTGCTCTTCACCATTTTCTTGATCTAAACTACATTATAGTACTTGTAATCCTTCATCTATTATTAACTGAAGAATCGTTTGCCACACAACATCTATTGGTAATTGAAGAGAGAACTATCTTTTATTTATTTCTATGATGGCCATCCTTTATTTCAATCATCTACCTATGTGTGAGTAGTTCACGTAAGTGGAGATGTAGGGCATAGGTAGTAGCAGTAGTAGAGATGCAACCATATTTTAATTATAGCATTGATTATATTTGTTGTGCTTACGCATGTTATCTAATTTAAGGCGCAAGGTAAAACGAGCATAGAACAATAGTTCCGATCTACAGGATAATCACTAATTGCAGCAACAAGTCGGCGGCCCATAGGGTGAAAAACACAGGTATGAAAGAGGAGTTGTTGTAAACCAAGGAGCATGAGTTATCACCAAACCCAATGTGTCAATCTGATTTTCATAAACCTTAATACTAAAATGGTGTTGGCACAGTCAGGGTGGGAGGTAAAAGGTAGAGTCCAAAATCCCACAAGTAGACGAACGACAGCATAAGGGTAACTCGCCTACAAAACTATGAAAAGGAAAGCGATTCTACTAACCTATAAATATAAGTTGCTATCTACCAATCTACCATAAACCAAAATCTCTTATACCTAGTCCTTAAAAATTAGTGAGTCCTTCATTTACTTTCAATTATTTTAGTCATCTATTTTATACTTGTAGGTACGATTATCCTTTACTTTATTACATGCAATTATTACTAGTGACAGGTTTAATTGCACAAAAAGAGAAATTATTTTTCCTTTCCTCCTTTTGGGTTTGATAGACACTTGCAATACTCCGATGGAAAGTGCTACGTTGATCCTGTGCACTTGCAGGTCACCAAGCATTTCCGGGTGCCATTGCCGGGGAGCGTAGCGCTGAGCTAGCATTTCTTTTTTGAAGTTACTTTTTATTTTTAAGAAATTAATTTTCTGTATTTATGTATCTTTTTTTTATCAAAATAGTTGTTTATGCTTCGTTTGGGGAGACCATATTAATTTGACTATCCACCTCTGGAACCAACTGCAACTTTGTCATCTAACTCACCGGAATTCTCTGAATTATTTTCAAAGATGACTTGAAGAGCTTCAACTTCTAGAAGGGAGCCTAGACTTAATTAATTTGTTATTCTGTCTCCCGAAAGTATAAGGTCTCCAATAGCATGTCCTGAAATCACAAGTAATAGCTATGAGATTAATCGTAAATTTAATATGAAAGTTAAAGAACTTGGATACGAAGGAGAAGATTATGAGAATCTATATTTGTATCTTAATGCTTTGGATGAATTATGCAATTCAAATAAATTTAAGGACATACCACCCGATGGAATGATAATGTAATTATTCCTTACTCTTTGAAAGGTAAAGGTAAATTTTTGTTAAATTCTTTACCTAATAGTAGTATTAAAGTTGGACGGAACGTGCTCATGCCTTTGTTGCTAAATATTACCGCCGTCTAAGACCATGAAAAATAGTAGTATTTGTTTTGTCGACTTTCAATTATAAATCCAAACTTACATGGTTGGGCTCCAGTGAGCCGTGGTGGTGGAGACGTTGGTATCCGCTAAGGAGATTGGTGGGTGTTGACGCCCGCGGTTGAGGAGCATGAGGAGGAAGCCACTGGATGTTGTTGGTGGCAAAGATGGAGGACGACAATCATGGCGCATGGCTGAAGATTTTTTTAAATAATTAATTTTTAATTCTGAATTATAGCATCATACTTTTTTTTGCAGTTTTAACCCTATGTCGCTCTATAGTTGGACAACTTGGGCTAGTCGCCCAACCGTTGTGCGACTAGACCATGTCGTCCAACTGTTAGATGACAAGACTCCTAGTCGCCCAACGATTGGGCGATTTGGTCCCTAGTCGCCCAACGGTTAGGTGACTAGGGGTATATCCCCTCGCCACGCATGGCCGCCCGAGCGCATTGGTCATTTCGCTTCGCCCACCGAGAGAAAAGAGAAAGGGAGAAAAGAAAAGGAGGAGTGAAGGAGAGGAGAAAAGAAAAGGAGGATACGAGAGGAGAGGGAGAGGAGGGAGGAAAGGAGAAGGAAAGGAGGAAAAAAGAGAAGAAGATGAGAGGAGGGAAGAGAGGAGAAGAGGAGAAGAGGGATGCTGGAAAACGATCACTTCGACTTTGGTTACGATTACTCAATGTTGGCTACGACCACTCAGTGGTGTTGTCTACGTTCACTCTAAGTTTCGATCACTTTAAGAGATGAGTGTTCCGACCACACCTTCCTGACGTGCTCATAACCTTGTTACGACCACTCCTTCTGAGTGCTTTGCACGTACTCGTAACCAAGTTTCAACGGATTACGAGTACTTGAGACTTAGACTGCAAACACCTGCGCCTTCGACCACGACCACTCCACTACTTCTTCGAGTACTCCAATTATTCGTAATCTTCCGAATCTCTTGGTACTTGTTATCTCCAAGCAGATTGCACTCGATACTCGTAAACTCCAAGAACGATCGGTCTGCACTCGAACGCTTCAACTTCTTCGATGTGGTACTTGTAAGTCATGAGTGCTACAGTACTCGTAACCTTCGAGTACGCCGAACACTCCATACCCCGATCACTCATATTTCCAAGGCGCAGCTCCTCGACTCCTCACACAGCTCCTCTGCTCCTCGAATATGCACTAGATAAAACACGCGAACACAGATTGCTTTTCCTGGGAGCAAAGCACTCCTCTTTTCTCTTTATTTCTCTCCCTCTCAGCTTCCGATCACAACCGATCACCCCCGATCACAACCGATCGCTTCTCCCTCGCTTGTCACTCATTACACGACTGGGATGCGCCTTACAAAGGCTAGTTACAAGACTCATAACAGGACTCAGCAACCCGACTCGGTTTCTACTACAGACTCGTACACTAAACAAACTCATATACGGACTTGTATGCATATACTCCAAACTCTATGTATCCTACCCAAACTCAATATTTCCTACCAAAATAAGATTAATTCCAACAAGGGAGGGGAAGAGAGAGAGAGAGTGAGAGGAGAGGGAGGGTAAGAGAGGAGGAGGGATCTACGCATCAACGACAGTGAGTTTTCTATATTTTTTTGTATATTTATTTTTCAAACATGGTAGGATAGCAACTGAAATAATTAAATTTGTAGTTTAGAAAGTAACGCCAATTCAGTTGTTAATAATTGTATTGTCGTTTAGATCACTTTGTTATACATTTGAAGGCTCAGTTAATTTTGTTAGTCACTTATAAATTGTAGAAACCCCTAATAAGTTTTCTTAATATTTAGAATAAATAATAGCCATCGAAAGATTTAAAACTATTCGTGATGATTAGAATAGCATGCACCGATTTAAAATAGTACGTGACGATTTAAGATTACGCGAAGCAATTAAAATTATACGTGATGATTTAAATAGCATTTGAGTTGTAAAAATCTACAAATGATGAAAATAAAATTCAGACATCCCATAGGGACGCCTTAGTATAGTTAATTTAATTATTATTTAAGATTTAATTTCTATTATATATGTAAGTAAATCGTTACACGTGTACTAATTACGGAAAAAGAATAGGTACAAAGAGTGAAGAATTTAGTCCAGTGGCCCTGAGACCTAAAATTATTTAGATAGGTAGATAAATGTGTATGCACCAATGAGAAATTAGATCAGCATAATAGCATACATGAAATTGGCTAGGAATGATTTGAAGAATTCCCCGAGCTACATTATTAATAATTAAACTGGTAATTGTGTTATAATTGCTAACTTCAAATTGATTTGCAGATATGACTCACGACCTTAGTGGCTCGGACTGGCCTTTCGGCCTATTGGACCCGCACATCGACGCGCAGCACCGCACAAGCCATCATGTCCTACATCCTGAGGACGGGGACGAGGAGACCCAGTTAGGGGTGGTCCGTACGCGGACACCCCGATGGGCTTAGAGACTAGACCCATGCTGGAGAGACAGGTTTGTGTACAAAGTATGACACGTCTTTTTACGACATTTACGCTATGTACTTACTTCTTCATGCTTTGTAGGATGAGCGATGCTGGCCTTCTACCTCACGCACGGATGGTACAGATCACCGACAAGGACGGTGCTCCAGTCGAGAAGACCAGGGAGGTCTAGGCTGGCCTGGAGCAGTGACGATGGTTCCCGTTTGACTGGTCGTTGCTGACAGCTCTCTAAACCGGTGGCGGCCTGAGACGCACACCTTCCACCTCCTATCTGGAGAGATGGCTCCCACTCTGTAGGACGTCACGATGCTTCTCGACCTGCCTATCGTGGGAGAGGTTGTCTTCCCAGTGGATGCATCTGCCAACTGGCGAGACGACCTACTGGGCAGGTTTCATAGGGTTCTTCTGGCCGAGGCTGCGACAGCGTACTACGTCTTCACAGTGCGACAAAAGCATGGCCCCCCATGCGGTGACTTTCATAGTTTTGAGTATGTATGCTATCTATTTTTGCTATTTGGCGATGCACTATCTTTGACATATGGCGGGCTTACTATTTTTTTCATTTTGCACAGGTCGAGCGGATGGACCCGGAAGCTAACGAGTACTAGGTGTCACGGCACCTCGAGGCGTACTTATTGTAGCTATTTGACTGGGTACTATTTACTAGCAGCTATGTGACTCCATCGATGCCCGCCTCGTGCAGTATGCGAGAGCCATCGCCGACGAGGACAAGGTGTACCATAGATGGGGATCAACTGTACTTGCCATGACGTACCGCATCATGTGCGACGCTTGCTGCAGGACAAGGACAACCCCTGTCCTCATAGGCTGCCTCCTTCTACTGCAGCTGTGGTTGTTTGAGCGCTTCCCCTCGAACTACCGATGTCGCCGACAATGGTTCGCATCTGCATTTAACAGCACACCACAGGCGCCATGGACCAGCCTACCATAGGGGTCCCTTTGGTGCCATAAATGGTACATACTCTCCTGAATCTTTACTATACTTGTATTACGGGTCATCCTTTATAACAAATGTTCAAGCTCGCAGGCATAGTTTGCACACCTGCAGGTCACTCGTGTGTAAGACAACTTCGTCGAGCACCTCAACCGCCTTAACGCGGCGACGTGCAGTGGGAGCCCTACTCTAGTCAGGAGATGGCATACTGCACCCCCGCCAAGCTCTCATCACTGTGCTTGCGCGACCAGGCGTACTGGCTCACGCAGAGGAAGCTCATCTTTGGCGTGTTCGTCGAGGACTATGTGGTGCACAGGGTGATGCACCAGTTTGGCCTTCGCTAGTTTGTTCCTATCCCCGTCGGGCGTTGGGTGCCTGCCTTGGTCCACATGTGAGTTACACATAACACATGTTCATATATTTTTTTTCTTAGTTCTGTTACAATGCATTCTGATTGTAGTTGCACATTTCGCAAGCATAATAGGAGGGGTGGTAGCAGGATGAGCTAGGCTGCGAAGATGGCGTAGTGGGTGACGGAGTGGGCAGAGGCACTCCAGGACTAGGAGAGCATCGCGTATGACCCCAATATGTACGACGAGTACCTACACTGGTCCGCTTCGTAGACACGCACTAAGCTGGTGCACGTCGTTGACCCCTCGCTCATGTACCAGCACCGATCGACGCGTACCCCATGCACTTATCGTGGAACTTCGCGCTCACGGTACATACTCTCGTGTTTGAAAGTTTCAGGGTATGATTACCATAATTACTATTTTGATGCTTTTATGTCCTTCTTGTAGACAGACATCACCGTCGAGATTGTGGGAGACACCGGGTCGATCGTGGACAGGGTCGCCCACAGTTTGGAGGTCACACACGACGACCTGCTGTACCTTGTCCATTGGGTCTACGAGAGGGCGAGGCGTGCCCTCGCCCTCTCGTCATGCAGGATGCTCTCGGAGGTGGCCATGTTGACGCGCACACTAAGGCTGCCACATCCTGCAGCTCAGAGAGGAGGCTCCAGAGGGCCACGTGATTACCCCACGGTACCGCCACCGAAGCCGTCGAGCTAGGCCGAAGTGTCAGCATGGGCACATACTTACACACCGGCGCCGTCGTCGTCCCTGGACCCCTACCTATGATCGACAGGGCAACACACGTTGTTTGGCCAGGGCCGGTCCGGCGGGTACGATAGTTGGCTGCATGCCATGACCTACATGGAAGGTACGTTTCGTCTCTTAAGGTTTTTTCATGTCAATATATTATATAAATAAACAATACCTATCCTATAGGTACGACGCATCGGGCAGGAGTTCGACTATCCCCCACGAGGATCTCCTAGTGGACGTGAGTGACTTCCTCGCGGACTACCAGGTGGAGGTCCTTCCCGGGTCGCAGCTCAGCAGTGCGCCAGTTCCCATACAACCACAGGTGCAGTCTCCCCCAAGGTGTTGGGAGCACATGTCAACAGGGCTCCTGACTGTTTCACATTGTCGGGGCGCCGACACCCCGCGCTGAGGAAGGCCAAGCAGGGTTGTACGAGCGAGCACCGACTGGGGGTGGGATGTGGCGATGACGGAGGAAGTGCTACGGGTGGTATACCTAGTGGCGAGTAGTGGGTTTTCCTCTTGCTTTGTGTATTTTTTCGTTGTGTATGTATTTCGCTTTGTCTTTGTCTGTGCACGAATTCTCTATTGCACCACAATATCACTTACCTTTCTACTTACTAATCGTTGTTAACTCAATCGTTCTCACAAAATTCTTCAGAAAATTTATCGCACTACAACAACATACGACAATCACAAAATGTTATTGCTAGTCTAACAGATTTCGTACCATTCATAATCTACGAAAATCACAAACGGATCAGCCGACATTGTCTGCCCTTTAATTTCAAAAAAACAAATAACTTATAAATAAGATTTGCTAAATGTATTACCTATAACAATTTTTATTTATCCCATAATTATTTCTATCGGATTAATAAAATAATTATAATATTTTTTTAAAATCACCCGACCGTTGGGTGACACGTGGCCAAGTCATCCAACCGTTGGACGACTAGGGATCTTGTCGCCTAACCGTTGGGCGACTAGTCTAAGTCGTCAAACCGTGGAGCGACATATGGTCAAAACTATAAAAAAATGGGTATAATACTGTAGTTCGAAATTAAAATTTGATTATTTTTTTAAAAAAATCCATGGCCGAACCGGAGTATTTTTGCCCCGGGGAATTTGGACGGGTCGACAAAGGGAACAGGGAAGAAATGTAGCACACGCCCGTTCGCTGGCAAATGTCGTAGGGTCAAAGCGAAGCACGTGCTCAACCTTGATATTGTAAACCAGCTCGAAGGAAGAAAAAAGATATTGTAAACGCAAAGGTCGCCGGCAAATTTAGTGATATTATTGTAAACCAGCTCAACAGACTTGGCCCAACCAAACAATGGGTATAATCACTTAGTCCAGCCCAACCACCCTAAAGAGAAGGCTCTGGCCTTAGTCAAGAGACCCAATAGAACCCGGCTGCATTTTCTCAAAATCAAATCCATCAAAATAAGTTGCAGGAAAAGAAGGCTCGATCCATCTCATTTGCCTAGAAGAAAATGCCGTTCCATATCTTCCACTCGAGGAGAACGAAGACAGATTGTCTTTGAAATTTTCGTCCAGCAAATCACGAGCTTTCATATCTACTAGGCCGTTACAATAATATCAAATTTAGTGATATTATTGTAAACCAGCTCAACAGGCTTGGCCCAACCAAACAATGGGTCAAGGGCTGTTTTTTTTCTCCGAAGCTAGTGACTTTTAGTTTTGCTATAGTACCTAACTTTCAAACGGAATATTTTTTTAAGACGAGGTCTACAAGTTAAACGATCTACACGTTAAAAGCCTAACATCTGTACCAACCAAAATCGCAAATGAGTATCTGTCTCTCCATAATTTATATCGTAAATAGCCAAAATTCAAAAATTTCAGCCAAAAGCCATAACCCACAGTCGTTGCCAAACAAGCCCATAATCACTTAGTGCTAGGCTTACTAGGTTCAGAAAATGTGCCCCGGTTGCAGTTCAGGCCGATATCTAAATCGTGCTGGCACCATTTCTCGGCCTACACCCAACGGTATGGCCCAACCACCCTAAGGAGCAGGCTCCGGCCTTAGTCCAGCGACCCAATAGAACCCGGCTGCATTTTCTCAAAATCAAATCCATCAAATAAGTTGCAGGAAAAGAAGGCTCCATCCATCTCATTTGCCACTAGAAGAAAATGTCGTTCCATATCTTCCACTCGAGGAGAACGAAGCCAGATCGTCTTTGAAATTTTCGTCCAGAAAACCACGAGCTTTCATATCTACTAGGCCGTTGAACACCAAGGGAAGGGAGAGGAGAGGGAGGCATGGGGAGAAGGGGAATGGAAGATCAACGGCGGAGTGACGGCAGCGACACCTTGAGCAAGGGCGGCGGCGTCTAGCTCACAAAGGGAGATGTGAAGCGCTCTGGTTGTGCAGATTCCTTCCTGTATAGGAGGATTTATAATATTCGGCACCGGTGGTTCCTTTGCATATTTGTTTTACAGTCGTACAAAGTAGTAACAGTTACAATAGCAGTTTCAGCAAGGTTTTGTGAAATCAAACACAGTTCTTTTCATTACATGGAAGACGTACACGTGCACGCATACACATCATCAAGCATGCACACCACACATACACACACGAGTACGCCCCCTTAGCATACGCCTAGAAATACAAAGGCTATGTATAAATCTACGATTTCACAAAGTTCTTCCTGAGGATCACTCATTTGTACCTAAAGGTGTTCACCAGGATTTCAACTCTGATAGGTAGAGTCGTACACAAATAACTCTATCACCCCACTAAAAGGTGATGTACATGTCAAACACTATGTTGGCAGGGTATCTCGCACTAGGACTTGTGAAAAGAGAAAACTGCTCTCATAGCACTCCCTTTGAACCGGTTTGCAAACATACCACTTAATTTCTTTGCCTTGCTCAAATGGCAATCGGTACTTACCCACACATGCTCTGTCTAGCACTTCGTTAGTTTTGCCCTTCTTCTCCAAAACCGATGAGCGTCTTCTCCAAAACCAGCGAGGTGCAACAGGGGATGCAATGTTTTTGTCAGTATCCATACTAGAAGTGAAACCTTCATCTCTATACCTCTTAAAATATGATATGACACCTTCAATGTGTTTGAGAGTAGCATCTATACTCACAATTTTAGATTGCAACTTCTTGCTCACCTTATTTATAGAGAATAAAATGTCGTGCAAATAACCAAACCAACTAAAATTCAAAATTCTCAAGTGCACTCACCAAAGATTGACATTCACTAACCGCCATTGGGTCATCATTGAAGCCTTCTCTAGCGCTATTAAAGTGATCTTATTTGAGGAGTTTGGAATCGATAGCTTGAACACTTTTTATTCGGCTTTCCAGTGTATTAGACAATGACTTAACTGTCAATCCTGGGACATTGTCAACAAAAATCTTCCACCTTTTGGTAGATTTTGCAAACAGTGTGTATATACGTTGGATAATACCAAAAAAAGAAATAGCTTGCCTGCAAGATTTCAAATATCACAAATAGTAAGATTCAAACTTTTCCCAAATCAAAACAATGTATAACATAATAAAAGAAATAATAGTTTACCTGCAAGATTTTCCCATATCACAAAGAGTAAGATTCAGACTATGACATGCACACGGCATATATAGTGCTCTTGGATTAATTTCAAGCAAGCGTCTCAACACCTTGGTGTTTCCTTCATATTTGAACCATTATCATAGCCTTGTCCCTCACATCATCAATATTCAAATCAAGAGAGGCCAATGTACTCTTTAATTCGTTAAAAGACCCAACTCGATGTGTCATCTACCTTCAAGAACTCCAGGAAGAACTCCTCTACCCTTGGAACATTCCCCGGTATATTCATACAACGAATAATTAGAGTCAATTGTTCTTCATGGCTCACATCTGGCGTACAATCTAAAATCACAGAAAAATACTTGGCATCCTTAATGATCTTTAATATAGTTTGTTTCACACAATCTGCAAGAAGGGAAATCATCTCATTCTGAATTTTATGCCCAAGATAATGATGATGAATCTCACTATTTTGAATCCGCCTAATATGGTCTTGCATCACAGGATCAAATTCACCCATCATTTCAACTGTGCCCAGAAAGTTACCATTGTTAGCTTGATATAGTTTCTCATTTTGCCCTCGGAAAGCCAAATTATGTTTAGCAAGAAACTTGACAGCAGAAACGATTCTTACTAAAACTTGTCTCCAACACTCTCTCTCCTTTGCAATTTCCCGTTGCCAATCATCATCAATTGTTTTATTTTTGCTCAACCTCATCCTAAGTTCATTCCAAGTATTCATATTTGTTATATGCTCAACACTATTCTCATGTTGCTTGAGTCTAAAACTAAGATGTTTCCAATCCATCAATCCATCATGTGCTAGCAAACTTTTGTTCTGATTTGATTTGAACAATTTGCAGCAAAAACAAAAAACTTTGTCCACATGTTTAGAGTAAACCAACCATTTTCTATCAACCACCTCACCATTGCTTAACTTTCTGGAGTAGTAAGCATATGAAAAACGTCTATTGTGAGCATCTACAGGGAACTCAAGATTCAATTCTCTCACCGGCCCTTTCTCAATCAAAATATCTCTACCCTTATTATCAAGATTCTCCCAAGTTCTAGGATCAAAGACATCATGAATAGAAGCTTGTTGCACATCATCAATTGAATTTTCGTGTTGAGAGGAAGGTCAGAATTTTCATTCTCAGTAGCATCAACTTGTTCACTTAAATTATCATTAACTTGTTGTTGCTCTTCTTCTTGAATATCGTGCATCTGGGTGGTTGTCATCAGCACAAAGACTACTTGAAGTGAAAAAACTTATGTATAGCACCTTGTTGTGATTGAATAAACCGATCTTCTTGTCTTTTCGTTTTCTTTTCAAAGCCACGACAAATGTTTCTTAGGTAATATTCTAAAATTTTAACACCTAAATTAGAAGAAAAACATGACTATATGAGTACAAAGTACTAGAAGTCTAGAATACTATACAAATAATTAATTTGGATTAAAAATGAACAAGTAATCAGAACTACAAGACACCAAATGTGATAAAAATCTCACCTTGGGAGGCAAAGCAGGACTCAATGTTTCACCTTGGTGTGAGCTGTGAAGGTACATGCCAAAAACAAGAACCAAAACATGATATTAGTCTGTTTTCCCTTCAAGAAAATATTATGGCCCCCATTGTCCATTTCAGTCCCTGGACAGAGAGGAGTGATCATAACAAAAAGCGATGCAAAGTGAAATTGGATTCGGAAAAGAAGATCAAAACTCGCAGCAGAGAGTTTTGTTAATTTCTCTTCTTTCTTTTGTCTAACGCAAAGACCGAAAATAAAATGAAAAAAAATACTAACAACGAGTTTAGGATTGGATGGGAGGATTCTCCTACCGTCCGGCAGCCCAGCGTCGCGATGTGCCGTGTGCGGGCGTGGGGCGTGCGGCAACATGGCGCGCCTCCTCGCCTCCCGAGAATTTGTATATCCGGGCTTGGGCCCCTACCCGCTGGGCCCTCGTGCCGCACCCCATGCCCCCTAGGGCGGCGGCCGCCAGGCAAGGCAATAGGCGGCGAGTCCACCTCCCTCCTCCGATGACATGGGCACCTTCACCACCGCTGGTAACCCCAACTCCCCTAATCCTCTGCCGTCTTGTCTCCGTCAACATCACCAATGTCATCGTTCGAGCTGGACCTCACATGCCAGTCCAATGCCAAGGCCTTTTTCATCACTAAGCTCCCCTGCTGTGGCATCCTCGCAGCCGGCAAGACGGTGACATACACGCCAACTCCACCTTCATACTCTTTTTGTGTGATTACGAGGAAGACGCACACACCATGCACAATGAACACCACGTGTACACACACGTAAGTATGTGTCGGACCCGGATTTTTCAATCCGAAATCCTCTGTGATTTAGTGCACTAATCCCTGGATCAGTAGTTAGTGCTCACAGTTACAGAAAATGGATATCAAATACATACCATGCGGAAGCATAAATAAAATAGTAAACTTACTCATGGGCCGATTAGGCCGAAATCGACAAATTGCGGAATGAAAACGGCACACTGGGTGAACCTCGGGACTTGCCCACAGTGCCCAACCGGAGGTTCATGACCCAGCCCTTGACGCCTTCACCTTCTTTGCCTTCAAGACCCAAGTATTGCTGATGTGTAGTGATCTGATTCCTGATTCTGGATTTTGTTATGAGAGCGAGTGTGAGCACACTAACCACCGTGCTCCGCAAGCCAATACACAGAATGCAAATATATAGCATGCATGGCTTATCAAAGGAAAGGCTCGGGTTGTTTTATTTGCCAGAAAACGCTTTTGGTAGCGTTGTTATTATTAAACCATAGTGTTATTACTGCTACCTAAAACTTCCCACGGCGATTGCCAAATTGACTCACTTCCCCAAATGCCATAATTGACCTAATTCCCCAAAGACACAATTTTCTTACTAAATGTCGTCTAAGACTCCAAACAATGAGTGACATCATTTAGCTAATCCACCGATCAAACTCTTTATATATATACATCCATTTTGAATCCACCAACGTCCTCACGTATTCCGAATTCATACTAGTCCAATCTTGTAATCAATATTCACCAACTCACTGCTTCTGAATTCCAATGATTCCCTAATAGGATTACTTTTTAATCCACCGACACCATTCATATCAGAACTTTCTAACAAATCAATCCTTTCTGCTATTGATCCAAAACCATAAATTGCTCTTTCCATAATCACCCTTATTTTCATTATTTATCTCTAACTAATTCATCAATACCTCGCACCAAGAATATCATTAATCTAGTTAATGCTTCAATTATCACATCTCCAAATTTCCTCAAATTCAAATCACCTATCTAGATCAATTCCTGTTAATCCCATTAAATCCAATAATTGCCTTTACACTCTTCTAATTCTCCAAAATCATTGATCCAGATTATGCTCCAAAAATTACTATTATTATTCCTCCGATATACCCAAAAATTCAATTCATCCTTCCAGTATTTTAATCAAATCCTATCAATCACATTATTACTAACATCTCTCAAGAATTTATATTAGTGTCGTAATCCAACAATTTCTTTTGCACACTCTAATCTTCCAAAGATCATTTAAATCATCTTTCTAACCCATCCGTTCATATAGACTCCACCGATTTATTTCTCCTAAACCCTTTCTAATATTCTCTTTTATAATCGGCATGAATCCACCAATCATCGCTATGTATTTACCACAATAATCATCCTCTTATCCTACGACTCTATTTATCTTCCTATCACTTTACTTTGTAAAAGCAGAAGCTTTATCATCGTTTAGCTTTTGAAATATAATACATAGAAAACCTCCTGAGACTTAGCAGTTTGAACAAAACGTAATATATATGAGAATGCAATAACGATGCGATTGATTCCATCCATCGTTACATGGCATCTGCACCATATGCTTAATCCTTCACGTTATAGCCGCTTAACTTACCATCGGACGACACCCAGACAACACAAACCAGGCCTTGCATCGCCCTTCACTTTTCCATTCCCACCCACAAATCATTTTGAAACAGTAACTATATCCTAAGTTAAGTTTCCCATGTCCGCCCTTGACCGTGGGCACGGCTATTCAATAGTTTTGACTCGCAGAGTTTGTACACTTTCACCACAAGCGATAATCCACCTGTTGCCCCACCTGATTCCATGGTCAGGTGGTCAAATAGATTATCACATGACTGTTCAGGATATCTAGTTCCACTAGTCATCTCACCCTATGGGAAACTGCCCACTTGCGGTGGGTCCCATACGTTGCACGGATGTTCACCACGGCTACCGGCATTATTCTGCTCCTCTCCCTCAATGCTAGTACGACCGGTGAACGCCACCTCCACTCGGTGTCCCTTTAGGCCTTCTTGCCCTTGCATAACCACGCCTATCCACTACCGGTGAGATGAGTCGGGGAGTGTCGATACCGCTACTTAGCCAAGTTGTAATTTACAGACATGTGGTTGCACTGTTTTACGTGGGAGATCATGACAAGATTCAGTC
This sequence comes from Bonia amplexicaulis, assembly GCA_036346245.1. NCBI lineage: Eukaryota > Viridiplantae > Streptophyta > Magnoliopsida > Poales > Poaceae > Bonia > Bonia amplexicaulis. Next base: position 10,693,410 of record CM070744.1, on the reverse strand, counting down.
CTTAGTATTACCTGGGCGGTTCTACCACACTCCATATTTGTGCTCCCACCGCACCACATACCAGCCCCCAAATCATCCGCCCAGATATTCAAGCAAGTTGAGGTTTTTGGGAGCATAAAATAATCATATCCAACACAAATACCAGTCATTATCACCATGACCGCCAAACCGCTTCTCATGATTGAAAATGTTGATGAGGCTTGGGGCATTTCAGTACCAGAGTGTCTATGCAAGACTAAGCTTGGCATATAATTACGGACTTATTTTCTAAAGGATACTATTATAATTTTTGCTAGGGCGACAAGGTTCGCATAATCAATATTCAAAAGGGGGTATAATATTAATCAAGGCAACAATAGGCATATACTAGAATCTTGAATTAAACATGTAGTTGCACATAAAATAATAGCATGCAATTTGATAATTTAAACAAAAGTAATTTGCATAAAATGTAGGTTCAACATGATCAAAGTATTGACTACGCTCGGCTGGGTTTCGCGATCTTGAGCTCACACAATGCCCCTTCTGGAACTTCTGGTCTTTACCCTCACTTCGATTTTGGCCTCGCTTGATCCACTGATTCTTCGGGACTTCGACTTCTAATTACGTGCTAAGGGACTGAACACGAATAAAAGCGAATAACTCAAAAGATCGAATAAATCCAAATAAACTCGATTTTATTCTTATTATGAGCTAATAGGTGTCTTGAGGCAAGGTCGGTAATAGAATACGACGACTCAGCCTTTTTATTAATAATCTCTTTTTATTATTTTACATTTATTTAGGAAGTTCCATGAGGTAGGTTAAACTTATGAGTTGATGTACTTTCCGAGCGCTAGCATTCGTATATATGATATATATATATATATATATATATATATATATATATATATATACATACATAAATAATGTTTGCAAATTTTAGCTACCGAGTTAATCTCATAGCTTATGTTTTAGCATTTTGTGGTATGATATTTTATGCACACTTAGTTATCACTAGACGTAATTTATTTTGGATTAGGATCCGCTTGTTCGAGTCCTAACTGGTTAAATACACTGGGGCTCGATGTTGCTATCTATTTAAACCTACATTAGGAATTAACTAATACCACTATTCTTATTTTGTCTATACTTTAGTTATTATTAGGCTTAGCTTTATTTTTAAATCTTAAATTTCTTTATTTGGGCCGAGCTTGTTATTCGGGTTCATATATTAATATAGTTACTTAATTAAATCTACCAAGGAGATTTGTTTAATGCTGATATGTTAATCGTTAGTGCATATATTATAATTAAGGGTAATCTTTTTGAGTACTTAACCAAAGTCATATTTAATTATTATTGCTTTGAATTAATAATTAGCTCTCTAATGGATTGTTCAAACCATATTAATCATGCATACATGAACTAGTCCAAATATTAGTGGCCTTATATCCAAATCATCTAATAGTCAAAAAGGGTTCTTCTAATTGCTCGGGGCATAGAGATGATGGTTATGTTTTAAACCATGACATGGTTAATTCTATGACACGGTTTAGGATTTATTTCTTTAGACCATCCTTATCTGTTAGGTTGTCATTTCATGTGAGCATAAATCTACACAATATTCTTAATCAATATCTCGCTATGCCCTAGATTAGCAATTAAGCTTTAAAATAAGGTTAAAAGCACATTAGTTACTAACACATAATAATTAATCCATGATTAGACATTTATCAAGCTCATTTATAATTTAATAATTTTGTATCATTTATGGATTACTCTTAGGTTTTTCCTTGATTTTTCCTTTACCGAATCTCTAGCAAAAAATAAAAAACTAATCTACTAAATATGCGTGATGGGGATCGAACCCGGCTCACACGCTACCGTCAGACCGCTAGCTGATGGATCGCTTGGCTCTCATCGATTTTATCAGCAGGAGCAATATAGAAGAGCACTCAAGGGAATAGGGGCCAAAAGGCATGCCGTGGCGCGCGGGTGGCGGCAACACGGCGGGAGCGGCCAGGAGGCATCGGCGACCAAGCAAACTGAGTCCCGGGAGGAGAGGAAGCCCTTGGGGTGGCGGCCGGCCAAGAGGCGCTATGGCTGGTCGGCGGTGAAGAGCGGACGGTGGGGAGACCATTAATGGCGGCGGCCGAGGGAGGAGGGGAGAAATAGAGGGCATGAGCAAAGGGGTTGGTAGGAGCTACCCATGGCAACGGCTTGGCCGGGAGGCACCGAGGTGAGCCGTGGCGGCACGGCGGCGGCATGGGAGGAGGTCACCGTGGCCGGCGCTACGGTGAAGGGAATAGCAAGGCGATGCTCGGGAAGATCTTGCATCGAGGATGCTCCCACCGCGAGAATCGGACCGGAGTCACCAGGAGGGTGCGGCGCCATCGGTGGCGGTTTTCGGCGGATGCGGGAAGAAGGTCAGGCGGCGAGCTCGGCGCATGACTTTCCAATTAGGCCAAGGGGAAGCGGAGGGGAGTGGGGCACGCTATGACGATTCAGTGTCGGTGGGAGTCGCCAAGACCTGAACGGTGTGAGGCGCTGAGGCGGCTGCGACGGTGGAAGAGGCAGAGAAACGGGGAAGAGGAGGGTCTGCGGGGGAGAATGGGGATGGTAGATGCCTCTTGAAGCTGCCGAGGCGGAAAGGCGCGGTGGCGTGGGGACCGGATGGAGGCGGCGACCACCGGCAAAGACCGATCACGGGCTCGACGCTGGAGGCGCGCCTTGCAGGGCTGCAAGGCGGCGGAGGCGCGGGCGACGCGACTTGGCGAGGAGACGGCAGCGCGATGATGATGGAGCGGTGGCTCACGGCGGGCGGTGCAGAGTCGACGGAGCGAACACCGAGAAGACAAACCGTAAAGAAGAAGGAAGGGGGCCATCGGCAGGGAAGAAAAGGAGAAAGAGAGGGAGAAAGGGAGTGGGGCTCAGCTCAGCAAAGGAAAACCTGGGAGGGAAGGAAAAGAAAAGGAGAGAGAGAAAAGATGTGGGGCCCACATGTCATAGAGAAGGAAGAGAAGAGAGGAAAAGATTTAAGCACAATTTTGGAAATCTAAATTTTTAATTTTAATTTCTATTTCATGTTTAATATTATTGACTTCAATTGTTGCATTTTAATTCAAATCTTGTTCGATTATCTTGATACAAAACATACCAGTCTTCTATTTCGATTTTATTTAACTGTATCTACAAATATTTGAATGTCCAAACTCTGGGTTTTTGTATGCTATTATTTTCATATTGAGATTTTATATTTTAACTTAGGTTTCTCCCTCCTCATGCTGGATCATCTTTTCAGATTCGCATTTAAAATTTTAGTTTTCCATTATTTGCATATTCTCTTTTATAGCATTACTAATGTTTGTTTTGTTTTTCATGAATTTCTTTAATTATCAGAATCTCAACCAAAGTTTTAAGAAACACTATAAAAATCCAAATTCAAATAGAATATACGACAAAAATAATTCAGAAGCTTCATATTTTCAAATTTAAATTTTTGGGGTGTTACAAACCTACCCCCCTTAAAATGAATCTCGACCCCGAGATTCCGGTAGATAGAAGGAAAGGAGGTGAGGTCATATTGGCTAGCAAAAGAGGTCTTCAGGTGTTGCTCGACGTATAATCCTTTAGCTTCATAGAGAGGTGTAAATCTGCACAATAGGAGTTAGCACTTGGAGAAGTAAAAAGGGAAGAGAGAAACCTTGTTTGCCTAGATAGGTCGTAAACTTCCGGATGCTTGCTTGTTGACTTCGGCTGCCTCTTTGCCTTCATAGAGTGGAGTGGTCGCATTGTCTTTTGGGCATATGATGGTCGTAGAACTCAGGCTGATGGGTGGGTAGTATTGGCTTATGCCCCAGGGAGGAGATGGCTTGAGAGATGTCGGTACGGGGTTGGATACCTTTATATGGTGGTCTTTTGTCCTTATCACTTTATACTTTGGTCCTGTAAATCTTCCCATACTAGCTTGATTAGCTCTGGGTCCAGGTCGTCGCAATTCCAAAACATACGTCACAGTAGCACTTTGACATTTCTGTCTTATAGTGCTACCCCCCTTAAAATAAATGTCCCTAGTCATTATTCTTCTCTTCTAGTTCCATGCATGATGGGTCGTGTGGCGATTTGAAGACTCTTCCGTTGTACTTTGGTTGCCCTGGTCCGCAACAGGTTAAGGGGGCAATCCTTGGGGCAGTAGTCTTGTCCTTCACGGAGAAACCATGTGGCCTTGCTTACATGATATTTACCAGGTTGATGGACATCTTCGCAATTAGGATAATTCACGGAGTATCTGTAGGCGCAATGTCTTCTTCCTTCACAACATCGACGTATCTCTTGTCATTGTGTTTAATTGGCAGCGATTAATCTATGGGTCCTCCGGGTAGACAAGGAGAGAAGGTTAACAGGATCCGGCCTCGGTCTTGGTCCTTGCGCTGCTTGAGGCTTTTAGCTGGAGAGTTGTGAAGGCTCCACTTGTCCTTAGTTGCCTTGGTTTTGGCTAGCTATCACCTTGCTTCGGTGGATCTGACTGGGTTTGCAGCAACAGGATGAGAGGGAATAGCATGAGGTACGAATAGATCCGTGAGGATAAGATAATGTAAACCCGTTCTAATTTCAAAAGAGCTTACCCCGGAAAGCTGGGGTGATACAAAATCACGCAATTTTAAAAAAAAAACAATCTTTTCCCATGACTGCAAAATAGGATGCCCGTGAGCAAGAAGGCAGTGCACAGGATCAAAGTGAAATCTTGCAACAATACAACGTCTATTCGGGAAGCACACAAAAGAAAGTACGTGGTTCATCTCAGATAGCCTATTTAAAATAGGACCACATTATCTTTGTGAACATTGTTAGCGTTCCTAACCTTAAATTTTTGCAGTAAGGGTAAGAGAAGAGGATCAACATTTTTCCGTTCAAAATCAATAGAAAGAAGAGGAAAAATATTTGAGGTGATTGGCCCGATATCATTTCTTATTCCAAGATTATCATTATTAATATTATTATTTTAATGAAACTTTGTGGCAAAAATAAAGATTTTTCTTTTAACTAGGGGTGATGAAACCAAACATGGAAAATAGGTTTTCCCAACATAGCTCTTTCAAATGTAACACCCCAAGGTTAACCCTTAGGATCTATTTTTGAAAAATAAGGTCCTTGTTGGGGGAAAGATTTCAAAAATAAATTTGTTATGAACTATTGTGAAACCAAGGTAAAGTTTTGAATAAGTTTTTGGTAAGTAGTTTAACTTATGAAAATTTCCTCGGAAGATCCAGTTTGTCAAAATGAGTTCGAAAAGGGTTTCAAAAGCTTTGATAATCATCCTCCAAGGATAAACAAATTTTTTTTTGAAATAAAGCTTCAAATTCAAGCATCATGACTATTGGCCCAAAATAGGTTTTCAAAGAGAATTTACACGAGGAGCACTGAGTTTTCATCCTTTTGAGTTCAGGGTAAGGGAGCACGAGAAGTAGAAATGGCTAAGGCAGCATATAGATGAGAGGAATCTTCTAAGAGAGATAAGAACGAGCGATAACTTGTATTTTCGGAGATAGTGTTTTAAAGAAATATGTCTAGTCATGGAACTAACGGCCAGTTAACTAGGTCACGACTGCAATCGATATGCTCGATACCATCCTCGCTTGGACCGGATTTTCAATCCGAAATCCTCTGTGATTTAGTGCACTAATCCGGATCAAGAGTTAGTGCTCACGCTACGTAAAATGGATATCAAATACATACCATGCGGAAGCATAAATAAAATAGTAAACTTACTCATGGGCCGATTAGGCCGAAATCAGCAAATTGCAAAGAGCGAAAACGAAGCACACTGGTGAACCTCAGACTTGCCCACAGTGCGACCAACCGGAGGTTCGCGACCCAGCCCTTGACGCCTTCACCTTCTTTGCCTTCAAGACCCAAGTATTGCTGATGTGTAGTGATCTGATTCCTGATTCTGGATTTTGTTATGAGAGCGAGTGTGAGCACACTAACCACCGTGTTCGCAAGCCAATACACGTAATGCAAATATATAGTATGCATGGCTTATCAAAGGAAAGGCTCGGGTTGTTTTATTTGCCGAAACGCTTTTGGTAGCGTTGTTATTATTAAACCATAGTGTTATTATCGCTACCTAAAACTTCCCACGCGATTGCCAAATTGACTCACTTCCCAAATGCCATAATTGACCTAATTCCCCAAAGACACAATTTTCTTACTAAATGTCGTCTAAGACTCCAAACAATGAGTGGCATCATTTAGCTAATCCACCGATCAAACTCTTTATATATATACATCCATTTTGAATCCACCAACGTCCTCACGTATTCCGAATTCATACTAGTCCAATCTTGTAATCAATATTCACCAACTCACCGCTCAATTCCAATGATTCCCTAATAGGATTACTTTTAATCCACCGACACCATTCATATCGTAACTTTCTAACAAATCAATCCTTTCGCTATTGATCCAAAACCATAAATTGCTCTTTCCATAATCACCCTTATTTTCATTATTTATCTCTAACTAATTCATCAATACCTCTGCACCAAGAATATCATTAATCTAGTTAATGCTTCAATTATCACATCTCCAAATTTCCTCAAATTCAAATCACCTATCTAGATCAATTCTCGTTAATCCCATTAAATCCAATAATTGCCTTTACACTCTTCTAATTCTCCAAAATCATTGATCCAGTTATGCTCCAAAAATTACTATTATTATTCCTCCGATATACCCAAAATTCAATTCATCCTTCCAAGATTTTAATCAAATCCTATCAATCACATTATTACTAACATCTCTCAAGAATTTATATTAGTGTCGTAATCCAACAATTTCTTTTGCACACTCTAATCTTCCAAAGATCATTTAAATCATCTTTCTAACCCATCCGTTCATATAGACTCCACCGATTTATTTCTCCTAAACCCCTTTCTAATATTCTCTTTTTATAATCGGCATGAATCCACCAATCATCGCTATGTATTTACCACAATAATCATCCTCTTATCCTACGACTCTATTTATCTTCCTATCACTTTACTTTGTAAAAGCAGAAGCTTTATCATCGTTTAGCTTTTGAAATATAATACATAGAAAACCTCCCGAGACTTAGCGGTTTGAACAAAACGTAATATATATGAGAATGGAATAACAGTAGCGATTCAGATTCCATCCACTGTTACATGGCATCTGCACCATATGCTTAATCCTTCAACGTTATAGCCGCTTAACTTACCACTGGGACGACACCCAGGACAACACAAACCAGGGCCTTGCACTGCCCTTCACTTTTCCATTCCCACCCACAAATCATTTTGAAACAGAACTATATCCGGTTAAGTTTCCCATGTCCGCCCTTGACCGTGGGCACGGCTATTCGAATAGTTTTGACTCGCGAGTTTGTACACTTTCACCACAAGCGATAATCCACTGTTGCCCCACCCGATTCCATGGTCGTGGTCAAATAGATTATCACATGACTGCTCAGATATCTAGTTCCACTAGTCATCTCACCCTATGGGAAATCGCCCACTTGCGGTGGGTCCCATACGTTGCACGGATGTTCACCACGGCTACCAAGATTATTCTGGCTCCTCTTCCTCAATGCTAGTACGACCGGTGAACGCCACCTCCACTCGGTGTCCCTTTAGGCCTCCTTGCCCTTGCATAACCACGCCTATCCACCACCGGTGAGATGAGTCTGGGAGTGTCGATACCGCTACTTAGCCAAGTTGTAATTTACGACATGTGGTTGCACTGTTTACGTGGGAGATCATGACAAGATTCAGTCCTTAGTATTACCCGGCGGTTCTACCACACTCCATATTTGTGCTCCCACCGCACCACATACCAAACCCCAAATCATCCGCCCGATATTCAAGCAAGTTGAGGTTTTGGGAGCATAAAATAATCATATCCAACACAAATACCACTCATTATCACCATGATCGCCCAAACCAGCTTCTCATGATTGAAAATGTTGATGAGGCTTGGGGCATTTCAATACCGAGTGTCTATGCAAGACTAAGCTTGGCATATAATTACGGACTTATTTTCTAAAGGATACTATTATAATTTTGCTAGGCGACAAGGTTCGCATAATCAATATTCAAAAGGGGTATAATATTAATCAAGGCAACAATAGGCATATACTAGAATCTTGAATTAAACATGTAGTTGCACATAAAATAATAGCATGCAATTTGATAATTTAAACAAAAGTAATTTGCAGAAAATGTAGGTTCAACATGATCAAAGTATTGACTCGCCTGGCGCGGTTTACCGCGATCTTGAGCTCACACAATGCCCCTTCTGGAACTTCTGGTCTTTACCCTCACTTCGATTTTGGCCTCGCTTGATCCATCGATTCTTGGGACTTGACTTCTAATTACGTGCTAAGGGACCGAACACTAATAAAAGCGAATAACTCAAAAGATCGAATAAATCCAAATAAACTCGATTTTATTCTTATTATGAGCTAATAGGTGTCTTGAGGCAAGGTCGGTAATAGAATACGACGACTCAGCCTTTTTATTAATAATCTCTTTTTATTATTTTACATTTATTTAGGAAGTTCCATGAGGTAGGTTAAACTTATGAGTTGATGTACTTTGCCGAGCGCTAGCATTCAGGGCATATGATATATACATACATATATATATATATATATACATATATATACATACATAAATAATGTTTGCAAATTTTAGCTTACCGAGTTAATCTCATAGCTTATGTTTTTAGCATTTTGTGGTATGATATTTTATGCACACTTAGTTATCACTAGACGTAATTTATTTTGGATTAGGATCCACTTGTTCGAGTCCTAACTGGTTAAATACACTGGGGCTCGATGTTGCTATCTATTTAAACCTACATTAGGAATTAACTAATACCACTATTCTTATTTTGTCTATACTTTAGTTATTATTAGGCTTAGCTTTATTTTTAAATCTTAAATTTCTTTATTTGGGCCGAGCTTGTTATTCGGGTTCATATATTAATATAGTTACTTAATTAAATCTACCAAGGAGATTTGTTTAATGTTGATATGTTAATCGTTAGTGCATATATTATAATTAAGGGTAATCTTTTTGAGTACTTAACCAAAGTCATATTTAATTATTATTGCTTTGAATTAATAATTAGCTCTCTAATGGATTGTTCAAACCATATTAATCATGCATACATGAACTAGTCCAAATATTAGTGGCCTTATATCCAAATCATCTAATAGTCAAAAAGGGTTCTTCTAATTGCTCGGGCATAGAGATGATGGTTATGTTTTAAACCATGACATGGTTAATTCTATGACACGGTTTAGGATTTATTTCTTTAGACCATCCTTATCTCGTTAGGTTGTCATTTCATGTGAGCATAAATCTACACAATATTCTTAATCAATATCTCGCTATGCCCTAGATTAGCAATTAAGCTTTAAAATAAGGTTAAAAGCACATTAGTTACTAACACATAATAATTAATCCATGATTAGACATTTATCAAGCTCATTTATAATTTAATAATTTTGTATCATTTATGGATTACTCTTAGGTTTTTCCTTGATTTTTCCTTTACTGGAATCTCTAGCAAAAAAAATAAAAAAAACTAATCTACTAAATATGCGTGATGGGGGATCGAACCCGGGCTCAGACGTTACCGCTTCATACCGCTAGCTGGATCGCTCGGCTCTCATCGATTTTATCGCAGGAGCAATATAGAAGAGCACTCAAGGAATAGGGGCCAAAAGGGCAGGCATGCGCGTGGCCGGGTCAAGGGCGGCACACGGCGGGAGCGGCCAGGAGGCATCGGCGACCGCAAAACGGAGTCCTGGGAGGAGAGGAAGCCCTTGGGGTGGCGGCTCCGCCAAGAGGCGTTCATGGCTGGCGGCGGTGAAGAGCGGACGGTGGGGAGACCATTAATGGCGGCGGCGGAGGGAGGAGGGGGAGAAATAGAGGCATGAGCAAAAGGGGGTTGGTAGGAGCTTACCCATGGCAACGGCTTGGCCGGGGAGGCACCGAGGTGAGCCGGCGGCGTGCACGGCGGCGGCGCGGAGGAGGTCACCGTGGCCGGCGCGCTACGGTGAAGGGAATAGCAAGGCGATGCTTGGGAAGATCTTGCATCGAGGATGCTCCCACCGCGGAGAATCGGACCGGAGTCACCGGGAGGTGCGGCGCTCGGTGGCGGTTTCGGCGGACGCGGGGAAGAAGGCCGTGCGGCGAGCTCGGCGATGACTTTCCAATTAGGCCGAAGGGAAGCTGAGGGGAGTGGGGCACGCTATGACGCATTGTGTCGGTGGGAGTCGCCGAAGACCGGAACGGTGTGGAGGCGCTGAGGCGCTCGCGCGCGGTGGAAGAGGCAGAGAAACGGGAAGAGGAGGGCTGCATGGGGGAGAATGGGGGATGGTAGATGCCTCTTGAAGCTGCTGAGGGCGGAAAGGCGCGGTGGCGTGGGGACCGGATGGAGGCGGCGGACCACCGGCAAAGACCGATGCGGGCTCGACGCTGAGGCGCGGGCTCGGCGGCGAAGGCGCAGCGGTCGGCGGCGACGCGACTTGGCGAGGAGACGGGGCAGGCGCGATGATGATGGAGCAGTGGCTCAGCGGGCGGCGCGGTGCAGAGCTGACGTGAGCGAACACCGGAGAAGACAAACCGTAAAAGAAGAAGGAAGCAGGGGGCCATCGGCAGGGGAAGAAAAAGGAGAAAGAGAGGGAGAAAAGGGAGGGGGCCACAGCAAGTTGAAAAACTGGGAGGAAGGAAAAGAAAGGAGAGAGAGAAAGATGTGGGGCCCACATGTCATAGAAGGAAGAGAAGAGAGGAAAAGATTTAAGCACAATTTTGGAAATCTAAATTTTTAATTTTAATTTCTATTTCATGTTTAATATTATTGACTTCAATTGTTGCATTTTTAATTCAAATCTCGGTTCGATTATCTTGATACAAAACATACCAGTCTTCTATTTCGATTTTATTTAACTGTATCTACAAATATTTGAATGTCCAAACTCTGGGTTTTTGTATGCTATTATTTTCATATTGAGATTTTATATTTTAACTTAGGTTTCTCCCTCCTCATGCTGGATCATCTTTTCAGATTCGCATTTAAAATTTTAGTTTTCCATTATTTGCATATTCTCTTTTATAGCATTACTAATGTTTGTTTTGTTTTTCATGAATTTCTTTAATTATCAGAATCTCAACCAAAGTTTTAAGAAACACTATAAAAATCCAAATTCAAATAGAATATACGACAAAAATAATTCAAAAGCTTCATATTTTCAAATTTAAATTTTTGGGGTGTTACAGTATGTCCCTTAGCAGTTAGCACATAGCAAGAAAGACAGAGATCAGGGATAAATACGTGGCTACGAGGAAGACGCACACACCATGCACAAATGAACACCACACGTACACACACGTGAGTACGTCCCTTAGCACATAGCAAGAAAGACAGAGGCCAGTGATAAATCCGCGGCTACGAGGAAGATGCACACACCATGCACAAATGAACACCACGCGTACACACACGTGAGTACGTCTCTTAGCACATAGCAAGAAAGGCAGAGGCCAAGGATAAATCCACGGCTACGAGGAAGACGCACACACCATGCACAAATGAACACCACACGTACACACATGTGAGTACGTCCCTTAGCACATAGCAAGAAAGACATAGGCCAGGGATAAATCCGCGGCCTTATAAATTTTTTACTGAAACGCACCCGCATATGTATAAAGGTGGACACCTGAATTTGAACTCGTAGGTGAAATTAGACACTTATAACTCAACAACTCCACCAAGAGGTGGTTCTTACACTTGCCAAGAGCACATCGGTGGTTTATCACCTATAGACCTTTATTAGACCCTTTTAATGGGGGATGGAAGAAAATCCTACGAGACTTTATCATCTATAGACCATTAGACCCTTTTAATCTCATGATACATGGCAAAATAAATCAACTTCCTCTTTACATGGCCACATGTAATGATTTGAAAGGGGTCCAACCAAGAATTTAAATGCGAGGAGGTCTCATACGATTTATTTTTGGGTAGTTAGCCCAGCCAGCCAACTATTTTTGTTATGGTGATTATACTTAGTATATCACCATTTTTATCATCAACATCGCCGTTTTGTTCTAACATTAATGAACACAACCAATTATAACAAAAATCAGCTTCCAACTAAGCCTGTTGATGTTATTAAGGAAATGAGACATATTGATGATGACTATAATGTAGCTTGTGCTGTTACTATATCAAAATATGCACTATATGTGTACTTTAGTACTTTAAAAGTAGTTTATGTAGGTCAATGTAGCTTAGTATCAACGTTGCTTTGTACCAATGTAGATAGAAAGTAAGTACAAAATGTTGTCCTCTATATGTTTGTCAATGTATAGGCAAAGATTAGGTGGAAATCCATCTTTCGATGGAAGTATGGAAACCATTTTAGTTTAGGCAGGAAATCAACATAAAATTTTTGATTCACCATATAATTAATTTATCTACACATAAAGTTTCAAGTTTAAATTCAATAGAGTAAATTTTGCAAAATCATACTAACTTTGATAAAACTATTACAAAACCATACTTTTAAGCATCGGTTTCATAGAATCACGCTTACTTTTTCATAATGTTTTGCAAAACCACATTTTTACATAATACCGTGATACACAATAGGTCAAACATTCTGGGCCCACTCATCAGACTAACTAAGCCATCCCGTTTCCGTTTACTGATGTGGAGGTAATTGCTATGGTGGATAAGAGCTGACTCGTTAGCATAATTGCATGTCGTGGTGGGGTTGACCAAAGGGTGTGGGCTCCTTCTCCTGAAGCATTGATCGAGTCTATGAGATGCACATAGGGAGAGAGGTAGGCGGCTAGACGCGTAGAAGTAGCACAAAGCGGGATGCAACATGTAGAAGTGGCACAAAATATGAGATGGCCTTGCTAGTCTAACAAGTGGTCCAGGATGTCAGGCAAGTTATGATGGCATTGCTTAAAAGTGTGCTTTTGTGAAACGTTATGCAAAAGTACGTGTGGTTATGAGAAATTAACGCTTAAAAGTGCAGTTTTGTGATAATTTTACCAAAGATAGCGTGATTTTGTGAAATTTACTCTTCAATATATATTATTTTTTTTTTACAAAAGATTCAATATATGTTGATTTGAAAAAATCTGACAAAACGATAAATCAAAAGAAAAATGGAAAAGAAACAAAATACAAAAGTCACTATTCACCACAAACTTCTCTACTTTTGTTTCTTCTAACATATTTTGAATTTGAAGTCAAATTTTAAAAGGCGCTACAACACTTTTGTTTCGGAATTATTTCGTTGATTTAGTACCTAAACCAAAGGCCCATGCTTTCACTTATAGATGTGTTTTGTGTTTCGCTTTCACTGATAGATGTGTTTTGTGTTTCCACCTCATGTTTACCCCTACGTATGTACGTACTACAAAGGAAGCAACTATATCTAGTGGGGTCTGATCGAACGGACGCGAGCCTACGCGTGCTAACACTATTGCGGACTTAGATTTTATATATATGGACACACACTATACATACACCATATATACGTGCCATGCGTCCTAGGTCCATTAGCGTGGAACTCCTCAGTTTCACAAATTCCATGAAAGAGCATGCGCGTCCTCATGGCAATGCTTCTCACCCTGTTTGCCCAAAAGCCCGTAGTGGAGGAGGACGAGGAGGACGCCGTTGGGTCTTTCTGGCGGCGAAGATGGACGACGACAATCATGGCACATGGCCGAACCAGCGTGTTTTTGCCCCCAAGGATTTGGACGGGTCGATGTAATATCCCAAAATCTGGGAAAATGTTGGAAACGTGGAAAATTTAAATCTTTTATTTCATAGCAGTGTTATTCGAAATTTTCTTGGTTTTTGAATTTGGTTTTTGTGAAACAAATTCAGATAAGAATTTATAAAAAGAATAAAATCTTGGATCAAGAGCCAAAGCATATGGAAATTAAATCGAAAAATTTTGATTTTGAATTTCAAATAGAAATCGATACCCGAATATAAAATAATATCAAAAGCATATCGAAATCCGCATCCGAATAGATCAAGCCAAGGATTTAAATTCAAATGAAATCTCAAAACGTGAATTTCAAAACGAATAACCGAATTTCAATTATGGCTAAAGCCTTTTCCCCCTCTTTCTTTCTTCCTCTCTAACCGTGGTCGCATCTCCCTCCTCTTGCTCTCTTTCTCCTTCCTCTGCCTATTGCCCGGCACTGCACAAACCTGTTGTCTACATGCCTCCGCAACACCACACGCTACACGATGGGCCGGGCACCGCTCACGCTACCCCTCGCCTATGCCCATGTGCCCGCGAATCCCAGCGTCACCACGCTCCGCCTTGGCTCGGCACTGCAAAGCTTGACCGTGCCCTGCGCACCTAACTACCCGAGTCTTGCGCCAGCTTATCACCTGACATCACCGCTCCCGTGCGCCAGTGCATACTTGGCAGCGTCTGCGACACCACCGAGATCCTGCGTCAGTGCGTCGAGCCAGCCCGTCTCGCGCCACACCATGCGCTCCGCCCCCTGTGCCAGTGATGCACGAATCCTGCCACGTCAGGCTGCGCACCGCGCGAATTCCGCACCGCCGCGTCACCCGTACGGCCGTACCAGTGCCGTGCTACTACCAGTACTAATCCCGCAGGCTATTAAAAGCCTCGAGCTCACCACCATGCACCTCCATTGCCATCCATTCCTCCCCTCCTTGAGCTCAACTAAGCCTCATGCGCCACCATGCCGTGCGCCGGCCACCACGCCCCCACTCCATTCCGGCGACTCTCTCCATGGAAAGCTCGCGTCAGAACACGTTCCTGAGGCTCTTGAGCGTTTCCCCCAAACCAATTTTGGGGATTCTTTGCCGCAGCTTGCCGGCACCGTCAGGTAACAACTCGATACCCGGGAGCATTAATTTGCCCTAGCAATATTTTAAACATGAATACTTAGTTTGGATAATCATTAGCGGAAAGTGGCTGGTATATTGTAACATGATTATTTTATGCTCTCAAAGCCCCTAAGTTGCTTAAATATCTGGGTGGATGATAAGAGAGACTGGTGCTGTTAAAAGTACGAGAATGTATGGACTGTAGTAGAACCGTCCAGATAAATTTAAGAACTGAATTTTGTGATGACATCCCAATGTAAAATAGCGCAACCATAAGTCTATAATGGGTACAACCCGGCTAACTAATTTGCATCGACCTAGTGTGGTTGCGCCATCAGTATGAAAATGTGCAAGCGAGCCAAAGGGGAGGCCTTTGACATGACGGCGCAAGAGGGGGCTTCTGGAGAGATTGTTGTACCCCCACAGTGGTAGAAATCTTAGCGGGTGTGCCCTCTCTAGGAAGATGCATTGTAAAGGCCTTGTGATGACCTTCTTGATCTACATGTCTAAGAAAACATGCGGAATATAACAAGTGGTGGTCTCTTGTGGGTAAAGTATGCAACTTCTACAAAGTGTGAAAACTGTTCGAACAGCTGT
Organism: Bonia amplexicaulis; assembly: GCA_036346245.1. Taxonomy (NCBI): domain Eukaryota; kingdom Viridiplantae; phylum Streptophyta; class Magnoliopsida; order Poales; family Poaceae; genus Bonia; species Bonia amplexicaulis. Next base: position 10,677,903 of record CM070744.1, on the reverse strand, counting down.
GCCCATGAAAATGAGAACTTACTCAAGTTAGTGTATATTTCGAAAAACTTTGTGAGTGGAATGAAAGTGCCGCGCAGTTAAATCCCTGAATTGTGTTGCCCTAGGCGTCGTTCCTAATGGTAATGATAAGCGGATGTAATACTGGAAAACTAGTATATGGTGCAGATGGCCATGTAATAGTATATTGCAATCTTTCACATAATTTAGAAAATTTGTTTTGGTTAAATATGCTAAGTCTCAGGAATTTTCTATATATGTATCTCAAAATTATGTCGTTTTCGCAAATAAAAGAACTTTAAGCCTCTCTTTGTTTAGCCTCGTATATATTATAATTACATTCTATGTGGTGGCACACTAAGTACCTTTATACTCACTGTTACTCAATTACTATCATCCAATAAGAAAGAAGGAGAAAGTCAAGTCCCATGATCATCTAAGGGTGTTAATAAGACTGGAAGAAGATGAGGCATAGAACTAGGTTGCTAACCCCGTTTGGCTGTTTGTGGGTGTGTCTTGAGGGTCCCATCTATATGAAGTTTTCATTTTCACTGCTGTATTCTAATGATTTCGATCTGACTGGTCATGTGTAAGTTATTATTATATTATCTACACTCCCGTATGATATGTATTTGGTGTACCGTAATATAGCTATGAGTGCTATCTATTGATCTAGGGAATAGTACAGTAAAATTATAGAGAAGTTCAGATTAGTAAAATTAGAGTCTGACAGGAAAGAAATGGAGCACATGCCCATTCGCCAGCAAATGTTGTAGGGTCAAAGAGAAGCACGTCCGCTCCCTTGATATTGTAAACCAGCTCGAAGGAAAAAAAGATATTGTAAACGCAAAGGTCACCGGCAAATTAAGTGATATTGTAAACCAGCTCAACAGGCTTGGCCCAACCAAACAATGGGCTTAAGCACTTACTGCTAGGCTACTAGGTTAAGGAAATGCGGCCTAGTTGCAGTTCAGGCTGAGCTCTAAATCGTGATGGCACCAGTTCAGGCGTGTTCGTTAAGGACTATATGGTACACTGGTACGCTTCATAGACACGCACTAAGCTGATGCATATCGTTGACCTCTTGCTCATGTACCAGCACCGATCGACATGTACCCCATGCACTTAGTGTGGAACTTCGCGCTCACAGTACATACTCTCGTGTTTGAAAGTTTCAGGGTATGATTACCACAATTACTATTTTGATGCTTTTATGTCCTTCTTGTAGACAGACATCACCGTCGAGATTGTGGGGGACACCGGGTTGATCGTGGACAGGGTCGCCCACGGTTTGGAGGTCACACACGACGACCTGCTGCACCTTGTCCATTGGATCTACGAGAGAGCGAGGCGTGCCCTCGCCCTCTCGTCATGCAGGATGCTCTCGGAGGTGGCCATGTTTGACGCGCACACTAAGGTTGCCACATCCTGCAGCTCAGAGAGGATGCTCCAAAGGGCCACGTGATTACCCCACGGTACTGCCACCGAAGCCGTCGAGCCAGGCCGAAGTGTCAGCATGGGCACATACTTGCACACCAGCGCTGTCGTCGTCCCTGGACCCCTACCTATGATCGACAGGGCAGCATACGTTGTTTGGCTAGGGCCGGTCCGGTGGGTACGATAGTTGGCTGCATGCCATGGCCCACGTGGAAGTTATATTTTGTCTCTTAAGGTTTTTTCATGTCAATATATTATACAAATAAACAATACCTATCCTACAGGTACGACGCATCGGGCAGGAGTTCGACTATCCCCCACGAGGATCTCCTGGTGGACGTGAGTGACTTCCTCGCACTACCAGGTGGAGGTCCTTCCCGGATCGCAGCTCAGCAGTGCGCCAGTTCCCATACAACCACAGTGCGCCTCCCCAAGGTGTTGGGAGCACATGTCATGTGGCTCTGATCTGTTTCACCCTATCGGGGCGCCGACACCCCGCGCTGAGGAAGGCCAAGCGGGGCTGTACGGGCGAGCACCGACTGGGGGTGGGATGTGGCGACGACGGAGGAAGTGCTGCGGGTGGTATAGCTAGTGGTGAGTAGTGGGTTTTCCTCTTGCTTTGTGTATTTTTTCGTTGTGTATGTATTTCGCTTTGTCTTTGTCCGTGCACGAATTCTCTATTGCACCACAATATCACTTACCTTTCTACTTACTAATGGTTGTTAACTCAATCGTTCTCACAAAATTCTTCAGAAAATTTATCGCACTACAACAACATACGATGATCACAAAATATTATTGCTAGTCTAACAGATTTCGTACCATTCATAATCTACGAAAATCACAAATGGATCAGCCGACATTTTCTGCCCTTTTATTTCAAAAAAAGAAATAACTTATAAATAAGATTTGCTAAATGTATTACCTATAACAATTTTTATTTTTTCCATAATTATTTCTATCGAATTAATAAAATAATTATAAAATTTTTTAAAATCACTGACCGTTGGGTGACACGTTACCAAGTCATCCAACCGTTGGACGACTAGGTGTCTTGTTGCCCAACCGTTGAGCGACTAAGGGCCTTGTCGCCAAACAGTTGGACGACTTGGTCACGTGTCGCCCAACGGTTGGGCGATTAGCCTAAGTCGTCAAACCGTAGAGCGACATATGGTCAAAACTATAAAAATGTATAATACTGTAATTTGGAATTAAAAATTGATTATTTTCTTTAAAAAATCCATGGCCGAACCGGAGTATTTTTGCCCCGGGGTATTTGGACGGGTCGACAAAGGGAATAGGGAAGACATGTAGCACACGCCCGTTCGCTGGCAAATGTCGTAGGGTCAAAGCGAAGCACGTCCTCAACCTTGATATTGTAAACGCAAAGGTCGCCGGCAAATTTAGTGATATTATTGTAAACCAGCTCAACAGGCTTGGCCCAACCAAACAATGGGTATAATCACTTAGTGCTAGGCTAGTAGGCTACTAGGTTCAGAAAATGTGCCCCGGTTGCAGTTCTGGCCGATATCTAAATCGTGCTGGAACCATTTCTCGGCCTACACCCAACGGAATGGCCCAACTACCCTAAGGAGCAGGCTCTGGCCTTATTCCAGCGACCCAATAGAACCCGGCTGCATTTTCTCAAAATCAAATCCATCAAATAAGTTGTAGGAAAAGAAGGCTCGATCCATCTCATTGGCCACTAGAAGAAAATGTCGTTCCATATCTTCCACTCGAGGAGAACGAGGCCATATTGTCTTTGAAATTTTCGTCTAGAAAATCACGAGCTTTCATATCTACTAGAGCGTTGAACACCAAGGGAAGGGAGAGGAGGAGGAGGCATGGGGGAGAAAGGGAATGGAAGATCGACGGCGGAGCAGCAATAGTGGCGCCTTGAGCAAGGAAGGCGGCGTCTAGGTCACGAGGAGCGACAGGGAGAAGAGGATTGGGTTGTGGAGGGCTCCGTGTCGAGGGCCTTTCTGAAAAAGGGGATGTGGAGTGCTCTGGCTGCACATATTCCTTCCTCTAGGAGGATTTATAATATTTGGCATCGGTGGTGCCTTTGCATACTTGTTTTTGAAGTTTTACAAAGCAGTAACAATTGCAGTAGCAGTTTTCGCAAGTTTCTACGAAATCAAATATATTTCTTTTCGTTACAAGGAAGATGTACATTTGCACGCACACACTATCATGCACGCACACACGCAAGTGCACCCCCTTACTACACATTTAAAAATACAGAGGTTAGAGATAAATCTATGACTTCACAGAGTTTTTACTAAGAAGCACTCATTTGTACCTAAAGAGGGCATCGAAATTTCAACTCTGATAGATAGAGCCACTATCCCTCCCAAAGGTGATATACACGTCAAACACTCCGTTGATAGGATATCTCGCACCAGGTCTTGTAAAAGAGGAAACTGCTCTCATAGCACTCTTTTTGAACCTGTTTGCAAATATACCACTTAATTTCTTTGCCTTGCTCAAATAGGACTCGGTACTTATTACCCATGCATGCTCCATTTAGCACTTCGTTAGTTTTGTCCCTTCCCCAAAACCGGCGAGCCCCTACTCCAAAACCAGTAAGGTGCAGTAGGGCAAGGCAGCAGGTGGTGAGTCCACCTCCGTCCTCCGGCGGCATGGGCACCTTCATGACCGCTGGTAACCCCAACTCCCCTAATCCTCTATCGTCTCATCTCCCTCAGCTTCACCAACGTTGTCGTCTGAGCGAGACCACCTGCTGTAACATCCCATTTTGGGACCTACAAGAATGTGTTTAAATAAATTTCAAAAATTTGAATTTCAAAGAAAAGGTTCAAACTCAAATTTCAGTCCATTTTCAAAATTTCAATATCCCCAACCTTCCTTGGGCCAAGCCCAGGCTGTTCCCCCCTTTTCTCGGCCCACAGGCCGTGGCCTAGCCCATATCTCCTCCTCGTGCCATTCATGCTTTGGGCGCATCCTGCGCGTGTCACGCCCATGCCGTGCACACCCCAACCTGCTCCCATCGTGCCCGCACCAGCTCTACCTCAACATTCTGCGCCGACAGTGCGTAGCCACCCGCCCCTGTGCGCCTCATGCCAGCCTCGAGCTACGCCGCCCCTTGCCCTCCCCAGGACCCTGTCCTCCCTCTGCTCCGCGCCGCATCATGCCTATGGCTGTCGTTCCTGCTTCACGTTGGACTCGCATGCCCGCGTTTCGTGTGCCTAGCCGTTGCGCCTCCTTCCCTCGCGTGTGCCCTTACCTCATGCCGACTACGCCCATCCCTGCTTTGTGCCACACCGAACACCTAGTTCACCGCCCTTAGCCTCCACGTAAGACTTGATGGCGCCCGACGGCCATCTCTTCTCCCCCACAGCTATAAAGCCCCAAGTGACCTCCTCTTGTCCCTAATTGTTCCCTCGTGCACCTATTTCCCCGAGCATCCCCCACTCCCTTTCGTGGGGGAATGTGGCAGTGCCATGTGGAGACCGTGTGATCAGATTAGGGCTAACGATTTCAATTAGGAAAAAAAATTCATAGGGTAAAGAAATTACCAAAATCATCAAAATTTTGGTAATTTCGGTTTGGATTTCTTTCAAATTTTAGTAACTTGAATTTTGACTAAACTTTAGAATTTTGAGAAAAAGGTTGTCAAATATGGTAGAGTAGCACTAGATATTGGATATAGATGAAATAGAGGTGAAAATATAGATGAAACTTGCTCTAATATTTAAAGTTCGTCTCAAGATTTGATTTTAAACTCGAATTTCAATATTACAAAATAATTTCATAGGGGACCGACATGTCTAAAATTACCAAAATTTTGACAAAATATTGCCGAAATTGTTAACCATAGGATCGGAGTACGGGTGGATGGAGCTATAGTTCCACTATGGACGCTAACCTCGGATTCTTTGCCGTTTGCTATTTACATTTCCGAAAACGAGGTATAGCTTCTCGAGTTCTCTCCCAAAGTTAGTTCGCTCAAAAGACATGGTATTTTTTGTCTACTTTGACCATGAGGTGGAACTTTACTAATGCTATGTATTTTTTTCTGCTTACAAAAATAGGGACATACCAATTTTCACGAGTCAGTGAGTCAAGAAGTGTATGCTGACTTGGAATGAGAGACACAACGACCATCTTGTGTAGTTCTTTATCTACACATTCTACATCTACGGAGCATGGTCATCGTCATCACAACAAAAGTTTCAGTTGTAGAGCATATGTACGCTGAAAATAGCATTATGTACCATGTAAGACATTTTTGGTCATAGTTATATCACTTGTTTATAAAACTTTGTTCAGATAATCGGTAAACAGATGGATGCAGCACTTCACGTGCTGTTCACTACCTATACCAATTTCAAGTAAGCATCCTGATTTATCCTGTCAACTGGCTCGTATGTCGCTTCTGAAGAGGCAAACGAACTATGGAATTCGTACACACTTATTTCAAGCATGGAAAACTATGACTCTATCTCTGATTTTCACCAAGAATGCTTCGGCGGACTGCTAGTTTGTTTGTTGAGCATTTGTGTAACAATTATTCTGTCGAAGAAAGTTTGATTATATTATAAATCGTTTGCATACTACATATCATGATCTTTAGCGCCACTGAGGTAATTTTTCGATGATTTCAAAGGAATCGTTTAAGCCCGATTATTGTTCCTCTTGCACAGAATTGACTCCGACATCTCTACTTCGAAGTTAACCAATTAACAATTCTCTTGGGGAGTCAGGCTCTTTCTTATATTAGAACAAAAGAGATGGCTACAATGCAGAGATCTTGGAAACAACAGAAAAGGTGATCACTATTGGGATTCAATTTCGGTTTCATGAATCAATCTCACCAAACTTTGATAAAAAACAGTGAATGGAAATGACACATTTGATCAAGGTAATGACGAAATCACATGATGCCATGTTGGAGTATATATTCTGTTGTATAGAAGATCCAGAAGAGCCTCCATCTTCTTCGTGTGGCTATATCTTATAGTGCCTAGTACTGGTTAGCGTCATCGACAGCGGAGCTAGCTCTGTCCAACCATAGTCCGATCACGTGCTGGCAATTCCGGCCAGCCAGAAAGCCCACAAGATCCTTAACTTCTTCCGACTGCATTGACGTGCTCCTTTTCCCGGAACCAATCGCACACGGCGTGACAAATAGATTCACGCACGGCAGCCTGGGAGAAGGAATATTGTGGAGACAGATGTGCCTCTTAGCGGGCCTCTAGCTGTCCTTCATGCATGTATAACTTTAGGATATACATGCCTAGCTAGCGGGCCTCTAGCTGGAGAAGGCCCAGCTCCCTGGTCTAAGAAGTAATCCCGTCAAACTGTTGTTTATGATTATCAATTGGAATCAAATATGTAGCAATTAATGAAGGTGAAAACATTGTTAGAAAAACCAATCTATCTATTATATTATTAAAATAATAGAAAAAGAAACCACAACGTTCGTTCTTAAGGGATAGACATTTTCCACGTCAATCGAAGAAAAAAAAAGATAAGAATCTACACCATCGATTTTGACAGGTCAAAATTATAATTTTAGGATGATGCCGGCAATTAGAGAGAGCAGAATGATTCTCGATACTTTTCTTTTAAGTATCTAAAATCTTCACTCGAGTGACTATGATGATCACCAAATTTTGATTACACCAACATGGCTAAGTAATACAAAACTAGAAATAAGAGCTAACAAAATTAGCAGCCTCTTTTACCAGACAGGTCAGATTGCCATTGAAGGGCTGGTCTAATCGCCAGCCTGTGACTTGTCACACCTACAAACCGGTCTGATCACAGGTCTAGGGCCAATCCACCCGGTCCTCTATTCCTAGATCTGAAAAGCTCTCTGGTCAGAAGTTCATATCTTAAGAACTTGCCAAATTCTCATCCAAACACCTTCAAGTTTTGCATAGGACTTGCTCAAGGTAATAGGAACCGAAACTAATCAAGAATCACAAGATTTTTGTGCTCAAGTTCACCAAATTAAAGAGAATCGAGTCTAATTAACAAGAACACCAAAAACTCTAAAACTCAAATTACTTCTTATTCATGAGAATCTAAGACATGAGGTCTTCTAGATCTATTATCATATACTCCCATGAACCCGAAATCACAAATTTAGCTCAAGAACAAGCAAAACCAAATAAGAATAGGATCGAGACAAAACTCTTATCTATTTAAGTAGAGAATGCCGTTTACATACTCATGAATAATTACAAGGTGTTAAGAATAAGAAAAGGAAATAGATATGGACTCTTATCTATTTCCTTATATGACTTGTATTCTTTCCATATACCCTCCATATACCCTCTTATACTCTCCTATATATATGGCCTTTTGGGTCTCATATCAATACACACAATATTCATAACATGGTATCAGATTTTAGGTTAAAACCATAACCTCATCAATCTTAGATCCGCCGCCCCGTGAGGATCGATCTTTCCCGGGGGCAGCCATCTTGTTGTGTAGCCGCGGCGCCACGACGTTGCTCGGCCGGAAGTTCTCTTACTGCCTCGTCCCCTACTAGCGACTTGAACTCTCGAAGGAGGTCTCCAGCGCCGTGCTCACCGCGATGGAGCCGGCAGGCAAGCGCTTCGCAGCCACCACCGTCCTGCCTCCGGACGTGATACAGGAGATCCTGCTGCGTGTCCCGGAGAAGTCGCTCCGCCGCTTCCGCGCCGCCGCTTCGGGCGCCGCCGCCGCGGTCCGCAATGCTCGCGCGCGGCCGCCGCTTCGCGCCACCCTCGGCCGAGCCCCACCACCGCGAAGCGGTCAAACTGCAGCCACTTTTCCTCTCCCGATGAACCAAGGGCACCGCCCCTTGGTGGCTCACCGCGATGACCTTTATCCCTTCGCGCCTTCTCCCGCCTCGACAAGCCGGGCCGCATCGCCGATCGGACACGCAACCGCCGCCCCGTCGCGTTCGCCGCCGCCTCCGCGACCAGTGGGGCCGCCGCGACCGCCATGCGCCCGGCCGATCCCTTGGCCAACTTAGGCGCCGACGCTGCGGATCTCGTTGGCGAGGAGGAGAGGATGGGGGGCGCTTGGCGAGGCCCTCCACCAAAGAACTCTTCCAGTCCAGCAGCAGCTCGGCGCATCCTCATCTCTGGTTTCGTGCATGACAGAGCGGGTGGAGTGTTGCGATAATGCCGAGGGAGGGTGGAGATTCGTACCTTTTCTAGTATCTTGGTCCGTTGATTGACAGTCAGTTTTTGAGTCAGTCTTCGGGTTATTTTTCTTTGAGTCTTCCGTTTGCGTCCATCCAAAATCTATAGTTTCTAATTTTTGTTCGTTCAAGCGTGCGAGTTCACAAATTTATTGTCGATCGAGAAGTGTAGGATTTTATTTTGCTTGGCGGCAGCCGCTCTACTATCCGAGCGTGCAGATCGGAGAAGTCGTTATGATGCCGCCGCTTCTCAGCCGCCCGAGCTTTAAAGGTCAGCAAGCATCCTCTATGCATTGCGCCGCCTCTTGGGTTCCGATCTGCGCCGTCATGCATCTATCTATTCCTCTTCGGCTTGATTTGACAGTTTATTAAAAAACTGCACGCAACGACGACATCATCAAGACTCGGATTTCGGATTTATCTTGTTTGAGTGTCAACTCTTTTTCAAATACAATACTATTGCATGCGCCTTGCATTGAGAGGGGATGTTAAGAATAAGAAAAGGAAATAGATATGGACTCTTATCTATTTCCTTATATGACTTGTATTCTTTCCATATACCCTCCATATACCCTCTTGTACTCTCCTATATATATGGCCCTTTGGGTCTCATATCAATACACACAATATTCATAACACAAGGAACAGTTAAAGTGTCACCCTTTTGTCTCTCAAGTTCTCTCTCACACAACCACGGAAGAACACAAGGTGATAGAGCAAAAACTAAAAATCTAAAATCCTTAGATTTACCACTACTCTCCTCTCGTCTAAATACCTAGCACAATCCTAATAGCTCCAACCCATTAAGCCTACCAGGAAACCCGTCAACCCACTAACACGGATTTTATACACTTGCACCCGCTTCTCAAGTCGTTTACAAGACTCAACCTGCTAACTTTTGGCAATTAATCCATTTGATAATTTCAGCTCTTATTAACCTGCACCAACCCTGTATTTGGCCAACTAGTTATATATCCACATACAATTATCCATGTGTGAAAACATGTCTTTTCAGACAAGCCCAACGGAAGAAAGTCTGGTATTGGCTTTTGTTAACTCTGTTAGCCAACCACTAAATTTCACACGTAGATATCTGAGACAGACAAATTTAAGGGTTTTTTTCCTGCTATATAAGAACAGTTTCTTACCAATTTTCAGAGGATAACGACTGTCCGTTTAGAGGATCCAAAAAGTATGCCATCCTACTGAAGCTAAAAGCGAGAAATGCTACAGCTATACTTAGCTTTCAGAGTGGAAAGATAACATATTCATGTAACAATTTACTGGCTATCGTAACTAGAACATGGCACATAATGCACATGCCATCTCATTTGCTTCATGCTCAAGAACCTCAGCCGATATCTCTATTCCCATCTAGCCATCAAGCACCTGAAAGCAATGTAACAAGTACCGATTCACTTGATTAGTTTATTTTGAGTGGCACCTCACTCACCTCTCCTTGTTACCTCTTCACCCAATGCCATTATTGGAACTAATCTTATTATTGATAGTAATTATTGATGAGTAATCGTATGTTCAATACTATGCGTAGTCGGAGTCGAGTACTCGGTGAGTTCAAGTACTATGTTATCGGTGTGAGTACTCGTGTGTTCGAGTACTGTGTTATTGTGTGTAGAGTATTCGGTGTGTTCGAGTACGCTGTAGTCGTGTGTCGAGTAGTCGGGATGTCTGAGTACTGTAGCAGTGGTCGTAAGTCGGAGCTTCAATAATCGATCGGTAGTCGGAAGCTACAGCAGCATCCGCTCGTAAGTCAAGTAGTTGTTGTGGTCAAAGACCGGTAGTACCGGCCCTATGAGAGCAGTATTACCGAAGAAGTGATCGAAGTGTCGTGTCGGAGTTATGGTCGAGCAGCCGTCGAAGAGCCATGGTCGAGGGAATTGAAGATTAGTTAGATCTGTGTGTGGTCGTAGACTTGGTCCGGTGGCAGTGTGTCTGCACCAGTCATGTCCACTAGCAGTGTGGTTAGTGGAGCGAGTCTTTTGGTTAGTGCATGGTGCGCACTGAGTCATAGGGATCGTGGTCGGGAAAACCGGATCACTGGGAGTCTAACTAATGGAGTTAGTGGGTGCGTGCACAGGTGGTGTAACCGTATGTGCGTGAGACTTTTTAAGCCATGTAATCAGTATAGCAATTTGAGAAAATTGAGTGAATAGGAGAGGAAGGTAGAAAAGGCATGTGTTGCTGGGAAAAAATCTCTCCTATGTTGACTCATTCTCCACTCGTGTACGTCGATTCCCTTGGCTGGGCCAACAATTGGTATCATAGCTTGGTGATTTCCGTGAGTCGGAGAAAATGCCAAGGGAAGGAAGGAGTGTGTCTTTGTCCGCAGTGCGAGGCCGGCTGCGAGGTGATTCGTCCACTTCATAGTCACAGGTGGTGAAGAGGGAGAGTGGTGACATTGTCGTACCTGCAGCTCACCCGCACGAACTACACAATTTGGACAATGAAGATGTGGGTTGCTCTTTAGGCTCAAAATATGTGGGAAGCAGTAGAGCCTGGTTCCGCGGAGTACTAGAAAGGATTGGATGGCTTTGTACGCCATCTACCAGTCTGTGCTGGAGGAGGTCATGTCTTCCCTCGCGGGGAAGGACACGGCCAAGTTGACATGGGAGGCAATTAGGACGGCGCACATAGGGCACGAGCGCATGCACGAAGCCAAGCTGCATACCCTCAAAAGAGACTTGGAGGGGCTAAAGATGGAGGAAAGAGAGACCATTGAAGACTTCACGGTCAGGCGACGTTGGTCGTCACCGGCATTCGGGCGTTGGGCGACACCATGGTAGATGAAATTGCCATTGTTCGTAGGTTTCTTCGAGCTGCCCCAGTGCGCTACATGGAGCTCATCACCTCGATCGAGTAGTGCGTGGACTTGAAGACCTTCACAGTCGAAGACTTCGTAGGGCAATACAATGCCTATGACGAATATGTCAAATCAGTTTCGGCGGCAAGGCAAAGCAAAGTGAGCATTTGTTGCTCACATGCACGCAGTGGGTAGAGATGGCAACGGGCACAAACCCGCTGGGTTTTGCTATCCCAAACCCTGCCCATGAAAGTTGGACGTGCCCGCTAAAAAACCCATGCCCGTGACGGGTGCAGATTTTGCCTGCACCCATGCCCACTCGGGTCTGGTACCCACGGTCGCCTGTGCCCGACAACAGCTGTGCAGATTGCAGACAATGTAGTGCTTAGCAAGTCAACAATAAGTTCAATTTATATGCTACTATGCATGAAACAAGCAACGACAAATCCACAATTCACATCACTAGTTCACTCCATCAATTCTCAGTTCATAGTTCACTGGTATAGCATATCATTACAAATTCACAGTTCATAACTCAGTTAAAACCAAAAGGAGAGACATCAACTACTCCTTGTACTTGACTAATGGGCTATGGGCTGGGCTAGTCTGCCTGGGAGGCTGGGAGCCTGTGTTTATAACTCCTATGGATCGGGTTTATATTACCCATGGGTTTACGGGTTTGGGTACGATAGGAACGTACCCGAACCCGGCAGACCCAATGGGTTGAGCTTTTTGCCCATTTAGAGACCCATGGGTTAGGAAATTGACTCAGATCCATGCCCTAATAGAGTAAAAACCCACCGGGTATCGGGTTTCGGGTACCCATTGCCATCTCTAGCAGTGGGAGACCCTCAACAAGAAGAAGAATGTGGAAGGGTCAGACAGCGGCGCAAAGAAGAATCGTGATTGTGGCGATGGCTACATCATAGGTGGCGGTGGTCGTAGAGATAGCCATGACGACAACAACGACGACAACGACTCCGACAATAATGAACGCAAGTTCAAGAAGAAAGTGAAGTGCTAGAACTATGAGGAACGTGGGCACTTATTAGTAAGTGCCACAAGCCGAAGAAGACAGAGCCGAAGAAGGCGAAGGCACATCTCGTTATGGTTGGTGCTGATGATGAACCAGCGCTTCCCTGAAATTCAGCGAACAAGTACTCACAAAGAATGACAACAAGATTAGGGGTTGATTGTTGGAACTAATCTTATTGATGATAGTGGTCGGTGTCGAGTACTCGTATGTTGAGTAATGTGTGTAGTTGGTGCCAAGTACTCGGTGAGTTCGAGTACTATGTAGTCCGTGTCGAGTACTCAGCGTATTCGAGTAATGTGTCGTTATGTGTAGAGTACTCAATGCGTTCAAGTATACTGTAGTCGTGTGTCCTAGTACTATAGCAGTCGGTGTGTCCGAGTGCTATAGTGGCCGTAGCTGCATAGCGGTTGACAAGCCGTGGTCAGTGAACCAATCGATGAAGCCACAGTCAAAGCTGTGGTCGATGCCATGGTGGAAGGAGTAATCAAAGCCATGGTCGAAAGGAGTGGTCGAAGGAGTAGTCGAAGCTATGGCCGAAACTGTACGGTCGTAGCTACAGCAAACAGTTGTACTCTGAAGAGTACTGTAGTAGTCATGCACGGAAGAGTACTGTAGCACTGGTCGGTAGTCGGAGCTTCAATAACCGGTTGGTAGTCGAAAGCTACAGTAGCAGATGTACTCGTAAGTCGAGTAGCAGCTGTGGTCAAAGACCAGAGATGCGGTCAAAGTATCATGATCGGAGTTGCGGTCAGCAGACAATGAAGAGCAGTAGTCGAAGGACTCGGAAATTGGTCAGGTCTGTGTGCGGTCGTAGCTTGGTCTGATGGTAGTGTGTCTGCACCAGTTGTGTCAACTAGCAGTGTTGGTTAGTGGAGCGAGTCTTTCGGTTAGTGCGTGGTGTGTCGAGTCGTAGAGATCGTGGCCGGTAAAATCGGATCACAGGTAGTCTAACTAGTGGAGTTAGTGGGTGCGTGCACAGGTGGTGTAACCATGTGTGCGTGAGGCTTATTTAAGCTATGTAATCAGTAGAGCAATTTGAGAAAATTTAGTGAATAAGAAAGGAAGGTAGAAAAGACGTGTGCTGCTGAGTAAAAATCTCTCCTGTGCATACTCGTTCTTCACTCGTGTGCGTTGATTCCCTTGCCTGGCCAACAGCCATGTCCATCTAGGCAAATATAACAAGTAAAACATAACTCAGTTACGAGAAGGTCGTGCTCGTGCTTACACTATGCAAAAACAACACCATAGATCGTGCATGGCCATACAAGTTCGAGTGACAAACAGAGGAATGATGTACAGGACGCATGGTATAATTGGCATTAGTGTAGTTCTTGGTCTTACCTAGCTAGTTAGGTCTAAAGAACAGAGAACCAGTTCGTACATTTTGACCGCAAAATGCAGTGAGAGGCCGAATACACTATTAACCGGAGTAACTAAAACAAAACAAAGCATTTGCACGGCATGTTAGTTGAACTGCAACTATATATAATAAAGAAAATTAACATCACGAGCAGATCTGGAAGTTGACAAGAGTATGGTACAAAGTCAGATCTACGAGCAACCAAGAACCAGAGGGGGGTGTAGCAGCGCAGCCTGGGGCTGGAGGTGGGGGTGTGTGATCTGGTGGTTTTTTGATGGTGTACGGTTGGGGGAGGCGTGACGAGTCGTGGGGAGAGGATGGCGGAGGGAATTGCTGCCGCCGGCGATGGGGAAGGAGATGTTTTAGTTTCCTTTTTCTTTTCCTTGGTCTGCTAGCATTATCCAACTGAGTGAACCCGTGTCGACCCTCATCTGTGCGCCAGCTAGTTTCCCTCTGCCGCGCCAAACGAAAATTTTGTCTCCTGCGTGCCAACTAAGTCCATTAGGGAAGAACCGATACCTAGTAGTGATAGACCCAGCTAGTGCGGCAATCCATGCGTACACAAACATTTTGGTATATATGACCAAAATAATATATAGCATGCATGATGCCACCATGTGAAACACATGGAAACTTTTCGGTTTGTAGTCTTTTGACTATCTTTATCTTTTGTGAACGTGTATTGTACTTCCCAATAAAGAGATGTATTGCTGCTTATTGCATGATATGGAATGAAATGCTATATATGTCATCTTAAAATTGCACTCGTATTTTGGTAAACTATTTCAAACAGGTTATTGAATTATGGTGATAACAGATAACTATTCACTTGTGATGCTACATAGTACATGTCTGAAACATAGATAATGAGGAAGAAGGGAGTAGCAATAAGCTCACGTTATAGTCTTAAATTATTCATAATGCCATATGTCAAATAATAAACTATATATATCTTCTAGTGTCCGGTACTGGTTAGCGTCATCGACAGCGGAGCTAGCTCCGTCCAACCATAGTCCGATCATGTGCTGGCAATTCCGGACGGCCAGAATGCCCACAGATCCTTTAACTTCTTCCGACTACATTGACGTACAGCACGTACTGTCCGGGCGGTGCTGCTTTTCCCAGAATCAATCGAATGCGCAGCTCCCGTCGGCATCTCGCAGGACGGACGCACCAAGCACATGTGATTGTGGCCATCTCCCGTCGGCATCTCGCAGGACGGACGCACTAATCACATGTGATTGGCCATCGCCCGTTGAACTAGCACAAGGAGATAAATTACACCCGACGATTCGACCACGCATGGACATCACTGACCTTCAATGATTGTGTCATACGTACATTATATGACTAACTGGTCTTTGCAAATGATTGATCTATATTAAACTATTCTACACTATTCTGAACATGTATCTAATTAATCTATATACAAAGGAAGCGAGAAGGCGAGGGAAACGAGAAAACTTCGATGCACATTGATCCACATCGACAACATCCCATGCCTAAATTTGTTGCACTGGAAATGCATACACGCAATATGTTGCATTCGAGTACCCCTCAAAACAAGACTATTAATTTGGATAAGTGCAAATTCCCCAAAACAATTAAATTTCAGCAAAAGTCCAATTTTAGAAGGCATTAATTAGGAATTGGTTTCACACTAACAAACAATACAAAACAAAACTAATTTCAGAATTATATTTAATGTCAGAAATATAATTAAATTCAGAAGTACAGATAATTTTGAAATAAAAATTATATTAGGAATACACATGAACATAAATGCAAACTATGCTATAAAAATATTTGGAAATTGATATTATATTTAGAATATTAATTTAAATTTTGGAATTAGACTTAATTTTGGAAATAAAGGAAATTCAAAATGCATAAACACAAATTTTAGTTTAACATCAATTCCAACTAAAAGTTAATTGAAAATAAAAGTGAATTGAAAAATATAAATTAAAATTTGGAGTTAAAATAAAATAAAAATTAAAAATAAGTGTGATTAATTAAATTTGAAACTAATATTTAGGTAGAATTAAATTAGCACGGATAAATATATAAATTCTTATTTCTAGTGTAACATCCCAAATTCTAGGGCATGCAAAAATGAGAAAATTGTAAACATTTTGCATACATCTGTTCTCCCTTGGCTTTTATTGGAGTTTCTTCGGAAATTTGATCTTCAAAAATCAAAAGTGCTTAGAATGCAAATCAAGTTAAATCAAAAATCAAATGTTAGAAAAGATGGGTAAAATTGGCATGACAAAAAGTATGGTGGAAACCATCCTGAAAACCCACAAGTATAATCTTGGCACTAAAAATAAATATTGAAGCATTCTCTAAAATTATCTAAATCAAACAAGTATATTTAAATTCAACAAGAAGTCTTCTGAGATTTTTCTAGAAAAATCAAGAGAAGACAAAACTTTGAAAAATTTACACAATCATCCACACCATGTCAGGAGATTTCACAAAATTTTCATAATTTTTCAAGCTCATCTAATGTGCCTGACAATTGCCCAAACCTCTTAGCTAACCTCACCATTTCTCTCTCTCATTGCATGTGTGGCCCACTTGCAGTACCTTTCTTCCACCTCCAGCAAGCAGCCTGAGAAATCATGAGCACATGCCACTTTTTTGATGTCATGCTCATCATTTTGACACTACGCCCGTCATTTCTCCTCTCTGCTGACAGCCATGCCATGTGCTCCCACCTCGTCATGTCTCTGCGCGAATTTTCACCGGCCACACCACCCATCCCTCCACACTGCACCATGCTAACGTAGCTCAACCTTGCGCCTCTCCTTTGGAAATGACTCATTTATTTCATTCAATTGAAGTGCTTAAATGGCTACAACTTCTTCCATGATCCACACGAGCACTCGAACACATGACTAAACCATTTACATATCAAGATTATAACCAACAATCCTATTACATATCAAGATTATAACCAACAATCCTATCAGACCACCTCTTTTTGCTCATTGATATGTTGGGCCCGCTCATAGAGATCGTCTGCACCTCACGCGCTTGCGCCAGATTGTGGTTCGTACTACCCCTGGCTTCTGAAGCTGTGCCCATAGTTCCTCTCTGCTGCTGTCAACCCTTGCATAACCATCACCTCAATGTGACACATCTCTTCCCATGTCTTTTTCCACGCCTCACATTCCACGGTGAGAATCTGAGCATGCCATTCCATCGTGCTCGTGAGAACTCGTGCTCGCCTCAGCCATTCTATACCTATAAAGCCTACCAACCATGCCATTCCTCTTCCGCTCGCCCTCTTAGTCTCTTGCGCATGATCCTTGAACACTTAGCTCATGGAACACCAAGAAACTGAAGTCATTTGCGACGCTGGCGAGCACACCACCGTTCTCTAGCAACTCTAGTGAGCTTCTTCTCTTCTCCCCAACTATGTCTCAATACACCTTACCTCTCCCATAAGTACCGTACTTATTTGATCGACCTTTCATGCAGTGGACCACTCAGGCTAGGCCTTCTCCTTCGTCTCTGATAGGGACACTATGGTATGTCTTCCTCTGTCCAGTGAGTCGTACCTCGATTCCGTTTGCCTATACCTCCACATACATGCAAGCAAGATCATGCGCACCCCTTTTGTATCTTCATTGTTGCCGAAAATCGTTGTCGCTGCAGACCCCTTCGCCGTCAACGAGTCTCCAATGCCAGCCTCTTCCGCTCCTTCTCGAGTACTGTCATCATCTTCGGGGAGTTCCTCCCCCAACGGAAGCTCCCCTAGCACCAAATCGAGCCCTACTAGCTCATAGCCCCATAGGGCCATTCCCCTGCCTTCATCGCTATAGGACATCATTGTCGACCGCCCTACCCTCCAAGCTAGGCCGCTATTATTCACCTAGGCACATGAGCCAAGGTCTCGGCTTTATTTTAGCTCAAGTACCATCCGCCAAGGAGTCCCTCGCAGGCGACGTGTTGTGGCTCTCTTGAGAGATAGGAGTTCGGTAGTGGTTGGAGTGAATAAAAGAACTGAAGCAATCAAAGTTGAAAAAAATTAAATTAGTCGAACTCGAAAAGGAAACCGTAGTAGTCAAAGTTGAAATCTGGCACTAAAGTTGAGATCTCCGACCGCTACCGGTGTCAAAAACCTTCAACCGCAGGCTGGGTCGAAACATTCGATGGCTGTTGGTGTCGAAACCTTTGACTACAGCCGGTGTCAAAATCTTCGATCGCAGTAGGTGTTGAAACCTTCCACTGTGGCCATTGTAGAACTCTTCGACCACTATCGGTGTTGAAATCTTTGACCATAGCTAGTGTCAAAACCTTTGATCACAATCGGTGTGAAACCTTCGACCGCTGTCACTGTCAAAATCTTTGACTGTTGCTGGAGTCAAACTCTTCAATCATTGCCATAGTCAAACTCTTTGACCTTAGCCATGCCGTCATCGAGATCTACGACCGCTGCTATTGAGATCTTTGACCGCTGTCAGTGTCGAAAACCTTTAACTACAGCTAGTGTCAAAACCTTCGGCCACAACCAGACTCATAATCTTCGACCACTAATGGTAGTCGAAGCTACAGCATCCGGTTGGTAGTCAAAAACTATAGAACCAAGTCGGCAGTCTGTAGTCAGTAGTCAAAACCTATAGAACGTGGTCGGTAATCAGAAGATATAGTACCTGGTAGGTAGTCGAATGATATAGTACCCAGTCAGCAGTCGGAAGATGCAATACCCCATCGATAGTTGTAAGCTATAGTACCTGGTCAATAATGGAGGTCACAAAACCTGGTCGGTAGTTGGTAGTTGATAGTCGGAGCATCCGAGTACCGAAGAAGTCGTAAGTCAAACATGTAAGGTCGGTAGCCACAATGGTCATAAGGCCATAAATTACAGTGGTCATGAGTTGTTAGCTGCCACGGTCATATGCTACAGTAGTCATAGATAGAATTGAGTAGCGACTGAAGAATGTTAGAAGTAGGAAGAACACTATAGCGGTCGAAGAACATTAGTAATCATAAAGAGTACCGTACCACCAAGAAAAGATAATTCAAACAAAGCCGAGGCACTCTGCGATCGGCTATTCCTGGCCCTCTTTGAGTTAAGAAGTGGAATGTTCCTTGGAATATCCCTTCACCATTGATCCATTCTAGTTTTCCTTCCCAGCAAAGCTTCCTCGCCATCTCCTCATTCACTCAAACTCCATTCGAATATGTCAAACATCCCTCATCTTCTAAGCCTTCCCTTACATCACCAAACTCAATACTAATAAAACTTAATAAAGTTCTCTTTGGATTTATTTGGATCTTGTGCAGTCTTATGGATTTATTTGGTCTTTCAATCGCTTATCGCATAATTAGAAGTCGAAGTCCCAAAGGAGCACCAACTTGAGCAGGATCGAGACAAAGACAAAGACCTATAGCTTCAAGATCATTGACGAGAAGGTTTTGAGTAAGATCAAGATCACGGTAATTTAAGCAAGGCAAGCACCCCTTTGACCATGTTGATTCTAGTATTTCAATTATTGTATATTGTTTGTGAAAACCTAATATTGCATGTGTGTGTTTTTTGTTAAAAATTTTATACTGTGGGAAATGGTAGTTACAACCGTTAGCAAATTTGATATCCTCGCTGTTCTAACCCTTAGAACATGGTAGACAATAACTAATGTCAAATTTGGTATATTACTTAGATATATGGTCTAGATACTTAGCCACACAATAGCTTTCACTAAGTTTTATATTTTGGAAAAACTTGTGCATGGATATGAGTGATTTCAAATGTTGGTCCAAAGGAGGAACGTTCATTACTTTGGTATAAAACAAAATGAAGAACCTAGTTTTTGGGCGTGGGCGAGTTATATGATAAACCGTCAAGTATGAGGAGGAACCTCACATGTAGATAGGGGAGATTCTCGTGGACGAACCACAAAGGTTATTATGCATGTGTGCATTGTGACAAAGATCCCTGCTCAAAGAAATTAAGGCAGAAGATATGTTACATTGTCCATCGTCGTTTCCTTCCAAGGGATCATCCATGGAGAAAAAGGAAAGAATTTAATGGTGAGAATGAAAGAGTTTGTTTGTTTGACTTGCCATATTGGTCGAGTCTGAAGCTACGACACAATCTTGATGTAATGCACATTGAAAAAATATATGTGACAACACTGCTTGGTAGCTTTCTCAACATTGATGGGAAGACAAAGGACACAGTCAGTGCTAGGCTAGATTTGGAAGACATGGGCATAAGATCGTTTTTACACTTGGAGTATGAAGGAGATTTATACAGTATCCCTAAAGCCCCGTATGAAATGAAAAAAGACCAAAAGCATAATTTTTTTGAATTTATAAGAGAGGTGAAATTTCCAGATGGATGTGCTTCTAACTTAGCAAAATGTATTAGTGCGGATGGATGCAAGGTGGTAGGATTAAAAACTCATGATTGTCATATTCTTTTGCAAAGAATTTTACCTGCTGCCCTACGAGGAATCATGAGTAAGGAAATATATGAAGCAATTCTGAACTGGAAATTTCTTTCAGCAGTTATGTTGCAAAACTGTAAAGATAGATGTTCTGCATAAATTGATAGTTCAAATCCCAATCATTTTGTGCAAGCTTGAGAAAATTTTTCCAACAGCTTTCTTTGATGTTATGGTGCACTTGGCTGTTCATTTACCTGATGAAGCAATCCTAAGAGGCCCAGTGCAATATGGCTGGATGTACCCAGTGGAAAGAAGGCTATGTACACTGAAGCGTTTTGTGAGGAATAGGGCTAGACCTGAAGGATCCATTGCAGAAGCATATGTTGCTAATGAGTGTTTAACTTTTTGCTCAATGTACTTGAATGATGTCAAGACACGATTCAATCAAGACGGCAGGAATAGAGAGCGTGTTGACTTAAAAGAAGGTGATCTCTGTTTTTCAGCATGGTGTTCAGTTAATTGGAGCCTCGAGGATGACATATCTTGAAGGTTGTTATGACAAGATGGTTTGGTATGTGCTCAACAATTGTGCTGAGGTTCATCCATTTATGGAGTATGTGATCCCTTGTAACACTTTTGACTTCTGTTTCAGAATTAATATACTATTTATCTGTAATTTCTGAAGCCACTATGCAGGTTATGTAGACAAGAGTTAGAGAAAGAAGGTTCTCATGATGTGGAAAAAAGGCTAGAGCATGAATTTGCCATATGGTGTAAGAAGCATGTGAGTTTTCTTTGCAATTTTGGATGGAACTCTGATCTTTATGTTGATCATGCTGACCTTTATTTTGTTCAGATGGCAAGATTGCGTTATGTGGAAGGAGTAGAGGTCAGTGATGACCTATATTCATTGGCATGTCAACCGATATCGCGAGTGAGATTATATTCAACATGTATTGTTGATGGTGTTCGATATCACACGATTGACCGTGAAAAAATAGAAAGACTCGTAGCAATGGAGAAGGTTTTGAGTAAGATCAA
Source organism: Bonia amplexicaulis (assembly GCA_036346245.1). Classification (NCBI taxonomy): domain Eukaryota; kingdom Viridiplantae; phylum Streptophyta; class Magnoliopsida; order Poales; family Poaceae; genus Bonia; species Bonia amplexicaulis. Next base: position 10,656,642 of record CM070744.1, on the reverse strand, counting down.
GATCACGGTAATTTAAGCAAGGCAAGCACCCTTTGACCATGTTGATTCTAGTATTTCAATTATTGTATATTGTTTGTGAAAACCTAATATTGCATGTGTGTGTTTTTGTTAAAAATTTTATCTTGTGGGAAATGGTAGTTACAACCGTTAGCAAATTTGATATCCTCACTGTTCTAACCCTTAGAACATGGTAGACAATAACTAATGTCAAATTTGGTATATTACTTAGATATATGGTCTAGATACTTAGCCACACAATAGCTTTCACTAAGTTTTATATTTTGGAAAAACTTGTGCATGGATATGAGTGATTTCAAAATGTTGGTCCAAAGGAGGAACGTTCATTACTTTGGTATAAAACAAAATGAAGAACCTAGTTTTTGGGCGTGGGCGAGTTATATGATAAACTGTCAAGTATGAGGAGGAACCTCACATGTAGATAGGGGGAGATTCTCGTCTGGATCAATTAAGGACCGAACGCTATTGCCGCACATCTAAGTCACACTGTACAACCACATGTGTTATGTGGGCTTTGGTTTTAGCTGACTAAAGTTGTCACCTCCATGAGTAGCCCAGACACACCATCGGCCCTACATAAAACTTTCAAGTATATCCTATCGCAAGCTAAAAAAAATAATGAATAGCTTGAGCATTGGCCAATCGACGGACAACGCCATATGCATTGGGCACCCAGTGGGGGCACCGTGCTCAACTGCCAGGTCATCGCGACCTAGTGAGTCTAGTCGACCATTGCAACTTATAGATTTTGGCCGACATCATAGTACTACCTATCGATCATCTGTGGTCCACATTGATGAGGAGGTAACTTACATATAAACCTATATTTTATTTTCCTATTATACCTTACATTCGCTAACATCATGGTGTTCTCTCACCGTAGGTCCGTTGTTGAGATGCATCACTTTTACCCTCCGCACACCCTACACAGACTACCGCTCCCCGTCAGTGATCTTGGCTGCACATCTTGGAGGTACGAGATTCACATTCTGCATCTGGAATATTTATTGTGACTAACTTTGTTCCATCTTGTAGCCTTCAATTCAACGTGAGGGTGACGACTAGTCCACAAATGATAATACGGCCTCTTGGCTACTTCTAGGGAGCGGTACACGGTGCCAGAATTTGCAGCGTATGCAGGGCATAGCTCATCATTCACATAGTATGCAGGGTTTGGAGACTTTGGTGGGTAGTGCTCCTCCTGCATCGCTGGCACATCGTACAGTGAAGGCCAAGGCTCCTCTGCACAACGGGAATTTGTAGAATCCATCATTCACGACTTCACTTTTCCGGTCTCCAATTTGGCATGTCTCAGCAGGAGCACATCGACGCTTACCACCTGACACTGTCTGTTGTACCTTAGCCTACCGGACCATCGCCAGCCACTGAACAGACGGAACAACTTCCATACCTTCTTTGATCTGATACGCACACTCTAGACTGGCTTTTGTACCCTACATGACATACTCAATGGAAGATAAGGCCACACACGCGGAGGTAGGCTTGGCGAGGAGATAGTAGTGGCTCAGATGAGTGAGCCATATTGTATCCCGTGCGATGCGCCTTTTGTATAGCTATATCCCTGTCATGCATTTTTTACTACTATATGTACTCCTTGCGTAACTGAATAAAACATTACACCATTAAGTCCAGAGCTATAATTTTTTGATCTCATTTCCTATACTCAAAAATTCCTACAAATAGTTTATTTAAATAAATTTTTGAGTAAAATTCATAACAAAAAAAATACGAGCAAATTAGACAATGAACTACACAACGTTGAGAAGCTCTACAAAATTTTGTAAGTTTTTGTGCTCATTTGCTATATCTAAAAAATTCTATGAGCAATGGTGTTAAATTTTCTAATAATATAATTAAACTAATTAATTGTAAATACTAATTACCTAGAGCTTGGTTGCCAGATGGCAAGCAACCTGGAGCCCTATGGCCGGGCGGCAGGTCCCTGCCGCATGGCCACAATGCTCCAAGTGCCAAGTGTCAGCTCCACGGTGTCGCCGCCTGGTGACCAGGTGGCAAAACGAACATTTTTACTATTGTCGCATGCGTACTGATACTCATGTAAATACAGGTTCAAAATATGCCATATGTGCCAAAAACTAGCTAGTGCGGTAATCCGTGCGTATACATACATTTTGGCATATATGACCAAAATAATATATACCATGCAGTAGTAGTAAAAAAGATGCCACCATGTGAGACACGTCGAAACTTTTCGATTTGTAGTTTCTTGACTATTTATCTTTGTGATCCGGAATTGTAACCCCAATAAGCAGCTGTCTTGTTGTTTATTGCATGATATGGAATCTAATGTTATATATGTCGTCTTAAAATTGCTCTCGTATTTTGGTAAACTATTTTAAGTTGCATGTGGGTTGATGAATTATGGTGATAATAGATAATTATTCACTTGTGGTGCTAGTATGTGTTCGAAAATAGATAATGAGGGAGAAGGGAGTAGAAATAAGCCCACGTTATGGTCTTAAATTATTCACAATGACATATCTCTACTACTTAGAAATATAAGTTAGTGGTTCTCGGTGCATTCTCCTTCCTCTCTTCTCAACCGTCCGATCTGAACACTGAAATCTTGATCATCTATCTAACATCACTCCCCTCCCTCTCACATCTAAATGCCCCTCCTCTCCACTTTTACCATCAGTTACCGTCTCCCACCCCCTCCCCTCCAACGCCTAACAGAGAGTTTGGGCCAGGAATACCATCTTCTTCATGACGCTGGGGACATCTCGCCGCTGTACTTGTCGCATGGCATTGTCACTCTGAAGGGCAGGCGCTCATATTTCAAATGCCTATTAAGTAGTTGAGGTGCTATTGGTTCCACCTTTCAAATCGCTTGTGGTCTATACCTACAAAGCATCCATTTTTTAGGGCCTGTTTGAAATGAAAAGGAAATATTTTCCACTTAGCTAGGTATAATCTCATATTCGAACTCTTCAAAAGAGTGAAGAAAAGGAAAATTTTTGCAAGATTTTTAGGGGTGATTCGTAAAATCCAAACACGTAGTTTTTTAGAGAGATGAGTTCTTTTTTGTAATAAAAGTCTACAAAACTCCTCCAAAATCTTAACCAACCATGCATAGTTCCTCAAACATAAAATTATAACACTAAGAAACGTAATAAAATAGTTGTCATGAGAGAATTAAAGGGTAATAGGGGACTAATGTATATTTAGCCATGTAAGACGCTGGATATGTACGGTCTGATACCAACCAAAAGCTGCATGGCATGCATGTTTGTTTTTAACTATTTGTAACCATAATGCTGGGAAGAGGAGGTCTTCTTTGCACCTTTGGAAAACTGGGCTTGCTTCGTTTCGCCCCCAACTTAGTTAGGTTCTCATTGTTGCAAATGATCCATATGACTAGGAGAAGAATGGAGTCCCATAGCCTTACTCAGAAAATATGGAGGTGTTTATGCATATGCCTTCCACATGCATTATAGATTGGGCTGCGCAAGCCGAACATTGAGTCTTGTGTGCAGTGTGAATGTCTGACGATGATCGAGTAGGCTTAATATATTAGAGGAGCGTGGAGTTAGGCAAGCATTCAAACCACAAGCATGTGGTTTTATGTTAGAGTTATAAGGCCAGAGTGCACATGCAATGGCATTCCTACATGAAGTCATTGCCCATCCACCATACAAAAATTTGTTGAGCAACCATTATTTGCAGAATTGCATAGGCCCTTTTGAGGGCTCTAGATCTATGATAGTGGAGTTCACCATAAAGAAATTGCCAAATCCATGAGTTTGTCATTGATGGTTGCCCTCTTCGTTTGGGATCGATATTAGGTCCTGAAGAATATACTGGTTGAATGTAGGGCAAAGGACGATTCAATCTTTATATTTGGTTGATGAACTTAACTACTCCATTCGGTCACAAATATATGTCGTTTTGGACATCAATACGGTCACTAAAACACAACTTTAACCACAAAATTCTATTGTAATAATACGTTGCTACGGATTTTAAAATTTTATCATACTACAAGTTTTAAAACTCACGGGTGGTAAAATTTTTAGAACATGCGTACAAACATGTTCAAAAATTTTTAAAATTCGTAGCAACGCACGAGCATTCAGCTAGTGTCAAAGATTAGACTAGTGGGTTTTTTGGGCTGATGGCTTGTGCCTTAAAGCTTAAATATTTAAATTCTAGTTGCTCGTGAGAGATAATACATACAAAAAAATCGTATACGATTTTGACCAGTACAACTGAACTTAGTGCACTTTTCACTACAATCTTATTATTAACCCCGTCTTGAAAAAGCACATTTTAAAAGCTAGTTACTGTAGACAGTACGAGCATATATAAGCCAAAAATAAGCTGGTTCGAACCCAGCCATAATGAACGGGTTCTTTTGAGCTTAAAGTTGGCTTGTGCTTTTACTGTTTACGGTAACTAGCTTTTAAATGACGCGTTTTTTAAGGTGGAGTCAACAGAAAAATTATAGTAAAAAGTGTACTGACTTCAGCTGTATCGGCCAAAATCGCATACAATCATTTCTCTCCGCGTACTCTACGAACAGCCAAAATTCAAATATTTAAGTAATAAACTATAATCCATTAAAAAAAACCCACCTAATATCTCGTAGTGCCCAGTACTGGTTAGCGTTATCGACAGCGAAGCTAGCTCCATCCAACCCTAGTCCGACCACCTGCTGGCAATTCCGGCCTGCCAGAGAGCCCACAGATCCTTTAACTTCTTCCGACTACACGTATAGCACGTACTGTCCGGTCGGTGCTCCTTTTCCAGAACCAATCGAATTTCGCAGCTCCCGTCGGCATCTCACAGGACGGACGCAACAATAACATGTAATTGACCATCGCCCATTGAACTAGCACAAGGATATAAAATTACACCTGACGATTCGACCCATGAACATGAGTGACCTTCAATGATTGTGGTGCTATGGGGTTTGCTGATAAGGTGGTGATCGGTTCGGCTGAAAGCTGAAGGCTTATGGCTGAAAACACTGTAGCTGGTTGAAAAAAGCAGAATGGTGACGAGCTTATTTGACATAATTAAATCTAAAAAAATTAAAAAATATAAAAAATATGTTAGCCCATCACAAACAACGCAAACGAATACGAGAAAAAAAGAATCGACAAAAAGCGCAAAAAAGTCAAAATTCAGAAAAGACGAAATTATGAATAATAAGTAAAATAAAACTTTTAAGCCAATAAGCTTAAGCCAAAATAAGCCATAGTGAGCACGCCCTAAATTACGTACACCTGACGATTCGACCCATGGACATCAGTGACCTTCAATTAATGATTGTGGTGCTATGGGGTTTGCATGCTCAAGGGGTGATCAATTTCTTGTTGAAGCATGCTTTGAGGATTATTTTCATTACGGCTAAGGTTATTTCCATCATACATTTCAATCCACATCACCAATGCGTGCACATCTATATACATGGCGTCCGGCGATGACACCACTCCTGAGACGGCGTCCTGCTTTGAGCCCACGAAGTTCGGCGACATTTTTATCAGCTACGATCCGAAGCCATTGTAAATCTTGAAGCTAGCAATGGCCGACAGCATTGTACAATGGCCACGTGATCTACAGCATAGCAGTCTAGCAGAGCAGGCTAGCGTGATCTACAGCATAGCAGTCTAGCAGAGCAGGCTAGCGTGATCACGTGCTAGCAATGGTCGACAGCATTGTACAATGACCACAGATCGTAGCATTTTTATCAACTGCGATCCGAAGCCATTGTACATCTTGTAGCTACTGCATTGACGTACAGCACGTACTGTCCCGCCGGTGCTCCTTTTGCCAGAACCAATCGAATTTCGCGTCTCCCGTCGGCATCTCAAATGACGGACGCAGCAGGCACATGTGACCGGCCAAACGGGCCTTAAGCATGAGCGATGTCATAGGTTCGTAGCGCATCAACAGGCCACTTTTTTTCACTATGGCTAGGGTTACAACACCATTTACCGGCAAGTTCATCTATGTGTGAAAATTAACCAATATGATTTTTCCTACTCGCCGTTATTTTTTATTGTGTTGCATTAAATTTTCGCAATGCTTTTGACAAATCACTAGTCTAACTGTTTTCGTAATCATGTATCGCAACAAACAAAACAATAAGTCCACTAAACTTCATTTCTATATATACACGGTCCCTTTTGGTTAATCCTAACTAATGCATGCATGCAAGCAGATGTCGGACGAGTGTACGAGGGAGAGGGTCGATAAGATGAAAGAGAACGTACGTCTCCTCGTTGTTTGAGAATGACCCTACTGGATGCACTACAACATCAAGATTCTTTTTGTTTCTAGCACTCGAATTTTGTGGCCGTGGGATGTGGCACAGAGATTCTTGTTGTTTTTTGGGCCCGCTTCACCCTGCAAACGGATGCCCATCTTTTTATCCATTAAGAAGTGCGGTCGGCCAAATTTTAAACCACTTATTTGCTTCGATTTCCGTGTTACCGAGTCTCAATCTCTTAAGAGAGAGAGTTCAAAGAGGGAGGAGAGAAGCACGGTTCACATCTCAGGTGTTGTTTTATCAGTGAAATTATTCTATCATTTATTCTATGTTTGTGGAACTTAAAATATATAATTCTATAATATAATTTATAGTTTTTTAAATATAAAGTATGTTCATTATATTTGTAATTTCAGAACATGTGTTTTTGCAAAATGCACTGAGTTTTTTTTATGTTTGTGAGTACTCATTTTGTGCTTGTTGACCTTGTTTTGTGATCTATGATGTACTGAGTTTTTTTTTTGTGTTTGTGTTTTGCTAAACGCACTGAGTTTTGTTAATTCTAACCAATTTTATTTAGTAAATATCATTTTTACATTAACTATAACCAAATTTTATTTAGTAAATTTCATTTTTACATTAACTATAACCAAATTTTATTTAGTAAATTTCATTTTTACATTAACTATAACCAATTTTTACTTACTAAATTCCATTTTTATATTAATTCTAACTATTTTTATTTAGCAAATTTCATTTTTTACATTAACTCTTACCAATTTTTATTTAGTAAATTTCATTTCCTTTGATGTTCCTTTTTCATCACGTTTTTTTTTTCATACGGGCCTGTTGGCTTACAGGCTACATGAACATCTTTCTTTTGGTGTATCGTGTATGTCCGTTCAGGCCCGGAGCACAGTGTGGGATAATGGGCAGGACAAACCTGAAACATCCCTGTAAAATTTGCGAATTTTTGAAATTTATTTTGAATTTTTGTGAATTTATGAAAAAGTTACCCAATTTGGAAAGTTTTGCGAAAATGCGCTTTCTGTTTGAAACTGTTTCCGATCCGCGCAAGGCGCCCTTCAGCATGGGAGCCGCTCCCTTCACGGCCAAGCCGGGACCGCGTGCCTTCTCCACCAAGAAGCTCTCCGCCCGCCTCGCTTCGCCGGCGTCACCGCTTGACTCGTGGTCCCACCGCCACCACCGAAGCTTGACTCCTCTCCTCGCGTGGCGTGCGAGCCGCCGCCATCCTCACCGCCATAGCTCTGCTCGGTTTGAGGGGTTCTCGCGGTCACGGCCACCGGAGTCAAGTGGGGGCGGCACCGTGCCACCTCTTCCCTGCTGCCCTCATGTTGCCCGAGATTTTCCCTTTGCCGCCGACGTGGGCCGTGTGCAGCCAAGAAAACCCGCGAGGGCAGCCGCTTATACAGTGCACAAAACCTTTTCCCTCACTTCCCCGATATTTCTGGCATCCTCACCAAGCATTTCACCAAAACAATCGAGCTCTCGCCGCCGTAATCGCCGTCGAGCCTCTACCTGCACGGTGAGCCCTAACGACCAATCCACCGATTGAGTTGATTAGAATCCAATTGCTTTCTGAAACACTCCCACCACCCATCGATCACATCGGCAAGCTCACGGGAGTCGGCGTTGGCCTAACGCTTTGGCGTCGAGGCCACGACCTCAATGGCCTCACCGTGGCCGACTCACTAGGGTTCTTCCCGAGCTCCACTGTTGCTTCCTGTAGCTTCCTAGAGTCCCGTAGATGGTGAAAACCCCGCCTAATTAGCTTAAGCACCACCCTAGCTCCTGAGCGCCGCCGTGGAGAGCTTTCTTCCCTCGGCTGCCGCTAGCTTGCTCTAGCCAATCCCATCGTATTCTGAGAGATCATGTGGAGATGATCCCATCTTTATGATGAGTAATTGACTCTTGGTTGAAGGAAAATTGAGTTTGTTTTGGGCTTTTATTGCAAAGTCTTAATGCGGTCGAAATGAAGTCATGTACGACTTGTCCCTCGGCTCGCACGACCATGTAGGATGCCATACGACCACGCTTGGTCGTGGTCGAATTCGTTCGAGCGCACGACCACGCTGCGGTGTTCTCGCAAAATTTGACAAGAGTCGGAAGGCGTTACGACCACGCTGGCGCATATCGGGTGGCGACGACCATGTTGCCGAGTATCGAAGTCACCGGACGCACGACACCACGCACCGTGGCGCCCCGGCGAATTTGAACGTGATCGAAGTCTGGGGCAGCGTCGACCACGCTGGTGGTAATCGGTTTCCACCGAGCAACGCGTCTTAGTACTTTGGCCGTGGTCAAGGGTTTACCACCACGCTGGCATTTGGGAGCGTTCGATCACGCCAGGCGCCGTGCTTCACCACGCTGCGAGCCCCGGAAGATTTGATGCTGGTGGCACTCGGCGCTAGGGTTTACGACCACGCCAGGGAGCTCGAGGCCTCGACCACGCCAGGGAAAGGAGCCACGACTACGTTGTGGCACTTCGGTGGTGCGACCGCGTTATGCGCCGGAGAGCTACGACCACGTTAGCGAGAATTGAACGTGGTCGAAACCATGTTCGACCACGTTATCGATTGATGACCGTGGTCGCAAGGGGATCACTAAAATTGGTCGTGAGGGTGCATTTCATGTCCGATTACGGTGAGGTTTGGTCGGTTGTTCCTTGTGAAGTCATGGACCTTGTAGACCGGTTTGTTCTACATTTTGACAGTCTTGACTAAGTTTAAAATCAGGAAGATTTGAGCTCTGTTGAGCCGTCATGGTATGGTTTTCGTGTAGAACGGTGCTATGTGATGTTTTGTTGTCTTTGATGGTTGCGGTATCTTGGAGGCAAGTCTTGGTGAGGCTTAGGAGGTCGGGACTAGACAAGGGAGTTGTTGAGGTCCGTAACGACGTGAAAAGCCGAAGAGGACGTGTCGTGCGGTGGGGTCGACAAAGATGGACAACAAGGCGGTGGAGGAAGCTTCTGGAAGGCGCTGAGGGGCATTTTGGAGAAATGTCAAAGCTGCGGAGGAAGCCTGCCCACCGAGAAAGCATCAGACGACCGGAGAGTTGGTGGTGCAAGCGGGCAGCAAAGGAGCCGCTGCCACTGGGTAATGGGCAAAGCACCGAGGCCTCAAAGCACTGGAGCTCTTCAGAACGGGTGGTCTGGGAGACCCGTTAGCGTGTGAGTATAAATAGAGGAGGAGACTCGAGTCAGGTGAGGTTGTCCCCCGAGTGCTCAAACTCTATTGTTGTATCTTGTGTGAGTTGTCTCGGTGGAGTGGTTGTAGAAACCTCCATGAGAAATGAAAAGATTGGATTCATCTCGTATCATTTCATGTTTGTGTTCTTGAGATGAGTTACTTATTGCTTTTGCCTCTCCGATTTCCTTCTCGTATATGTGTTTTCTTTGAGAGTTGGCTTGCATTTCTTTGCTCGAACTGGGATTCACACTCTAAGACCATTTGGTCAATTCATTCCCAGAGTAAAATCAAAACAGAAATCTCGTGATTTTCTGCTTCCGCCTCAAGACTGCTTTTGATTTTCGACTTGGTTTTCTCCCAACCGCTGCTAAGACTTTGGTGGTTCTTGGTTGACTCACTTCTAGAGACCCCTTTCTTGCTAAGATTCAAGTCTCATGCATTTTGGTTTTCGTGCCAATAGTTCTCTAAATTCCCCTTGGCGGTCGTATACTGCTTTCGCCTCGACCGATCAATTCAATCGTCGTCATCTTTTGCGCTCGCTTCGACCACGTAGTTTCGCTATGTCTGTTGTCGAACGCGTTTGATTGTCTCGATGTTCTAGATCTTTCGACCACAAGTCGGTTCGACCACGGTGTTTTCTCATTACGACTTTCGTGTCGATTCGGCCACTTCGCAGAATGTTTTCGATCACTGCTTTTTCTTGACGCTTGTTTTCTCGGGTGATTTGACCGGTGATTCCAGTCTGCTTTTCCGTCTGCTTGCTTTCTCGGTGGTATCGATCGGTCGACCACAACTCTGTTCTTCTCTCGGTCTTTACGACCACGGTGAGAAACTCTCTTCTCTTTGAGTTTTCCAAGAAACAACTAATCTTCTTCTTCACAGCTCTTTAGCTATTGGAGAAAAGATCAAGTTGAATTTTAGAGAGCGTTTAAAGGCACCATTCACCCCTCTCTGCCATTTCGGTCCTTCAATTGGTATCGAGCGGTTAGCTCTTCTTCATAGATCTAACCGGTCTCAAAGAGCCATGGCAATGACAAGTATTCCACCAAGCCGCTTATTTTCGATGGCCCGGATTACCCTTCCGAAGAGCCGAATGGAAACATATATCCGTGCTCGGGGTATGCTATTTGGCGGAAGGTGAAAATACAATTTGTTGTTCCCGCCGATGAGAACATCAATGCCGGAATATGGGCGATGTTGAGGCAAATGCAAAGGCAAGGAACATCATCATACTGTGGATTGAGCGGGTTAATTTGATCGCATCTCACACCGTCGTCCGCTCACGACATCCGGGTGACCTCGATGCATACCATGAGGGCACCTCCCGGATCAAGACGGTTCGACAGATCGCCTCAGCGAATACTGAGAAATTCGAGATGCTTGTTGGAGAGTCCCTTGACGAGTGCTTTTCACGATTTCACAAGATTTTGAGCAATCTCCGGCGGTCGGCCTCACATACTCCGACTCGGATAACGCCGACAGATGCTTTCACACTCGATCTTCGGGTTTGGGAGATGAAGGTGACTACCATCAAGGACACCACGGACCTCTCGACCTTGACTCTTGATGCGCTTTACTGCGTCTCAAGACTCACGAGATTGACATAGTCTCGCGTCGGTCAAGTCACAATCGATGGCTCTAGTCACGGATCCCACTTCGCCTCGGTTCTTCTCGCCGATTCTCTTTGCGGGTTCTCCCTAGTCGCTCTACGTGACGAATCGATGATCGCTTAGAGCAGCTAGAGGATGAACAAATGCCTCCTAGCTCGGAAGTTCTCCCATGCTTACAAGAGAAGGAGGGACGGAAAAAGAAGAGGACCAGTGATTTGCTTTGAGTGTGGTGGCCCCAACCACATTCGGCAACCGCCCCAAACCGGAGAAGGGCAAATCGACGTTGGCGGTTCGGCAAGAACGACTACATCGACAAGAACCGCAACAAGAAGCCTTCACCCGACGCAAGGCAAGAAGAAGTACCGCAACTTTGGGAAGGCCAAAAGTCTGCTCCACCGCGTCCTCACTGCGTTCGACGACCTCGACCTCGGCCGAGGTGGAGGGATGGAGCGACGACGACGGACGGGTGATCAAGAACCCAAGAGCGGCGACGACTTCTCCCAAGATGTGCTTCATGGCCTCGAGGGCTTAATCGAGCGACAATGAGTCACTCTCGACTCGGATGAGGTATGCCCCACCTATGACCAGCTCAATCATGCTTTTCTTAAGCTAGGTGGATTTCATGCTAGAGCTAAGGCTAGGTGCACTGAGTTAGAGAAGGAAGTAGCTAGATTGTCACGAGAGCTTACTTCACTTACATCCGCTTCCTCTCGTGACTAATGTGATACATGCATTGCCTTGCTTGGAGACATGGAGAAACTAAGGACCTCGCATGATAGTCTCGTCTCTGAACTTGACATTGTTAAGGTGGAGAACATTAGTCTTCTTCTTGAGCTTGAGATGAGTAGGGTAGTTCTGCTTCATCTTCTACTTGTTGAGACTATTTCTTGCACCTCATGTGAGGATAAGGACAATGCGTTTAGAGGTCTTTATACCATGTTGCTTGATCTGCCTGAGACTTGTGAAAGTTGCAATAATTTAAAAATGAACTTAAAAAGGGCAGATCACAAAATTGCTGAGTTACAAGCCTTTTTACTTGAGCCTATTACTTCATGTGCAAATTGTCCCAAACTTATCACGAACTTGAATCTGTCTCCAAACAGTTTCAAGAATTTGTTGATAATAATAAGAAAATGGCTCAGTATGCTTCTAAGGATCCTGTTAGCTCACCTTGCAAAAGTTGTAATAAACTAAAATCTGATTTGATTGCCTTAGATGAAAAGTGTGTGAAGCTAACTAAGGACCTTCTAGAAAAACCACATCCTTCCTGTGCTTTCTGTGCTGAAATGTTGGAAAAGGATAAGGACATGGTAGAGACGCTTAGGAAGAGGTACGAGAACCAAATGGCTAGGATTAGGGCTGCCCCCTGTGTGTCCTGCGAAGCCCTCAAGCTTGAGGTGGCCGTGCATAAGGAAAAATACGCACGTGCTATTCGCTCTCCTTCTGTTGGTTCTTCTTCCTCTCCTCCTGTTGTTCCTTCTCCTCCTCCTTGCTCTTCTTGCACCTCTCTCTTTCGGGAGTGTCAGTACCTTATGAACACTCTCGAGAAATTTGTAGGAGGCAAGAAGGATCTCAATCTTATTCTAGACCAATCAAAATTTGCAAGTTCAAACAGGTCTAGGATATAATTTCCGTGAGGATGTGAGAAAACATCCACCGTCGCCGTGCTCGCACCCATAGCCGCAGGTGTGATCGAGGTCAAGCCCAAGAACAAGAAAGTTCAATTTAGATCAGCGGGCTTTGTCCAAGGGATTTCGATGAGAAGGTGATTTCACCCGCACTTGACCTCTCGGATATGGCCATCTCATGCTACTTCACCCCTCGTATGGTATCATTGCACCTTCCGCCGGAAGGATGGGCATCCGATTGACCAATGCTTCAAGCGCCAAGATCGCGCAAAGAGACCGTCTTGAGTCTCTTAGGCGTATTCGTGGTCAGCCCTGCACCTTGAGTGCACCTAAGACCAACACGAGGTCTAGGTTTGCTATCGTTGGTAGCTTTGGGCAGCACCGGGACTTGGTTTTTCCGAGTTTTCGTTTTTCCTCGTGCTCCTCTCGGTCGTGACTTCCGCCGTCCCGAGGGTAGATCTCGCCCATCGAGATAGCTACCCGCGCGTGATCGCGTCGCCGGGTGTTCACTCGCCTCCGTAGTAGTCGGACCCGGAATGCCTTCAGTCTCACGCATAGACCTTCTCGCTTCTTTGAGCGACGGAGGGCGAGGGTAGTTAGAGGTCGATCGTGTGTGACTACTTCTTACGCTCGACGTGTGACTCAAGATTGGGTGCCAAAATCTATGTTGATTTATCCCAAGATCGAGACTTTGCTCTTGTTGACTCGGGTTCGCAGGCGAAGGAAAGGTTTGGCTTGTAGACTCCGGTGTTCACGACACATGACCGGAGATTCCGCTGGTTTTCTTCCTTGCCCGAGCTCCGTGATGAGACGATCACTTTCGAGATGTTTATCCGGGCGCGTCATCGCCAAAGGTACTGTATGCATTAATGATTCATTTATTTTGAAAGATGTTGCTTTAGTTAGCAAGTCATAAGACAATTTGCTCTCGCCTCTCGACATCGATGACAATTTCGAGGTGAGCTTTAAGAAAACAATTGCAAAATTCTTGATTCTTCTGTAGTCCGGTTTATGGATCTCTCGCTTTGGGAGGATCTTTCGTGCTGATTTTTCCGAGTCTTTTGGTGATCCTCTCCGTTGTTTGCTCGCTCGAGTCCCGCGACCTTTCCTTCGGCATAGGAGACTTGGTCATATTGATTTGACCATTTGACCCGAGTTAGCGCCACGATCTCATTCGTGGTCTCGCGAAACTCAAGATGGTCAAAGATCTTGTTTGCGCCCATGCCGGCACGGCAAGATGGTTGCCGCTTCTCACCCTCCCACACAAGGACTATGACCGATGCACCGACAGTTGCCCACATGGACACAATCGGATCACCGAGTGCAACTGCAGGAGGGAAGTGGTATGTTCTTGTCGTGGTCGATGACTTCTCGAGGTACTCTTGGGTGTTTTCTTAGCCTCAAGGATGAGACGTTTTCACTTTTCCGAGGTCTTTTCAGAGGCTTTCTCGCCGAGCTTCCGGGTGCCTTCGAGCGATCCGCAATGACAATGGCACGGAGTTCAAAAATTCTACTTTGAGAGTTTCGTGGTGAGACAGTGTAGAGCACCGCCTCTTCTCCACACGTTCCTCGCCAGAATGGCGTTGTGGAGAGGAAGAACCGCACCTTGGTCGAGATGGCCGTGACGATGCTTGATGAGTACTCTACACCGCGGAAGTTTTGGTCGAGGCTATAGCCACCGCGTGCCATGTTTCTAATCGAAGTTTTTCTTGCACACTTGCACCAAGACTTCTTATGAGTTGAGATACGGCGGCCCGTGTTTCTCATTTTCGTGTGTTTGGTTGCAAGTGTTTTATTCTAAAGTCCCGGAACCTAGATAAGTTCGAGTCACGATCTTGTGATGGACTCTTTCTAGGCTACTCGACCTCTTGGCGGGCCTATAGGGTCCAGAACCGCAGTCTAGCAAATTGGTAGAAACCGTGAGGTGACTTTCGATGAGGCCATCCGGGACTAGGCCCGATATCTCGTGTTCACTAGAGCGATCCGAGACCATCTTCGTGGATGATGAGGATGATGGAGATGAGGGTTGTCTACCGATCCAAGACCTCTTCCACCCCTTGAGGTGCCTTCTTCCACCGCACCTCGAGGTGATCGACCTTACCTTCGCTTCTTCGGAGCTAGTGGCTCTATTCCTACTTCGACACCACGAGGTAGAGGCCGCTTCTTCATCTCATCCTCGACCTCCTAGACATATCCAAAAACTCATCCTTCGAGCGGATCATTGAGACCTCTTCGAGCGGGTTACCCGCTCAAAATCAACTTATCTCAATTGCTCCATTCTCGCTTTCATTGCCTCCTTTGAGCCCAAAGATGTTTCTCATGCTCTTCCGACGAGTCTTGGATCAATGCTATGCATGAGGAGCTAGAGAGTTTCGAGAGAAACAAGGTTCGACGCTTGTTGAACCCCTCGAGATCACAATATCATTGGAACCAAATGGGTGTTCAAGAACAAGCAAAGTGAGGATGGGGTAGTCATTCAAACAAGGCTAGGTTGGTTGCACAGGGTACTCCTGTGTTGAGGGTCCGGATTTCGAGGAGACCTTGCCTCGTAGCTCGCCTTGAGGCCATTAGAATTATGCTTGCCTTTGCGCTTCTAAAGGTTTCAAGCTTTACCGATGGACGCCAAGAGTGCCTTTCTCAATGGCTTCATTGAGGAAGAAGTCTATGTCGATGACCTCCGTGTTTCGAGAACCCCAAATACCCTAGTCATGTCTTCAAGCTTTCCAAAGCATTGTATGGACTTAAGCAAGCCCCTAGAGCTTGGTATGAGAGGCTTAAGTCCTATCTATTGAGACATGATTTTGAGATGGGTAAAGTTGACAAGACCTTGTTCATTCGCTTGGCCATAATGATCTCCTCGTCGTCAAATTTATGTCGATGACATCATCTTTGGCGGCTCTTCCCATGCTCTAGTTTCACAGCCTCGGATGTCATGAGCACCGAGTTTGAGATGAGCATGATGGGTGAGTTGACATTCTTCCTGGCTTCCAGATCAAGCGAGACTCGGGAGGGTACCTTCTTGCATCAAGGCAAGTACACTCGTGATCTCCCGAGACGCTTCGACATGTGTGATGGAAAGCGGTGTCGACTCGATAGCTTCTGTGACAAGACTTGACCTGTATGAGGACGGCGAGCCGCTTGATCAAAAGGAGTTCAAGTATGATTGGCTCTCTTGTACCTCAACGCCTCGAGACCGGACATACACTTCTGTGTGTCTTTGTGCTCGGTTTGAGCCTCTCCTCGTGTGTCTCACCGCCAAAGCGGTGAAGCGATCTTCGGTACCTTCGAGCTACCATTGACTATGGTATCGGTACTCTTCCTCCTCCCGCTCATCTCTTAGAGCCTTTCTGATGCACTTTCTTGGTCAGTAGGATAGATAGGAAGAGCACTGGCACCGCCGCTTCATTGGCACTTCTCGTTTCTTGGTCTTCGAGGAAGCATCCGGTGTTGCACACCCACCGCAGAGGTCGAGTATGTTGTCAGCTGACCGATGTCGTTGCTGTGTCCTTGGATGGTCTCGACTCTACGGGACTTTGGGTAGCTATCGATCGTGTTCCGCTCTTCCGCGATAACACGCCCGCGATTAGCATTGCTAAGAACCCAGATGCGGACTCTCGACCAAGCACATCGATATCGATATCACTTCCTTCGAGACCATGTGGAGAAGGGTGACATAGTGCTCCGGTTTGGAGAGTGACCACCGGCTGGTCGATATCTTCACCAAGCCTTTGGATAGCTCGAGATTTTCATCTGCGGGGAGAGCTTGGGGTGGTTTGTCCTTATGGACTGCTGTGAGGGGAGCTTTGGGTTTCTTCGCTTATCATTTTAATTATGCTTCAGTATCCTTACTATTGCATCGTGTTCAAGGGTACATTGGGTTTAGTCCTTCTAGCATAGGTTAGAGTGTATCTCTTCTTTGAGTTGCTTAGACTTCTTGCTCTTATCTTGTGCTTTCGGGATAGTCGCTTTTATCTCACTAGGTTGAGCTTACTCACTTCTTTTAGGTTCTAGCGAGGTTGGGCCACCCTGCAGATGAGGCAGTGTGTTTGCTCTCTAGTGTGTGTTTTTACGGTCAGCTATTAGTCCTGAAGTCATATGGGGTAGATGAGAGTCAGTCTGAGCCATAGTATCCTCTATATCTTATCTATGCTTTAAGGACTGCCTGTTTTCCTGATTTATTTGCCGACTCTTGATTTTTATTGCTTTGGTCTGTGGGGAGTTCATTTGGGAACTTCTAGATTTTAATTTTGACTTAAACTCAACTTGAACTATAAGTCGCATCACATGTTGAGGGGAGTGGATTTTCCGCATTGCATTCTCGCATTGTAATATAACTACATGGAGCCTTGATTATTATCCATTCATGACATATTTTCTCTTATGTTACATCTTGCCATGATTTGTGCTCCATTGCTAATCGATCATGACTTTATATGTGTAGTCAAGTCTTTGCCATGATAGGTTAATTAAAATGCTAAATTTTGACCTAATTCATGTCATGTTCATATTTGAGACTAGTCAGCTTTGTATTATCTTTTTATGATTCTTGTCATGTCAAATAGGTCGAGTTGAGTCTTGAATCATTGTTGAGCAATAGATTGAGCTATATTAGGTTCTTGATGACACATAAGTTAGTACAATCTATTAAAACAAAAGATCTCTTTTGTGCGAAAAACCGATCTCACCAATTCCTTCTCATGAGACGGCTTGCCATTGCACAAGGCATGAACTCGGGGAGTTTTGATGACCAAGATCATTTCCTTAAGCTTCTCGCTTGGAATGATCGCATAAGGCTTGAGGTCTAGCACATGACTGAATGAAAAGATGGTTGAAAACAACCATGTGGTCTCTAAAGAAAAATGTCATTTGTGCTCAATTGCTAAAATGTTCAATGTACTCCAAATAATTGTATCATTCTTGAACAAATAGCACTCTAGTTGGCTCAACACTAGCTTCTTGATTCCATTTAGCTTATTGACATGGCTTGCATCATTTGTGGATATCATTAGCTAGACTAAAATCTTGTTTGACTTGACTTGCTAAGCGATTTAAAAAAAAAAAATCAGATTATACCTTCTCGTTGTTTAGCTTCACTTTACATACATAGTCATGATCTTTGAAGCATACTTATATGTTATGGCTTGGTGTAATACATTTGGTCATTTGGATAATTCTCATGGCTCGCATACTTTGAATAATCAAATCACCATTCCATCCATCATTATGACTTATTCTCTCTTGCATACTTGATGTGTTTATTGCCAAAAGGGGGAGAATAGATTGGAGAAAAAGAAAATTTCTCAATTTCTGGGAACTTGCTAGAGCTTTGGAGATCAATTTGCTCTTTTGTGTTGCTCTAGTATTTCTTCCATCGACATGGTCATAATTTCATTTTCTTTCCTTGGACCATGTCGGTTTCTACAAACTCAACTTCATATTTTTTGGTGTTTGTCAATATACTCATCAAGGGGAGATTGAGAGATCATGTGAGATGATCCCATCTTTATGATGAGTAATTGACTCTTGGTTGAAGGAAAATTGAGTTTGTTTTGGGCTTTATTGCAAAGTCTTAATTCGGGTGAAATGAAGTCATGTACGACTTGTCCTCGCCTCGCACGACCATGTAGGATGCCATACGACCACGCTTGGTCGTGGTCGAATTCGCTCAGAGCGCACGACCACGCTGCGGTGTTCTCGGCAAAATTTGATGGTGGGAAGGCGTTACGACCACGCTGGCGCATATCGGGTGGCGTTTCACCATGTTGCCGAGTATCGAAGTCGTACGGACGGCGCACGACCTGTTGTGGCGTCCCCGCGAATTTGAACGTGATCGAAGTCTACCGGTAGCGTCGACCCACGCTGGTGGTAATCGGTTTCGGTAGCAACGTCGAGTATACTGGCCGTGGCGGAAGGGTTTACGACCACGCTGGCATTTGGGAGCGTTCGATCACGCCAGGCGCCTGTGCTTCACCACGTTGCGAGCCCTCGGAAGATTTGGATGCTGGCTCGGCACTCGGCGCTAGGGTTTACGACCACGCCAGGGAGCTCGAGGCCTCGACCACGCCAGGGAAAGGAGCCACGACTACGCTGTGGCACTCGGTGGTGCGACCGCGTTATGCGCTCGGAGAGCTACGACCACGTTAGCGCGAGAATTGAACGTGGTCGAAACCATGTTCGACCACGTTATCGATTGGATGACCGTGGTCGTGCGGGATCACTAAAATTGGTCGTGAGGGTGCATTTCATGTCCGATTACGGTGAGGTTTGGTCGGTTGGGTTCCTTGTGAAGTCATGGACCTTGTAGACTGGTTTGTTCTACATTTTGACAGGTCTTGACTAAGTTTAAAATCTGTGGAAGATTTGAGCTCGGGTTGAGTTGTATGGCGCATGGTTTTCGTGTAGAACGGTGCTATGTGATGTTTTTGTTGTCTTTGATGGTTGCGGTATCTTGGAGGCAAGTCTTGGTGAGGCTTAGGAGGTCGGGACTAGACAAGGGAGTTGTTGAGGTCCGAACCACGTGAAAGTCAAGAGGACGTGTCGTGCCGTGGGTGACAAAGATGGACAACAAGGCGTGGAGGAAGCTTCCCGGAAGGCGGCGGAGGGCATTTTGGAGAAATGTCAAAGCTGCGGAGGAAGCCTGCCCATCGAGAAAGCACAGACGTGACCGGAGAGTTGGTGGTGCAAGCAGGCAAAGGGAGCCGCTGCACTGGGTAATGGGCAAAGCACCGAGGCCTGTAAGCACGGAGCTCTCTCAGAACGGGTGGTCTGTGGAGACCAAGAAGGTGAGTATAAATAGAGGAGGAGACTCGAGTCGGGTGAGGTTGTCCCCCGAGTGCTCGAACTCTATTGTTGTATCTTGTGAGTTGTCTCGGGTGGAGTGGTTGTAGAAACCTCCATGAGAAATGAAAAGATTGATTCATCTCGTGTATCATTTCATGTTTGTGTTCTTGAGATGAGTTACTTATTGCTTTTGCCCTCTCGATTTCCTTCGTATATGTGTTTTCTTTGAGTTGGCTTGCATTTCTTTGCTCGAACTCGATTCACACTCTAAGACCATTTGGTCAATTCATTCCCGAGAAAAATCAAAACAGAGAAATCTCGTGATTTTCTTTCCGCCTCCAAGATTGCTTTGATTTTCGACTTGGTTTTCTCCCGACCGCTGCTAAGACTTTGGTGGTTCTTGGTTGACTCACTTCTAGAGACCCCTTTCTTGCTAAGATTCAAGTCTCATGCATTTTGGTTTTCTGTGCCAATAGTTCTCTAAATTCCGTCTTGGCGGTCGTACTGCTTTCGGCTTCGACCGATCAATTCATTGTTCGTCATCTTTTGCCGCTCGTTTCGACCACGTAGTTTCGCTATGTCCGTTGTCGAACGCGTTTGATTGTCTCGATGCTCTAGATCTTTCGACCACAAGTCTGTTCGACCACCACTGCTTTCTCATTACGACTTTCGTGTCGATTCGGTCACCGCAGAATGTTTTCGATCACCTGCTTTCTTGACGCTGTTTTCTCGTGATTTGACCAATGGATTCCGCCTCGCTTTTCCGTCTGCTTTACGCTTTCTGGGTGGTATCGATCGGTCCACCACAACTCGTTCTTCTCTCGTCTTTACGACCACATGAGAAACTCTCTGTTCTCTTTGAGTTTTCCAAGAACAACTAATCTTCTTCTTCACGCCTCTTTAGCTATTGGAGAAAAGATCAAGTTGAATTTTAGAGAGCGTTTAAAGGCACCATTCACCCCTCTGTTGCCATTTGGTCCTTCATATTCAAGCCCCTAGATGGAATCCTTAGCCTCCCCGCAACCTTTTTGCAGAAACCAATTCCTCCCTGGTGCCCTAGCTTCGCCGATCGGCCATGGGGCTGCCGTCTCTGCCCTCGGCCGGGAAAGGGGACGGCGAGAGGAGGAAGACGACCGGGGGCCGACGTGGTCGCATCCGGGACGTCGGTGCCGTTCTAATCCGATCGTTCCGCCGGTTTGAAACGGCCGTTGGATCTTCATAACGGATCATCCGGCGCCGCAGCCATACGATCGCGCCGTCTGCGCGCACACGCGCCGCCCATCGGGCGGACGATGGCGCGCGCCTCTGAGCCGCGCCGCATCGCGTGGTCCGTGGGCACGACGGCCGCCACCGCCGCAAGACCGGTGCATGCGGGCCGGGTCACGACTGCTCACCCGTGCCGAGCCCAATACTGTTCACCGAGTTTTAAAATTCAGAAATTGTGTTAAAAATTGTAGAAAATTCTAGAAAATCCCAAAAATTACAAAAATACATTGTTTTGATCAGAATAAATCCTAGAATTCAAAAATGATATTTGTCATCTTAAAATTAAATTTTAAGATTTTATAAATTTAAAAACATGACTTTAGGCTTAGTAAAATATATTTACTTTTAGATAGAAATTGAAATGTTATTAGTTTTTAAGAAGTTGAACTTTAGAATTATTAAAACTTGTTTTAAATGGTGTTGTACATTAATATTTATTTGTTTGTATTATTTCCTTGAGATAGCTAAAATCAAGGCTTGACATGTGTTGTTATTTTATGTGTTTGCGCTAGCTTCCGAGCTTCTCGAGGTTGCGTATCGAGCCGCTGCCCAACTTTACGAGATTGTTGAGATACCGGATCGATGTGCAAGTCATGAGTTTTGATCATGTTGAATCCCATGAAATTACAGTATATAGTAATTACTTGCATTATGGTTAGTTATCAAATGCTTGTTGTTTAAACTAAAATGTTTAGAATGGCATGATATCTAGTTATTCCTACCACTTATAAATGCCCTGTTTTACTTGATGGCCATATTCACCTTGACAACCTTAGTAATTATGAATTACTGCATTATGGATAATAGATTATATCACATGACATTTTACACTACTAAGTGACTTTGGCTGCTGGCCATTAGAGTTGGAAAAACTTGCACCAAGGGGAAAGTCAAGAGTGGGGGCGTCACGTAAGTGATGGTCGCCCACGGCTTTACCTTGGGAGAACCGAGGGGAAAGTCAGGAGTGGGGACATCACATAAGTGATATCAGCCCACGGCTTTACCTTGGGAAAACTAGGGGGAGAGTCTGAATGTGGGGACTTCACAAAGATGATTCCATCCCACGACCAAACCCTAGGATTGGACCTGGGGTAGAGAGGTTGGTGGTGATCCGGTTAACCGGATTGGGCCTACCACTTTACCCTAGGATGGAGGCAGTTTGGTTTGGTGGTGGCTGAAGCTTAGGAGTTCAGCAGAAGTTGTGGTTGGTGCCTCAGTGGAAAAATGTAAGGACAAGAACCTTGTGCCAAGTAAAGAACATAGTGATCGCTTAAACCACGAGTTGACTTGTCAACACCGGTTTAGTAGTCGCTCAATTCGATTGAACCTCTACAGGCTGAGGTGTATTGATGCTGTGGGAGTTGGGTATGCTGCGGATACCTAACAATGGTAGTATTAGCTTAAAACGGCAGGGGAGGTTCGGGAGGAACATGTGGCCGTGACTGAGCGATGCTACCAGGTAGAGTATATATAAAGAAGTGAGCAGTGAAACGACCTGGCTTCCTTAACTTAGTCATGAGGGTTAAGGAATCGTGTGGGTAAAGTTAAGCAAACTCTGCAGAGTGAATTAATGGTATTCGAATCTGCGTGCTTCCGGTTAATGAAGTCAGTTAATTGGGTGATTCCAACAATGAGGCATAAGTAGATCTTTGGAATTGAATTGAGATATGGATGAACGCTTTGATGATTAAAAACCCCCTGATCTTAAGGAGCAAATGTTTTAATTTTTGATTGTTTACAAATAAAACTGCATCCACAAGTGTAATAAATCCCTATATTCCAAGCCTTGAATATCCTTGCATATAGTAAAGAAAGGATTACCCTTGTGGCTTGCTGGGTACGGTGGTACTCATGACTTCATGAACAAATTACCAGAAGGACAATGGAAGGAAGGAGATCCAGAAGAGGAAGAAGCCCTGGAGGAGCCAGTCATTTCAGATGATGATTGGTGTTAGGTCTTAGCCGCACTCAAGCCGCCTGGGGTGTGTTGTGTAATATGTTGTGGTTTGTGGGCTTACGCGCCCGTTGTTATACTCATATTAACCCTATGTTGTAATAAAGGAAGTCTATATTGTATGCGTGTGCTGTTATGATAATCGCTTTACAAAATGGAACGCTGTTGCTGTGCATATCTGTACGGATACGGTGTTCCGTAACGTCTCCAGAAATGAGGGCGTTACAAAACCGAACACAAACCTTCAGGCCGTATCAAAATTACATCCTACAAAACAAAATCCGACCTATTTGCACACTAGTTTCCGAGCATAGGGTGTTTTTGGATGGAGAATAGATATTTTGATCGACGGCGAAAAATCTGAGTACTATCTAACAAATCAGCGTACTCAATTCCCTGCTAGACACCCGGTAATAAAATACCACAACGTCAAACATATAGGACTTGAAACCTGGGAAAAGGAATATTCCGGAGACAGATGTACCTCTTACATGGCCCTCTAGGTGTCCTTCATGCATATATTAGCACAGAAGGCTCATCAACCCCCATGCACTAAATTGTCCCTGCAATAGACAATCAAGGAAACAAAGTTCCTGTCATGTACTGTAACATCCCATTTTTTGGATGCTCTTGTGCCTGTGTAAAAGTTTCAAAATTGAGTTCCATTTCAAAAATTGGCAACTTCAGTTTTACTAGATTTTCAATTTTTGCAAAAATTTGAATTTTCGTTGAGCCCCAGCCCATTTTCCTCCTGGCCTCCTTCCTCTTTCAGTCCACTTGGGCCAACCGACTGCCCCCCTTCTCCCTCCTCTCTTCCTCCCCTGCTCTCTCCCCGGCTCGCGCCCGGCCGTGCATGCTGCAGCGCTGCCCGTCACTTTGAGCTAGCTCGCTTATGGCCGTACCTCCACGCCGAGCTAGCCCAGCTCTACCTAGTCTCCATTGCTGCTTAGCTCCCTTCCTCCTCTCCTCCTCCCTCTGCCGCGCGTCGCCTCCTTCTCCCCCCTCAGCGCACCATGGCCGACCATGCCACGTAGCTCTGCCTAGCCTTGCGCCTCTAAGGTTAACCTCGTCCTCCCCTTCCTCCACCTAGCTCTACGCCTCTAAGGTTAGCATCATCCTCCCCTTCTCTCTCACTGTGAGATAGATAGCTATTCCTCAAGTTGATGACCTCACTCTTAATCAGTTTCGGGTGTACGAAGGAGGTAGTGGGGGCAGTGCCTACACAGGGAAAACGTGGCAGGAAGGGCGGAGCGGTGCAACGGCCGTGGAGGCGGCGCCTGTGAGGAAGACGGGGGTTTAGGGATGATAGGTGGGGCGGGGTGTCGGCGAGGCTAAGAGGAGGAGGAGGGGACGACGAAGATTTGGGCTAGTGCGCGGTGGGCGATCTGGGCTGGCCACCTGTCGGCCCAGGAGGGGGAGCGGGTTGAGATGGGCGGCGATGTGAACGGATCTGGGCCATCCACACATCGCTCATATGGTTTGCTATTTTACATTGTGGTACTTGAGATTTATGATATTTTGAAGACCAGAATAGCAAGAGGGACTATCCGTAAAGGGAGAAAAGGGTGGTTTTGGAAAGAGTGTAGGAGCGTTGTCTATTGATTGATATCTGGTACTGTTATGGCTGGTTTTGAGAGTGAATATCTTCTGTAGGAGGAATAAATTCAGGTGTGTTGTCACCTTAAAATCTTCTCGGTCATCGTAACTAGAGAGGCAAGTTCTTAGTAGAATGATAGATGATGATAAATAATTGCTCACTATATTTGACTTATTCATGTCACACAATAATTTTGATTATTCCTTTGTTCAGTATGATATTAACTTAATAATAATTATGACATGCGATATAATGGTGATAAATGGCATTCATGACATGATATGTGCATTACGAGTCATGGCGGTGAGAAGTCAATAACTATGAGTGTAACATCCTAAAAATTTAAATTGGGAAATATAAAGCTTTTGAATTATTTTTGCCATATATTCTATTTGAATTTGGATTTTTATGGTGTTTCATAAATTTTGGTTGAGGTTCCACTAATTGGAAATCTATGAAAGCAAAACAAACATTAGTAAAGCCATAAAAGGAAATACGCAGAAAATAGAAAACTAAAATTTTAAATACGAATCTGAAAAGATGATCTATTAAAATGAGGATACAACTTGAGCCCAAAAATTTGGAAATTCTCTTTCAGGGTTGCAATAATAAATAGATAAGTAAAAATAAAAATAAAATATAGAGAAATAGTAAAGATGAAGACATATATGAAAATAAATTCTTCGTAGAAAAATGTGTATAAAAATAGGCTTAGAAATATATATATATATATATATATATGTGTGTGTGTGTAAAATAATATCATAAAAGGGGGGGCAGTACCGAATCGACCAACTGGACCAGGACCAGCCCACCCACCCCTCATGACTGCTCATCTTCCCCGCCGCTGCACCTGTGGCCGAGCCTCCCTCGTTTTTGCCGCCGCCCCACCCCGCCTCCCCCACCCCCCGCTGACGCTCTCTTGACCACCGGCCCACGCCTCTCAAGACGCCTATAGAGCCCCACCGCCCCGTCGCCGTCCCATCGCGATTTAATTCCCTGCTCACTCTGTCGCTTCACACGGCGCGACGCCAAAGGTGCAGCAGCCCATCATGTCGAATCCCCTAGCGATCCTCACGCCACACCGCCGCCGCCACACCACCTACATCGCCGTCCGCCGCCGCTACCGCCGCCGCCATCGCTGCCGCCCGACGCGACCTCACGTGGAGCCACTGTTGCCGCCTCGCCTGGTCGACTATAAGGACAACCAAGCCCCACCACCTTCCCCACACTCCACACCCTCCCTCCAAGCAATCGGGTTCTAGTGCCCTCTCCTTCACGGCCCACCCTTCTTCCCATGCCGATCGACAAGCTCGCCGGTGATTCATGCCAAGCTAGCCCAATTCCTTGCACCTGAACCTTCCTCAGAGCATCCTGAAGCTTCTCCCGACCCTCCCCGAGCTTCTCCTCGTATCTCGCCGTGTGAAGCTCCATTCAAGCCGCCGCCGCACGACGCCGGCCCTCCACCGTGCTCCCCGGTCCCCACCGACTCCTCCATCGGCTTCACCGCAGCACCGGGAATCCATTTTGGCCATCTCTGCCCCCCCTTGGACCGCCGCCTGCCGGCAACGCCGCCGCCCGACCGCTACCCCGGCTCCCCTGTTTCTGGACGCTACCAGCTCATCTATGTTCACTGCCCCTACTAAGTCAGGTAAGACCGAGGTCGGTGGCTAGCAACAAGATGCGCCAGCCCATGCCGCCTGTTCGACTCCCCCTAGCCGTAGCGTTTAGTTAGGATTTTTTTTGTCGTTGCGTGCTAAGCCGAGAGCAGCTAGAAAAATATCCATAAAAATCTAAAATAAATAAATAAAAGATACAAAAATTATTAGGGTATAATTAAGCTTAATAAATATCTAATCATGGATTAATTAATATATGTAGTAACTAATGTACCTTGAATATTCGTTTAAAAAGCCTGACTGATAATCAAGGGCATATTAAGAAATTGAGTAGAATCTTGTTTAGGCCATGCTCTCATGGAATAATGATTTAGCAAATAAAAACTTTCTAAAGAGCAAATCATACATCCATGCATTTTAGTAAGAAGAGATAGGACTAGCCACCACATCGCTAAGACCTAAATGTTAACCCTATAACCTAGCAATAATGAAATATTACCTTGTACACAAATCTCCGCCTAGGTAAATAAATCTAAATTATATAGAGCCAAGCCTAATAATCGCTAAAGTATAGACAAAATATCAACGGTACTATTAATTAAATTTTAATGTAGATTTGGTAATAATGACAGACATAACTGAATATAGCAAGTTAGGACTTGAACAAACGGATCCTAATCCAAATTAAATTATGCCTAGTGATAACTAAATGTACACACCATAAAATGCTAAGCACCCGGGCTCTAGTATTAATTTGGTAAGCTAAAAATTGGTATACCCCGCATATGGTATATGCCCTGAACGATAGCACTAATGCTCAGTAAACTCGCACACCAACTCATAGGTCTAACCTACCTCATGGAACTTCCTAAATAAATGTAAAATACTAAAATAAGTTACTAAAAAAATATTGAGTCAATCATATTCTGCCATCAGCTATACTTAGCTCTCTCCGAGCACTAAACAACAATAACCTCATCATAACCCATCCTTTGATCTCCATTTTGACCAAGTTTCCTTGCAATTCCCCACTTCACTCCAACCACTATGACACCGGTAATACTCGACGACCAATCAACCCAATCGCAAATCACCTGTTTAATCACAATAAAAGTTAATAAAGTTCAATTGTATTTATTTGGATTTTGTTTTTGAGTTATTTGCCTTATTTGGATTTAGTTGTCTAAAGCGTAATTAGAAATTGGAGTTATGAAGAATCAAGGGATCAAGCGTGATCAAGAGCCAAGTGGAAATAAAGAATAGAAGCACAAGAGAAAGCATCGTGTGAGCTCAAGTCCGCGGTAATCCGCGCCAGGCGAGTCAATACTTTGATCATGTTGAACCTACATTTTCTGCAAATTACTTTTGTTTAAATTATCAAATTGCATGCTGTTATTTCATAAGCAAATACATGTTTAATTCAAGAATTTAGTTATATGCCCATTGCTTACCTTGATTAATATTACGCACCCTTTTGAATAGTTGATTATGTGAACTTTGTCGCCCTAGCAAAAACTACGATATTAACCTTTCGAAAATAAGTCCGTAATTATATGCCATGCTTAGTACTGCATAGATATTCATGGGCGTGAGAACGCCCAAACATCACTTTCAAACATGAGAGAAATTGGTTGGGCAGTCATGGTGGTAATGACTGATATGTGATGGATATGATTATTTTTTGCTCCCAAAAACCTCAATTTGCTTGAATATCTGGGCGGATGGATTGAGGGTCAAAGCGTGATGCGATGAAAGTACAAATTATGAAATGTGGTAGAACCGCCCAGGTAATTCTAAGGACCGAATCTTGTCATGATAACCCATGTAAAACCGTGCAGCCACAAGTCTGTAAATTACAACTTGGCTAAGTAGATTTATCGAAACCTCCGGACTCATCTCACCGGTAGTGGTTAGAAGTGGACAAGCAAGGGCAGAGGAGGCCTAAAGGGACACCGAGTGGAGGGTGAAGTTTACCAGTCGTACTAGCGCTGAGGGGAGTGGAGCCCGAATAACGCTAGTAGCCGTGGTGAACATCCCGTGCATAGATGGGACCCACGCAAGTGGGCAGTTTCCCATAAAGTGAGATGACAAAAGAGACTAGATACTTTGAAAAGTCACTCTGACGGTCTGCTCAACCGCATGGCTAAGGAATCATGTGGGGTAACGAGTTGATTGTCTCTTGTGGTGAAAGTGTACAAACTCTGCAGAGTCAAAACTATTCGAATAGCCGTGCCCACGGTCATGGGCGGACATGGGAACTTAACCAGATATAGTTCTATTTCAAAAACTTTGTGGGTGGGAATGGAAAAGTGGAGGGCAGTGCAAGGCCCTGATTTGTGTTGCCCTGGGTGTCGCCCCAGTGATAAGTTAAGCGGCTATAACGCTAAAGGATTAAGCATATGGTGCATATGCCATGTAACGGTGGATGGAATCTGAATCACTAATGTTATTGCATTCTCGTACACATTATGTTCTTGTTTAAACTGCTAGGTCTCAGGAAATTTCTATGTATTATATTTTTCAATGATTATAATACTTATCACCAATTAAAAGGGGCAGGAAGAATAAACAGAGACGTAGAGAAGGAGATAGTTGTTATGGTAAAAATATATAAGATGCTAGCGGATCATGTCGACCATAAAAGGGGAATGATAATGTGGATTCTGGGAGTAAATTGGTGGAGTCTAAATGGATTGATAGGCCAGAAAGATGATTTAAATGATTTTTGGAGAATTAGAAAGTGCAAAGGAAATTGCGGGATTACGATAGGGATAAATAATATGAATTTTTGGAAGAGGTTGGAAATAATATGATTAATAGGATTTGATCAAATACTAGAACGATGAGTTGAATGTCTGGGTTCATGGGGAAATGATAACGAGTACTATAGTATAATCTTGATCAATGATAACATTGGTGGATGTATACTAGTGAGTCGTAGACTTGATCACTGATAGTCTTGGTGGAGGTAAACTAGTGAATCAGTAAGAGGGAGATAATGGTAAATAAGATTGATTATTGGAAGGACAAATTATGGTTTTGGATCATTAACAAAGAATTGGATTGTTAGAAAGTCCTGATAAGAATGATTTTTGGTGGAATAAAAAGTAATTATGTTAGGAGATTATTGGAAATTACGAGGTGAAGAATTGATGAATAGCAATCACAAGATTGTATTATTAGGAAATTTTATGACACAACAAATGTCGGTGGGTACAAAATAAAGGACATCAGGTTTTCATTAGAATGAGGAGCTAATAAAATTGTTGAATAATGAGCCTAAGATTGGATTTATGAAGTGGTGGTGGATATTCAGACTCATGTACAGAATTGGTAACTTCGATTCGATTATTAAATATTTTGGATGATGCAATGGAAATTATTTGATCAGTGGGTCACAAGTAAATGTATTGGATTATAAATAGGTTGTATAGTTAACAAGTTGGCAAATAATGGATCCCAAGATCGGAATTATACGGTTCTGGTGAAATTTGAAGCTGAAGGAATAAATTTATAGGGAAAGTTAGGGTTATACGAGAATCAGACACCCATGGCTGGATTAATAAGATGGTGGGTGATAAAATAGAAAGTGTATATTCGGTGGGTTAAATAAATGATGATACTCGTTGTTCGAAGTTTTAGAAAGCCATAATAATACCATGATTAAAATAATAAAAATGATGCTAAGAACAATTTCGGGCAATTAAAACAATCCGAGCCTCTCCTTTGATTAGCTATGCATCCTATTTAATTGCATTCTGTGTATTGGCTCGTGAGCACGGTGGTTAGTGTGCTCACACTCGCTCTCATAACAAATCCAGAATCAGGATTCAGTTCACTACGCCTCAGCATCACTATTGCTCGCAAAGACAAAGAAGATGAAGAGGTCAAGGGCTAGGTCGCGAACCTCCAGTTGGTTGCCTGTGGGCATGTCCTGAAGGTCCCTCCTGAGTGTTTCGTTCTTCCGCCGCGATTCTTCGATTCGCCTAATCGCCCGTGGAGTAAGTTTACTATTTTATTTATGCTTTCGCTTGGTATGTATTTGATATCCATTTTCTGTAAACTGTGAGCACTATCTACTGATCCATGGAATAGTGCAATAAATCACAGAGGATTCTGGATAGTAAAATCTAGGGTCCCTACAATGAGTAAAGCTTTATAACTATTCCGATGTGCTTTTGATTTAGACCTACAGAGGTAGGCACCTCCACGAGATGGAGGGAAAGACCTACTTCGGTAGGCACCTCCATGGGATGGAGGTAGAGGGTGACATTGACAAGTGTACCCTCCGTTATAGTAGTATAAACTACGTATAGATGAGCATGAGCATTGCATTGCACTGAGAGTAATTGAGATGAGATATTGTGATTTGAGGATGGGAATTGTTGAAAATGAGATATGAAAATGGAGTTAATGGTAAATGTATATAAATTGTTAAAATGATGTGGATTCATTTATTGTTCTACTTTGTACTTGCCGAGTTATGGACTCATCTTTACTTATTTGTTGTTTTTAGGTGAATGATAATGATGACATTTATAGGTGGGAAAATTAGTACATATTATTGTTGCACACAATAATTCTTCTTTTCACTTAGTGGATCCTCCTTTTATGAGTAGAAGTAAATTATTACTATCCATGCAAGCATAGTTAAATAATGATTCTTCTTAGTAATTAATGGTTTAGTATTGTGTCAGACCCGGATTTTTCAACCCAGAATCTGCTGTGCCTTACTGCATTATTCCCTAGATCAGTAGATAATGCACACAGATACATTGCCGAATCATTTCATACAGCGCGGAATTCACAACAAGCCATAATATTATTACATTGCAAAGGTGAAGTTAGGCCTTCACAAAGGCGCAGTTGTTACATTAGGGCCGGACAGGCCAAATATTTACATAACAAAAGTCCAACAGCGGAAGCGGTACAAAGTAGGCTTTTAAACCACAAGCATAGACTGAGGGCAAAAGTGGTCATACAAATATTACTAGGGCACTAGTAAAATCTGGATGAAGCCACACCTTAGTCTAGATGCCTAAGGTTCTAAGCGCGGATTATTCGTCCTAATTCCCGGCATGGTCTTCTCCATCCATGGTAGGTGTTTCCTCGTGGCATACGGATCTTGAGCTCCCGAACTGGATTTTGGTATTGCGAGTGAGCACACTAACCACCGTGCTCGTGAATCAACACACGTAATGCGAGAGATAGTATGCAAGGCTTTTAATAAGGGAAGGTCAAGTTGTTTTATTTATGAAATATGCTTTTGAACTATAATACTTAAAATTCCCTAGGACCTAGCCAGTTAAATTTTTAAACATGATACTCAATAACATATACATTTATTTTTATCGAATCAGAGACCATCCACCATTACATGGTCTCTCTCCTCATACCATGCCTTCAACCAGATAGTCGCTTACATTACCACCGGGACGACACCCAGACAACTCAAATAAGGGCCTTTCTCGCCTCCACTTTTCCATTTCCATCCCCAAAATATTTCAAAAGCAGTAACTATATCTAGTTAAGTTCTCATGTCCGCCATGACCGTGGGCACGACTATTCGAATAGTTTTGACTCTGCAGAGTGTGTACACTTTACCCACATGAGATAGATCTGCTCATTACCCCACATGATTCCTTAGCCATGTGGTCGAGTAGACTATCACAAAGCCTTTACAATGCATGTTCCAAGCAGAGTTACGACCGCTAAGGTTTCCACTTCCTCCGGGTACGACCACCCTTCCAGAAGCCCCCTCTTGCGCCATCACGTCGGAGGATGTGGCCATCCTCTACCCGCCCGTGTTCACACCAATGCAACTCTTACTAAGTCAATGCAAATTAGTTGGCCTTGCCTACACTTTGCCAGCATGTGGTTGCACATGTTGTACCGTGGGAGGTCATCACAAGATTCAGTCCTTAGAGGTTATCTGGGCGGTTATACCACGATCCCCTTGTGCTATCACGGCACCACTTTATCACAAATCTGTGCTATCACGGCACCATTCAACACCCATGCCCTCAACCATCCGCCCAGATAATTAAGCATGTAAGGTTCTTTCGGACGAAAAATACACTTATACCAACATAGACCAGTCATCATCGCAATGACTGCCCAATACTGCTTTCTTTAGTTTGCAAGATATGCTAGGGTGCTTTCACACCCTTGTTTATCTAAACAACTCTAAGCATGCAATGATAATTATAGACTTAGTTTCAAAGGAGTTGTAGCATTATTACTTTTACTAGGGTGACAAGGATCACATAGCCAAATGTGTCGCAACGGATATATACTAAACCAAGAGAACATGGGCATATATCTAAAATCTGAAATTAACATGTATTGCAACATAAATATAAGCATGCAAGTTATAATACTTAAACCAAAATACTTTATTGAAAACATAGGCTCAAAATGATCAAAGCATTGACTCGCCTTGGATGCAAAGGTCGGGTTCGGGGTGTTGGAGTTCACAGAGCGGTAGCTTCCTCTTCTTGGGCTTCAAAAGCTACGTTTTATATGCGCAAAAATTGAGAGATCATGTGGAGATGATCCTATCTTTGTGATGAGTATTTGACTCTTGGTTGAAGGAAAATTGAGTTTGTTTTGGACTTTTATTGCAAAGTCTTAATTCAGTCGAAATGAAGTCGTATGCGACTTGTCCCCGGCTCGCACGACCATGTAGGATGCCATACGACCACGTTTGGTCGTGGTCGAATTCGTTCGAGAGCGCATCGACCACGCTGAGGTGTTCTCGCGCAAACCGGCGGTGGTCGGCGTTCGACGACCACGCTGGCGCATATCGGGTGGCGTCGACCACGTTGCCGTGTCGGGTTCCACCGAGCAACGTCATTTAGTTCTTTGGCCGTGGTCGGAAGGGTTTACGACCACGCTGGCAATTGGGAGCGCTCGATCACGTTGTAGCGCTCCAGCTTCGACCACGCTGCGGAGCCCTCGAAGATTTGGCCGTGGTCGGCACTCGGCTAGGGTTTACACCACGTTGTGGGATCGAGCCTCGACCACGTTGGGCGGTCGGGCGTTCGACCACTTTGGCGTGGTCGGTGGGCGTCACGACCACGTTGTGGGAGCTCGAGGCCTCGACCACGCTGTGGGAAAGGAGCCACGACTACGTTGTGGCACTCGGTGGTGCGACCGCGTTGTGCACTCGGAGAGCTACGACCACGTTAGCGAGAATTGAGCGTGGTCGAAACCGCGTTCGACCACGTTATCGATTGGATGACCATGGTCGCAAGGGGATCACTAAAATTGGTCGTGAGGTGCATTTCATGTCCGATTATGGTGAGGTTTGGTCGGTTGGGTTCCTTGTGATGTTGTGGACCTTGTAGACTGGTTTGTTCTACATTTTGACAAGGTTTGGTAAAGTCTAATTTCTGTGGAAAGAGACTTGAGCTCGTGAGTCGTCAGAGTATGGATCGATGCTATGTGATGGTTTTGTTGTCTTTGTTGGTTGCGGGAACCAGAGACGGTCTTGGTGAGGCTTAGGAGGTCGGGACTAGACAAGGGAGTTGTTGAGGTCCGTAACCGTGGAAAAGCCGAGAGAACGTGTCGTGCCGGTGGGGACAAGATGGACAAGAAAGCGGTGGAGGAAGCTTCACGGAAGGCGGCGGAGGGGCATTTTGGAGAAATGTCAAGGCTGCGGGGAAGTTGTCCACCGGGAAAGCACTGTGACTACTTGAGAGGCTCTGTGAGAGCTACGTGGAGTTGGTGGCGCTAACGGGCAAGCGGTGGGCCGTTGCCTAAGAGGAACGGGTAGCAGCGGAGGCACCGCAGCTTAACCACTCGGTTAGCGGGTTGTCTCGTGTGGAGACCCGTTAGTGAGACTATAAATAGAGAGGTTAGGTCTCGTGAGCAAAGAGGGTTGTCCCCGAGTGCTCGAGCCTCATTGTTCTATTGTGTGAGTTGTCTCGGGTAGAGCATGGATGCTCGTGTACCTCGATGGAGTGGTTGTAGAAACCTCCATGTGCAATAGAAAAGATTGGATTCATCTCTCCGTATCTTTCTCTGTTTGTGTTCTTGAGATGATCCGCTTGATCTATTTGCTCTCTTTTGTTCTCGATCGTTATTTGTGTTCTACTTGAGTTTTGGCTTGTGGTTCTTTGCTCGAGCAGGAATCTATCTAAAGACCATTTGGCCATTTCATTCCCGAGAGCCGAGTTGAAATCGGAGAAATCTCTTGATTCTCGCCTTAGCCTCCTGTGCTCGCTCGCATTTTCGCCTTGGTCTTCTCTCTCTACCTTGCTTAGATCTCGATTTTCTTGACAAATCTACTTCTAGAGATCATATCCTTGCTAAGTTTGAAGTTTCTTGCTTTACGGATTTGTAAATCAAAAGTTCTTCAAATTCTTGCTCTGTGGTCGTCTTGACCGACAAACAAGATTTGCTGGCACTGCAATTTTCGGTCTTACGACCACGACGAGTTTCGGTGGTCGTCGCTGCAGCTCGGTGCCGACCACGTCATCTTTCGTCAAGTTTCGCACGCATCGGCTCCTTCGACCACGGTCAAAACCCGACACAGTTTCACGATTACGACTACGGTTGTCTTGATTCGACTTCTTGTTTTATGGTTGTTGTGTTCGGTTGAACATTGTTTTTCGACTTCTTAGCTTTCTAGCTAAAGGAGAAGTAGAACTTAGAGAGGAAGTTTTAAAGGCACCATTCACCTCCTCTCTGTTGCCATTTCGGTCCTTCAAAAATTTAGATAAAAATAGTCACAACAATCAAATAACACAATAAAAATTTGAACAAGCTTCAAAAGTGTTGGTTCTGGTTTCATTAGGTAGCCCTTGAATTTAGATGAATTTAGAAATTGGTTTCACTAAATTTGGAGCTAAAATGAACAAGTTATACACATTTGAATACCTTCGGTTTAAATAAATCCTAAAATCAATAAATTAAATACTGGGGCCCACCGTCGGTGACCGCACTCATGCGACGACACGTGGGACCCGGGCGGCGAGCTCACGCTTGCCTCTGCGGCGGCCGACAAAGGGGCCCGGAGGCGGCGGCCGGTTGTGCGTGGTCGGCGGCGGGGGGGGCCCACGTGACATATTTTAAAGAAATGGCTCAACTTCAGCTGCGTGGCGGGGCTCGGCCGAGGGAGCGAGGGAAGAGGGTTGGCGCCGCTAGCCAGGGCTAGCAACAGATCTCACCCCTTAAGGGGTGATTTTTCCTCTTAAGGGGTGCGGGGTGGAACAGGCGCCCGAGGCCGGGCGGCGGCCGTCGCCGGCGAGGGAGGCTCACCGAGGTTCGGGAAGTGGTGAAATGCGATCTTGGGCTCATGGCGGTTGAAGGCGGCGACGAGGAGGGCCGGAGTCACCGAGGTGGGTCGGCGACGAGCGGCGGCGGCTCGAGGAGGGCTCACGGCCGTGGCGAGCTACGGTCGTCGGCGAGCTCGGGAGATGCTTGGGAGAAGCTTGGCGGCAGTCCGGAGGGTGGGGAGCAAGGATCGAGCTCCCACGGTGAGGACCGCGAATCTGGCGGGGGCCGACGGCCGAGTTGGGGAAGAAAGAGGATCGCGGTGATTTTGTGGTCCTCCCACCGATTCCGTTCGCCACAACGATGAGGAGGTGGGCGATGCTTCATGGGACCCCGGCTTTATAGCCGATCGGGCGGTCTTGGCCACAGCGAACCCGTGGGCAGGCGGCGGCGCGGCGGTGTGGCTGCATGCGACAATGGGCGGGGGGGTAGCGGGGTTCGGGCGTCGGGGGTCTTTTCCCCATAACGCCCCCTCCATGGGGTCTCCATGCACATGGGCGCCTGCGGCGAGGGGGTGTCAGGCGTCTGCGCGTGGAGGAGGAAGAAGGAAACGGCGGCGACAGCGGGCCCGCTGTCGGCGAGAGGCGGCGGGTGGAGGCGTCGCGCAGGCGGCCGAGATGGCGGCGGTGGCGACGTGGCGCATTCGGGACCGCACGCGCGTCAACCCGAGGGAGAGGGTGGGCGGCTCCGGGGGCGACGTGGGCGGATCCAGTCCGTCCACGTGTCGGCCGGGGGTGGGGTTTGGGACTTTATTTTGATTTTGAATTTTCAGAAATGATAGGGGGCATAATATAATTCGGAAAAATACTAAATTACCACAAAAATTCTAGAAATTTCACGAAATCCCGAGACATTTTGGGGTTAAGAAAATTATTTCCCACAAAGTGGTTATTTCATTTAATATTCTTAGGCCTATAATGACTACTTTTCCTTTTTCCTTTTAATTTTTCTCCTCTTTTCTTTTACAATTGGGGATACATTTACTTTGTGCAAAAGCATGCATATATATACATATATACATACCTATACATATATCTCAGCTTGCCCTACTTATTTTACTTTTGAAGTTTTCTCTATGGATCATCTTTTCAGATTCGAATTCAAATTTAGAATTCTCTGTTAGTTAAACAGGTGGTCTCTTCCTCGAAGTTCTTCAGAAAAATATTTTCAAAATCCCAACTCAACATAATGCGCTACAGAATATTTTACAACATTTTATTACACAGTTCCTCTAAGTTTTCAGGATGTTACAAACCTACCCCCCTAAAAAGAATCTTGACCCCGAGATTTTGGCTTAGCTAGAAAATAAAGCAGGGTAATCCTTGCGCAGCTGATCTTCACGCTCCCAAGTGGCTTCTTTCTTTGAATGGTGACTCCACTGCACTCTGCACAAGCGAATGGATTGGGTCCTGGTTTTCTTTTCCACTGTGTCCAAAATTTTGATGGGACGTTCTTTGTAAGTTAGGTCCTCCTCGAGCTCGATTGCTTCTAATGGGGCTTGATCTTCTGGCACTCGTAAGCACTTCTTCAATTGGGACACATGGAAGACATCGTGAACTTCAGACATGTTTGGGGGTAAGGCTAGCTGATATGCAACCTCCCCTTTCTTGGTTACAATAGGGAATAGCCCAACATAGCGCGGGGTGAGCTTGCCTTTGACCTTAAATCTCTTAACTCCACACAAAGGCGACACCTTCAAGTACACGTGATCTCCAACTTCAAAACTTAGGGGCCTCCTCCTCTTATCGGTAAACTCTTACGCTCGGATTGGGTGCCAAGAACCGATCTCTAATCACCGAACTTTTCTTACCTTGCCTCGTAGTTTCGGGACCAAACACATAGTTTTCTCCCACCTCGGACCAATGGAGTGGGGTCCAACATTTTCTGCCGTATAGAGCTTCAAAGGGGGACATTTTCAGGCTGGACTGGTAACTGTTATTGTACGCGAACTCGGCATAGGGCAGACATTTATCCTATTCCTTTGAGAAGTCTAGTGCACATGCCCGAAGTATATCTTCTAGTATTTGATTTACTCTTTTTGTTTGCCCGTCGGTCTGAGGATGGTAGGCAGTGCTGAAATCTAAATGGGTACCTAGAGCTTCATGTAGACTTGCCCAAAAATGGGAGGTAAATTGAGAACCTCGATCTGACACAATTCGCTTTGGTACTCGTGAAGGCTCACTATGCGGGACATGTACACTCACTAGCTTATCTCCCTTATCGTTGTCTTGGCGGAATGAAGTGGGCAACCTTGGTCAATCTATCAACGATGACCCGGTCGAGTCATAGCTTTGATTTCGTTCATGGAATCCGTGATGAAGTCCATGCCAACTTCCTCCCATTTCCATTGGGGTATTTTCAAGGGCTGCAGAATCCTGCCGCCTTTGGTGCTCACCTTCACTCTTTGACGACACATCAACAAAGCACGTGCTCGGAATGTAATTTTTCATACCTGACCACCAGTAGTATTGCTTCATGTCTTGGTACATCTTAGTACTACCAGGATGAAGGGAATATCTGAGTTATCGCTTCCGAAGCATTAGGTCCCTAAGGTCCTTTTGAAATGCGAAAGCGATTTCGTATTTTAGAATTTCGTGATGATCCAGATTCATTTTAGGGGCCTTCCCTTCTTCCATCGATTTCTTCAACTTCACAACCGTTGGGTCTCCTTTCTGTGCAGCTTCTATCATTTCTTCAATACTTGTTTGATCTTCCAGGGCGGTTAGGGATCCTTCTTCTACAATCCCTAGGTTCAGGGCTGTCAGCTCTTTATATAGTTCAGGTTGGTGTTCCTGAACCATAAGGTTATTGCAGTAGGCCTTCCGACTCAAAGCGTCTGCCACTACGTTAGCTTTTCCAGGGTGGTAGTGGACACTCATGTCATAATCTTTGATCAGCACTAGTCACCTTCTTTGCCTCAAGTTAAGGTGTGACTAGGTGAAGAAATACTTGAGGCTCTTGTGGTCCGTGTAGATATCACAATGATTGCCAATGAGATAGTGTCTCCAGATCTTCAGAGCATGTACCACGGAAGCTAACTCCAAGTCATGGGTTGGATAGTTGGCTTCGTGAGGGCTAAGTCGCTCGATGCATACGCCACAACCTTGCCTCCTTGCATCAGCACACCCCCAAGCCCTTGATGTGACGCATCGCAGTACACTTCAAAGTCCCGACGTACATCGGGCAGAACCAACACTGGGGTGGTAGTCAATCTCTTCTTCAATTCTTGAAAACTCCCTTCACATGCCTTGGTCCAGCCAAATGCCTGCTCTTTCTTGAGCAACTGAGTCATCAGTCGGGCAATTCGGGAGAAACCTTCAATAAACCGCCTGTAGTATCCTGCTAATCCGAGAAAGCTCCTCACCTCGTGATCGAGGTAGGTGCGCCATTCGTTCTATCGCAGCAATTTTGGTGGGGTCAATGAGATACTCCTTTTGCGCACAATATGCCCAGAAGTCGATGTCCTACAACCAGAACTCACATTTGCTGAATTTGGCATAGAGTTGATGCTCCTTCAGTCTTTCTAGTACCAAGCGTAGATGCTTGGCATGCTCGTCTGCGGTTTTGGAGTATATGAGAATATCATCGATGAATACCACCACAAACTTATCCATGTAATCCATGAAGACCTTGTTCATGAGATTCATGAAATAGGCAGGGGCATTGGTCAACCCAAAGGACATAACTGTAAACTCGTACAGCCCATATCTAGTGGTGAAGGTAGTCTTCGGGATGTCTTCTGGCCTAATCTTCAGTTGGTGGTAACCCGACCTCAAATCAATCTTGGAGAATACTGTGGCTCCCCCAAGCTGATCAAATAGGTCATCGATCCTAGGCAGTGGGTACTTATTCTTGATGGTTACTTCATTTAAAGCCCGATAATCTACACACATCCTGGCGGTTCCATCCTTTTTCTTTACAAAGATTACCGGGGATCTCCAAGGTGAGGAACTCGGCCTGATAAAACCTTTGTCCTGTAGCTCATGAAGTTGCTTCTTCAATTCTTCTAGCTCATTTACGGTCATCCGGTATGGTCTCTTGGAGATAGGGGCAGCACCAGGCTTCAAGTTGATAACAAACTCGAGATCTCTACATGGTGGCATACCAGGCAGTTCCTCAGGGAAGACTTCAACATAGTCTTGTACCACCATCATTCCTTCCAGCGGTACATCTTCACAATAATATATTTCTCGGCCCCATCTATACGGTCGGTCCACTTTTACCACAATGGTCAGCCCTGGGCACTTGGTCAACTTAACTTGCCTCAAGGCACAATCTAGTATTCCTTGGTGTCTAGCTAACTAGTCCATCCCTAGTGTAATATCCAAGGTCTGAGAGGTTAGCATGACTAAATCTGCTAGGAATATAAATCTTTCCATAACAATTTCTACCCCCGGACACACTAAGGTGGCCATAATCATCCTCATGGGAACTAAGCATCAATGCTTTCTTCAACAGTGGACAGCGACCTAAGCTTGTCCACATACCCTTTGCTATAAATGAATGCGATGCCCTAAATCAAAAAGGACGCGTCTTTGGTAGTGTCTTGACGAGAACGTACCTAGTAGGGGCCTTGACCTCCTCGGCTTCTTCGCGGTAACATGATTAATCCTTCTACGATTTGGAGTTGATGCACTGTTGGATTGAGGGCCTGATTCCTCTCTGCTGGGCGCTGAAGCTTGACCTCGGGCGGGGGTAGTGCCCAAATTGAACTTCACCGGAGTGGTTTGCCGCTGGGGGCAGCGATAGGCGTAATGCCCCTTCTCCCCACAGTTGAAGCAATTGAAGGAGGTCGTAGGGTTGGTCCCTGCAGCCTGGCCCGAGGGGCGAGGAGTCTGGAACGTGCTACCATCTGGGCGTGGTGCGGGGCTTGGGCTCTGAGATGGGGTTGTTCCAGAGAAAGGGGAATTGTTGAAGAATCTCTGGATGAACCTTCCCTGCGGTCGCTGAACAACCTGCTTTCGTTTGCGGCTAGTCTCTAGGTTCTTCTTCTCATTTTCCAGGACCAACGCCTTATTCACCACCGGTGAAAACGGGAAGTCTGCGTGATGAGTCGCACACGGAGTTCTTCATTCATCCCTTGAAGAACCGGTCAATTTTCTCCTCTTCATCGCCCACATCCTTGGGGCGAATGCATGATTAAACTTGGTGAGATACTCATTGACTGACAGGCCACCCTGCTTCAAAGTTCTGAACTCGTTCTTCTTTATTCGCATCACTCCAGTCGGGATGAAATTGGCTTTAAAGGCCGTCTTGAATTCTGTCCATGTTATAGTTGCTGTGCTTACTCCGGTTGGGGTGTCCTCATACCCTTTTGTGGCCAAGTAATTCTCCCACCAGTGCACCATGCCTTGGAGTTGATGGGTCGCAAAGAGCACTTGGTCATCCTCTGCAGACTTGGCCAAACGTAGCTTCCTCTCTGTGTCCCGCAGCCAATCTTCCGCCTCTAGGGGCTCATCTGCCCCGGCGAAGGTGAGGGGCCGGGTCCTGATGAAGTCGCCCAGGTCGGAGGCGTGAACATTGGTGTGGGTCTGCTGGCCTGCGAAGATAGCCTGAAGTATTTGCGTTTGCTGGGCCATTACTTGTGCCATGGATGGGTTAGCCGGTGGGGGTGGGAGGTTCACCCCCTGACTTGGGCCTCTACCCCTTCCCACGTCTTTGCGCTTCTTGGTCGGCATCTACTCCACTTTGCATGTCCGGGTTTGCACCAGCTTGTGCGCGGGTAACTCTATGGCTGGCCATCTGCAGGTATTTTAGTATTCTGTCAAATTTTTGTTCTAACCCCATAAGACTATGTCCCAAAGTCATCATACAAAAGAACCAAAGGCAACACCAACAACAGAATTATTTTAGAACACAAGGCCGTTTTCATTAAACATAGACAACACACATATAGCCCGCTTTTTATGGCTTCACAAGCCATGCTGGGCTTTACAAACATACACATACTTGGCGTTCATAATTAAACATGCATGAAAATAGAACACGGGCACATGCTACCACTAGTAAGACGGGGCATGCGCTTGCTAACACTAGCCAAACTCCAGCAAGCACTGTACTAACTGACTCACGTACTGCCTACTCCTCCATGTCGCCAACACTGGGACTGGAGGGGGTATAGTCCGTACACTGGGAACGGGACCTGCTACCACTAAACTCAGACGGGTCGGTGTCGGAGTGGGAGCGTGAACGGCTGCGTCGAGTCTCTCCTCGGCGTAGAGCGGACTGAGGCCCTGGGGGCCGCACGCTCTTGCGTGCTGTGAGCCTGGTGCGGAGTCCCGGAACTCAAGGAGGTGCTTGGGCCGGGTCGGTGTAGGTGTCTGCCGAGTGCAGGCATGGGCGGGCCGCCTCCTTGGCCTCTGCCAAGGCTCGCTCACACTGGGCGAGCTGCTCTCGCAAGGAGTCCACCTCGATGTGGCGTGCGAGGAGGCGCTCCCGAAGTGTGGTGATCTCCTCCTGAGCCACCTCATGGGCTGTACCCATGACCCGAGTGAGGTCCACCTGGTGTGTAAGCCTCGGGTCGTCCTCCAACTCTGTCACCCTGGTCCCGTCGTACCTGGCGTGCTCTGTCCGCAGTGGGTGGTAGGTGAAAGGTGACTCTAACACCAGCGTTGCGTGGATGTCGCAAAGTCGGGCGCGGCGGGCGGGCGGCATCTGTAGTCTTCTGCCACCAAGCTCCTCCGGTGGGTGGTGCAACACGTGAGACCGGGTCTCCCTCGCGGGGGGTAGATGAAGATCTCCACCAACCAGGACTCGTCTCCTCCTATCCTGGTCCTCCGACCGCGGTAGATGGGCGCGTCCTCATAGCCCAAGTAGTGGAGTAGTTTGCGGAGTATATCCGCAAACTCTCCCTCACGCACTCCGTGAGCGAAGAAGTCCCAGTGTCCAACGTTTGCAACTCCTGCCATCTGTAATTAAATAATATCATTAGTAATTTTTCAAAATAGCAACTGAAAAGTAGAACAGAGTAGAGCTAGGAAGGATGCGGGAAGAAATGTTACGCTATATTTTTAAGAAACTCATTTTATACATTTTCAATATACGCAAGCCTATCTACTTACGTCCACCTAAGGTTTTTACCCTACAGTCGTATGCTCTAATACCAGCTCTGTCAGACCCGGATTTTTCAACCCAGAATCTGCTGTGCCTTACTGCATTATTCCCTGGATCAGTAGATAATGCACACAGATACATTGCCGAATCATTTCATACAACGCGGAATTCACAACAAGCCATAATATTATTACATTGCAAAGGTGAAGTTAGGCCTTTACAAAGGCGCAGTTGTTACATTAGGGCCGGACAGGCCAAATATTTACATAACAAAAGTCCAACAGCGGAAGTGGTACAAAGTAGGCTTTTAAACCACAAGCAGAGACTGAGGGCAAAAGTGGTCATACAAATATTACTATTGCTCTAGTAATATCTGGATGAAGCCACACCTTAGTCTAGATGCCTAAGGTTCTAAGCGCGGATTATTCGTCCTAATTCCCGGCATGGTCTTCTCCATCTGTAGCAGGTGCTTCCTCGTAGGCATACGGATCTTGAGCTCCCGAATCTGGATTTTTGGTATTGCGAGAGTGAGCACACTAACCACCGTGCTCAGCGAGTCAACACACAGAATGCAGTAGATAGTATGCAAGGCTTTTAATAAGGGAAGGCTCAAGTTGTTTTG
Source organism: Bonia amplexicaulis (assembly GCA_036346245.1). Taxonomy (NCBI): domain Eukaryota; kingdom Viridiplantae; phylum Streptophyta; class Magnoliopsida; order Poales; family Poaceae; genus Bonia; species Bonia amplexicaulis. The sequence goes on along the minus strand of CM070744.1, from coordinate 10,613,751 downwards.
ATTGCGGAAATATGCTTTTTGAACTATAATACTTAAAATTTCCTAGGACCTAGCCAGTTGAATTTTTAAACATGATACTCAATAACATATACATTTATTTTTATCGAATCAGAGACCATCCACCATTACATGGTCTCGCTCCTCATACCATGCCTTGAGATAGTCGCTACATTACCACCGGGCGACACCTAGACAACTCAAAAAGGGCCTTTCTCTGCCCTCCACTTTTCCATTTCCATCCCCAAAATTTTTCGAAATAGAACTATATCTAGTTAAGTTCCCATGTCCGCCCATGACCGTGGGCACGGCTATTCGAATAGTTTTGACTCTGCAGAGTGTGTACACTTTACCCACATGAGATAGATCTGCTCATTACCCCACATGATTCCTTAGCCATGTGGTCGAGTAGACTATCACAAAGCCTTTACGATGCATGTTCCTAGCAGAGTTACGACCGCTAAGGTTTCCACTTCCTCCGGGTACGACCACCCTTCCAGAAGCCCCCTCTTGTGCCATCACGACGGAGGATGTGGCCATCCTCTACCCACCCGTGTTCACACCGACGCAACTCTTACTAAGTCAATGCAAATTAGTTGGCCTTGCCTACACTTTGCCAGCATGTGGTTGCACATGTTGTACCGTGGGAAGTCATCACAAGATTCAGTCCTTAGAGGTTATCTGGGCGGTTCTACCACGATCCCCTTATGCTATCACGGCACCACTTTATCACAAACCTGTGCTATCACGGCACCATTCAACACCCATGCCCTCAACCATCCGCCCAGATAATTAAGCATGTAAGGTTCTTTCGGACGAAAAATACACTTATACCAACATAGACCAGTCATCATCGCAATGACTGCCCAATACTGCTTTCTTTAGTTTGCAAGATATGCTAGGGTGCTTTCACACCCTTGTTTATCTAAACAACTCTAAGCATGCAATGATAATTATAGACTTAGTTTCAAAGGAGTTGTAGCGTTATTACTTTTACTAGGGTGACAAGGATCACATAGCCAAATGTGTCGCAACGGATATATACTAAACCAAGAGAACATGGGCATATATCTAAAATCTGAAATTAACATGTATTGCAACATAAATATAAGCATGCAAGTTATAATACTTAAACCAAAATACTTTATTGAAAACATAGGCTCAAAATGATCAAAGCATTGACTCGCCTTGGATGCAAAGGTCGGGGTTCGGGGTGTTGGAGTCTACGGTAGCGGCAGCTTCCTCTTCTTGGGCCTCGAAAGCTACGTTTTATATGCGCGAAAATTTAGATAAAAATCGTCACAACAATCAAATAACACAATAAAAATTTGAACAAGCTTCAAAAGTGTTGGTTCTGGTTTCATTAGGTAGCCCTTGAATTTAGATGAATTTAGAAATTGGTTTCACTAAATTTGGAGCTAAAATGAACAAGTTATACACATTTGAATACCTTCGGTTTAAATAAATCCTAAAATCAATAAATTTTGACAGTGGGGCCACTGTCGCTGACCGCACTTCATGGCGACCGACACGTGGGACCCGGCGAGCGAGCTCACGCCGCCTTGGCTGCCCCGACAGTGGGGCCGGGAGGCGGTCGGTTGTGGCGTAGTCGCCGGCAAAGGGGCCCACCGTCGTGACAGTTTTAAAAGAATGGCTCAACCTCGGTGCTGCGTGGCGGGGCTCGAACGCAGAGGGAGCCAGGGGAAGAGGGTTGGCGCCAGCTAGCCACCAGCTAGCAACAGATCTCACCCCTTAAGGGGTGATTTTCCTCTTAAGGGGTGCGGGGGTGGAACAGGCGGCCCGAGGCCGGGGGAGGCGGTGGCCGTCGCCGGCGAGGGAGGCTCACCGAGGTTCGGGGAAGTGGTGAAATGCGATCTTGGGCTCATGGCGGGTCAAGGCGACGACGAGGAGGGCCGGGGTCACCGGAGGTGGGTCGGCGACGAGTAGCAGCGGCTCGAGGAGGGCTCACTGGCCGGCGAGCTACGGTCGTCAGCGAGCTTGGGAGATGCCGGGAGAAGCTTGGCGACAGTGCGGAGAGGTGTGGGAGCAGGATCGAGCTCCCACGGAGGACCCATGAAATGCGGCGAGGGCGATGGCGGAGTTGGGGAAGAAAGAGGATCAAGGTGATTTTGTGGTCCTCCCACCGATTCCGTTTGCCACAACGATGAGGGAGGTGGGCGATGCTTCGGGGACCGGGCTTTATAGCCGATCGGGCGGTCTTGGCCACAGCGAACCCGGCGTGGGCGAGGCGGCTGCGGCAGGTGTGTGTGTGGCGACAGCGGCGGGGGTAGCGGGTTCGGGCGTCGTGGGGTCTTTTCCTATAACGCCGCCTCATGGGTCTCCATGACATGGGCGCTGCACTGCGAGGGGGTGTCCGGCGTCTGTGAGGAGGAGGAAGAAAGGGAAACGGCCAGCGACAAGTGGGGCCAGCTTGTCGGCCGAGAGAAGCTGGTGGGCGTCGCGGGCGAGAGAGGCGCGGTGGCGGCGTCGCGTCGGGACCGCGCGTCCAGAGGGAGAGGTGGCGGCTCGGGCGGCGATGGGCGGATCCAATCATTCCACGCGTCGGCCGGGGTGGGGTTTGAGACTTTATTTTGATTTTGAATTTCCGAAATGATAGAGGACATAATATAATTCGAAAAATACTAAATTACCACCAAAATTCTAGAAATTTCACGAAATCCCGAGACATTTTGGGGTTAAGAAAATTATTTCCCCACAAAGTGGTTATTTCATTTAATATTCTTAGGCCTATAAATGACTACTTTTCCTTTTTCCTTTTTATTTTTCTCCTCTTTTCTTTTACAATTGGGGATACATTTACTTTGTGCAAAAGCATGCATATATATACATATATACATATATATACATATATCTCAGCTTGCCCTACTTATTTTACTTTTGAAGTTTTCTCTATGGATCATCTTTTCAGATTCGAATTCAAATTTAGAATTCTCTGTTAGTTAAACAGGTGGGCTCTTCCTCGAAGTTCTTCAGAAAAATACTTTCAAAATCCCAACTCAACATAATGCGCTACAGAATATTTTACAACATTTTATTATACAGTTCCTCTAAATTTTCAGGATGTTACATATTGTCTCATCTATTCATCGCTATTTGGTTATATTTTTTATTACATCATGTTAATGCTGGTCGTGTTGTATTATGGTGGATTATTGATTACTGTGTTGCTGAAATTTAATTATGCATAGTCATATTGAGCTATTTTACTTGTGGCTTATATGATAGTAAAGTGTAATTTAATGGTTTAAATCGGTAACATTTTGGACTTTTGTTAAACCGGGGTGTTACAATTCATTACGTACAGCCTTATATGTTTGTGAGTTTTATATTTCATAAGGATATTGAAATTGTCAAATATCTAGGCCATGTTTCGGGGCATGACATCTGTCGTGCTAGGAAATTTCATTAGAAGGCTGTCATATTTTCACATAATTATTTAACGACAATCTCCCATAGGAACTTTTGAGTTTAACTACCGGACATCAATATCTTCTTCACACGCACACACTTTTTCTCCAAACTCTACCATGCTATCCTCCGAACCAAAAGAAAAAAAAATCTCACCGTGCTAGAAAATTCGGAAGTTGTTTATCACAGGTACTATACTAGTTCATCCTCGCTTTACTTTGTGAAAATTCCACCACATCGTTCTGAAAATCAATGGGATGATAATTTCTTTGCTTATTTCCTCTGGAAGTTACCCTCAGTAGGGCCGAAGTCTATGTGTTTAGATAACCTTCGGAATCCAAAGTCCAAGCTCTCATCAATCTTTCACCGGAAAACATGCATGAGCAGTCGGCCCAGCGTGCACCAGCACCAACACAGCGCCGCATCGCTATCTCTAGCCTGCAGCTATGCTAATGATGTGCCGGCTAGAAAGCCCACAGATCCTCGACTTTTCCGACAGGAGCTCAGAATGTGTGTGCTGGCAGTATCCCATTGGACGCCACTTACCGTGTTTTGCCAGCACTGTAGCTTGCTATGCTAATGGATAACGCTGGCCCGTCCATATAAAAGGGTGGGTGCCATTCGCATTTCTGAAGCAAGCAAGCATCAAGCACGTACCCACACATACGATATAAATACGTACAAATATATCTATTCATGGCGTCCGGCAAGGCTGCCACTACAGAGAAGTCGTCGGGCTTTGAGCCCTCAGTGTGGGCCGACTTTTTTATCAACTATGAACCGCAGCCATTGCAGGTATACACATTTGTTCTACACAACTGTGCAATACACGGTCCTAAAAGTTTTAGGGCCTATTTAGAACATAGGATTCTCTACGATGTTTATAAGAAACCTTAAATCCAATGTGTATGAATGCTTAATTTCCTCCAAAATTCATATAGATTTCCCGAATTCCAAATGGGCCTTAAGCATCCGTGGTGTCCTAGGGTCCTAGCGTTTAGACAGGCTATCTTATTTTTGTTACGGCTAGGATTATGACACCATTCACCAAGAAATTTATCTAGGTTCGACATTGACCATTATGTTTTTTTACTCACTTTTATTTGTTTGTTGTGTTGAATTAATTTCGTAATGCTTTTGACAAATAACAAGTCTTACTATTTTTAGGATTATACATCACAATAAAAGAAAAGGTTCAGTCCAGTAAATTGTGCATTTATATATATTCACTGTCCCTTTTGGTTTATCCTAACTAATCCATGCGTGCTTGCAAGCAGAGGTCGGAGGAATGGATGAGGGAGAGGGCTGATAAACTGAAGGAGGACGTCTACATGTTGTTTGAGACTTGCAACAACGTGGGGGCAAGAATAAACTTAGTGGATGCAATCCATCGTCTCGGAATAGATCACCTCTTTGAAGAACAGATAGGCACCTCATTAAGTGACATCCATGGAAGTGACTTCAGTAGCTTTAGCCTCCATGAGATTGCTGTTCTGTTCCGCTTGTTTAGGGAGCATGGTCTTTGGGTATATGCAGGTATATATCCATCTATACACAAGGGATTGATGCACACAAACTTAGTGGATGCAAATTTTCCATTAGGTGATCACAACCTTATAGTACTAGTAGTTAGCATGCTGTGGATAATTTGACGTCCATAGTTCACAAACAATTTGCCTTGCAGATGTATTCAACAAATTCAAGGGCGACGATGGGAACTTCGGCCTTAACATAACTAATGATCCAAGGGGACTCTTAAGTTTGTACAATGCTGCTCACCTTTCCGTTCATGGTGAGCCAGAACTCGAAGAAGCCATATCTTTTGCGAGGCATCATCTCGAATTAATGAGGGGAAATCTCAAGTCCCCTTTAGCTGAGCAAGTCAAACGCACCCTTCATATACCATTGGCAAGGACCTGTAAGAGGGTGGAGGCACTATGTTATATGTTGGAGTACGAACAAGAGGAAGGGCATATCCCAACTGTGTTGGAGCTCGCAAAGCTGGACTTTAACCTTCTACAATGTGTCCACTTGAAGGAGCTCAAAGCTATTTCCACGTATGTCTCTTTGATACCCACTATGCAATTAAGATGAAATAGTTAAGCTTCATGCCTTCACATATGATGTCCTACACATACTTGACATTGCTTGTCCATAATCTCATAAGCCGCTAGGACGCTCCCAATCTCTTTTTAATTAGACCATCGAAGTAATCTAAAATAATGATTTTCAGGTGGTGGAAAGATCTTTACACATATGTGGGGCTAAGCTATGTTCGGGATCGCGTGGTAGAGGCTTACACGTGGTCCAATATGACGTTCTATGAACAAGGCTTTGCGCCGCATCGAATGATCTTTGCCAAGTTACTTCTACTAATTACTATATTGGATGACACATATGATGCCCATGCCACAATAGAGGAATGTCGGAAGTTAAATGCAGCCATACAAAGGTTGAATTTGTTTTGCTTTCCATTTTTGTTTATTGAGAATGTAACATGCGGACAATAGTCAATTCAGTGCTAGTTTGATTAATTTTGGTGCAACCTAATTAACCGAGTAGATGGGACGAGAGCGCCATTTCTCTTCTGCCAGAGTACCTGAAAAAGTTCTATAATGAACTGTTGAGCATATTTAAGGAGTTTGAGGATGAGGTGGCAATCAGTGAGAACCACCGGGTTGCCTACACCAAGAAAGAGGTACAAAGAAGACAACACTATGTACCTCCTATATCTCTATATCAGAAGACGGCAATTCTTTTCCATATTGCTAGTTTCGTGGTTAATTTCCCTTATGTGCAGTTCCAAAACATGTCCACTTATTATCTCCAAGAAGCCGAATGGTTACACCAGAATCACAAGCCAAGCTTTAAAGATCAAGTGAATTTATCTACCATGTCCTCTGCCACGCCAATGCTATGTGCGGGTATGACGGTTGGCATGGGTGATGCGATAACAAAGGAAGCATTCGAGTGGACAGTTGGTAGCACTGATGCGATCATGGCAGGCGCAAAGATTGGACGTTTCATGAATGACATTGCCGCATTTAAAGTACTACATACTAATTAGACATAGGCTTAATTGCAACTTCTCACCACTGAATATGCATGATAATATATCTAATTAATCTTGTGGTATACACATGCAGCACGGAAAGAGCAGGGGGGATGTTGCAAGCTCTGTAGAGTGCTACATCAATGAGCACAAGGTCACAAGTGAGGTCGCCTTTGCCAAGTTTGAATCACTGATAGAAGATGAATGGAAAACTATGAACCAAGCTCGCTTTGAGAATTGCGCGCTGCTCCCAGCGGTGCAAAGAGTTGCCAACTTTGTTGTTACCCATCGGTTGTTTTATGATGATAGGAAAGATGCATACACGTTCCCCAAACACCTTCAGGTGACTGTTGGGAGTCTCTTTGTCAAGCCCATTCCCATCTAGACCCAGCTACTGCGGCAATCCATGCGTATACCGCACATTTTGGTATATATACCAGAAGTAGTAGTAAATAAATATGCCACCATTTGAGACACATCGAAACTTCTCGGTTTGTAGTATATGGACTATTTATCTTTATGAACAGGTATTGTACTCCCCAATAGGCAGTTGTATTGCTATTTATTGCATGATATCGAATGTAATGCTATATATGTCGTTTTAAAATTGCTCTCATATTTTTGTAAACTATTTCAAGTTGCAAGTATCACTACTACAGAAAAGGTCATCACAGACGGTTCAAAAACATCATCACAGATGGTTTTGTGAACCGTCTGAATTTATGGGTCAGTGATAATCGAAGGTTATCACAGACGGTTGTCGAACAACCGTCTCATCATCTACCGTCGACGGAGGTGTTTTCTTGCCGCTCAGGAAAGGGAAACCACGCTTAACCTCATTCTTCTCTACAATGTGCACAAAGCGGAGGAAGCATTTGTGGCAATGGAGAGATTGATGGATAGCATTGCCGCTCAAGCAGAAACGATAGATTCTGAGGAATCTTATGCTATCCTCTACGAGCTTATGGCGTACGCTACTGATCATTTGCCAATGCTGGAGGAGGAAGTGCTGAGGACAAGGACAATCTTAATGGCGTTCGAGAACTCAGCGGGCGCTCCTCCAAGTCCCAAAGTCGAAGAAGAAGCGTCTGAAGCCCGTAAGATTAGAATCGCAACCTCTTTATCTCTCGACTTTTGTAATAAATTTGCTTCGAATTGAAATTAATAAATTTGCCTTTTATTTATGATCCCCTGTCTCTGTTCGAATTTGATTGGTTGTTACTATGACAGACGGTTTGTAATAAAAAACCGTCTGTGATAATTCCAAATTATCACAGACGGTTTATAATAAAAAACCGTCTGTGATACTAAAGTATCACAGACGGTTGATCAGTAACAACCGTCTGTGATACTCGTCTTCTCCGACGCCGCCTACACAGACGGTGTCCAAATTTTTTTGTTACATGCCCTTTGAAAACAAGCAAATACAGACGGAAAACAAGCAAATGCACACGGAAACATAACAACACATTCAGATCTATTACAGGATAACAAGCTAACGAACCCTTCATGACACGACGGTGCCGCTGAACAAGACACACTTACGACACTTATGGCAAGAGTGTGTTGTCCAACGTGACCCGCCGTCGCGACAGGCGCTAGCTCACAACGGAGGGGAGAAGCAAATTTTTTTGTTACAGGATAACAAGCTAACGAACCCTTCACGGCACGACGGTAAGGCTGAACAAGACACACTTACGACACTTACGGCAAGAGTGTGTTGTCCGACCTCCGCCGTGCCGCGACGGAGGCGCTAGCTCACAGCGGAGGGGAGATGCATGCAGGAAAGCTAGTTAGTGGATGAACTCACCCGTGACTAGTACCGTGGAAATGTAGATGGGGAGTTATTAATAAGGGCGGCGGTGGGAGGAACCGTGCCCGCATTCGATGTGGAGAGAATGGACGGGTGAGATCGAAATTCAGGGTATACACCAATTATTGGTTATCGATCGATTACCACAGACGGTTATTAAAATTAACCGTCTGTGTTGTCTAGCTTATTACAGACGGTTCGTTTTAAGAACCGTCTGTGAAATTTCACAGACGGTTCTTAAAACGAACCGTCTCTGTTGTCTAGATTTTCACAGACGGTTCGTTTTACGAACCGTCTGTGAAATTTCACAGATGGTTCTTAAAACGAACCGTCTGTGTTGTCTAGATTTTCACAGACGGTTTCCATTATAAACCGTCTGTGAAAATATCACAGACAGTTTCCGTATGAATCGTCTGTGATATAGCCGTCCAGTTTAGCCTCTTTTGTAGTAGTGTATGTTGATAAAGTATGGTGATAATGTAAGCGGAAACTATAATTGCAACACTATTTTTTTCGACCTTAAATATGCAAAAATGTAATATATCTTGATCCGTATTGCAGTAAGTCTTTTCTCTCGTCTCTATCTTTACTTTACACGGTTCTTTTGATGATCAAAGAACTAGCACTCAAATATATATGTGTATGCAATACCATTTTGCTTGTTCTGTCTACTTAAGAAAGAATGATGAAGCATCCTATATATAGCAGTTAGAACAGTCATTCGCCGGCCGCTCCGCTACGCGAACAGCCACCTGCTCGGCTATGCACGCATGTAACTGCCGTCGCATGAGCATCCGCATGCAACTGCATGCCGCATGCCGTTAATGCTGCTAACATTAGCAAATGCTATTAAGCTAATTGAATGTGCCGTGCAACTGCATGGAATGGTCTCTACGATCGCATAAATAGCACGTTGGTCACACATACAATTTATACCATGCGAAAAGAGGCAAGAGGGATTTAAAATCCAATAATTCTAATACTTTAAATCTAGCAACCATCGTAGATCTTTTATACTTAAAATTAATCCAATAAATTACATGGGGAACTTTTCCGTTATTAAAATTAATAGATATCAGATAATTATTGACTTGTGTTGCTAAGAACGTGTTTAGAACATGGATAGTGATGAAGAAGGGAGGAGAAAGAAGCCTGCATTACAGTCTTAAATTATTTTTAATGGCACATGTCAAAGAATAGGCTATACAGTGCCATATGGCATTTCTCAACACCAAAAACATTATAGTGGCTTGGATCTAAATAACCCAATAGTATAAGGTCAAAAGGACTATTCTACCCATTTGAGGGTTATTTTCATTTCGGAGCCTTGGTATTTTGAAGACAAGTTTCTTTCCGATGGTGTCGATGTTTGCAATGTTTTAGCCTGATACTCTTCTTAGATCGATGATGTAAAAATGGTACCATTAGATTTGTACTAAAATATGTTTACAATATAATAAATTTTTATTAATATATTATTATAAAATTAATGGTTAGTATAACGTATTGGAATAAGTCTACTTTGGTCCCTAACTCTTTTGCTAGTCTAGTTTTCACCCCTTAAATATAAAACGTTTATTTTCCATCCTCCAAATGTCAACACCAGTGCAAATTACATCCCTAGACTGGTTTTGTTGGCTGTTTTAGGTGACATGGCATTCTAGTTGACAAATATGTCGATGTGGCTTGATCGTTCAAAAAAGAAAGTCATTGTGACTCCTTCATCCTCACCAACTCCATCTCCATCATCTTCTCCTCTGGCACATGCACCTCCCTCCACCAGCGCAAGCCCACCACCATCACCTCTGCCTCCTTGCCAAGCTATCCAAGAATAGCATTTGCACCCGATCATATCCAAGGAAATGTGACAACTCCCCCCCTCTCCGTCTACCTTCCTTCTCAATTTCTGTACTTGTGTCGGATCCAGATCTATCGATTTGAAATCCTCTGTGATTTCATCACACTATTATCTGGATCAGTAGATAGTGTACACATATACATTGCTGAACATCGAAATCAAATCTACAGAAGCAAAAGTGATACAATCATAGACTTACATATAGGCCGAAACATTTAAAGAGCAGTAGTGGAAATGAAATAACACACTAATGGGACCCTTAGGACATGCTCACGAACAATCAACTGGGGCTCACGACTTGGTTCTTGGCTCTCCTTTCAGTCTTCTCAATGCCTTTAGGTGACCGCATGGCTTTTCTCTCTTTTACTTACTGAATGATAGTAATTAAGCAACAGTGAGTACAAAAGTACTCAGCAAGTCACCACACAGAATATAGTTATAATAGATACAAGCCTGTCAAAGGAGGCTTGAGATTCTTTAATTTGTAGAGAGCCACATTTGAGATATAGTAAGTAAAAAGCCTGAGACTTAGCATTTTAACTAAACTATGTTTCTAATGATGGTAAGAGTATACAATAATAATAGTAGTGCAGGTTCCATCCACCTATTGCAGAACATGGTTCCATCCCCCATATACTATTTTTGATACTTGGGTTCCATCCACCCATTATACTCATTGGGTTCCATCCACCTAGGAGAAATTCAAAGTCATGGTTTCATCCATCCATCGTGTTTTTCATCCCACCCACAAAATTTCTTTTGCAAAATAGATACTAACTTGAGTAAGTTCTCATTCCCATCCATGATTGTGGGCACGTCTACTCAAACAGTTTTCACTCTATGGAGGTCACACATTTTACCCACAAGAGATAGTCAACTTTTTATATTCTACATGTTTCCTTACACATATAGAACAAAAAGATCACCACGAGTTATTTACAATGTATCTTCACAATGGGGCTACAGTTGCTAAGGTTTCCATCATTGTGGGGTTACATCCACCGGCTCCAGAAGCCCACTCTTGCGCCGCATAGTGGCTTAAATCTAGCGACACGACCTGTGTTCCTTCATATGGTGCAACCCACATTGAGTCGATGCAAATTAATTAGGTAGGTCGTACTTATTATAGACTTGCGATTGCACTACTTTACATTGGAAGGTCGTCCCAAGATTCAGCTCTTAAGGCTATCTCGGTGGTATTACCGTAGACCACACTCTCACGCTTCATCTACACCAACCTTTCTTACTATCCGCTCAGATATAAAGCAAGTTTTTTGGGGGGGTTGTTAGGAACATGAAATAGTTTAGTTCAACCTGCCAGCCATTTCCATCCAATGGTTGCCCAAAACCAAAATATAATCTTTGAAATGATGTCAAGGCAAATTAATGCCACATGGTATCTAAGCAAGACTAAGAATGGCACTTAGATACAAACTTATAACTAGTATATTTACTATTATTTCTAGGGCGGTAAGGTTATATGTCCAAAGTCAAGGAGTAGGGTATAATCGAAATACTTAACTATGGTCTTATCATGATTACAATTTGTATAATAAATTAAATATTGTAATTTAATAATTTAAATCAACATAATTTGTATTTAAAAGTAGGTGCAACATGATAAAAGTGATGAGTTGCCTCACTTAATTTACTACGGCCTTGATCATATTCAAAGCCTTCTCAGTCAATGATCTTAAACTCTTGGTCTTTGTCTTTATTTGGATCTTGATCTTGCTTGAAATATTGCTTCTTCGAGACTCTAAATTCTAGGTACTCAATAAACATCTGAATCCCAATAAATACAAATAATTCCAAAAATCCAAATGAATTCAATTAAAGTTTATTACGATTCGGTTAGGGACATGAGACACAGTTTAGTGAATGCAGGATTTAGATGGGGTCGAATGAAGTTTGAGCGAAAGGGAATTGGCAAGGAGGAAATCTATCAGGAAGGATATCAATGAAGGATCAATGAGGATGAAGGAATATTCATGGGAATATTCCACTGGATTTGAAGGTGGTTAGGTATAGGCGATGGAGAATAGTATTGCTGAATCCTAACTTCAATGGTTTCTCCTATTATTTTATATTTATTAAGAAATTTACATGAGTTAGGTAAGACCTTGTAACATTCCAAATTCTAGAACGATAAAAAATGAGTGAATTTTTTTTTAAAAAAATTCTTGTATCTTATTTCCTTGGTTTTTTATTGGAGTTCCTTTGGAAAATAACTTGCAAATATAAATTTTGGAAAGGAATGTACAATCAATGAAATTCAATATAAATTAAAAATTGAATCCAAAAAGATGATCCATAAAGTGGTGTAGGAGAATTTACAGTATAAACCATTTCAAAACCCAAAAATAAGTTCATGGTGCTAGAACAAACATTTGAACATTTTTGTGCATGTTCCCAAAATTTTTCAAATCAAAGTAGTGACTTTTAAATAAAATTGTGACCTTAAAAGAATTTTTGAGAAAAACATAAGACAAAGTAATCAGCCAAACTAAACCCGCTTTCTTCATTTATCCTTTCTGCTTTCTATTTTACGAAGGTGTATTTCTGAGCTTACGCCTTCCCTCTATTCGTTTAAATCCCATCACTGATAAATGGGACCCCACCCGTCATGACTCCATTCCTCCTCTCATCATGTCGCACCGACCCGCGTGTTAGATTTCTTCTTCCACCTCTCATGTAATATTCCAGAAATACCCTTTTGAGGACCTATGCATAAATAGAGAAATGTGGATATGTGAAAATAGGATGTGCAGAATTTTTGAAGAGGGTGTCGTTTCCTCGAACAGGTTGTTCAGGGAGTTCGAATTGGATTAGGGTCTCATGCCAAGTTAAATAAGGATCGAACATGTGAGAGAGGGAAACCCTAGCCGCCATTTTTTTTGTTCCCATCGCAATGCCTCGCTAGAAAACTTCTCTCTGTCGCTGCCCATCTAGTGAGTTCCCTGGCTACGGCATCGCTGCATAGGAGCCTTCGAAGAAGCAGTTGGCATCGTACGTAGTGTGTGCCCGCTAGCACCATTGTGTCTTGCCTGGCATGCCCGGCCTTCATGTCATGATGCCATCAGTTGTTCATGATAGCATCACCAGGTTGGCCAAACTAGTTCATGCGAGAAGAAGTCAATCGCCTTGGGTTGACTGTCAGTTGCGAACTCGCATTGCAAGGAGTTGCACCCTTTCCAGTCGACTGCCTGCCTATGCGAAGAGTCACCCCAGGCACCGTGAGGATGCTCACTAACAGTGACCATGAGCTTGGCCATAGGAAAAAAGAGGTCAAAAAGGAAGACGGGAGGAAACAACAGGAGAGGCAGGGAAAAGATCTTGAGAAAAGAGAGAAGGCGAATGTGAGAATTAGATTGTGGCTTTGCCATTCATCGTTTGGGTAACTATCTACGTATTCCCTCTGCTTGTTTATTTAATTGGAGGTTGAAATCGACATTAGAGAGGGAATTAGCAATTTCTAGATAAGGGTTCAAGAATTTGATTGGTTCAATCAGCTATGTTGTTCTACTATGTTTTTGGGTAATGTATGGGCCGATTTTGAGGATGTCATCTAATAGTTATTGGTAGAGAATCTTGATATCTTTCTTTAGCATTTTCATTCATGTTGATTGGATGAATAGATTTCCAGTTATAAATTTCATAAGACTACTATCTGGTAAATTGTCATCTGTTGGCAGCATGTATTAAACTGTAGAGTAAAAATAGTATATACAATAATTCAGGGATTTGTTCTGCATGAAAAATGTAGCTAATTTATTGTTTTTAGGTGATCATTGGAGGCAACATATGTTGGGTAGAAGTAGAGCGTGGAACATTGCACTTGTGTAGCTCTTCACTCCACTTAGCATTATATCACTTATTGCCATAAATGATTTAGTGTTCTCCATGCAATAATTAGTTAATAACTAGTTTCTTTATCTCTTTATGGTTCATAACATTGCTACTTGATGCATTCTATTTTTTAGCTTCATATATGATTCATCTTAATAATTATTTGGTTCATATTAAGTTCATTTTATGGTATTATTGAATGTTTATTCTTGAAGTCTAGTGATAGTAATGCTTGATTATTGGTTAAAATTGGTAGCGATAATAGTTGTGGGTGACATTATGGGCTTTTGTTAAGCCAGGGTATTATAGTTGATATCAAAGTGAGCTTTAGGTCTATGGTGAATAAATTACTAACTTACTTGTTTAATCAACTAAAATTTGACATAGGTTTGGTAAATTAATGAAACTAGTAACCATAATAATAACATAACTTACAAAAACTTAATGCTGAAATTTGACTTAGGATAATTAAAAAGTAAAACTAAAATTTGACACACTGGTGCACAGTTGGATGGGATTGAATCATGCATTGCATTTATGATTCCATTAGCTTATTTAGTTGTTAATGAAAATTGGGATGGTGCTTATCTGAGTATGGTATGATTGATATTGATGTGCTTGAGCTAAGTGATTAGTTATTTGTTCTGGTGATCAGTAATAGCAAGAGATAGACATTGTGGTTGTGGTTGCAGGCGCGGTCCAGTGGTGCCACCACCCTTGGCTGAGGAGAACATTGGTGAGGCGAGTGAGGAGGTCATTTTGGTTGTTCAACTAGCCACTGATGCTTAGGCGGTTTCGGTTGCCCTATTGCAAGATCTTCTGAGGGAGCTCCAAACACTTCGTCAACAGGTGTAGGAGTATCGCCATGTCTTAGGGGTGACCAGTCCATGTGACGTCAACCTTGTGGTTGATTAGGCTAAGTGTATGGGGTTTGAGAGAGAGCTCACCAAGGAGAAGAAGACTTCTAGTGGTCCCATTCCTTCAGGGGGTTCTAGTGGTGGTCAGAAGAGGATTTCAATGGAGGGGTAGGGGTAGGGGTGGGTATTGTTAACAACCTGTTCCTAAGAGGTTCTAGGGGGCTAGTGTCTTCCATCGTTGATTTGGCCTTTTCAGCAGAGGTTGCCTTCTTCTTCAGCACCATGCCCTCCTTTAGCTTCTCAGACGATGTGTCCTATTTTGGGTAGAGCTTGAAGTGTTTCAAGTGTTCCTGGTTAGTGAACTGTCGTCTTGGTGGTTGGGCTGGCCACAAGATGATGGTGTGAAAGTAGAATCCCTCTAGCGTCATCAAATGGGAGCTAGTTCTTGTGGCTTCCTCAGCCGCATCTTCTCAGGTCTCAGTTCAGTTGCTGGCAACATCCTCCAGCTTGGGCTCCTCCTATAATGTTTCCTTTAGCGCCTCCTGCTGGGTTATACTGGCACCCTACATAGTCCGCACCGCCTCTGATTGCTACACCTCCAGCAGCTCTTGAGCTTCCACCACCTAGTTTTGGGACTTCCGACGCCCCAGTGCCATCTATAGTCTACACCATGCCTACACCAGAGACAGTAGGCCATCCTGATATGGTGATAGGTACTTGTGGATTCTCATGAGGCCCTCGTTCTTTTTTATTCTGGAGCTACCTACTCATTTGTGTCACTAGAGTTTGCTAGGAGAGCGAGCTTAGGTATGTAGCAGATTTCTCAGTCAGTTCTCCAGGGGTCTCATCGCTAGTTCACCGTTTGTCCTGGTTGCACTATCACCATTGATGATGAGGATGTCACTGCCAACTTGATGGTGATTCAGCTAGCACCTTTTGATGTCATCCTTGGTATGGATTGGTTGTCCAAAAGGATGATCAAATGTAGTGTTTCACCATGGAGAGCACCTATCCTCTTCACAGAGAAGAAGGGTGAGAGTTGGTGCATATGTGTTGATTATCACGCTGTTAATCAGGTGACTATCAAGAATAAATATCCTTTGCCCCGTATTGAGGATTTATTTGACCAACTGGTGGGAGCCAAGGTGTTCTCTAAGATTGACCTTCAGTCTGGGTATAACCAAATCCGTGTGCGGGAGCAGGATATTCAAAAGATGACTTTCTGCACTAGGTATAGGCACCACGAGTATAAAGGTATGTATTTTGGACTAACAAGTGCCCCTGCTATTTTTATGGAGACAATGAATAGTATGTTGTATCTCTACCTTGATGTTTTTGTGGTGGTATTCATTGATGATATTCTGATCTATTATAAGACTAAGAAGGAGCACGAGCAGCATTTAAGGCTTGTACTTGAAACTTTGAGGAAGAATCAATTTTATGCCAAGCTGAAGAAATGTGAATTCTGGATTTCGAAAGTGGGCTTTATAAGTCATGTAATTAACCGGGAAGGCATTTATGTTGACCTCGGCAAGATCTATTCAGTGGTGGACTGGAAGAGACCATCCAATGTCAAGGAAGTGAGGAGTTTTCTAGGCTTAGTAGGACACTATCGGTGTTTTGTAGAGTGTTTCTCTATAATTGTCAAGCCAATGTCTCAGCCAAGCCAATGAGAGCAATGAAGGGGATTTCAACATTGATGAGTTTGGTTCATTGCGGTTTAAAGGCCACCTTTCTATGCCACAGAAGGCTCAAGTTAAGGCTTGCATTCTAAAAGAAGCTCATTGTACCCCGTACACTATGCATCCTGGTGAGACCTAGATGTATCAGGATTTGAAGAAGAGTTTCTAGTGAAAAAGTATGAGGATGGATATTGCTCAGTATATGGCTTCCTGTGGTGTTTGCCACAAGTCAAAGTAGAACATATGTGTCCAGCAGGATTGTTCCCACCTTTGAAGGTTCCAGTGTGGTTGTGGGATGATATATCTATGAATTTTGTGGTTGGTTTACCTTGCATGTAGTGAGGGAAGTATGTTATTTGGGTTGTGGCAGATATGTTTAGCAAGTCCTTGCATTTTATTCATCTTAGCATCATGTTTCTCAGACAGAAGGGCAGTCTGAGCACACTATCCAGACACTAGAGGACATGCTTAGGTCTTGTGTCTTGTCTTGGAAATGGAGTCGGGAGGATCACTTTACACTAGTAGAGTTCACCTACAATAACAGCTATCATGCCAGCATTCAAGCTGCACCATTTGACGTTTTGTATGGATGAAGGTATAGGTTCACTGTTTTGATGGGATCTCACAGAAAAGGAAATTCTGAGTCCTGATTGGGTTCAGCAGACCGTTGATTGAGTGCTAGAGATTAGGTAGAATTTTCTTGCTGCTCAGAGCCAACAAAAGATTTATACTAGTGTGAGGAGGTGAGAGTTGGAGTTTGCAGTGGGTATCAGGTGCTCTTGAGAGTGTTTCCCACTAAAGGCATTGTGCTCTTCGGTACCAAAGGGAAGCTTAGCCTAAGGTACGTTAGACCATTCCCGATCATGCATGAATTGGAAAGTTAGCTTATCGCTTGGACCTTTCTAAGTCTATGTGTGGTGTGCACAATTCCATGTCTCCATGTTGAGGAAGAACCTAAGAGATGCAGAGCATGAGATACCGCTAGAGTTGTTGACCATTGAGCAAGACCTTACCTTTGAGTCCTGGGCAATGTGGATTCTAGGGAAGTCAGAGCGAGTTCTAATGCACAAGACATTGAAATATATTAAGGTTCTTTGGGTGCATCAGACCGAGTGGGAAGCAACTTAGAAATTGGAGTCTCACATGCATGAGAAGTATCCAGAGTTATTCGTTTTCAGGTGTGTGTGTGTGGATTAATTTATAGCTCAGTTGTGTTTCTTGGTTAGAGTCATGAGGCGTAAAATTCAGAGTGGAATTCTATTAAGAGGTACAATGTAATATTCCAAAAATACCATTTTGAGAACCTACGCATAAATAGAGAAAAGAGGATACGTGAAAATAGGGTATGTGGAATTTTAAAAGAGGGTTTGGTTCCCTAGAATGAGTCGTTCGAGGAGTTAGAATTGGATTAGGGTCTCGTGCCAAGTTAAATAGGGAATGTGTGAGAGAGGAAAACCCTAGCCACATATGTTTTCTGTTCCTGTAGCGCCACATCGCTAGAAAACTTCTCTACATTGCCGCCCATCTAGCGAGTTCCTTGGCCACAACGTCATTGCACAGGAGCCTTCACAGTGGTGGTTGGTGTAGTACGTAGTGCGTGTCGGCCAGCACTATTGTGTCCTGCCCGTCTTGCTTGACCTTCAGTTCATGATGTCGTTGGTTATTCGCAATTGCATTGCCAGGTCGGCCAAACTAGTGCGCGTCGGAAGAAGTCAATAGCCTTGGGGTGATTGACTCACGTTGCGAGGATTTTGCGCCCTTTCCTGCCGACCTCCCGCCTACGCAAAGAGTTGCCCCAAGCACCACCACGAGGCTGCTCATTGACAGCTGCCATGAGCTCAGCCAAAGGAAAAAGGGGGTCAGAAAGGAAGTTGGGAGGAAAACAGCAGAAGAGGTGGAAGAAAGATCTCCAGAAAAGAGAGAAGGGGAATGTGAGAATTAGATCGTGGCTTTGTCATTCATTGTTTAGGTAATGATCTGGTTATTCCCTCTAGTTGTTTATTTAATTAAAGATTAAAATTGAGATTAGAGAGGGAATTAGCAACTTATAGTGAAGGGTTCGAGTAACAGATTGGTTTAATCGGCTATGTTGTTCTACTGTGCTTTTGGGTAATGTATGGGAAAATTTTGAGGATGCCATCTACTAGTTATTGGTAGAGAATCTTGATAGCTTTCTTTAGCATTTTTATTCATGTTGATTGGATGAATAGATTTTGAGTTATGAATTTCGTAAGCCTATTGTCTTGTAAATTGTCATCTATTGGTAGCATGTATTAAACTATAGGTTAAAAATAGTAGATGGAATGACTCTTGTAATACCCCAAAAGAGATTCGAGAGTTAATCGATTAATTGGAGGGAGGGATCTTATAGAAAATAATTAAACAAGAATTTTTAGAGGGGAGATTTCTGAAAAATCGCGGCGAGGTGTTTTTGATCCGGAAGAAGGAGAAGAGGAAGGGAAAAAGGGAAAAGGAAGGGGGAAAGAGATCGTGTGGTGTTCATCGTGATCTTCAGCGGTTCGTCAAGAGTAACCTCTGTTTCCCCCAATTAGATGCATATTTTAATTGTTATAGCAATGTCGGTATTCTAGTCTGCCAGGACATATTTGTTAGACGGCCGTTTTGGGGTAGTTTCGTGGGGACTCAGCTTTGGACGTCTGCTACAATTTTGTAGAGGACGTCGCCATCTTTCCGTGAAGTACTAGAACACGTCATTGGACCTCTGTAGCAGAAGTTATGATTTTTTTAGTGGGACTATTTTGTAGATTGTGAGTTTTCTATCAGGTTTTGGTAAAGTGGGTTGGGCGATTAGAAAACGGGAGAATCAGAGGAGCTCAGTATTATAAAAGTTATAGATAATTATCTCAGCTTTTCAGAAAGATAAAGAAATCGTGATTCAAACACTCGTTCTGAAAGTTATGGTCTTTGTAGGAACCCGACGTGAAATTGATGTTTTAGAAAACTGGCTTGTGTGGGTAAAAGTTGGCCGATTCAGGGAGGTGCACCAACTAGGTTTAGTTGGAGAATTTAATTATCCTTCTAGAAAGTCTAAGAACGCCTTATTGGACTCTTGTCCCAATAGATATGAATTTTTGAAGTTGACTATCCACAGAGGGGGCAGGACGACCTATAGGATTAGGGGATTGGAACCGAGTTAGACGTTTTTGCTAGTTCGTGATTGTTTTTATTTGGTTTAAGGTCCACTACAGCTATCTTAGCATATACTATAATTATTATTCAGGTGGTGGACTGGTTCCGGGGGCAGCGCCTTCTGCACGTCCCTCGTTCTCTCGCAGTTAAGGCAAGTATAATGATGGTTTACACTGATATGGCGGAATGTCAATGTTTGATTTATATTGTGAGCAATTGTGTTCATGGTTGTGATGAAGGCATACCTACTAATGTTCATGGTTGCTTATGAGTTATGGAATTCAAGAGTATTCCTTGTGCAAAGTTGTTGTGGATGCATGTTTTTATTAAAATGAGACCTTCATTCATATGCATCATGTTGACTTATTCAAGACTTGGTCATTTGATGACCAAGCATTTGCTGAGGTCCCCGTCATGTTGATGATGGGCTAAAGGTCCCCATACTTGCGGAGTATGGGCAATTGGTCCCTGTACCAGATGGGACAAGCATGTGTGTACATCGATGGATGCACACTTTGCATTACCGATAAAATGCAAAAGAGAAAGAGATAAAGATATTGTTAATCATATTACATAGCATGTGTTTTGAAGTGACAGTTGGATGTTCTTACATAATGGTGCACATGTATGCATATCATGTGTTGATAAATAACTGTTGGATGTTCTTATGGAATGATGTACATGTATGCATAGCATGTGTTTACAAGTAACTGTTGGATGTTCTTATGGAATGATGTACATGTATGCATAGCATGTGTTTACAAGTAACTTTTGGATGTTCTTGTGGAACGATGTACATGTATGCATAGCATGTGTTTACAAGTAACTGTTGGATGTTCTTATGGGATGATGTACATGTATGCTATTGTTACCATTTATTATATTTGCTGAGTCGTTGGACTCACCCTTGTTGTTTGTTGTGTTTTAGGTACCCTTATGAGATCGGCATGCATGGGAAAAGGAATGATTAGTCTTGTTGCACTTTGCACGATCAACCCATAATGGAAAGAAAGGAAGAAATTAAATAGTAGAATTGAATTACTTTAAGTATCTTTATGATCATTGCTTGCTGAAAATTAAACGGTAATAAATTATGAGAGTATTTATGGTGTTCCTGTTCTTTATCTAGATGCTAGTTCTATGAATGTCCAAGTAACCTATAGTCAATTTTGTTTAGTCTTGGTTGAAATACCTGTTGGATATCTATTCTTATTAATTCTGCTTGTTGAACCCTCTGGCATAGATAACTATTCAGGGGAGGTTCTGCCGAAATTTTGTGAGACGTATTTAGTTTATCCTTGTTACGTTACTAGTTTGGCAGCATTCAGGGTCATTATTTGGCTGGGGTGTTACAGTTGGTATCAGAGCGGGCATTAGGTCCGTGGTAATTGAACTATTAAATTGACACACTGGTACACAGTAGGATGGGATGGGTCAAGCATTGCATTTATACTTCCAATACGTTGTATTAATGTTTAATGTTATGAGATGATCTTTTGTGCCTATGATTTGACTATATGATTGTTATGTGTGGTGATAGTTGATGTCGAGAGATAGAGATCGTGGTGCGGCCATAGGCATGGCCAAGTTATATCACTATTCGTGGTATTGAATTGGTAAAGGATCTTTCCTTGGACAACTTAGTTTCAGAAGTTAGGAATGACTTCTTTAGAAAAGTTTCTCTCTTCCTTGAGTTGAATTTGGTCAATTCTTATCCTGTGGTGGAGGATGAATTTATCTTGGGTTCGTGGTTCATTGCAGTTGAGGGTTTTTAATTGGTCTCTACCTGTTCTTTGAAACAATTATTGTTTTTCGGACTATTGAGACGCTTTTGCTACTTGGGAACATTGTTGATTTGCAAGGTTGGTCCTTTCATGGGAGTTTTGTTTTGTTGTGAAACATGTCTCATTTGTTCGCTTGGTATTTGTTATTAATGAAAGTTTTATATTGCAAATTCGTTAACATGGGAAAGCCTTGGATCTTTACATTTATTTGGATTATTTCGCATGTTGAAGTTTAATTCCTCTCCTTTATGAAAGAGAGTGTGAAAATCCTTTGTAGTGTTTTGCTATGCTTAAGTGGGAGGTGATAATCATATAAATTAATTCATAAGGTATGAATTAACAAGTTGAGATGTCAGCATGGTGCATAATTAATTTCAACTGGCATCCTCGGAAGAATTGTGATTAAGAATTTGTCTATACATGATTGGAACTCATGGAGTTTTGAGGAGTGTGCAACAAGAATTAGAATGATTATTATGATTGTTTATATTTCTATCCTATTGGATAAATTGAATTATTTTTGTCTTCGGTAATTAATCTGACCGTTCGGGATGATTAAGTAAGGAGGTCTTGGAATATTGCCTTGGTAATATTAACATTTAATCTGTCCTTTATTTATATACTTTATGAGCATGTACAGCTGCTAGGTTCATCTATCTTTCACCATGCTAAATTATTAAAATATGTATAAAGAAATAGAGGAAGGTTGATGTATTGACTTGTGAAACCTTGTCTTATAGATCTTATACTATTGATGTTTGAAGATATTTCATTCTAATTGCTAAACATAAGGTGGAATATTGAATCTATGCTCATAACAGTTTTTGAGATTGCCATGTTCTAGTACCAGCTTGTTAAAAGAGTTTTATTTTAATATTGTGGCTTGTGCACTAGGCTTTCCATAGATGAAGTAGTTGCAATCTTATTTAGATAATAAAAACATGATAAAGTGATTTATTGTGTTCATTTTGGAAAGTTTATGAAGGGATTTGAGGATATGATGATTCTTGTTAAAAGTGTATTATCTTGATGTTAGTATGATTGTTAGTGTGTGGTTTTGATGATAATGTTGAATGTTCTATAAATAAAAGAATTTGATAACTTCCATGATACTATTTAAATCAAAAGTTTTGAGATTTGCGTACGTGATCTTTTGACCTCATGACTTATGTGGCAGCTGAAATTATTTTGAGCAAAGTGATGCGTTGAGAGGTTTTATTAGTTCTTGAGGGAATAATGTGTTGTGGTCTTCAAATCTCTTTTGTTGGAATGGTCAAGGTAATACTGTAATCAAAGAAAGTTGTTCTCTTTGCTAAAGGAAAGATTGTGGTAAAAGTATTTGAGGTTGGAGTCAAGTTGTGTAACTTTTAGAGGTGTGCTTTACTTCTTATTTTTACCGCATAAGAGTTTCTTGAGTTTTAAATGACAATGTTGTATTCTTATTTGTTGAGATTTGATATTTCTTCTTGAGGGGCATGTGCCTTCAACTGTGATCTTATCTTTTGTTTTCTAAGATCATTGCGATTTTCCTTGGTCTGGTGTTTATTACGAATGGTCACATCTTCTCATGTGCTGAAATTTACTTCTTTTTGCCTCTTCTAAGAAAGGGGTAACCAATTTAGGTTGTAATGTCCTTTAGGATATGTAGGACAACTGGTTGGTGTGGTTATGTGAATGGTTTTGGTGAGATTGTGGGTGTCAAGTTGTTTGAGATTCATGGAGTGATAAATTGATTCCTTGGAATAATTCTCAGTGAGGATTTGATTTAAAGAAGATGTTTGTCTCTGGAGTTAACATGTTATATTGTTGCAACTAGAAGAACCCATAATAAATTGTGGTTCAAGAATGTTTCGTTCATTTTGATGGAACATTAGAATTATCAAAAGTATGAGAATCTTGAACGATTTTATTAGAGTATCGTGATTGGGTACTTTGCAAGGTTTAGTAGGAGGATTATGGTGGTGTAGTTAATGAGATTATAATTACGAAGAAGTCTAACCGTTATGGGAATTATTGGGATAGTATGGATTGTTGAATTATTGCCATGTATGTCTTGGCTTCAGTGAGTAACCCTCCAGGAATTAGAATCGTCCTAAAGATAATTAGGTTGAGAATACGTTTTTATGTGGCTGTTAATGATTGAGCATGTGTGATTGTGGGAATTTTAGTCACTGAATTCGAGGGTCTCCGTATCAATTATATCAAAGTACATATATAGGAGCCCTGGAGATGGAAAATTTTGGTTTGGTGTTCTATGCTAGAACCTTGGAGGCTAATGATGTTGTGTGGGAATAGTGGAACAAATGGATTCTAAATAGTGTGATGCACCTTGATAGTATCCTTTGGGTGTAGTAAATTAGTGTGTGCTGAGAATTTCAAGTTGATTATCCTTAAATGATTGTGGTGAAATGATTGTGGGTGAAAACAATGATGTGGTGCATTGGAAATTATTTATCAAAGTAACTCTGTTGGTAGAGGAGTTGGCTAGAGTATGTTATTGTGAGGGCAGTAGAGTCGCTCTACAAAGGTGAGGTGGATGCACTCGGTTTGAGCATAGTGTTGATGTTGCTAATTTAAGAAAAATGAGTTAGTGTGGTGTGTGATGATTTGGAATCTTGTGAATCAAGAGAAAGTTTATTCCTAGAAAAATATTTTCTTGGGTAGTAAAATGCTCTTTGATTCTTGTTTGAGCTATGCGATGATAGCAAAAGTTTTTTGTGGTTTGAGTTGACTTTATGTTGGCATGTGTGATTTTTCCGGTTCAGGAAAAAAACAAGGGAAGGGTCTGGCATTGGAGTGATTCTCCTTTGAATTATTTGTTGTTTAATTGTAAACTACCTACTTGGAATGTGGAGAAGTTCTCATGTTGAATCCTTGATTTTTAGATTTGATTCTTTTGGTGGGGAGTTGGTGAAGCATGGTTGTGATGAGAACCCTTTATTTTCAGTTGGATTCTGTTTGTAAAAGAGGTTGTTTACAACGAGCTTGGTTGTGCGTCCGGGGTTAAAGGAGGTGCTCCTTATTAAGGTAAAGAGATCGATTGAGAGTTGGAACAAGAGTTTCGTTTGTTGTGCAAGCTGTGTGGGTTGGTACCAAAGAGAATGATAACCCGAGGTATATTAATCGCATATGTTAGTTGTGAAGAATTGGAGATTGGTGTATCGCTAGGACAGCCTTGGGTCCTAGAGTGGGGTACACAACGTTTTGGATGACCCGGTATCGAGGAGGTACCTACGAGATCTAGAGCTTCATATTTCACTAGAACCGTTAATATTTGAACAGAATCTGTCCTTTGAGTCCATGCCAGTGCGAATTCTGGAAAGATCAGAAAAAGCATTGAGGAATAAAAACTTTAAAGTATGTCAAGGTGCTTTGGTCGCAGCAGACAGAGAGAGAAACCACTTGGGAATTATAGTATCGCATGCGTGAGCAATATCCAGAATTACTCACAATAGGTGCATGTTAATAGGATTAAGTTTTAACTGTGATTAAATCTTGGTGTAAGCGTGGATAGAATTCGGGGTCGAATTCCGTTTAAGGGGGGTATAATGTAATACCCCAAAAGCAATTCGAGAGTTAATCGATTAATTGGAGGGAGGGACCTTATAGAAAAGAATAAAATAAGAATTTTTAGAGGGGGAATTTCTGAAAAATCCTGGCAACTTGGGCCTGGGCCTTGGCCCATGTGGAGGCCGGCAAAAGGGGGGAGGCGCCCCTCCCCCACAACCCTAGCTGCCACCCCCTCCTCCTTTCCCCCTTGTGCCGCCACCCCTCCTCTTCCCCTTGCGCCTCCAGCAGCACCCCCTCCTCCATTGAAGCCTCCTGCTATTGGTTAAGAAGATCCCCTTTGCTGCCGGTCGAGCGGAGGAAGGAGATCGATCGCGGCGAGGTGTTTTTGATCCGGAAGAAGGAGAAGAGGAAGGGGAAAAGGTAAAAGGAAGGGGGAAAGAGATCGTGTGGTGTTCATCATGATCTTCAGTGGATCGTCAAGAGTAACCTCTTTCTTCCTCCAATTAGATGCAAATTTTAATTATTGTAGCAATGTCGGTATTCTGGTCTGCCAGGATAGATTTCGTTAGACGGCTGTTTTGGGGTAGTTTCGTGGGGATTCAGCAATAAACGTCTCCTAGAGTTTTGTAGAGAATGTCACCATCTTTCCATGAAGTACTAGAACACGTCGTTGGACCTCTGTAGCAGAAGTTATGATTTTTTTAGTGGGACTGTTCTGCAGATTGTGAGTTTTCTATCAAGTTTTGGTAAAGTGGGTTTGGTGATTAGAAAATGGGAGAATCAGAGGTGCTCAGTATTATCAAAGTTGTAGATAATTGTCTCAGATTTCCATAAAGCTCAATAAATCATGATTCGGACACACGTACTGAAAGTTATGGTATTTTTAGTACTCTGTCCAGAGAACCCGACGTGAAATTGATGTTTTAGAAAACTGGCTTGTGCGAGTAAAAGTTGGCCGATTCAGGGAGGTTCACCAACTAGGTTTAGTTGGATAATTTAATTATCTTTCCAGAAAATCTAAGAACATCTTAGTTGGACTGGTTCCGGGTAGCGCCTTTTGCACGTCCCTCGTTCTCTCGCGGTTAAGGCAAGTATAATGATTGTTTACACTGATATGGTGGAATGTCAATGTTTGATTTATATTGTGAGCAATTGTGTTCATGGTTGTGATGAAGGCGTACCTACTAATGTTCGTGGTAGTTTGTGAGTTATGGAATTCATGAGTATTCCTTGTGCAAAGTTGTTGTGGATGCATGTTTTTATTAAAATGAGACCTTCATTCATATGCATCATGTTGACTTATTGAAGACTTGGTCATGTGATGACCAAGCGTTTGTTGAGGTCCCCGTCATGTTGATAACGGGCTAAAGGTCCCCATACTTGCGAAGTATGGGCAATTGGTCCCTGTACCAGATGGTACAGGCATGGGTATGCATCGACGGATGCGCACTTTACATTACCAGTAAAATACAAAAGAGAAAGAGATAATAATATTGTCGATCATATTGTATAGCATGTGTTTTGAAGTGACAGTTGGATGTTCTTATAGAAAGGTGCACATGTATGCATATCATGTGTTGATAAGTAACTATTGGATGTTCTTGTGGAATCATGTACATGTATGCATAGCATGTGTTTACAACTAACTGTTGGATGTTCTTATGGGATGATGTACATGTATGTTATTGTTACCATTTATTATATTTACTGAGTCGTTGCACTCACCCTTGTTGTTTGTTGTGTTTTAGGTACCTTTATGAGATCGGCATGCATGGGAAAAGGAAGGATTAGTCTTGTTGCACTTTGCACGATCAACCCATAATGGAAAGAAATGAAGAAATTAAATAGTAGAAGAATTGAGTTATTTTAAGTATCTTTATTATCATTGCTTGCTGAAAATTAAACTGTAATAAATTACTAGAGTATTTATGGTGTTCCTGTTCTTTTTCTAGATGCTAGTTCTATGAATGTCCTAGTAACCTATAGTCAATTTTGTTTAGTCTTCGTTGAAATACCTGTTGGATATCTATTCTTATTAATTCTGCTTGTTGAACCCTCTGGCATAGATAACTATTCAGGGGAGGTTCTGCCGAAATTTTGTGAGACGTATTTAGTTTATCCTTGTTACGTTACTAGTTTGGCAGCATTCAGGGTCATTATTTGGCTGGGGTGTTACAGTTGGTATCAGAGCGGGCATTAGGTCCGTGGTAATTGAACTATTAAATTGACACACTGGTACACAGTAGGATGGGATGGGTCAAGCATTGCATTTATGCTTCCAATACGTTGTATTAATGTTTAATGTTATGAGATGATCTTTTGTGCCTATGATTTGACTATATGATTGTTATGTGTGGTGATAGTTGATGTCGAGAGATAGAGATCGTAGTGCGCCATAGGCATGGCCAAGTTATATCACTATTCGTGGTATTGAATTGGTAAAGGATCTTTCCTTGGACAACTTAGTTTCAGAAGTTAGGAATGACTTCTTTAGAAAAGTTTCTCTCTTCCTTGAGTTGAATTTGGTCAATTCTTATCCTGTGGTGGAGGATGAATTTATCTTGGGTTCATGGTTCATTGCGGTTGAGGGTTTTAATTGGTCTCTACCGTTTTTGAAACAATTATTGTTTTCGGACTATTGAGACGCTTTTGCTACTTGGGAACATTGTTGATTTGCAAGGTTGGTCCTTTCATGGGAGTTTTGTTTTGTTGTGAAACATGTCTCATTTGTTCGCTTGGTATTTTTATTAATGAAAGTTTTATGTTGCAAATTGTTAACATGGGAAAGCCTTGGATCTTTACATTTATTTGGATTATTTCGCATGTTGAAGTTTAATTCTCTCCTTTATGAAAGAGTGTGAAAATCCTTTGTAGTGTTTTGCTATGTTTAAGTGGGAGGTGATAATCATATAAATTAATTCATAAGGTATGAATTAACAAGTTGAGATGTCAGCATGGTGCATAATTAATTTCAACTGGCATCCTCGGAAGAATTGTGATTAAGAATTTGTCTATACATGATTGGAACTCATGGAGTTTTGAGGAGTGTGCAAAAAGAATTCTGCTTGTTGAACCCTCTGGCATAGATAACTATTTACGGGTGGTTTTGCCGAAATTTTGTGAGATGTATTTAGTTTATCCTTAATATGTTACTAGTTTATTAGCATTCCAGGTCATTGTTTGGCTGGGGTGTTACAACTTCGGGGTTTGGTGTACATGAAAAATGTTGGTAATTTCTTAAGGATTCTAGGAAGTCCAAGAATATGATTTCAGAAAGGTGGAACAGAAGTTAATTTGACAGATTTAGCGGTAGAATTGAATTTTAGGCATAACTAGAAAGTGATAGATAATTTTTGTAATTTCTGGAAATGCCATGGTTCAATGTACGTATTTGCATGTGTAGATTAAAAGATATACAATTATTAATTTTGCTGTCCAGAGGATGATAAATCTATATTCTAGGTGAAAAATGGGGATCTAGATGGTTTAATCTGGACATGTGATCAACTAATAAGTTGTAGAAAATTTTGTATAATTTCAGAACTAGTATGGTTGTCTATAATATGATGTGAGAGTTGAAAGTTACGATGATTTTAGTACCAGGACAACTAGGGTGGCTGTTCGGTAAAGGAGGGAATTATGGATTTGGAGAGTGCGTAGGAGCATTGTCAATTAAGTGTTGTATTATATTGATGTGGCTTGTATTGAGTTTGGGTGTTTACTATAGGAGGAATAACTTTGGGATTGGTGTCATCGTCTAACCAACCGGTCATCGCAACTAGAGAGGTAAGTGCATAGTAAAATAATAGTTGATGGTTGATAATTGTTCATTGTTATTGATTTAATTATTGTAACATCCCAAAATTTTGAGTTTTGAAAAATTTAAATTCAAATTAATTATTTTGAAGCAATTGCCTTTTATTTGGATTTTTCTGGGCCTTTCTGGATTTTATTTCAAAATCTCAAAGAAGGAAATGTATTTTCAATATTTTATTAAAGCCAAAAAGAGTTCATTATATTTTTCCTAACCTTCCCAGAATTTTTAATTAATTTTTGAGAATTTTCTGGAATTAAAAATTAATTTTAAAGATAAAAGGAATTTTATAAAATTATTCAAAGCAAATCCGAAATTAAAAATATTTTTATTAAGTCTAAAATATTCCCAGGAATATTCTATGAA
The DNA here is from genome assembly GCA_036346245.1 of Bonia amplexicaulis. NCBI lineage: Eukaryota > Viridiplantae > Streptophyta > Magnoliopsida > Poales > Poaceae > Bonia > Bonia amplexicaulis. The sequence continues at coordinate 10,584,590 of CM070744.1, read as the reverse complement.
TGTTCTAGAATTTTTAGATATTATTTATTATTTTTCCAAGTAATTATATTGTTTTTAGCATTTTCTAAAAATTAATCCGAAAATAAAATCCGAATGAACCTCAGGCCGCCACGTGTCGCGTCCATATTCAATCCATACATTTCTTGATCTAATCCTAGCCCTCCAACACAACTTACCCCTTCATTCACTTCAATGGCCATGATTGTGCCACGTGTCGCCCATCCGGCCGCACCATACCCCTTCACTTACTCTCTCTCACCGACAAGTGGGCCCCACTTGTCATATTTGTCTTCAACCTTCCCTTCTTCTTCCTCCCTCCATTCTCTCTCTTCCACCATTGATGCCGAACGGGAAGCTTCATTTGCGGTAGCTTTTCGCTTAATCTCCCGTTTGATTGCGCAATAAAGACCCCCAATCACTCCTCCTTTATTACCTACTGCTTTTCCCCATTGAAGGCCCCATTCACGGCCGCATTTCTCGCCACCTCCCTCCTCCAAGCCGCCAGCCTTCCTCCTCTCTCCCCTATAAAGCCCCCCGAGGAGCTCTTCGGCATCCCCACACCCTCCCCATCTTCTCCCTCCTTGCCGCCTGACCTCCCAAGCGCCGCCGCCTGTGTGCCCTTGCCGCCGCCGCCTCGCATTCACCGGTCGCCTCCGCCGCCGCCGAAGATCGAGCCCTTCCCCGAGACCCCGCAACCCCTCTCCTCCTCCGGCAGCGCCGGCCACCGAGGCGCCGCCGAGGCCGCCGTTGTCGCCGCCGCCGCCGTGCGCTACCCGCACCGCGTGGCGCCATCATCGGGCATGCCACCTCGGCACGGCTCATGGTCCGTGGACTCGACCCACGGGATGGTCCCACGTGTCCAAAATTCAAAATTTAAATTTTTACTGACGTCAGCATTGCGTCATAAATTTATTTTTCTTTCAAAAAATAATTCAGCCGAATTTAAAAATAGCTCTGACGTCATAATTAAGATTTTCCTATACAAAAATAATTCGAAAAAATCTTTCTTTTTCTTTTCCTTTCAATTAAAACTTCTTGAGACCATAACTTTCTCGTTTTAACTCCGATTTGACCCATTCAAATTTTTAAATTTTTCTAAAATCATGAACTATTCAAATATACACTCTTTTTCAATTTTTCAATTTTATTTGAATTTATGTGTATTTATTTGCTTTGTTGCTTTGTCTTTTTCGCGCGTAGAATCCGACGTCGCCGAAGACTTTGTCGACCGGCAGCAAGAGAATCAAGGGATCGTACACGAAGGCAAGTCTCCTTTGAACATCTTGAACCTATGTTTGTGAAAGGTTTTGATTATTTTAAATTTAATGCACCGCTATTTACATAAAATGATAATTTCTGTTGTAGAGATAATAGTTAAACCGATAATTGTTATGCCCTCATTTGACATTGACAACTATGTACATTTGACACCGTAGGATTTCCTTTATCTAAATAATGAGATTAATATAAAACTTTGGTAAATGTTGTAACGGTAGTAAAATGCTTAGTCATGCTATATAACCTTTGGTAACCTTGGAATGAGAAATCATATTTTGTGGAACTAGACTTTTGTTCAGAAATCAGTGGTGATTGGAGTTGCCATAGTTCTTTTAAAATAAAATCAAATGTGAAAATTGGATTTAGACCAGGGCGGATGGTAAGTTTGGATTGGTGCGGTTAGCACGAGAACTTGTAAGAGTATGTTCCGCCCTAGTCAATTAAGGATCGACGCTTGTGTTTGTCCAGACTGAGCACTATCGTATAACCACATGTCTATCGTGAAACCTCAGCGGGTGGTGACTAGCTAGACTAGAGTAAGGTAAAGGCTTTGTGATGAATTATCTGGGTCTCATGCCTAAGGAAGCATGCTGGCTATTAAGATAACTTGTCTCTTGTGGGTAAAGTTGTACAACCTCTGCAGAGTGTAAAACTATTCGAATAGCCGTGCCCACGGTCAAGGGCGGGCAAGGAATGCATTTACATGGTAGATCATTGTTTTTGGTTTTAAAGTAAAAGATTTGGGAACCAGGAGTGGTTGGAACTCCCGGTGTTGTCCTGGCGGTTAGAGCCAGTGTGGGTGGATGTAACCCGTTGCCTTGAGTCCTGGCGGATGTAGCCAGTGTGGGTGGTTGTAACCCATTTTCTTGAACCTTGGCGGTTAGAGCCAGTGATCTAGTGTTGGTGGTTGTAACTTTTATTATTTAAATTGATAGTTTCTATTAACACAATTATCTTATTTAAATTGATGCCTTCAAAAGTATCTAATGGTATTTGAAATAAAATATTGCTTGGTGCAAAAGAACCATATAACCCTCCTTTGTTAAGCCTTGCATCTATTGCATTTTCCCAAGACTTGCGGAGTACTTTATGTACTCACATGCTACACTTAAAATAATAACCAGAAGAGTATGAAGCCCAAGAAGGAAACTTTGACTACGCCCTATGGATTCGTTGAAGGTTTTCCGGAGTACTAGGTTGCGCTTCCCCAGTCAATTGCCGGTGGCGTATTGATGGGTCTCTGCTGGATTTACTTTTGCTTCCGCTGTGTTTTTTTTGTTTTGTGTGTGTGTGAGGTCTTGAAACCTCATTTGTAATAAAAAGGCCTTCCGGCCAGTACTCTCTATTATTGTAATAAAGCGTTGTTGGTTATGTAATCATCACTGTTTGACTGTGTGCACTAGCTATGATCTGGGACTAGTGCTGTAATACACAGAGGGTCTGGATTTGAAAATCCGGGTCCCGATAGAGATGATATCAGAGCCAACTTGACTGTAGGACGTGACCTAGTTTAGAATAGCAAAAACATTTAGGATTTATATTTATTAAAAATATTTTAAAATCTTCTATATCTCCTTACTTCTGCTCCATTCTTGATCTTATATTCACTTGTTTAAAATGTCTTTACTGATCTTGTAGATGGCCGGTTCATCCTCCGTTGACTCTTGGGACTACTTTTCTCATGGCGAGAATATCGGAGCATTTGTTGGCCTTCTTCGTCAGCTGATGCAGTACCTGAAGTATCCCCAACCGCCCATTTTCAGGGGGCAGAAAGTCAGGATCATGGACCGAGATTCTTGGACGATGGAGGTATTCTCAGATGCACGGAAGGGAATTCAAGTCCCCACATACCCTATCGATCATCCTCTGACCGACCGCCGGACGCCATCCGTGATGCAAATCGTCGCTATAGCCGACTTGTCTTGATTCATAAGTATATCCCGCGACGAGACGCCTTCGCTTTCTTTCCAACCACCCGAGCAGGACAGAGCTATCCAGAGCCCTTCGAGATCTCCGTGGACGATCCCCGACTGACGCACTAGGTGCAGCTTACTCAGGCGATGGCAGTTACCTACGCCAGTGCCTTGGAGGAAATTGGACAGCATTGGATGCTCCTCACTTCCAGCTACCAGCACTCCGACACCCTCCGTGCTCAGCTCATCCAGAGCCAGGCAGCAGAGTTTGAGCTGGGGCGACTCCGAGCCAGACAGCAGTCTCCAGTTGACTACACGCCGTCTTCACCTGTACCAGCCGTCGTCCCCAACAACCAGGCTCCGACTCGGCGCACAGGATCCCGTACCTTGCTCACAGCGCGCAAGAGTGTGCGGCGCCCTAGTCCACTACCCGACATCAGCATTGGAGATTCCAGTAGAAGACACAGTCTCTCCCGTTCTCACTCCTGCTCGCGTTCGCCTACCTCCAGTCGTAGCCATCCTCGTTCTCGTGCATCTTGCAACCGCCCCATGTGTGGTTGTAGGAAGCTCCATGTGGGTAACTCAGAGGAGGACCCAGAAGAGGACCCAGAGGAGGATCCTGAGGAGCGCATCTTCGAGGAGAATGAGTAGTTATTGAGACAGTCGAACCCAAATAAATGTCTACCTTCCTTAGAACGTTTTATATTATGTTGGTGTGCTAGATGGACTGTACCAAACCTTAGTGCACTTGTGGTACAGCCATTCTTAAAAATATTTTAATTTCAAAGATAAGTTTCTTCTAAGTTGTTGTTTGTGTTCTCTCTTGTGTGTTGGTTTGGGATGTTGTTTAGTTTCCCCTGACTTCTTACCTATGCTATCTTCCTCTTATCTTTTGCTATTCCTGGTTACCGCTTCAGATGGTGAACACAAGGAACAATGCTGGCAACAGCCGTGGTGCCAATGCTCAACCAGAGAACAACATTCCACCACCTCCTGCTCAAGCCCCTAGTATGGAGCAAATGATGGCCATGCAATTACAACTGCTTCAAGCCCTTGCCCAGAATAGATGATTTGTTTGATCAGTTAAAAGGATCATGTGTCTTCTCTAAGATTGATCTCCGGTCAGGTTATCATGAAGTGAAGATTAGACCAGAAGATATACCAAAGACAGCATTTTCCACTCGTTATGGACTATACGAGTTTACAGTAATATCTTTTGGTTTGACCAATGCTCCCGCCTACTTTATGAATTTGATGAATAAAGTGTTCATGGAGTATCTGGATAAGTTTGTTGTCGTGTTCATTGATGATATTTTGATATACTCCCAGAATGAGAAAGAACATGCAGAACATCTGAGGATAGTTTTGGAAAAGCTCAGAGAGCACCAGCTGTATGCCAAGTTTAGCAAGTGCGAGTTTTGGTTGAAGAAAGTAGCTTTCTTGGGTCATGTGATTTCTGCAAGAGGAGTATCTGTAGATCCTGAAAAGGTAACAGATGTACTCAATTGGACACAACCCAAGCCAGTAACAGAGATCAGAAGTTTTCTTGGTTTGGCAGGATATTATCGTCGTTTAATAGAAGGATTTTCCAAACTTGCAAGACCTCTCACTCAGTTGCTAAAGAAGGAAAAGAAGTTTGAATGGAGTAAATCTTGTGAGGACAGTTTTCAAGAGCTGAAAAAGAGGTTAACTTCTTGTAATACCCCGAAAACGATTCGAGAGATAGTCTATTAATTGGAGGAGGGACCTTTAGAAAAGAATTAAATAATAGTTTTAGTGGGGATTTCGAAAATTTACGGCAACTGGGCTGGCTTTGGCCTGGTGGAATTCGACCACGAGGGAGGGCTCCCACCCTCCCCAACCCTAGCTGCCCCACCCTCCCTTGCGCCTCCCTTGCCTCGGGCAGCCGCCACCCTCCCTCATTGCGCCCTCCTCCAGCAGCCTCCTCCCCTCTCCTCCATTGTTGGTGAAGAAGATTCCCGGTGCTACCGATTGAGCGGAGAAAGGAGATCAAGCGCAGCACGACGATTGGATCCGGAGGAAGGAAAGAAGAGAAGGAAAAGAGGAAAAAGAGAAGAGGTGAAATTCGTGGGGTGTTCGTCGTGTTCTTCATCGTTTCTACAAGGGTAATCCTGTTCTCCCAATTAGATTGATAATTTAGTTGGGCTAGCAATGTCGGTTTTCGATCTATTAGAACAGATCGTGTTAGCCGTCTGCTTTGGGTTAGATCCGTGGGATTCAGGTTTGGACTTGCGTAGCAAAGTTATGATTTTTCTAAGTTGACTGTACGCATCTCGGAGGGTTTCCGGCGGGTTTCGATAGATCGATTTTTAGAAATTAGTAAACGGGAGAATCAGAGGATCTTCATATTAGGAAAGTTGTAGATAATTTTCTTAGCTTTCCAGAAAGATCAAGAATTCCAAATTCCGACTTTCTGGGTGGAAGTTACGGCGTTTTTAGTGCGCTGTCCAGAGACAAATACAGATTGAGGAAAACTGGTTGGATCGGGTAGAAGATGGCCGAATCTGGAAGGCTCCCCAAATAGGTTTGTTTAGATTATTTAATTATATTTCCAGAGAATCTGAGAACGCTTCATTTGGACCTTCGTATCAAAAGTTATGAATTTTTCAAGGTGACTGTCTGTAGAAGGCAGGGGTTGGCCGAGAGAAGATTTGAGTTTGGGTCAAGTTAAATATGTTGGGTTAGTTTAAGGGTGTTTTATTTTATCCATAGACTCGTTTCTGTTGTCTTAGAAAATATTATATTAATGTTCGGAGGAGGACGGGTTCACGGGGCTGCACCTTCTACTCATCCTCCGTTTTCACGTGGTTAAGGCAAGTATAATGATGGTTGAAATTTTATAGTGTGATTGTTGATGAATGATGGTTTGGGGATGTTTGATCGGTATTATGAGTGTATGCGATCTTGATTGTGATAATGATATGTTGGTGCATGGATATGGTGAATGCAAGTTTTTATTCATTAAGACGTTCACATATATGCATCATGCTGCAATTGAAGTTGTTTATGAGAAGTTATGATGCATGGATATGGTGAATGCAAGTTTTTATTTATTGAGACATTCACATATATGCATCATGCCGAGATATTGAAGTCTTGGTCACGAGATGACCAAGCGTGAGGTCCCCGTCATGTTGATGACATGACGGGCTAAAGGTCCCCATACTTGTGGAGTATGGGCATTGGTCCCTGTGCCGGATGGTGCATGGCATGGGTGTGCATTGACGGATGCACACTCGCATCACCGTAAAATGCGAAAGAGAAGAGATAAAGAGATTTTTTTTATCATATTGCATAGCATGGTTCATTATGTGATTGATGAATAAATTTGTGAGATGATGTTCATGATTGTTTTTGTTACTACTTATTATATTTCTTTGAGTCTTTGTACTCACTCTTGCTGTCGTTGTTGTTTGTTGATTGTTTTAGGTACTTTCATGAGGACAGCTTGCATGGGGATAAAAGAGGATTAGCATTGTTGCACTTGCACGAATTATCCATCATAGAAGAAATAGAGAACTTTCGATATTAATTATTCTTTTGCTAAAGTAGTATTTGTTGTATGACTACTAGGTCTAAAATGTAATAAAGGTTTAGAACTTTTATATTACTTCCGCACTTTGGTTAGTTTGATAGCAGTTTTGTTTATTACTGATTACCATGCTTATGGTTATTTATACCTCTTGATTATAATTGTTAGAACTCGGTTTTAGTTAATAAACAAAGGAGACTCTGCCGAAATTTGGTAGAATGAAACCAGTTAGATTTATTATTTGGTTAGTTTAGTAGCATTTCGGGCCAATGTTTGGCTGGGGTGTTACACTTCTGCACCAGTGTTAACACTTCTAGATATCATGAAGGATTTTGAAGTTTTCTGTGATCCATCTAGACAAGGTCTAGGCTGTGTTTTGATGCAAGAAGGAAAGGTAGTAGCCTATGCTTCTGTAACACCCTAGGACCCATAATGCCCTGGGATGCTACTAATACTACTCTACAACTAGCCAATTTATAAAAATAAACTAAAAACTAGCAACATTACTAAGCAAGATAGTATAAGCGGAAGCGTAAACAACTAAGGAAAAACAGAATAATAACAATTCAATAATCATAATCAACTATAACAAAATATCTATAGGAACGATACACAAATTTAATATTACTAAGAAGAAACATTTGTCAATAAGATAGCTAAATAAAGATTAGATTTCTTTCAATTTTATTTCAGCATTAAGATTATAATACAAGTGCATCTGTGCGGTGCCGCTCTACCCTTCCCAATGCATGCTCAAAGTCCACCTGTAGGGAGGGGGAAGCAAGAGTGAGATAAAAATCTCAGCAAGCAAACTGTTTAACAAGTTATTCAAACTACAAGCAATTTAAACATCATCATTATAATTCCATACATCCACAATTACAATTTATGTTCATAAATATTAAACCACCATAAACTTTTATGAATCATACCTCTTAAATTTCAGATTTAATTAGCATATGAATGCAATCATTTTATCCCGTATTAAATGCAAAAGAAACATTTATTCCTCCACCAACCACAATAGATTAATCAACAACATTTAATCTTCCACAATTAACAACGTATATATTCTCGACCTCAATTCACTAATAATGACGGTAAAACATTAACAAATTAATTCATGATTGACTACTTTAAATCCTCAACCACTACCACTACCAAAGGCAATAAAACATATGTATGTCTTACTTCAATATTATATTACTTCTCATACCCACAATTACTATAAACAATTAAAGCAAGGGAAAAGAGTTTCGTGTCACCATCACAATCACACAAGGGACGAACCACATTTCAAGATCACAACCACAACCTTCATTCCGTCAATAGCTCACAAGAGCCAATTCCACATTACAACTATGAAGTTGTACATTCCACAACATAACTTCACCACATTATATTGCATATGAATGCAAATGATCATTCCACAATGCAATGTATATGAATGCATATGAATGCTATGCTCCACATTACTCTTGCCGCTGTAGCAGCGGGCAGCTAAGTGCAATGCATCGTATTTAAAAAATATCGTGGGATCGATGCTTCCATGGACAGATTGGCACATCTGAAGTAATCCGGTTAAAAATAGTAAACGTTTTTTGACATGGCAATATACGAGATCTAGCATCTGTATAAATTTCATAATTTTAGACCTCTTTTCTGTCATTGGCACGCGTTTGAATACTACTGTCCAATCGCGGCTATAAATTACGGCGACATCCACATACACAAAGTCTTAATTTGATACATGATGCCATGATTGCATGATATTTTAATTATGGAGATGACAGCAAATATTTATCCATTGATATGTTGATATTATGCTAGTAGACATGTGGAATTCTTGCTTAATGTTATAATGTGGACATGAAAATAGCATGTGGTGGATGTGGATATGTTGTGAGCATGATAATGCTCATTGTGGATGAATTAATGTGATTAATGAATTATCATATCATTCATGTCATATCATGTCATTTGCATATGTGGATGTCGCCGACTTAGCCGCGACCGTCACTGACAAAGATCGATATTACCGTAATACGATGCACCTCTTCGCCATGAAGCATCGTGATATTGCCGTAATACGATGAACTACAATTCCTGCCCTGGCAAGAGTGATGTAGAGCATAGCATGAAGCATTCAAATGCATTGCGTTGTGGAAATATTCATTTGCATACATATGCAACATATTGTGGTGATGTTATTTTGTGGAATATACAACTTTCTAGTTGTAATGTGGAATTGGCTCATGTGAGTTACTTGTGGTATGAGGATTGTGGATGTGGTCGTGGAATGGGATTCGTCCCTTGTGTATGGTAAGGGTTGAGGTTGTTGCATGAGATTCTTTTCTCTAGTGTTAATTGTTGATAGCAATTGTAGATGTGAGAATTAATAAATTAGTGAGGTGACCATACATATGTCTTATTGTCATTGATGGTAATTTGAGGTTGAGGATATAAACATTGTTATTGTGGAAGAATAAATATTGATGATTAATCTACTGTAGTTATGGAAGATTAAATGTTTCATTTGCATATAATTGTGGATAAAATGACTGCATTCATATGCCAATTAAATCTGAAATTTAAGAGGTATGATTCATGGAAGTTTATAGTGATTAATAATTATGGACATGAATTGTGGTTGTAGTTGTATGGAATTATAAATGATGATGTGTAATTGTTTGTAGTTTGAATAACTTGTTAAACTGTTTGATTGCTGAGATTTTTATCTCACCCTTGCTTCCCCCTTCGTACAGGTGGACTTTGAGCATGCATTGGGAAGGGTAGAGCGGCACCGCACTGAGGCACTTGTATTATAATCTAAATGCTGAAATAAAGTTGAAAGAATTCTAGTCTTTCACTTAGTGATCATAGTGATGAATGTTTCATCTTAATAATGTTGAACATGAATAATGAATTGTTATCTTTATTCTGTTTATCTTAGTTGTTTACGCTTCCGCTGATACTATATTGTTTAGTATTTGTTGCTAGTTTAGTTTTTTTATAAATTGGCTAGTGTTAGAGTAGTCTCAGTGGCATCCCAGGGCATTGTGGGTCCTGGGGTGTTACAGAAAAGCTAATGTAGTAGCTAATGCCTTGAGCAGAAAAAATTATTGCAATAATTTGATGATTCAAGATAGATAGCCTACACTTCATGAAGAGTTTCAACGGCTTAATTTAGAAGTAGTAAAGGAAGGATTCGTAGCTACTTTGGAGGTTCAACCAACCTTACAAGATCAAATCAAGGCAGCCCAAAAAGAGGATAAATATGTTAAGGATATTAAAGAAAATATAAAGAAAGGTAAAGCACCAGGATTTTCAGAAGATGAAGAAGGTATCATTTGGTTTGGGAAAAGAATTCTTGTGCCTGAGAGGAAGGAAATAAAAGAGTTAATCCTGAAGGAAGCTCATGAATCCGGATATTCAATTCACCTTGGGAGTACAAAGATGTACCAAGATCTTAAAGAAAGGTAGATGTGGTCAAGTATGAAGTGGGAGATTGCTGAATATGTAGCTTTGTGTGATGTATGCCAATAGGTTAAAGCTGAACATCAAAGACCTGCTGGACTTTGCAACCTTTGCAGATACCCGAGTGGAAATTGGAAGAAATTGGTATGGATTTTATAACTGGATTGCCAAGTACAAAGTCAGGGTATGATTCAATCTGGGTTATTATGGACCGACTGACAAAGGACGCACATTTCATTCCAGTAAAGACCACCTATTCTGGAGATAGACTCGCATAGTTATATATGGAAAGAATCGTGTGTTTGCATGGAGTTCCAAAGAAGATTGTGTCAGATCGAGGATCTCAATTCACTTCAAGATTTTGGCAGAAGCTGCATGAAATTTTGGGCACAAATCTAAATTTTAGTACAACACACCATCCTCAGACAGATGGTCAAATAGAAAGAGTAAATCAAATACTGGGAGACATGTTGAGAGCCTATGCCTTGGCAAATAAAGCAAGTTGGGATCAAAGTTTACCCTATGCAGAATTTTCTTATAATAATAGTTATCAATCCAGCCTGCAGATGTCTCCGTTTGAAGTTTTGTATGGCAGAAAATGCAGGACACCGCTGTATTGGAAAGAAACTGGAGAAGGACAAGTGTTTGGTCCGGATGTGTTAAGACAAGCAGAAGAGCAAATGCCTTTAGAAGAAGTGACTTTGAAGGAGGACTTATCATATCCAGAATATCCAGTCAAAATTTTGGATGAAGCAGAGCGTCGTACGAGAAGCAAGTGCATCAAATTCTGTAAAGTACAGTGGAGTAATCATTCAGAATCAGAAGCAACTTGGGAACGAGAAGAAGACCTAAGAGCAGATTTCCCTAATCTTTTTCCCAGTCCATCTGAATCTCGGGGTCGAGATTCATTCTAAGGGGGGTAGGTTTGTAACATCCCAAAATTTTGAGTTTTGAAAAATTTAAATTCAAATTAATTATTTTGAAGCAATTGGCTTTTATTTGGATTTTTCTGGGCTTTTCTGGATTTTATTTCAAAATCTAAAACAAGGAAATGTATTTTAAATATTTTATTAAAGCAAAAAAGAGTTCATTATATTTTTCCTAACCTTCCCAGAATTTTTAATTAATTTTGAGAATTTTTTGGAATTAAAAATCAATTTTAAAAGATAAAAGGAATTTTATAAAATTATTAAAAGCAAATCCGAAATTAAAAATATATTTATTAAGTCTAAAATATTCCCAGGAATATTCTATGAATTTTCTAGAATTTTTAGATATCATTTATTATTTTTCCAAGTAATTATATTGTTTCTAGCGTTTTCTGGAAATTAATCCGAAAATAAAATCCGAATAAACCTCAGGCCGCCACGTGTCACGTCCATATTCAATCCATCAATTTCTTGATCTAATGCTAGCCCTCCAACACAACTTACCCCTTCATTCACTTCAAAGGCCATGATTGTGCCACGGGTCGCCTATCCGGCCGCACCATACCCCTTACCGGCCGTTTTCCCCATTGAAGGCCCCATTCACGGCCGCATTTCTCGCCACCTCCCTCCTCCGAGCCGCCGGGCTTCCCCCTCCTCTCTCCCCTATAAAAGCCCCCCGAGGAGCTCTTCGGCATCCCCACACCCTCCTCCATCTTCTCCGTCCTTCGCCGCCCGACCTCCCAAGCGCCGCCCCTGCGCCTGCCGCCGCCACCTCGCGTTCGCGTTCGCGTGGCGCCACGTCATCGGGCATGCCACCTCGGCACGGCTCGCGGTCCGTGGACTCGGCCCATGGTGGACAGGGCCCACGTGTCTGAAAATTCAAAATTTAAATTTTTGCTGACGTCAGCATTGCATCATAAATTTCTTTTTTTTAGAAAAATAATTCGGCCGAATTTAAAAATAGTGCTGACGTCATAATTAAGATTTTCCTATACAGAAATAAATCGGAAAAATCTTTCTTTTTCTTTTCCTTTCAATTAAAACTTCCCGAGACCATAACTTTCTCGTTTAACTCCGATTTGACCGTTCAAATTTCTAATTTTTTTTCTAAAATCATGAACTATTCAAATATACACTCTTTTTCAATTTTTGAATTTTATTTGAATTTATGTGTATTTATTTGCTTGTTGCTTTGTCTTTTTCGCGCGTAGAATCCGACGTCGCCGAAGACTTTGTCGGCCCGCAACAAGAGAATCAAGACATCGCACACGAAGGCAAGTCTCCTTTGAACATCTTGAACCTATGTTTGTGAAAGGTTTTGATTATTTTAAATTTAATGCATCGCTATGTTACATGAAATGATAATTTCTGTTGTGGAGATAATAGTTAAACCGATAATTGTTATGCCTTCATTTGACATTGACAACCATGTTCCTTTGACACCGTAGGATTTCCTTTATCTCAATAATGAGATTAATATAAAACTTTGGTAAATGTTGTAACGGTAGTAAAATGCTTAGTCATGCTATATAACCTTTGGTAACCTTGGAATTGGAAATCATATTTTGTGGAACTAGACTTTTGTTCGTAAATCGGTGGTGATTGAGTTGCCACGCTTCTTTTAAAATAAAATCAAATGTGAAAATTGGATTTAGACCGTATGATGGTAAGTTTGGATTGGTGCGGTTAGCACGAGAACTTGTAAATAGTATGTTCCGCCCTAGTCAATTAAGGACCGACGCTTGTGTTTGTCCAGACTGAGCACTATCGTACAACCACATGTCTATATGGGTACGACCTAGCTGACTAACTTACGATAGTCTAGTTTAGGTACCACCAATGGAAAGTGAGTGCCAGGGATTTTCTGGTTATTCACAGTGAGGGATAAGGATTTACTGTACTCATACGGCGCTAGAGGGGGCTTCTGTCTGGGTGGATTTAACCCTTCAGCGGTGAAACCTCAGCGGGTGGTGACTAGCTAGACTAGAGTAAGGTAAAGGCTTTGTGATGAATTATCTGGGTCTCATGCCTAAGGAAGCATGTTGGCTATTAAGATAACTTGTCTCTTGTGGGTAAAGTTGTACAACCTCTGCAGAGTGTAAAACTATTCGAATAGCCGTGCCCACGGTCAAGGGCGGGCAAGGAATGCATTCACATGGTAGATCATTGTTTTTGGTTTTAAAGTAAAAGATTTGGGAACCAGGAGTGGTTGGAACTCCCGGAGTTGTCCTGGCGGTTGGAGCTAGTGTGGGTGGATGTAACCCGTTGCCTTGAGTCCTGGCGGATGTAGTCAGTGTGGGTGGTTGTAACCCGTTTTCTTGAACCTTGGCGGTTAGAGCCAGTGATCTAGTGTTGGTGGTTGTAAACTTCACTATTTAAATTGATAGTTTCTATTAACACAATTATCTTATTTAAATTGATGCCTTCAAAAATATCTAATGGTATTCGAAATAAAATATTACTTGTTGCAAAAGAACCATATAACCCTCCTTTGTTAAGCCTTGCATCTATTGTATTTTTCCAAGACTTGCGGAGTACTTTATGTACTCACATGCTACACTTAAAATAATAACCAGAAGAGTATGAAGCCCAAGAAGGAAACTTCGATTACAGCGCGTATGGATTCGATGAAGGTTTTTCGGAGTACTAGGTTGCGCTTCCCCAGTCAAGTGCCTGTGGCGTATTGATGGGTCTCCGCTGGATTTACTTTCGCTTCCGCTATATTTTTTTGGTTTTGTGTGTGTGAGGTCTTGAAACCTCATTTGTAATAAAAAGGCCTTTCGGCTTGTACTCTCTATTATTGTAATAAAGCGTTGTTGGTTATGTAATCATCACTGTTTGACTGTGTGCACTAGCTATGATCTGGGACTAGTGCTGTAATACACAGAGGGTCTGGATTTGGATGTAATATTTAATCATCTTTTGTTTAGTATGATATTAATTTGATGATAATTGTGATATGTGGTAAATGATGGAAGATTGCATTCATTACATGACATATGCATTTCGAGCTAAGGCGGTGAGAAAGTCAAAAAGCTATGAGTAAATCTATTTGATTATTCCGAGATGCTCTTGAGTAAGACCTATGGAGGTAGGCACCCTCACCATTATACCAGGTAGAGGGTGTCTTACATCGACGGTATTACCTCCGCTATACCAATTAAAGCAAGAAAAGAGTTTGTACCATCACAATCACACAAGGAGACATGAGCATAAGCATTGTGTTACACTAAAATAAATTAATATGGGATACAATGGTGGAAAATTGATATGAATGCAAATGAAATGTATATGTTGTTGAATGCTATTGTTTTGTTGTGAACTTGCTAAGTCGTAGACTCACCCTTATTTATTTGTTGTTTTAGGTGATCATTAAAGGCGACATGCATTGGGTGGAAGTAAAACATGGAACATACACTTGTCTAGCTCTTCACTCCAATTAGCATTATATCACTTATTTCCATAAATGGTTTAGTGTTCTCCATGCAATAATTAGTTAATAGCTAGTTCATTTACCTCTTTATGGTACAATAAAGATCTTCAACAACTCTCGCACGCTACTTGATGTGTTTCTTTGTTTAGCTTCATATATGATCCATCTTAGTAACTATTTAGATCTTATTAAGTTCAATTTATGGTATACTATGTTGTTAAAATATATGTTTATTATAATTTTGAATGTTTATTCTTGAAGTCTAGTATGGTAATCTCTTGATTACCGTATGACTTTACCAATCTGTCTGCCTGACGGACAGCGGTATTGACTCCGTATCTCCCAGATACCACGGTAGAAAATTTGAAACAAATACAGGGATAGAGATGGTAGTTGTAGATGACACATGGTCCTCCTCCTCCCTAAATTGCCTTTCATCCAAACAAATTTACATCTTTAACCTTGCTATCTTCCGCTTGACAGCTATTGACTCCGTATCTCCCAGCCCACGGTACAAAAATTTGAGACAAATACAGGAGAGACGGGTGTCCTCTACAACTTTCCTTTGCGGAGACCCACAGTTTTTTCTAATCAAAACTGTGCGATCGCGTGAATCGATCTAAAACAGCCGCGACTAAACTCTAATCGGGCAATTGATCTATTATCTACCATTAAATTCATAAAACAGAGGATTTGGGATGAGGTGGCGGCTGGTTTGGGGTGGGAAGAGGGAGGGCCAAGGAGGGTTTATAAAGAGGGTGCTAGGGTTTGGGAGGGTGCACGGCCCCATTTGGGTGGCCGAGCGCCCAAAGGTACCGCCCACCCTCCTACAGCCAAAACCTTCAAATTAATGATTTTAATTAAATTAAAATATTTAATTTGGATGTTTTAGGACGTGTCCGGAGGGTGGGCCGACCGCTTTGGGCCAAGAAGCCCAAATGGGGCCGCACCCTCCCAAACCCTAACACCCTCTTTATAAACCCCTTCCTTGGCCTCCCACCCTCCCCACCCTTTGGCCGCCCCCAGCCCCTTGGCGCCTCCCTCCCTTTGCTGCCCTAGAGCCACCGCCATTGGAGGAGAAGGAGAAGAAGGAGAAGGAGAAGAAGGAAGGAGAAGAAGAGGAGAAAGAAGAAGAAGAAGAAGAGGAGGAAAATTTTGGGGGAAAATCTTCACCTAGGTAATTTTCTATTATCCCAAATCCTCTGTTTTAAGGATTAATTAAGGTTCTTGACACGGAATTTGTTGGTAGATAATAGATCAAATGCCCGATTAGAGATTAGACGCTGATTGCTTTTAGATCGATTCACGTCGCGCGGCTTGTTGCGCAGTTTTGATCTAGAAAACGAATTTTTCCTGCGGGTCTTCCTAAAAGGAAAGTTGTAGAGAATTTCCAGATGTAGCTGCTGTATTTTTTTCAAAATTTTCTACCGTGGGATCTGGGAGATACGTAGTCGGTAATACCGCTGTCCGTCAGGCGGACAGATTGGTACAGTCTGGAGGTCATCCCGTGTGTATGATGAGTAATTGACATCGGTTTACGAAAGTCGAGTTTGAGTCGGTTGGTTCGGACCTTGGCGTTGCACGGTGTAACGGGCTCGGTCGAACTTGGTCAAACTTGGTCGTATGGACTTAAGATGCATAGTCTGATGATTCGACGGGTTTGGACTTTATTATGCTTACATGTTTCGTGCGGTGCTATGTGACGGTTTGCTTGTCTGTGTGGTTGCAGGACTTCGGAGCTAGGTCATGGTGAGGCGTGGGAGGACCGGGACTAGACACAGGAGGTGTTGAGGTCCAGATGGTCGGAGACGCTAAAGATGATCGAGGCTGCTGAGGTGGTTGCAAGCCGGGAGACGAGGAACCGGAGCTGGAGCTACCGGAGGTGGACACGACGGGCAACGACGAATGGATCGGGACTAGACTCAGGGAGGAGTCAAGGTTCAGACGGTCGGATACCGATTCGGTCAGGTGCGATGGAATGCACGGGACTAGACTCGGGAGGAGTCGGAGGTCCGATCGGTTGGAGTCAAAAGGTCATGCGTGAACGACAAGGAGCGGAAGCTTCCGGAAGGTGCGGGAGGCGAATCGGTAATTCGCAAGGCGCACAAGCGGGAGACGGCTCCGTTAGGGTTTAGCCGGCGTAACGGGTTGAAGACCCGTTAGCCAAGGGCTATAAATAGGTGTTGGGGGCTGCATACCCCCTTGAGAGTTTTTGTGTATTTGTTCTCCATTTTGTGAGTGTTCCTCCCAAGAAGCATGTGAGGCTCTTGGTGTTTTTGAGGATTGAGAGGGAGAGGATGGATTGAGAGTCTTGTAATTACTCCTGTTGTTCTAATGTCCATGCGTATGGGGACTCCTTGTAATTTTTGGTTGAAATAAAATCTGAAGTTTTTCTATTCTTCGTTGTTCTTCTTTAGATGAATTCATGGCTTTGAGAGAGAGTTAGAGTTTTCTTTTCTCTCCATGTGTTGTGAGTCTTTCTCTTTTTGCTTGAGAGAATGAGTGTGAGAGCTTTGTGTTTGTTTCTCTCCATTTATGCATGAATGATGAGAGTTGTAGACAGCAGTGGGTTTTGAGTTTCATTTGTGTGTGCTGATCGTTATGAGAGAGATGGGGTGATCTAGATATTCTGAGTTATTCTCTCTTTATTGTTTACTTTGTGTTCAGTCTTCTCTTGTCTCTCTGTGTTTGCTTCTCTTTTCAGTTCTCTCTAAGTTTCTATATCTGCTCTTCTCTGCATTCCTTCTAACTTAGAAATTAGACGCTTTTGTCATAAGTTCTTTTGCTACAGACCTTCTCTGTTTCTAGGGTTCATTGTTTTCTTTGGCAGAGGTCTCTTGCATTTTTTCTTGAGTAAAGGTTATGGTCTTGCTGGGTTTAAGAGCTTGCAGCTGGATGTTTAGTAGATTAAAAAAATCTGTTCGCAAATCAGATTCAATGGACATGCATTTCTTTTCTCTCTGTTTTCAAGTTCAGAAGTTGAGTTGAATGATTTTCTTGTTCTAGCTATTTTCGTTCTGGCCAAGATTCCTCTTTGGACTGCATCCTCTCTAAGATTGTTTTGCTATTTAGTTTGAAGGTCTGATCTAAGAGCCTGAGAAAGAGCAGCACTCGGTTACAAATTTATCTTCTCTTCAGTACTTCTTCTGTCTTCTCTGTGTAGTCGGTTTTTGGCTCCCATGCAGTAATTCTGTGCCGACAAATCCTTTGGGTTCCAGTCTGTTCCTTCTTTTTCAGTTTTTGGCTTCTCTCTTTTGCCTTTTCCTTTTGCTTTCAGTTTCTCGGTTTTGAATGCTTCTTCAGGTTCCAGCCGGGTGAGTGTGTGCAGCTTTCTGTAACCTAACTCCTCTTCCTATCCAGTTTCTGTCTTTAGTTCTTTTTCAGTTTCTACTATCAGCAGTTTGCGCAGTGATCTGTTTTCAGGTTGCAGTCGGCAGATGCTGCAGTTTCTCTGCTGTTTTAGATGCATTTCTTTTTGCATCTCCTGCTTTAAGTTTTTTGGGTTCAGTCTGTTTTTTAGTTTTTCACTGCCATCAGTTTTTGTTTCCTAGAGCTTCAGTTTTCGGTTGGGTCTGATCTTTACTGCAGTGTCCGACAGTGGGCACTTGATCATACAGTTTTTCAGCAATTTCAGTCCCTGTTTATCATCAGACCGATCACTAAATATTTCCTGGACTGCTGTGATTTTCCCTGACTTGCTCTTCTCTCGGCTGGTCTTCTTTTCTCTAGTTTGGTTCGGTTTTCCGTGGCAAGACTGAAACAAAATGGCTTTGGTCAGACCGTGAGTCTGCTACAGGTCTGACTGAGTACAAGCTTTGCCTCGAGCTGTTTATTCTGTTCAATTTTAGCTGGCGTTTTTGGTTCTTCGGCAGTAATCCTGATTTGTCAGTTCGGTCTGCAGGCAGTAAGTTTCTATCAGAGAAGATTGTGTGCGAATACTTGAGGGCGTTTTTTGAACGCACCATTCACCCCCCTCTGTTGCCGTTTTCGATCCTACAGTTTATTTCACTGTTTGCAGTATGGGGATAGCAATGTAGTTACCTCAAGTAATTTAATTGCAGATGTTGCGGGTGAGTTTCTTAGAAAAAAATTGCTATTATCATTAAGTTGATTTCGGCCAATTCTTGGCCTATTGCAGTTAATGAATTTCTTTTGAGTTTGTGGTTCTTGCAGTTGAGTGTATGCAATTGGTCTCTACCTGTTTCTTGAAGCAGTTATTGTTTCTTTCCGTGACTCATGAGATACTTTTGCTACCTGTGCTTATTGTTGACTTGAAAGGTTGGTCCCTTCGTATGAGTTTTGTCTTGGTGTGAATCATAGCTAATTGGTTCGCTTGGTTTTTTCTTTTATTAATGAAGATTTTATGTTGCAAACTTATGTTAAAGCCTTGGATTTACGTATCTCTTTGAGATTATTTCGAGCGTTGAAGTTTATTTCCACTCATTTCTGAAAGAGAGTGTTAAACCCGTTATGGTGTTTTGCTATGCTTAAGTGGAAAGTGGTAATCATATAAATTAATTCATAAGGTATAAATTATCAAGTTGAGATGTTAGCGTGGTGCATAATTAATTTCAACTAGCATCCTTGGAAGTGTAGTGGATTAATGTGATATTGCCTTGTAATAGTTTCTAAGAAGAACTATGATTAAGAATTTGTCTATTCGTGATTGGAACTCATGGAATTATTGATAAGTGTGCAAAAAGAATTAGAATGATTATTATGATTGCTTAAATTTTCTATCATGTTGGATAAATTGAAGTATTCTTTTTGTCTTTAGTAATTAACCTGACCATTTGGAAATTAGTAGGTAAGGATGTGTTGGAATATTGCCTTAGTAATATTGACCTTTAACCAGTCATTTATTTAGATACTTTATGAGCTTGTACAATTGCTAGATTCATCTATCTTTCACCATGTTAAAATTGTTGAGACATGTATAAAGAAATAGATGAAGGTCAATGTATCGACTTGTAGAATCTTGTCTTACAAACTGGTATTATTGAAGTTTAAAATTGTTTCGTTCTAATTTCTAAACGTAAGGAGAAATATTGAATCTATGTTCATGATTGTTTTATGATTGTAAATAGAGTTAGATCATGAATGTTGTTATGATAAAATAATAATCAACTATTGCTAGTAATGACTGGAGTACAAGCAATGTGTGCTAAATTAGAGTTGAGCATCAATAAGAGTTGAATATATGAAATTTGATGAGAAATTTATACTAGCATGTTTTGTGAGATTGCCATGTTCTAGCATCATCTTGTCTAAGAGCTTGTTTTAATATGGTGGCTTATGCACTAGGATTTAAGAGGTGTATGGCATCTAGTTGGTGTGTTGGGCGATGATTTGAAAATCCTTGGTTTAAGGGAGTTAAAATTTCAAAGGGAATGGTTGGGAAATTAATAATATCTCGAGCGGTAATATGCTCTCTTGATTCTTGTTTAAACTGTGTGTTTATGGCAGAGGTCATCTGCAAATTGTGTTGTTATATGTTGTGGTATATTCGTTTCCAATTAGGAAAAGAAAATGATTGTTATGGTCTGTCGAGTGATTTTCACTCTTGGCTTGTGCAGTGTGGATTCTCCAAATGTCTATTTGGAGAGTGTGAATGGTTTTGTTGTGAATCCTTTGATTTGGACCGTGGTCCTTTGAAGGAAAGCTGGTTGCTAGTGTGTTGCTTGAGAATGCTTCATTCTTCTTGTGGTTGTGTTACATTTGTAACAGTTATTGTTTGTGCTTCAAGAAATGTTATGAGTGGAACGTGTGGTTGAATTCTTTCAAAGGGGTGCAATGTATTATCCCGATTATAATATATAGATAAAATTATTCTAAGAAGGAGGATGGTATTAAATAGTGGCTTGATAGTTTTGCGAGAACGACAGGATCTGTTGGCCGCTCAAAGCCGACAAAAGAATTGCGGGCGCTCGGCGTTGACTGGCGCGTGTCGTGAACTCGTCAGAGTTGGACATGAGGAAGAGAGCCACCAGATATGTGGAGGCCCACTTGACGAATTAGTCCGAGCAGGAGGTGACGTGGAGCTTGAAGTTCAAATGTAGAAAAAGAACCCGAGTTCTTCGAGGGCGGGTGAGAACTCGTAGTTGTTGTTCCCTTGGGATGCTCCATTCTATGGTTGTTCTTTCCTTGTTTGTTCTTTTTCTTGTGTCTCACGGGTTGAGAAGCGAGATTCGAGGACGAATCCTTTTTAGGTGGGGAGAATGTAATATCCCGAACGTCGTTACGGCGTAAGTTTTTAAAACAATCACGGAGTCGTCGGTTTTTCGGTAAATTGCGGGAAGGGAAAGATATGAATTGTAGAACTTTGTAAAATGAATTAATTAAATTAAAATATTTAATTTGGATGTTTTGGGCTGTCCGGAGGGGTGGGCCAGCCGTTTTGGGCCAGCAAGCCCAAATGGGGGCCCGTACCCCTCCCAAACCCTAACACCCCTTTATAAACCCCTTCATTGGCCTCCCACCCTCCCCACCCTTTGGCCACCCCAGCCCCTCGGTGCCTCCCCTCCCTTTTGCTGCCCTAGAGCCGCGCCATTGGAGGAGAAGGAGAAGAAGGAAGGAGAAGAAGGAAGGAGAAGAAGAGAGAAGAAGAAGAAGAGGAGGAAAATTTTGGGGAAAATCTTCACCTAGGTAATTTTCTCTCATCCTAAATCCTCTGTTTTAAGGATTAATTAAGATTCTTGGCACGGAATTTGTTGGTAGATAATAGATCAAATGCCCGATTAGAGATTAGACGCTGACTGCTTTTAGATCGATTCACGTCGCGCGGCTTGTTGCGCAGTTTTGATTTGGAAAACAAATTTTTCCGGCAGGTCTTCCCAAAAGGAAAGTTGTAGAGAATTTCCAGATGTATCTTCCGTATTTTTTTCAAAATTGTCTACCGTGGGATCTGGGAGATACGGAGTCGGTAATACCGCTGTCCGTCAGGCAGATAGATTGGTACAGTCTGGCGGTAATCCGGATATTAAAAATAGTAAGAGAATTTTCTGTGGGTCTTCCAAAAGGAAAGTTGTAGGGGATTTCCATATGCATCTCCTGTATTTATTTCAAAATTTTATACCGTGGGATCTGGGATATACGGAGTCGGCAATACCGCTGTCCGTCAGGCGGACAGATTGGTACAGTCCGATGGTAATCCGGAGATTTAAAATAGTAAACGAATTTTCTGGACATGGACGTAGTTGAGAAAGTTGTGGATAATTTAGAGGTCTAGCTTATGTATACATTTTATAATTTTTAGACCTCTGTGCTGTTGTTGGCACGCATTTGAATACCACTATCCAATCTGCCAGAACCGAGTTCTTCCTCTGTTTTGGGCATTAAATTACATCCAGTTGTGATCCGAATAAAAATAGGAGTTCTACATGAAAATTGTAGGTTTTTAAGTTATGAATCTATAGAGCTATCATTTGCTGTATTTCAATTTATATTTTTTAAAGATACGAAATTGTGAAGCAGCGCTGCTGCAGAGGGTATTATGTTGGTTTGTTGGGCGGAGTAGATATTGAGCGCGTTCGGATTTCTAGCGATATTTTATATATTTATTTCGTGCTTGTATGCTGTGGTAGTGTGCTGAGAGTTGTCTTATGGACAGGTGGTCTTGTCTCTGAGCGCTCTTGAATTTTGTTGATCTTCGCTTCGTCGGATTGAGGCAAGTGAATGTAGCGGTGGTTGCTACCGTTTAACTTGTTATTCTTTCTACTTGTAATTTACATTATTATATTAATTTGATACATGATGCCATGATTGCATGATGTTTTAATTGTGGAGATGATAGCAAATATTTATCCATTGATATGTTGATATTATGCTAGTAGACATGTGGAATTCTTGTTTAATGTTATAATGTGGACATAAAAATAGCATGTGGTGGATGTGGATATGTTGTGAGCATGATAATGCTCATTGTGGATGAATTAATGTGATTAATGAATTATCATATCATTCATGTCATATCATGTCATTTGCATATGTGGATGTCGCCGCACTTAGCCACGACCTTACCAGTATAGCATCGTATATTGTCAGTGTCGATGCACCTCTTTCTGCCGCGAAGCATCGTATATTGTCGTATACGATGAACTACAATTCCTGCCCGGCAAGAGTGATGTGGAGCATAGCATGAAGCATTCAAATGCATTGCATTGTGGAAAGATTCATTTGCATACATATGCAACATATTGTGGTGATGTTATTTTGTGGAATATACAACTTTCTAGTTGTAATGTGGAATTGGCTCATGTGAGCTACTTGTGGTATGAGGATTGTGGATGTGGTCGTGGAATGGGATTCGTCCCTTGTGTATGGTAAGGGTTGAGGTTGTGGCATGAGATTCTTTTCTCCAGTGTTAATTGTTGATAGCAATTGTGGATGTGAGAATTAATAAAGTAGTGAGGTGCTCATACATATGTCTTATTGTCATTGATGGTAATTTGAGGTTGAGGATATAAACATTGTTATTATGGAAGAATAAATGTTGATGATTAATCTATTGTAGTTATGGAAGATTAAATGTTTCATTTGCATATAATTGTGGATAAAATGACTGCATTCATATGTCAATTAAATCTGAAATTGAAGAGGTATGATTCGTGGAAGTTTATGGTGATTAATAATTATGGACATGAATTGTGGTTGTAGTTGTATGGAATTATAAATGATGATGTGTAATTATTTGTAGTTTGAATAACTTGTTAAATTGTTTGCTTGCTGAGATTTTTATCTCACCCTTGCTTCCCTCCCTACAGGTGGACCTTGAGCATGCATTGGGAATGGTAGAGTGACACCACACAGATGCACTTGGATGATAATCTTAATGCTGAAATAGAGTAGAAAGAATTCTAGTTCTTGCTTAGTTATCATATTGATCAATGTTCCTTTGGTTATTATTGTTAAGTTGATTATGAATATTAAATTGTTCTCATTATTCTATTATTTACTAGTTGATTATGCTTCCGCTTATATTATCCTGTTAATTAAATGTTACCAGTTTAATTTATCTTGTAAATTGGCTAGTTGTAGAGCAGTTTTAGTAGCATCCCAGGGTATTGTGGATCCTAGGGTGTTACAGCCACCCTCGCCTAAGCAATTCCCCCCCTCCTATGAGCTACAAACCTTGCCATGGACATTCTTAGCATCCCTTTCTCCCTCCTGAACTTGTTCTCTCCCTTGGTTTCAGTTGAACTTCATCGTAGGGGGCTGTCATCGTGTACACTGTTGCCGCTGTCACAGCTCACCATTGTCTAGTCTTCTCAAACCTTCTCCACCATTGCCATCCCCTCTATTGACTTCCTAGTGATGTGCTATTGCTGTTGCACTACTTGCTTTGGCCCGAAGTAAAGCCATTACCATCGTCGCCAAAGCTTTGCTTTGCACCACCACTCTGCTCCACCGTCGACCTGCTCCGGTGAGCTCCAAACTCCACCACAACCATCTAGAGGTTCGTCGTGATCTTTTCAACCCATTCCCGAGGTTGCTCGTGTCCCTCCGCTACTCTCTCACCACTGGAGAATTTGGCACCGAGCTTTGTTGTGGCACTTAGTTTGCTCACTCTTTCTCTCTAACCATCGGGCACTATGGGGTGAGCTTAATTAGTGCTAATGACATGGTTAATACTAAGTATACACTGACTTGTGTGCCCAAGCAGATCCATTAGTTTTAATTATGTTTAAAAGCATATTTAAAACCTGAGTCATTGACATGTGGCCCCACATGTCAGCTATTTCAAAAAATAATAAAATCTTGACAAGTACGAACCACATGTAAGAGAAGAAATTAGCACTAACAACTAGTTTAAAGATGATGAGTCTATGATAGGTGGACCCAACCGAAATCAATCAAGAAATTTTGAATTAAACTGAATTCTAAAATATGTGTCACTGACATATGGGACCCACTCGGTAAATTAATAAACAAAATGTGATTTATAACATTTGAGACTGATATGCATGGCCCACTTGTAAGAGATTTCAGAAAAATAAATAAAATGGGAAAAACCACTTTTAGTTCTATGGAAGATCGCTTTCTTTGTTGGAAAGCGTATTTCATCACTTATTTTCACAATTTATAAATCGAATAAAATTCAAATGGCCATAACTTATGCATATGAACTCCAAATTAAGTGTTTTTATCTCTATTTTTTTTTCTAAAATCATACTCTATCTGAATATGCAAAAACATATTCAAATTTGGTCTCTATTTGAATTTATTTGGCTATTATTTATGCCATTTGATTTTTCCTACTAGATATCATCGCGCTAGAAATATATGATAGCACTTTCGAACAATTCTCTATGCAACCAGAACAAGGCAACCAACCCCTTTGACTATGTTGATCCTTATATTTCAATTATTGTATGTTGTTTGCAAAACTATTATGCATGCGTGTTTATTTTGGATAAAATTGCTATATTTGTGTGTACGATAGTTATATCCTTTTGTATGCATTGATCCTCGTTGAAAATATGATATCCCCACTATTTTAGCCCTTAGGTCATGATTAACACAATAGCTAATGTCATTTTCGGCATAATAGATTCACGCATATGGTCTAGATGCTTAGCCACGCACTAGTTTTTACTAAGTTTGAATATTCGGAAAAAATTGCATGTGGATATGGGTGATTTTAAAATGTTTGACCAGAGAAGGAACCTCTGTTAGTTTGCTATAAAATAAAATGAAAAAACTAGTTTTAGACGGGGGCAAGTTATATGATAAACTGAAAATATGAGAGGGTATCTCGCATGTAGATAGGGGGAGATTCTCGCCGGGGTCAATTAAGGACTGAACTCTATTGTTGTACATCTAAATCTAACTATACAACCACATGCACTATATGGGCTCTAGCTTTAGGTGACTAAATTATCTAGGACTAGCCTTGCATTTTGGTAGGCCGAAGTAATGAGGGCATACCCGGTAGGATGTCGTAGGAGCTCCCTTCACTAAGGTGTTGGGACCAAAGCTTACTAATATAATAGTAAATGCTCACTTGGGGTATGGACCTAAGTGAGGGTTTGTCATTTATCGGGTTGGTGCAAGGTTAAGACTAGATGGTGTAAAGGCTTTATAATAATTAATTCATTGCACACCCAAGGTGTAATATCCTGATCATCGATACGGAGTAGGTTTTTAAAGTAATCGCGGAGTCGTCGGTTTTTCGGTAAATCGCAGGAAGGGAAAAATAAAAATTGTGGAACATTGTAAAATGAATAAAATAAATTAATAAATAAAAAAAAACCTCTCAGTGGGCTGCCTGGGGAGTGGGCCGACCGCCATGGGCCGAAGTCCCAAGGGGTGGCCGCACCCTCCCCTCCCCCTCCCTTAAAAACCCTAGCCACTCGTCCCTCTCCCACAGCCGCCACCGCCTTCCCCACCCTCTTGGCCGCACCCCCTCTCCCTGGTTGGCGCCCCCACATCCCCGCACAAGCTGCTGCCATTGGTGCCAAGGAGAAAAAGAAAGGGATGAGAAGAAAGGGAAGAGAAGGAAGAAGAAGGGAAGGACGAGGGAAGAAGAAGGATGATCCCAAGGGATCCTCTAGGTAATTTTTCCTAATCTCAAACCCTCTATTTTATAGAGTAATTAGGGTTCTTGGTACGGAATTTGAATGGAATTAATAGATTGATTGCCCGATTAGAAATTACCTCCTGTCTGCCTGTAGATCAATTCGCGCAGCGCATCTGTTTGCACTGTTTACACCTATGAAACAATTTTTCCTGTTGATCTTCCCAAAAGAAACATTGTAGAGAACTTCGAGACCAATCTTCTGTAATTGTTTTACAATTTTTGACCGCGGGATCTGGGCGTAGCAGAGTCGGGAATACCGCTGTCTGTTAGGGGAGCAGATTGGGATACACTGCTGTTCAAGTGTGATTTAGGGGTAGTAAATGATTTTTATGATTATGGTCGCAATTGAGAAAAATGTAGGGAATTCAGTAATATAGATTCTGTATAAAAATAATATTTTTTAGATCCTTGTACTGTGGTTGGAACACATTTGATTCTTGCTGTACAGACTGCCAGCACGGAGAACTTTCTCTGTTTTGTGCATTAAGTTACACCTAGTTAGGATCAAAATAAAAATATGTGATCTACACAAAAATGAAAGCATTTAAGTGAGGAATCCAGAGATATATCGTTTGTTGTAAGTGGATCAATATTTTTAAAGATACAAAAATATTAAGCAACGCTGCTGTAGTGGGAAGATTGTTGAATCATTGAGCGGAGAGGTAGTATTTTTTTTAATTCAATTGCTTATGATCTTGATGGATTAATTGTGGATATGCGGGATTGTTCTTGATGAATCTATATAGTTGTGGGATAGAAAACTTTACTAGTATATTGTGGTCTAAGTGGTAGTATTCCTAGTGAATACTTGTGGTGGTGATGGTAACAATTACTGATCAATTGATATATTTGGATAAATTTCTCGTAATCATGTGGAAATTTGTTTAGTGTGCTAATGCGGAATATGAAAACAAATATGTGGTGGATATGTGGTTGTGGATATATTATGAGCATGTTGATGCTCCTTTGTGGATGGAATTCATGTGGTTTATGATTATCATATCATTCATATCATATCATGATATTTGCATATGTAGATGTCGCCGCACCTAGCCGCGACTGCATTCTGACAAAGATCGTATATTGTCAGAATACGATGCACACTCTACCTTGTTGGGTAAGGTGCTGGAGCATACGATTCATATGCATTGCATTATGGAAAGATCATTTGCATACCTATGCAATGTGTTGTGGTGAAGTTATTTTGTGGAATTTACAACTTCATAGTTGTAATGTGGAATATGCAACTTCACAGTTGTAATGTGGAATTGGCTCATGTGAGCTACTTGTGGTAAGAGGAATGTGGATGTGGTCGTGGAATGGGGTTCGTCCCTTGTGTATGGTAAGGATTGTGATTGTGGTATGAGATTCTTTTCACTTGTAGTAATTGTTGATAGCAGTTGTGGACGTGAGCAATAATAAAGTATTGAAGTAAAACATACATATGCTTTATTGTTTTTGGTGGTGGTAGTGGTTGAGGTTTTAAAGTAGTCAAACAAGATTTATTTGCTAATGTTTTACCGTCGTTGATAGTGATTTGATGTTGAGGATATAAACATTGTTAATTGTGGAAGATTAAATGTTGATGATTAAACTATTGTAGTTTAATTAGCCTGTTAAACAGTTTGCTTGCTTAGATTTTTATCTCACCCTTGTTTCCCCCCCCCTTACAGGTGATCATTGAGCATACATGGGAAGGGTAGAGCGGCACCACAATAATACACTTAGATCATAGATTTATGATGTAATAAAGACAAAGTGATTCTAGTCTTTTGCCTAGCTATCTCGTCAATGATTACTTTAACTTATTAGTGTTAAACTTGTGAATTATTTTTTGGTTAGACTATTGGAGGTTGATTTGAACGCTTAATTGATTATGCTTCCGCTTATCCTATCTTGTTTAGGAATTGTTGCCAGATTTGTTTATCTTGTAATTTGGCTAGTTGTGGAGTGGCTTTAGTAGCATCCCAGGGTAATGTGGGTCCTGGGGTGTTACACAAGGAAGCGTGTAGTTGCCGACAGTGAATTTTTATTACCTCATGTGCATAAAATAGTGCAACCTCTTTAGAGTGTAAAACTATTTAAATAGCTATACTAGCAATCATTAGTATGCTTGGGTGCAGCCATAATAGGTCTAGCTTTTTTTTGACAAAACAGTTTGTTGGAAATGATGGGTTGGTATGATATGATGTATGTGCTATGTCTATGGCTGAGATTTGTTCAATGTTCACGGCCAAGGTGGGCTGTGATTTACTCATATTAAAGCTATATAAATGTTATTTCATTACATGTCAATTTATCCTTAAATTCTGTTGCAAATTACTACTTATCAATATTGCAAATGCAGACTTGCTTCATGCTGAAAATAACTTGTAGCATAGAGCCTTTTCCATTGTTAGCCTTGCATTTATATATATGTTGCGATACACTACAAGTCTTACTGAGTATGTGATGTACTCAACCTTGCTTAAATTATTGTTCAGAGAATAAGGAAGAGATTATGCTCGACGATACTTATTTGGCCTCGGTACCGGAGAATATGATGATGGGCCATTCGGGGTCTAATTCTAATCGGTTGTCTATGGGGTATGGTGGCATACCACTGGCTACTTTTAGTTTACCTACTTTTGGATTATCATTTGTCTTCTGCTACAATCTTTGATACTTATATTTATTTGGCCAGTTAGCCCTTATGTTGTAAACTTATTATGCATCACTTATGTATTTGACCTTTTTATTGTAAATTAATTGTATGCGATGTATATGGATGTGATCATGGGACTAGTACGGTACACATATGAGGATTTCAGGTATTCGACGCCCGAAGTCCCAACAGCGTTGGTATCAAAACCATACTTAGTAAGTTAAGCCCTAGATAGAATGGCTGTTAGATTAAGAATTTAATTTCCAAATAAAACTTATTTCAAATCCTAAATTTAGTTGTGAAAAATATAGGGATTTTTGCTATGTTCTTACCTATCTTAACTTTCTCATCTTATCTAAATCATTCTTTTGGTTTTCTCCTCATCTTGTCTCAAAATGTCCCATGTTTTAAAGAAAGGTATACATTCTGAAAATAAATATTTTACGCAACATTTTAATCTTTAAATAGAACCAAAATGTTTTGAAAATGTTCCTAAAATACTATTCCAAGAGGCTATTAAAAAATAATTTTTAACTATTGCAAAAGCCATTCAAAACTAGCGTTTGCAACAGTTTAAATGTTCTTTTTGCAATGATTTTTGGAACTATGCCGTGAGATGAAAATGTGTGTTTTGCAACTATTGAACTAGGTCACGTACCCCAGTTGGCTACCTGTGGGCACGTCCTGAGAGTCCCACCTATTTGCTTCGTTTCCGCTGCTGCATTTTATGGATTTCGGCCTGATCGGCCCATAAGTAAGCCTACTATTATATTTACGCTTCCGTATGATATGTATTTTGATGTTCAGTACTGTATCTATGAACATTATCTACTGATCTAAGGAATAGTATGATAGAATCATAGGAGATTCTGGATTGAAAAAAATCTGGATCCGACAATAGGACAAGGAGAGCTCATGGCGCCGAGGGCGTAGTGTATGTCGAGTCCTGGGGTGAGTGCTTGACATTTTGGGTAATATTCTTTGATTTGTTTTGTATGCATGGCAAGAGTTGGTAAAATTCATGACTTCATGTAGTTTACTTTTAGGCCAATTGAGAGAGCAAAGGTGTTGAGAATACCCTTCAGGCAGAGAAGCCGTCTTGATTCAGCTTGTATTATCAATATGGTATAATCTGCATATTGTGTGATTGAGAAATCTTCATCATCTAATAATACTAGAATTGGTGCTTGAAATAAGCCTCTCTCCCTTTCGTACTCCTAAAGAACTCCTTCCGCCCTCAGATCCAACCCCCACCCTATTCTCTCTGGCGACACTTAGGCACGGAGAGGGAGGAGGTCCCACCCCGTGTAAATAGTTCTAGGTAGTTTTTGTTCTTCTTTTCTGTACAGTTGAGAAGGGGAGGCTGCTCTGCCGTCACCTCGATCGTGGCATGCCTGCGGTGGCATCTTCCTCCAGCAATGAACCCCGAGCGTCCACTGCATAGAGGTCGAGATCAACTTGCTCTCGGTCTTAGCGCTATGATGAGCATGGAGTATCGGGCAGGGAAAATATTTCGAACCAAATTTCATGAATTACGACGAAATTTGGTCTTCTCGACCTACTCCGAAAAAGCCCAATTTGGCCTAAATTTTCAGTCCATTTTGAATTTTCTGGCTAGCTAACCCATCCAACCGTCTCCCTTGCTTATAAACATGAGCTACTTTCTGCCATGCAAGCCCATCCTCTCTCTCTCATTCCCCATCTCCCCTCTCTCATTCCATGGCATCGGCAAGGGAGAGCCATGGTACTAGCAAGGCAGGGGGGATGCGGCTCCCGGCAAGGGAGGCAGCCAGGGAGTTGGTAAGGAGGGGGAGGCGGTGTTGCCCAGAGTAGAGGGGGAGGCGGCACCAGCAAGAGAGGTGGCCAAGGCGCTGGTAAGGAGGCTGCCATCGTCTTTTGCCAAAAATTTCATAATTTCTGAATATATATAAATTTAGTGGATTACTGGCTGGCCGGAACTGTCGGTTCAGATGTGGTTGTGCCATGTGGAGACCATGTGATCAGATTAGGGCTAACGATTTCGGTTAGCAAAAAAATTCGGAGGGTAGAAAAATTACCAAAATCATCAAAATATTGGTAATTTTGGTTTGGATTTCTTTCAAGTTTTAGTAACTTGAATTTGAATTTTGACTAAACTTTAGAATTTTGAGAAAAAGGTTGTCAAATATGGTAGAGCAGAACTAGATATTGGATATAGATGAAATAGAGGTGAAAATATAGATGAAACTTGCTCTAATATTTAAAGTTCGTCTCAAGATTTGAATTTAAACTCGAATTTCAATATTACAAAATAATTTCAGAGGGGACCGACATTTCTAAAATTACCAAAATTTTGACAAAATATTGCCGAAATTGTTAACCATAGGATCGGAGTACGGGTGGATGGAGCTATACTTCCACTATGGACGCTAACCTCGGATTCTTTGCCGTTTGCTATTTAAATTACCAAAATCGTGGTATAGTTTCTCGAGTTCTCTCCCAAAGTTAGTTCGCTCAAAAGACATCGACCATGAGATAGAACTTTACTAATGCTGTGTATTTTTTTCTGCTTACAAAAATAGGGACATACCAGTTTTGATGAGTCAGTGACACTACTGCAGAAACACTATTAGTAGACGTTAAATCACAGACAGTTTGACAAAACCGTCTGTAATCGAGACTATCAAAGACGATTTTAATTTGGACACGATATTGTAACATCCTGGAAAAATCATAGGGGCTGTGAAATAAAATGTTTTGTGAATTATCTTACGATACATTGTATTGAGTGGGTTTTTAAAATATTTCTGGAAAATTTAGATAGGGTTCCAAAAATTAGGATATTGAGTGGGAAAAATGCACCTGTTTAAATAATAGAATATTCAAATTTTAAATCCGAATTTGAAAAGATGATCCATAAAAATACACCAGTTGAAATGAATATTTTTATAAAGTGCAAAATTAGATTTAAATTTAGAAATAAATATTACATAAATGCTTGGCATACAATTTTAAATATCTACATTTTACACCAAATAGATACACCCTAAACTAATAAAAAGAATAGAAAAGAAAAGAAGAGAAAGAAAATAAAAGAAAACCGAGGGAGCCGGCCAGCCAAGCCTACCAGCCTCACCAAGGCCTGCCTCCTTCCCCGCCTCTCCTCCCTCCCGTGACCGATGGGCCCCACCGCCGGACCCCTCTCTCTTTCTTCTCTCGGCGCCGGACCCCTTCCTCTCGCCTCGGCAAGGACGGCGCCACGCCGCTATAAACCCGCGGAGGGGCATCGGCTGTCAGCAGACGTGCACCGCCCACGAACCCCGCTGCACCTGCCTGTGGCCATGGTTGCAGGCTGCCGGCCACCCACATGGCACAACGCCTGTGTCCCACGCCGGTCCGCTGTGGCCACCCACTCCGGCCGGCTATAAAGCCGTGGGTCACCTCGGAAGGATCGCCTGCACCTCGTCATTCTCCCCACCTCTAACCGCCTCAAAGCCACCCGAGCGCCCATGAGCTCCTTTCTCCCCAACTCGGCCGTCGGCCCTTCGAGCAATTCCACCGCTACTCGCCGTGGGAGCTCAATTCCTTGCTCTCCCTCCATCTCTAGTGCATCGCCGACCTTCTCCCGCCTCACCAGCCTCCCGTCGCTCAGTGCCTCGCCGGCACCGAGCGCCTCCCAGCGCCACCACCGCACGACGCCGACCATCACCGCACCTCCGTCGTCTTCGCCGCAGCGACCTCCCCGGACCTCCCTCGCGGCGACGCCACCGCCCTCTCCGGCCGCGGACCGCCTCTGCTTTCGGCCCACAAGACCCCTTAAGAAGTAATATACCCTTAAGAGTTGAGATGCGTCGAGCCCGCCTGCTAGCGCGCACCCCTTTCCCGGCTCCCTCGGTGTGCGTTCGAGCCCCGCCACGCAGCGCCTGAGGTTGAGCCTTTCTTTTAAAATCCACGCGACCCTGGTGTTAGAGTCTCCCTTCAGCTACCACCCGCTACGGACAGAGCACGCCAGGTACGACGGGACCCGGGTGACTGAGTTTGAGGACGACCCGAGGCTCACGCATCGTGGACCTCACCCGCCATGGTACAAGACACGTGGTGGCGCAGGAGGAGATCACCGCTTGGGAGCGTCTGCGCCGCACGCCACATCGAGGTGGAGTCCTTGCGAGCAGCTCGCCCGATCTGAAGCGGGCCTTGGCGGAAGCCAAGGCGGGCGGCCCGCCGCGCCTGCACTCAGCAGACACCTACACCACCGCAGCTCCGGCACCTCCGCTGTGTTCGGGGAGTCCGCACTAGGCTCACGGACGAAGAGCGTCGGGCCCGGGCCCCAGTCCGCTCTGACGCCGAGGAGAGCTCGTGGCCGCTCACGCCTCACTCCGACACCGACCCGTCTGAGTTTAGTGGTAGCGGTCCTGTTCTCGATGTCGGACTACACCCTCCCAGTCCAGTGTTGGTGACATGGAGGAGTAGGCAGTACAAGGTTCAGTAAGTACTGATTGCTTGCTAGGGTTTGGCTAGTGTTAGCAAGCACGCATCCCCGCCTTATTAGAAGCAGTTTGAGCCAGTGTCTTATTCTCGTGTATGTGTAAATTATGAACGCTAAGTATGTGTATGTTTGTAAAGCCCAGCATGGCTTGTGAGGCCATAGAAAGCTGGCTTTGTGGTGTGTTGTCTATGCTTAATGAAAACGGTCTTGTGTTCTAAACTTTTTTCTGTTGTTGATATTGGATTTGGTTCTTTTATATGATGACCTTGGGTTGTTAGTCTTATGGGGTTAGAACAAAAATTTGACAGAGTACTAAAATACCTTGAGATGGCCAGCCATAGAGTTACCCTAGCACAAGCTGGTGCAAACCCAGACATGCGTGCGTATAGAAGCCACCAAGAAGCACAACATGTGGAAGGGAAGAGGCCCAAGTCAAGGGTAAACCTCCCACCCCTCACGCCAACCCGTCCATGGCGCAAGTAATGGCACAAGAACGCAAATACTTGAGCTATCTACGCGGCCACAGACCAACACCAATGTCCATGTTTCGACCGGGCGACTTCATCAGACCCGGCCTCTTACCTTGGCGGGCGATGAGCTTCTCAAGCGGAGGATTGGCTACGGGACACCGAGAGGAAGCTCCGTATAGCCAAGACCGCAGAGAATGACCAAGTAATCTTTGCAACCCACCAACTCCTGTGGAGCTGCAATGCTCAGTGGGAGAATTACCTAGCCACAAAAGGATATGAGGACACCCCTACTGGAGCTAGTACAACAATTGTACCATGGGCGTAATTCAAGGCGCTTTCAAGGCCAACTTTGTTCCAACCGTGTAATACTGAATGAAGAAGAATGAATTCGCAATCGAAATAGGGCAGCATGCCTGGCGGTGAATACCTCACTAAGTTTAACCAACTGCTCGCTACGCCCAAAGGATGTAGCCGACAAAGAAGAAAAGATTGATGATTCTTCGTTGGGATGAATGAAGAATCATGAGTGCGACTTATCATCCAAGATTTCACAAGCTTCCACCAACTTGTGAATAAGGCACTAGTTACGGAAAATAAGAAGAAAACTTGAGGCTAGCCGCAAGCGCAAGCAAGTGGCTCAACGACCTCAAGGGAGATTCATCCGAAGTTCTTCAACAACCCTCCTTCTCGTGAACAGCCCCGCCTGTAATCCCAATCCCAACTCCGTCAAGTGGCAACACTTTCCAGACTCCTCGTCCTTCGGGCCAGTTCTCTGGAACCAATCCTGCGGCCTCCTTCAATTGCTACAGCTGTGGGAAAAGGGGCATTTTGCCTATTGCTTTACACAGCAAACCACTCCGTGAAATTTAATTTGGGATCACTCCCAACCGAGGCCAAGCTTCAGCACCTAGCAGGAAATCGGACTCCTCAATCCAACAGGCGACGTCAACTCCAAACCGGGAGGGTCAATCACGCCACCGCAAGAGTCGAGGAGGTCGGAGTCTCTTGGCACGTTTCACAAGACATTACCAAAGATGTGTTCTTTTTATTCCGGCATCACATTCATTCATAGCCAAAAGATTTGCCGATAAGCTTAGGCTGCCCACTTATTCACTGAAGAAACCAATGGTACTTAGCTCACCTGCAGGGGTTGCTAATGCTACCTTAGTATGCCCTGGGGTAGAAATTTTCATGGAAAGGTTCTGGTTCCTAGCAGATTTAATAGTTCGCCTCGCACTCGGATATTATACTGGGGATGGACTGGTTAGCCAAACACTAAGGAATACTAGATTGTGCCACGAGGAGAGTGAAGCTAACCAAATGCCCGGGGCTAACCATTGAGGTAAAGGTGGACCGACCGTATCGATGGGGCCGCGCCATATATTATTGCGAAGATGTGCCGTTGGAAGGAATGATGGTGGAACAAGACTACCCTGAAGTCTTCCCCGAAGAACTGCCCAGCATGTCACCAGATAGAGATCTTGTGTTTGTTATCAATTTAAAGCCTGGTGCCGCCCCTATCTCCAGGAGACCATACAAAATGACCATAGATGAGCTAGAAGAGTTGAAGAAGCAACTCCACGAGCTACATGACAAGGGTTTTATCCGTAGAGTTCCTCACCTTGGGGATCCCGGTAATCTTTGTGAAGAAGAAAGATGGCACCGCTAGGATGTGTGTAGACTACCGGGCTTTAAATGAAGTGACCATCAAGAACAAGTACCCGCTGCCTAGGATTGACGTTCTAGTTGTTGGTGATATGCCCTAGAGGCAACATGGAGATGTTGAATATATCACATACTATGTTTATGATACATTGCTTTGTTCCTTGAAATAGACATTATCATTATTGATCAATGAGTACGTGACTTGTTCATGAGACTCTTAATGCGAAAATGTTGCTATTTCTAAATGATCCCTGATTATATTTCATATGAGGAACAAATATGATTCAAAGATCAAGATATGTATTGATTGATGATCATGTCTCATGGATCATGGTATGGAGATACCAAATCAATAATATGGACATGTGTTAGTGAACATATGTTGGATAGACCCGCCATGAGACACCGCAGATTCCATGTGTCATCGCTTGGTCTCAAGTAGTGTTTATGTGGAATCCTTAGACTTGAGATCATCATGGTTCCCAAGATGCGTAGTAGCTTATTTTGGGACTACTAAACACTACTCCGTGAATCGGGTAGTCATAAAAGTAGTCTTTGGGTTTGCCATGAAACATGTAGTGGGATGTGAATGATCAAGATAGAATTTGCCCTCCTTATGGGAGAGATATCTCGGCCCCTCGATGTAATGGATTATTAAAGTGCATGGCCATGCCAAGGTGATTGAGGAGTCAATCACGAGTTTATAATCCATCACGGAATCGAGAGAGTGATTGAGCTACTAAGAGGATGACACAGTCTCACCTTGAGCTTAATCTATATCGTGAGGCAAAGGGATTAGTACATGAGAACATTACAGGTTCACCGATATGATCTTTACGTATACTTTGGGGTTAATATGTCTTACTAGAGGCCGCTATTAATGTGGTGACCGGAAAGGTGTTTCGGTCGCAACCAAGTATACGTGAACCTGCTGTGGTCGCACACTTAACGGGTTGGAACACTATTTTGAATGTGATTCGGATATGGGCTCAATTCGGATAGAGATCCTGATAGACTCCTATTGGGCCTCGGTCCACGAGGCCCAAGTGAGGAGGTCTATATATGGAGGCGAGGGCTGAGGGGATGCATCGATAATCCCGAGCTAATCCTAGCCGCCACCTCCGAGCCAAACCCTAGCCGCTCATGAGTCTTTGGTACACTCGCGATCGGCGCCCCACCCCGGACGGTGGATACCGGTGGGCGGCGCTCGTTGCGACATTGATCGGCATCAACAACCTACAGATTGGATCCGTTCGTGGTGTGGTTGATCGCGTGGAGGAGACGATCGGTTCGGGACGATCGACTACTTCCACTACTACCTCGACGCGTGGTTGGATCGGCTTCTCCAACTCTTCTTCATTGCACTGGCGTCTAGTGGTAACGATCCATGATCCCTCCTTAAGTATGATGTCCTTGTGTGCGCGGTAGAAAAGTTTTGTTTTCTGCTTGCGTAGCCTTCGCACGATCCATTACTATTTGATCAGCTTGGGGGAGCCACATATTCTCCAAGATTGATTTGAGGTCAGGTTATCATCAACTAAAAATTAGGCCGGAGGACATTCCAAAAACTGCCTTTACCACTAGATATGGACTGTATGAATTTACAGTTATGTCTTTTGGTTTGACTAATGCCCCCGCCTATTTCATGAACCTTATGAATAAGGTTTTTATGGAATACTTGGATAAGTTTGTGGTAGTATTTATCGATGATATTCTTATCTACCCAAGACCGCTAAGAACATGATGAACATCTCTGATCGGTACTAGAAAAGTCAAGGAACACTAACTCTACGCCAAATTCAGCAAGTGTGAATTTTGGTTGTCTGACATTAGTTTCCTGGGACATATAGTGTCTGCGGGAGGCGTGTCGATCGACCCCGCCAAAATTGCTGCAGGATGTATGGCAACCCACCTCCGCCACCGAGGTAAGGAGCTTTCTTGGATTAGCGTGATATTACAGGCGGTTCATAGAGGATTCTCCCGATTGCCGTGCCAATGACCCAACTCCTCAAGAAGGAATGCATTTGGGTGGACCAGGGCTTGTGAAGAGAGCTTTCAAGAACTGAAGAAGAGATTGACTACCACCCCAGTACTAGTTCTGCCCAATGTACGCCGAGATTTTGAGGTGTACTGTGATGCTTCATATCAAGGGCTTGGGGGTGTGCTGATGCGAGGAAAGGTGGTAGCTTATGCATCCAGGCAGCTTCGTCCCCTTGAAGCAAACTACCCGACCCACGACCTGGAACTAGCCTCGATGGTGCATGCCCTAAAAACTGGAGGCACTATCTCATTGGCAACCATTGTGATATATACACGCATCACAAGAGCCTCAAATACTTTTTCACCCAACACACCTTAACTCGCGGAGAAGATGGCTTGAACTAATCAAAGATTACGACCTAAGTGTCCAATACCACCCCGGAAAGGCTAATGTGGTAGCAGATGCTCTAAGTCGTAAGGCCTATTGTAATAACCTTATGGTTC
Organism: Bonia amplexicaulis; assembly: GCA_036346245.1. NCBI lineage: Eukaryota > Viridiplantae > Streptophyta > Magnoliopsida > Poales > Poaceae > Bonia > Bonia amplexicaulis. Next base: position 10,546,701 of record CM070744.1, on the reverse strand, counting down.
AAGAACACCAGCTGGAGCTATATAAAGAATTAGTGGCCTTGAACTTAGAAATAGTGGAAGAATGAACTTTAGCAGTAATGGAAGTGCAGACAAGTATAGAAGAGAGAATTATGGCCACACAAAAAGAAGACCCAGCTACTCTAAGACTGAGAAAACTAATGGAAAAAGGGAAGGCTCCCAAGGTGACTATGGATCAGCAAGGAGTCTTAAGGTACGGGACACATATCTTCGTGCCCCACCAGAAGGACCTCAAGGACCTGGTACTCAGGGAAGCTCATAGCTCTGCGTATTCCCTTCACCCTGGGAGTACCAAAATGTATCAAGACATGAAGCGATGGTACTGGTGGCCGCGCATGAAGAGAGACATCGCTGAACATGTCGCCTGCTGTGATGTGTGTCAGAGAGTGAAGGCTGAACACCAAAGGCCGGCAGGATTGTTACAACCCTTGCAAATACCCCAGTGGAAATGGGAGGAAGTTGGCATGGACTTCATTACGGGGTTTCCGCAAACAAAGTCAGGGTATGATTCGGTATGGGTAATAATCGACCGATTGACCAAAGTGGCACATTTTATTCCCGTCAAGACAACCTATAAAGGGGATAAATTGGTTGAACTGTACATGTCCCGCATCGTGTGCTTGTACGGTGTACCCAAGCGGATAGTGTCAGATCGCGGTTCCCAATTTACCTCACACTTTTGGGCAAGTCAGGATGAAGCCCTAGGTACCCACTTAGATTTCAAGATCGCCTATCACCCTCGCATGATGGTCAAACAGAGGGTAAACCAGATATTGGAAGACATGTCAGGGCCCGTGTTCGGACTTCTCAAAAGATTGGGATAAATGTCTACCCTACCCTGAGTTCGCATACAATGATAGCTATCAAGCTAGCCTGTAGATGTCCCCCTTTGAGGCCTTGTATGGAAGGAAGTGTCGTACCCCGCTACACTGGTTGGAAGTGGGAGAAGGCTATGTGTTTGGACCTGAAACTCTAAGGCAAGCAGAAGAAAAGGTTTGCCTGATTAGAGATCGATTGTTACAGCTCAGTCCAGGCAGAAGAGTTATGCAGACAAGAGGCGAAGGCCACTAAGTTTTGAAGTTGGGGATCACGTATATTTGAAGGTATCACCCTTGCGTGGGGTCAAGCAGTTTAAGATCAAAGGCAAACGCACACCGCGCTATGTTGGGCCATTCCCGATTGTGGCCAAGAAAGGAGAGGTTGCCTATCAGCTAACACTACCACCAAACACGCTCGATGTACACGATGTCTTCCATGTGTCCTAGTCAAGAAATGCTTATGAGTGTTGGAAGACAAAGTCTGCTGGAGGCAATCGAGCTCGAGAAGGATCTAACTTACAAAGAGCGTCCAATCAAAATTTTGGACACCATGGAAAAGAAAACCACAACCCAATCTACTCGCATGTGCAGAGTACAATGGAGCCATCATTCGAAGAAAGAAGCTACCTGGGAGCGCGAAGATCAGCTGTGTAGAGATTACCCTGCTTTGTTTTCTAGCTAAGCCAAATCTCGGGGTCGAGATTCTTTTTAAGGAGGGTAGATTTGTAATATCCTAGAAAAATCATAGGGGCTGTGAAATAAATTTTTTTGTGAATTATCTTACGATACATTGTATTGAGTGGGTTTTAAAATATTTCGGAAAATTTAGATAGGGTTCCAAAAATTAGGATATTGAGGGGAAAATGCACTGCTTAAATAATAGAATATTCAAATTTTAAACCGAATCAAAAGATGATCCATAAAAATACACCATTGAAATGAACATTTTATAAAGTGCAAATTAGATTTAAATTTAGAAATAAATACTACGGAAATGGTTGGCAAAAAATTTTAAATATCTACATTTTACACCAAATAGAAACACCCTAAACTAATAAAAGAATAGAAAAGAAAAGAAAAGAAAGAAAAGTAAAAGAAAACTAGGAGAGTCCAGCCGACCGACCAGCCCCCTACCGCTCACCGCTTCCCCGGCCTCTCCTCCCTATCACGACCGGGCCCCACCGGGACCCCCCTCTCTCCTTTCTTCTCTCACGCACGGGACCCCTTTCCTCCGCCGGCAGGGACGGCGCCCACGCCGCTATAAACCCGCAGAGGGGCATCGGCTGTCGCAGACGTGCGACAGCAGCCCACGAACCCCGCCGCACCTGCAGCCGCCTGCATGGCTGCATGCCACCCGGCCACGTGGCAACCGCCTGTCCCACACCGGTCCACTGTGGCTGCCCCACTCCGGTCGGCTATAAAGCCCGTGGGTCACCTCGTAAGGATCGCCAGCACCTCGCCATTTTCCCCACCTCTAACCGCCTTCAAAGCCACCCGAGCGCCATGAGCTCCTTTCTCCCCAACTCGGCCGGCCGGCCCTCCGAGCAATTCATGCTACTCGCTGTGGGAGCTCAATTCCTTGCTCTCCTCCATCTCTAGTGCATCGCCGACCTTCTCCGGCCTCACCGAGCCTCCCGTCGCCTGTGCCTCGCCGGCACCGAGCGCCTCCCCGAGCGCCCCGCCACCGCACGACGCCGACCTATCTTCGCAAGCCCCGACCTCACCGGCACCTCCGCTGCTTCGCCGCAGCTCCAAAGAACACATTTTGGCCCACCCGTGACCTCCTCGACCTCCCTCGTCGGCGACGCCACCGCCCTCTCCGGCCGCAGACCGCCTCTACTCGCCCCCAGCACCCCTTAAGAGGTAATATTACCCTTAAGGGTTGAGATCTGCCTGCCATGCCACCGCTAGCGCCGCCACCCCTTTCCCCGGCTCCCTCGGCTTCGAGCCCCGCCACGCAGCGCCTAAGGTTGAGCCTTTCTTTAAATCCGCCACGACAGGTGGGCCCCACTGTCGATCATCACAGACGCGCACGGCCCGCCGACAAATGACCCACCGCCGTGGGCGCGAGAAAGCGGGCGTGAGCCATCGCCGCTCGGGCCCCATGTCAGCACCGCCAGAAGGCCTTGTCACCGACAAAGGGTCCCACATGTCAGGCTTTGTCATTTTCTGGATTTGATTAAACCGAAAGTATTCAAATGGGCATAACTTATTCATTTTAGCTCCAAATTAAGTGGAACCAATTTCTAAATTCATCTAAATTCAAGAGCTATCTAATGGAACCAGAACCAATATTTTGTAACTTGTTTGAATTTTGTGATGTTATTTTGAATGTTGTCTTCGATTTTTATCCAAATTTTCAAGACGTAAAATTAGCATTCAAGCTCGGAAGAGGAAGTCAAATGTAGGCTCCAATACACGTAACCCCGACACCCATAATCAAGGCGAGTCAATACTTTGATCATTTTGAGCCTATATTTTCAATAAATTACTTTGATTTCAGTTGTTACAAATTGCATGCTTATATTTTTAATGCGATACATGTTAATTTCAGATTTTAGCTATATGTCCCTGCTTTCTCGGATTATTATTATTGTACTTCCCTTCTGATGTACTTGGTTATGTGATCCTTGTCACCCTGGCAAAAGTAATAATGATATTACTCTTTTTGAAAATAAGTCCCTAAGTATTAGTGCCATGCCTAGAGTTGTTTAGGTAGTTAGGGGTGGGAAAGCACCCTAGCATCTTCTATAAATTAGAGAAAACATTCTTCGGTGGTCATTGTGATGATGACTGGGATATGTTGGTGTAAGTATTTTTCGTTCTAAAAAGAACCCCACATGCTTAGCTATCTGGGCGGATGGTTCGAGGGTGTGTTTGTGTGAATGGTGCCGTGATAGCACAAAGGGGATTGTGGTAGAACCGCCCAGATAACCATTAAGGACTGAATCTTGTGATGACCTCCCAAGGTACAACAGTACAACTACATGCTGGCAAAGTGTAGGCAGGGCTAAATAATTTGCGTAGCTCTAGTGTGGTTACGTGAAGGTGTGGACACGAGCAAAGGGATGGATGGTCTTATCCCCGCCTTTGCCCGTGATGGCTCACGAGGGACCCTTCTCGAGGGATGGTTGCATCCTACAGAAGATAGACCTTAGCGGGCGTAACCACAAGTAGGATTATGCATTGTAACAGTCCTATGATAGTCTACTCAAATGCATGGCTAAGGAATCATACGGGGCAACGAGCAGATTTATCTCATGTGGGTAAAGTGTACAAACTCTGCAGAGTAAGAACTGTTCGAATAGCTGTGCCCACGGTCAAGGGCGGACATGAGAACATAACCAGATATAGTTCTATTTCAAAATTTTGATGGACGGAATGGGATAAAAGTGGAGGGCAGAGAAAGGCCCTCATTTGAGTTGTCCTGGGTGTCGTCCCAGTGGTAAGGTAAGCGGCTATAATGCTGAAGGCATAATATGAAGAGTAGAGACCATGTAACGGTGGATGGCCTCTGACTCGTTGAAAATAAATGTATATGTTATGGGCATCATGTTTTAAAAGTTCAAAAAAGCTAGGTCTTAGGGAACTTTTAGGTATTGTAGTTCTAAAAGCACATTTCAGCAAACAAAATAACCTGAGCCTCCCTTGGAAAAGCCTTGCATACTACTTACTGCATTCTGTGTATTGGCTCGTTGAGCACGGTGGTTAGTATGCTCACACTCGCATTACGAAAAACCCAGATTCAGGAAATCAAGATCATTGTGCCTACGAGGAAGCACCGCATGATGGAGGAGACAACGCCAGACTTAGGACTAACGTTTGTGTTTAGAACCTTAGGTAACTAGACTAAGGTATGGCGAAATGCAAATATTGCTGGGACTCTAGCAGTATTTGTATGTCCACTTTTGCCCTTAGTCTTGCCTGCGGTGAATAGGCCTGTTTTGTTCTGCTTCCGCTGTTGTACTTTTGTAATGTAAATATTTGGCCTGAGCGGCCCTACTGTAAGAACTCCGCCCTTTTGAAGGCCTAACTTCGACTATGTTATGTAATAGTATTATGATATTGTGTGAAATCAGTGATGTATGAAATGATTCAGCAATGTATCTGTGTGCATTATCTACTGATCCAGGGAATAATGCAATAAGACATGGCAGATTCTGGGTTGAAAAACCCGGGTCCGACATATCTGCTGATGGTGTCGAAACGAGTATCACGTATTTGTTTTACCAATGAACCGTCTGTGATACTGGAATATCATTGACGATTTTTATTAAAAACTGTTTGTGATAATCTCGGAATTATCACAGACAGTTTTTATTAAAAACCGTCTGTGATAATTCTACTACATATTTATTGCGCCACTCAGAACGCATCTGTCTTCATTTCGATCCAGATCTAGCCGGCGCTGCACTATGGGACAGATCTGGCTAAGTAATTTATGATGTTCCATCTTGGTTTCGCTATAGGCTGAATGTGGGCGTGGCGTAGGCCGTGAGAAGTCTCACATGGCACAAGAGGCGGCTCCAACATGTGGCTTCATGTTGTGGTGAAACCTTAGTGGCGGCGTAACTAATTTGGTAATGGAACATTGTAACAGTCTTGTCATGAACTCTCCGCTGCACACCTAAGGTAGTGTGTTAATCGCGTGGCAAAAAGAGAGAACATGCATTGTTGGTAAAGTTGTACCCCTCTGCGGAGTAACAAACTATCCTGGATAGCCGTGTCCACGGTCAAAGACATGCTGAGTATGGTTTTTCACGGATTAGATTTTGGTTTTGATAAAATCTGGATTACGGAAATTTGGTTATCTTTGGAAAAGATGGACCGAGTGGGATACCCGAGAATAGGTTAGTGTTCGTTGGAGCCTCACTAACGTTATTATCTTGTTAAATCATATTTTTAATTATTGTATCAATTCAGCTTTTATTATACTTATGATGTTTCCTTCAAATATTGTCATTTTATGCAAATAACCATTTTATGCCATCCTTTGTAAATCCCTATGAATGCATCAAATCTGTTAAACCTCCTAGTGTAACTTGTGGAGTACTTTTGTAGTCATGTTGCTCAATCTAACTCTTTCCAGAGGAAGCTTTTGACGACTGCAGGAGGATTGTGATGTGTACGCCATGTCTTACAGTCATTCGCCTTGTGGGCAGGCTGGATGGGCTGCTACAATCTTTATGTTTCCGCTGTTTTCTTTCAGTCTGATGCTATTATTGTAAACTTTGGCCTTGAGGCTTAACCTTTTGTTATAATAAAGTGTGGTTGTATGTGAGATATACATCACTGTGACCCTGTGTGCACGAATTTTTTGTACGGATAATCCTTTTTTTATTCAAAAATACATAAATAGGCTCCAGTCGCCTCCCCATTGGGCGACTTGAGCTAATCGTCAGACTTTGGCGATCGCAATCGCCGCCTTCCAATTGAGCGATCGAATGCGTTCGCTTCAATGGTGGGCGACTTGAATGCAGTCGCCTAATAGGGAGGCGACTTGACTCAATCCCCCGTGAGTTTTTAGAGTTTTGTCAATTTTGTAGTTCTAAACTGGGAAAAAATCTAGTGTAGTTGTAATAAAAGTTTATGTTCATCAGATGTTGTAGGTGCGTAAAAATTTTGAGAATTTTTTAAGAATGATTGATCAGAGAACGATCGATACATACAGTGGTAAGTGATATTTTGATTTTACTGAGAATTAGTCTATGGAGAGAACCGGTATGTTAATATTGTTAAATGACTTGCTATCTGAATCATTGAATGTGAAAGACGAGATAATAAGCTTATCTGAATAGAATTAAACTTCATAATACAGTTGGGAGTAACATGCCGCGTACATTTTTATTACATGCATAACATATAGCATGATATGCGAATAACCTACCCAACTGCTCGTACGACCTACTGTGTGGACCGGGGCCGCTCGGCGTTGAACTCCTCCGTGACCTCTTTTGCCTTAGCCGCCATTTCCCTCTTTCTCTCGCGCCCTCTCGCGAGCCTCCCGCCTCTGGCGCTGCACGCCGAGATGAGCTTGCGTCTCGCGTTGTATACGCAGGTGTGCTCGTTCTGCGGCGCTCCTCCAAAGAACTCCTTCTCCGTGTGACATTCCACTTCTCGAAGTCAAGGGTCGATTGGTCCGCAGGGTGGATCTCAAGATCGATCCATTTGCGGTAGCCACATAGGGGCTCCGGAGACTGTAAATACAGGGAAGAGATTGTTAGTGCGTGTTGTGAAGGAGAAAAGGTAGGGGAAAATGGTGCATGTCGTTGTTACCGGCTACTGATAGGTTGCAGTGTCAAAACGGCGGTCGGGGTAGTCACTGGAGTAGTTTGCGCAACCCCAGTAACGCATACCTAGGCTGATGTTGTGCTTAGACTTGAAGAACTTGCACGTGTCCCCGCACCAACAAGGGGTGTCTCCCCTCGTGAGGGAGTTGCGGCGAACGCCGGTGGGGCCGTCGATGGGGTTGTTGCTACGCACCGCTCATTGCGAGGAGTCGACCTTTAGAACGCGTGTTTGTTCTACCTGGGCCGCAATAGCCCTTATTTTCTCATCGCGGGCGGCAGCTAATCGTGCTAGGTCACGGGTCTCCTCTCATTCCTTCACCATCTTGTCCCATTGCTTCTTCTGGTTTTTTTTGTCCATTCCGGTGGGGTGAAGGAAGCGCAGTGTAGTGTGGGGTTTGGAAGTACAGTGTGGCCTGCGAAATGGAATGCACACCAATTTATAGAGTCCATTTTCTCACTGAGCAAAGCTAGCCTCTTTTGTCATGTCATTGAGCAAAGATACCTGTTTTGTCACGTCACTGCGCAAAGCTGGCATATTTTGTCATCACACTGAGCAAAGCTGGCCTCTTTTGTCATGTCACTGAGCAAAGCTGCCCCGTTTTGTCAGGTCACTGCGCAAAGATGGCATCTTTTGTCATCTCATTGAGCAAAGCTGGCCTCTTTTGTCATGTCACTGAGCAAAGCTGCCTCGTTTTGTCAGGTCACTGCGCAAAGCTGGCATATTTTGTCATCTCACTGAGCAAAGCTGTCCTGTTTTGTCATGTCACTGCGTGAAGCTAACCTCTTTTGCCATTTGACTGAGCAAAGCTGCCCCTTTTTGTCATCTCACTGAGGAAAGCTGGCATCTTTTGTCATCTCACTGAGCAAAGCTGCCTCATTTTGTCTTGCCACTGCGCAAACCTGGCATCGTTTGTCATGTCTTCGTGCAAAGCTGTCATCTTTTGTCACATCACTGCGCAAAGCTGCCCTCTTTTGTCACCTCTCTGCGCAGAACTGTCCTCTTTTTCGGTTTTGGTCACTGCAGTAAGTTCTCTAGTATGGTACAAATAGCACGGTTTGGTCATCGCAGAATCTCATTGTTATGATGGTCGCTCAAAACGAACAGTGCGTAGCTAATTATTTTGAGAAACAAGTGCATAGCTCATTAAAGACACGGTACGAGGGAGCGGTAGTACTAATTGCTTCTCTTGAAATACTGGTAATTTTTTGGATTGGTTGTCAAATTGTTGGTAATTAATGAACTATTCGTATGTAGTTATACGCATGTAGGGGTGCAAACGGGTCGGGTTAATCCCGACCGATCCGGCACCGAATCCGATTGGTACCGAATCCGGAGAAAAAAATATGGGTTAGGATATGGTAACAGCAATATCCGTCCGAATCCGATACATCTTCAAGTTTGATTTTAGGTTAGTGCTACTATTTGACGTTTCATTTTCTTTTGCAATGGTAAAATAAAATCTTCCACATCAGCTATTAAGTAGTAACATCAAATTCTTGACAGTACGTCCTCCTACTCCATTTGTTGTATTGCATGCATTCCTTACGAACAAGTAGGGGTGCAAACGGCTCGGGTTAATCCCGACCGATCCGGCATCGAATCCGATTGGTACCGAATCCGGAGAAAAATATGGGTTAGGATATGGTAACAACAATATCCGTCCGAATCCGATCCGTTTGCACCCCTATACGCATGTAATCATTTTTGTTGTAATGCTTACTGCGGATCTGGTTGTTGTGGCTTTATGTAGTCGTAAACATGTAACACATGATAATGTTCTACGGCGATGGTCTTATGGGCTAGGCCCAATGGGTTGGACCTATCAACATGCTAATACAAGATGCTCTAGGCCGAGAGACTCGGCGTCATGAATATTCATGAGCTACGAAGTTGCATCCGAAGAGAGTTCGCCACGAAGGCAATGGCGATGAAACTTGCCATCGAGGGGATCACCTGCACCAATGGCGTGTGGGAGCTCGTGAAGGTGAATGGCACTACAGCATAGAGGCAGTATATGCAAATTGCCTCTAAGCCCGAGGCAGCCATTTATGGGAGGTCGATGGTGTACCTAAGTTTCACGCACCAGGAGTCTAAGAATGTTGATGAGTCCGACCCCTCGACACCCAGGGAACCACAAGCAGAGCTTCAAGATGATACCACTTAATGTGTTGTATCGGAGGGTAGACTCACCCCTGATTTCGTGTAGAATGAGGGGTCGGGCATGTGGTGGTCAGCTCGAATTGACTGCAACGAGTATCTATCAAGCCAACCGCTTGGGTTGGAGTCCGACAAGGACACTGACCCAGACTCTGATGATAGCGAGGATGACGGACAGCAGACGGCTGGTCCACCCGGGGATTGTCTCGGAGGTACCCTATGTGTCCTCTAGGCACGACAATGTTGTGGTGCATTCTCTTGTACTGCCGCATGAGGAAGGGTCCCAATGGGGGTTTCAAACTGACACCCTTCTAGTTGTACAACGCTTCCCTAGCAAGGCAGCTATGCAACAAGCTATTGCACGGTACGTCTTGTCTATCAACTGTGTGTACTGAGTGCACCGGTCCAACCCAGCCAATTACGCTGTGAAATGCGTAATTGAAGGTTAGTCTGCAAAGGTTAGCACTCAATGAGCTAAGATTTTTTCCTCGACCTTCTCGATCAAGACGATGATTGACCATACTTACGTGCTTAGCGACCCCTGCGCCATCATCGGAACGTGACTTCGGCATATGTGGCAAGCATCATTATTCACCTAGTTGCGGCGGACGTTTTCATCTCCTCGAAGATGCTCATGTCAGAAGTCACTAATGTTGTTGGCTATCCAGTCAGCTACAATAAGATCCGATGAGCCAACCACAAGGCTATCGAGTCCATGTATGGGACATACGAAGAGGCATACAACCTTGCGCCCTGATTGCTTCACTAGATAACCGAGTGAAATACTGGCATGTACGTAAACAAGCTTTAGCATCTAGATGCTGACAGAGGGCCCAACTACTTCATACTAGATCGTCTATTCTAGCTTTTGCCTAGGCTATGGAGGGCTTCAAGTTTTATCGTTCTGTGCTCATGATAGATGGCACTTTCCTCACAGGGGGTTACAAGGGAACTATTCTAACCGCAGTGGCGGCCGACGCGAATGACCAGCTTCTTCTAGTGGCATTTGCCATTGTGGAAAGTGAGAACACGTCCAGATGGCTCTGGTTCCTGGCGAATGTGAAGCAAGTGGTGGTTGGTGACCGACCCAATGTTTGCGTCATTACGGATCGCAATACTGGGTTGATGGCCGCACTGAACACCATGCAGCAGGGGACCAAACCCCCTCACCAGTGGAACGACGTGCAAACCCTATGGAGTATAAGGCATCTTACATCTAACTTGCTCACACGGTTCTGTAGCTAGGAAGTTGTGAAGATATTCAAGGCATTGTGTCTGTAAAACTAGAGGCGGAAGTTTGAATCCATCTGGACTGAGCTAGAAAGGCAAACTATGGAGGGAGAGCAACCCCGCGACACTATAAGTTTCTCTGAGTGAATTCATCGACATGCTCCTAAATTACAGAAATGGTCCCTTCTCTATGACATGGATGGTGCGAGGTATGGGATTATGATGATCAACAAGTCTGTAGTATACAACAGCATTCTGAAAGACGTACGTGCCTCCCTGTCACCACGATCGTGGAAGAGACATGGACTCGCACTATTGATTATTTCATCAGTAGAGCCACTGCAGCCAGGCATCAAATAGATGAAGGCAAGAAATGGTCCGAGAACGAGGCATATGGAACTGAAGATGGAGAAAGTCCGAATGCACGACATCCCAAAATAAATATTATGTCTAAGCGGTCTAAGCATTTGATGTAAAACACTCTAGCCAATACTAGTGTACTAACTAGAGTTTGATTCTATGGTGACAAGGTATAATGTTTCACAAAGTCAAAGGTGTCAATAACAATTGGAACTAGCCAAGTTTAAAACTAGAATTGAAATACTTGAATAAACATATGCATGCAATATAATTTAAATCAATATAATTTTATTTTGTAATCTGGGATCAACATGTGTGACTAGCCTAGCTCCGCGAGTTGGTGCGAATCGTCGTCGTAGAATTCTTTGGAGTTGTCGTAGTCTACACATGATAATAACCCACCAAATTCAAATAAAATCGAAATAAATTTAAATATACTTCAAATAATTAAAACGAGGGCATAAATGGATAGATTGGAATTTTTGATGAATTTAGAAATTTGAACGGGCTCAATCGGAGTTAGGACGAAGGAGAACGGGCTCTCGGAAGTTTGAAATAGAAGAAAAGGAATAAAAGGAATTTTTGGAATTATTTTTCTATTGGAAATTAGAATTATGATGTCAGCAGGGGATTTTACTTTTTGGTTGAATTATTTTTCTATTGAGAATTCAGATTTATGACATCAGCCCTGGGGTGGATGACTGACAGGTGGGCCCGCCTCACGTGGAGAGGAGCCGGTGAAGCTTGCTTATGAAGAGGAGAGTGCGGCGAGTCCAATGGTACCTGGTGCGAGGCTCGGCGAGCACTGACGGCGATCGGCGACGAGGAAGGAGCGGCGGTGCTCCGGTGGGGCTAGGGCGCAGCCCAAGGGCGGAGCAGGTGGAGAAGACCACGACGAAGCTAAGACGGTCAGCGGTGGAGCTTGGCATATTCCCTCCTTTTCTACTTTTAGTATTTTCGGCGTTCCTTGGAATATTCCCTCCTTTTCTACTTTTAGTATTTTTTTCCCGTCTAGCAATTTTCCAATCGCTCATTCTTAACCGTCCGAACTCCGAATCAAGTGATTCAAATTTCTAAATTTATCTAAATTTATAATCTATCTCCTAGTATATATTTTATGTTCTTGGATTTTTTTCTTTTTGTTTTGGTTCTTCGCGTGTAGACTACGACGAATCCGGAGAGTTTGATTTCGACGACTCACAGCATCAAGACTTCGAGCAAGGAAGTTATACCTTTGATCATATTGTTCCTAGTATTTTGAATTATTTATATTGTTTTTAATTTATTTTGCATGCGTACTTTTATTCATATTAGTTCAAATCTGATTTAAACTTTAGTTGCACCAAATTCCTTTATGTATAGCCAAATTTGACTCTGAATAATCTTGCCTTGTCACCCTAGATAAAAACCTAGTTAGTACATTAGTATTAACTAGAAATTTCATAGAATTGCTTAGCCATGCTTAGAATGATTTAGGTGGGATCAATTGTTTTACATAAAATGATGGTTTCTAAAATGTATTCTTGACTTTGGTGAGTCAAGAAGGATTATGAAATATTTTCAAATAAAATATAAAAATTTGGTTTCGACTTAGCCAAATGGTTAGGTGGTGGGTGCTTGCTGGCATGCATTGTTGTTTGGTGACGCAATATTGATTTCCAGGCACAAGGGGTATGTGGTTGGTGCCTAAGTCAAATTAAGAACCAGTCTATGAGGTTCTGCTACAAAGCCCTATCGTACTATCATAAGGCTAGTGTGGGATAGTCCTGGCTGACTAATTTGTAGCTCCCAACCTGAATCTCGTTGTAAGTTGAAAGTGAGCATGGCGTAGGCCATGAGAAGTCTCACTTGGCTCAAGAGGGAGTCCTGGTCTGGTGGATTCCTTACTGGGGTGAAAGCTTAGTGTTGGCATGGCCAGGTTAAAGGCTTTGCATTGTAAATGCCTTCTCATGATCTCCTCGCGCACACCAAAGAAAGTGTGCTTATCCGGTGGCGATATGGGATGATCATATCTTGTGGGTAAAACTGTACAACCTCTGCAGAGTGTATAATCTATCCTGGATAGCCGTGCCCACGGTCATGGGCAAGCTGAGTAAAGTTTTTCATGGATTAGAAATTTAGTATGGAAATTTTAGTATTTTTGATATATTAGTGTAGAAAATTTAGTGTAGAAATTTAGATGTAGAAAATTTAGTGTCAAAATTTTGTATAGTATTTTTGATGTATTATTGTAGAAAATTTAGTGTAGAAATTTAGATGTAGAAAATTTAGTGTCAAAATTTTGTTCAGTATTTTAGATGCATTATTATAGAAAATTTAGTTTACAAATTTAGATGTAGAAAATTTAGTGTCGAAATTTATACGTATTACAAAAATCAGTAAATATTGTGCGTAAAAATTAATCGTGCACGTTCATTGCAGTGGGTTACGATGCGTTTATTTTATAGGTAACTTGAACTCTTTTTGTAGGTATGGCTCGTGATGGTCGTGACTCTGATCGGCGGTACCCGCTATTGGACGAGCACGTGGACCACGTGCACCGCGGTTCCGTCGATATCTGCACCGGGAGCACGGACGACGGCATTGAGTTCGAGTGGTTTGGACACGCACACCTCGCGGGCACGGGACTCGACCCGTTAGACCGCCAGTTTGCACTAAGCCGCTTTTAGTGTTGCCGAAGAACGTTCGTCTTGACCTTCACTTTGTTCGTAGGTCGCGGATGCCGGGCTACTCCTCTTGCCGAATGGTGCACACCACGAAGGAGGATGGAGCCAGGTGAGCGTGGAGCGGTCACGATGCTTCCTGCTCGATCGTTCCTCGCCGGCTTTGGTGGACCGCTGGCGGCCGAGACGCACACTTTACACCTCCCATTCGGGGAGATGACGCCGACCCTACGGGATGTGTCCCCTTCTTGGCCTTCCGATCGAGGGAGGCGCTAGCTTCTACCGAGGCCCCTACCGAGTGGCGCGACATGCTCGGCGGTCGAAGGGTCCTTCCACCGCCGATGACCACCACATCTTCGGCGACTCGCACCCACGGGCCATTCTTGAGGTGGCTCACACAGTACCAGGTACGTGGTCTTTACAAACGATCGTGTATTTGAAGCTCTTACTTGCGCTATTACATACTAATAACAACTTGTTTGTATTCAGGTGGAGCGTATGGATCCACAGGCAGATGATCACTAGGTCTCGCGCCACTTAGAGGCGTACGTGCTGTGGCTATTTGGTTGGGTGCTCTTCACCACCAGCCACGGCAACTCCGTGGATGCGCGCCTTATCACTCAAGTGAGGGCGATTGCGGATGGTGAGGCCCCCTGTGTCACCGGGATCGGCTGCACTACCGCGACGTACCACGGCCTATACGATGTGTGCGCGAGGATTAAGGCGAACTCGATCCTCGTGGGCTATCCTCATCGCTGCGCTTGTGGTCGTTCGAGCTTCAACAAACGACCTATGGTAGACGACATGGGTCCGTACGGGCCCGAGATGTATCCGAGGGGAGACATCGACCGGCTGACGATGGGCTCTCTTTAGTGTCGTCGACGAGTAAGTATTATCACAGTAAACCATTTCCTTCTTATTAACAATGGTCGGACTTAACAACTTGTCTTTCTTGTAGGTACAGTTTACGCACATGCAGGTCACGCGGGCGTACCTACCTTTTTTTGAGCAGTTTGACCGCCTCACGGTACAACGTCGCCGAGAGCCTTACGCAGATACGACACTGCAGGCCCGTGCTCCTGATGGGTTGTCCACACTAAGCTTTCGTGACCGAGCTTTTTGGCTCACGCGTCGGAAGCTCGTATACGATATCTTCGTGGAGAACTACGCACCCCAGCGAGTCATGCGATAGTTTGGACTACGCTGGCGCTTCCTGTACCAGTCGGACCACCGCGTCCACGACACGTGCTCGCGTGAGTGATCGCTTCTCATAAATATGTACGTACTTACTACTGTGTTCGCAAATATTTACATTACGTAATGGTCCTATAAGCAGGCATAACAGAAAGGGACTTAAACGAGGCACAGACTGGTTGACGAAGATGCAGCCCTGGATTGCGCAGGTGGGAGGTGCACTCGGCCCACGTGGAGGAGGACCGTCCATACGGACGGCGAGGGACTACACAGAGTACATGCTGGTACCAGGTGCGGACACGTACCAGGCTCGTACATGTCATAGACCCCCCCACCACACACATCGCCGCTCCGACAGACACGTACCCCGCGCACCTCGCGCGACGCTCACATCGTGGTACGTTACATGTAATTTCAAAGATTGCCAAATGGCAATGTTGTTTTGATGATGGATCATTTTATTTTATGTCTTTTTGTCCAGGCTGACGTCGGTTCTGTGCTATGGACCGAGTCCGTCACACTACTGGAGAGGGTCGCCACAGGTGCGGAGTTGACCCACGAGGAGAACGTCAGCTTTCTGCGTCGGGTGGAGGCCGGGTGTAGATGTATCGTTAGCCTGCTGTCCTGCACGAGGCTACCGGTGCCGCCCCGACTGGCGTGGCACTACTCTGGAGGCTCCACGTGGGCATGTCCTACACCACCTAACCCGGACGAGGCTGGAGGATCTGCCTGGGGACGGCCTCGTACACCGCCAGGCCAGTTATTCTTTCGTCCTCCGTACATCCCTGGTTTACCCACACAGGGGGTGTACTCGACATATGCCCCTTCTCCAGGCACGATGACCTTCACTGAGGATACGTATCGTATGATCTCTATTTTATCGTAATATTTTGTATCTGAAACTAACAATATTACTTTTGCAGGTCATTTCGAGTCCGAGTCCCAACACGGCCCCACCGCGAGCCCGGAGGATGTGGACCAGTACTTCTCCGAATAGGTCAAGCGCCCGTCTGGGTCTACACCTCCTGAGACAAGACGGAGGTTCTCTCAATGGTGCCCTCCACAGTGCAACGGAGGCACACAGCTAGAGGTGCAGCTGACTCCACCAGCTCAGAGGCGGGTGCGATATGCTCCTGATCGTTTTACATTTTTGGAGCGTAGTCACCCGTTGCACCGGAGGACGGCCAAGCGGGCCGACATGGGTATGGGGACGATCAGGCCAGGGTGGCGTCTGATGGTACACCATTGTTTCATGTACTGCTTACGTTCTTTATTTACCATGTGAACTTTTTAGTACTGTGTCGTACTTACTTTTACTCATTACCTACGACATCCGAATAGTGCACATCAAAATATCACTTATCGTCGCATGTATCAATTGTTTTACGGTCAATCGTTCGTAAAAAAAATTTTGAAAACATATTTACGCGCCTACAACATACAATGAACGTAGACTTTTATTACAACTTCAGCAAAATTTTTACCAGTTTAAAATTACAAAATTGACAAAATCTAAAACATTCACGGGGGACGTATCTAGTCGCCGCCCCATTGGACGACTGCATGAAAATCGCCCAACGGTAGGGCGACTAGATGCAGTCGCTCCAAGGTAGGGCGACAGGTATTATGTCACCACTGGGTTGGGCGAAAGGTTCCAGTCGTCCAACCATTGGACGACTGGAGCCTATTTTTGTAAAAAAAATTCCGGCGGGTATATTTCTGTAATTTCGAATAAAAAATGGATTATCCGTACAAAAAACTCGAGTGGGCACTGGTGCACCCTAGTGAAGGCAAGGCCGGCGCTGCGGAATCTAGACGGGCTTGGAGGCCACGATTGAGGCAAACCATGATACGAATTATTGCTATGTATGACTTGGATTCAGTGAGTAACCCTCCATGAGTTAGAATCTTCCTACAGATAATCAGGTTGAGAATATGTTTTTACATAGTTGATAATGATTGAACTTGGTTGATTGTGAAAATTTTAGTCACCGAATTCGAGAGTCTTTGTATCAATTATATCAAGTACATGTATAGGAACCTTGGAGATGGAAAATTTTGGTTTGGTGATCTATGCTAGGACCTTGGAGGCTAATGATGTTGTGTGAGAATAGTGGAATGGGTGGATTCTAAATAGTGTGATATACCATGATAATATCCTTCTGTAGTAAGCGAGTGTGTGGTGAGAATTCCATGGTCGTTTATCCTTAGATAATTGTGGTGAAGAGATTGTGGGTGAAACTAACGATGAGGTGTATTGGAAATTATTCACTAAAATAACCGTGGGTAGAGGAGTTGACTAGAGTATGTTATTGTAAGAACAAAGAGAGTCCCTCTACAAAGGTGGGAGGCGTGGCCGCCCGTTCCCCTACCTTCCACAAATGGCGCCGTGGATGGCGGGTGCGAGCGGCGTAGGCCGAGGGCGCTACGCACGTCGACGTAGGGAGGCGGAGCCCCCGTTCCACAACATTCCAAAAACCGCGCGCGGAAGGCGGGCGTGAGTGGTGTAGGCCAAGGGAGATACGCATGGAGAGGCAGGGAGGCGGGGCCGTCGTTCCCCTACCTTCAAAAAAACCACGTCCCTACCTTCAAAAAAAACCACACTCGCAGATGGCGGGCGTGAGCAGCGTAGGTCGAGGGCGCTACACACATAGAGGCAGGAAGCGAAGTCGCCGTTCTCCTACCTTCAAAAACCACGCCCGCGGATGGCGAGCGCGAGTGGCGTAGGTCGAGGGCGCTACACATGCAGAGGCAGGGAGGCAAAGCCAGCATTCCCCTACCTTCAAAAAATTGTGCCCACAGAGGACAGGCATGAGCGGCGTAGGCCGAGGACGCTACGCATGTAGAGGTAGGAAGGCGGAGCCACCGTTCCCCTACCTTCAAAAATCCGCACTCGTGGAGGGCGGGCGCGAGCTGGGTAGGCCGCCTCTATGCATGCAGAGGCAGGGAGGCGGAGCCGTAGTTCCCACACCTACAAAAAACCGCGCCCGCGGATGGCGTGCACGAGCAGCATAGGCCGAGGACGCTACACACGTAGAGGCAGGCAGGTGGAGCCGCCGTTCCCCTACCTTTAAAAAATTGTACTCGCGAAGGGCGGGCACAAGCGGCATAGGTCGAGGACGCTATGCACACAGAGGTAGGGAGACGGAGCCGTAGTTCCCAAACCTCAAAAACCGCGCCCATGGATGGCGGGCACGGCGGCATATGCCGAGGGCGCTACGCACGTGGGGCGGTGGCGGGCCGCGTTCCTCTACCTTCAAAAACCGCGCCTAGCGCAAAAACCACACCCGCGGATGGTGGGCATGAGTGGCGTAGGCCGAGGGCGCTACGCATGCAGAGGTAGGGAGGCGGAGCCCCATTCCCCTACCTCCAAAAAACCGCACCCACGGATGGCGGGAGCGAGCGGCGTAGGTCAAGGGCGCTACGCACACAGAGGTGGGGAGGCGAAGCCGCCGTTCCCTTATCTTCAAAAAACTGTGCCCGTGGATAGCAGGCGCGAGTGACGTAGGCCGAGGGTGCTACGCACGCAGAGGCGGGGAGGCGGAGCCACCGTTCCCCAACCTTCAAAAAACTGCGCCCGCGGATGGCGTGCAAGACTCGTGACCGAGGGTGCTAAGCACGTAGAGGAGGAAGCGGGCCGTCATTCCCCTACCTTGCAAAAACAGCGCCCGCGGATGGCGAGCGCAAGCAGCGTAGGCCGAGGGCGCTACACACGCAAAGGCGGGGAGGCGGAGTTGCCGTTCCCCTACCTTCGAAAAAACCGCACCCCTACCTTCAAAAAATCGCGCCCACGGATGGCGGTCGCGAGTAGCGTAGGCGAGTGCGCTATGCAAGCAGAGGGCGGGAGACGAAGCCGCCGTTTCCCTACCTACAAAAAACTTCACCCATGGATGGTGGGTGCGAACGGCGTGGGCCGAGGGTGCTACGCACGTAGAGGCAGGTAGGCGGAACCATCGTTCCCCTACCTTCAAAAAAATTGTGCCCGCGGAGGAAGGGCGCGAGCAACGTAGGCCGAGGGCGCTACTTACGCAAAGGCAGGGAGGCGGAGCTGCCGTTCCCCTAGCTTCAAAAAACCGCGCCCGCAGAGGGCGGGCGCGAGCGGCATAGGCCGAGGGCGCTACGCACGCAGAGGCAGGGAGGCGGAGCCGCCGTTCCCGTACCTTCAAAAAGCCGCACCCGCGGAGGGCGGGCACGAGCGCCTTAGGCCGAGGGCGCTACGCACGCAGAGACGAGGAGGGCGGCCGCTCCCTTACCTTCAAAAAAGCGCACCCACGGATGGCGGACGCTAAGCACACAGAGGCAGGGAGGTGGAGCCACCGTTTCCCTACCTTCAAAAAACCACGCCCGCGGAAGGCGGGCGCGAGCGGCATAGGCCAAGGGCGCTACGCACGCAGAGGTAGGGAGGCGGAGCCACAGTTCCTCTACCTTCAAAAAAAACCGCGCCCGTGGATGGCGGGTGCGATCGGCGTAGGCCGAGGGCACTATGTACGCAGAGGCAGGGAGGCGAAGCTGCCGTTCTCCTACCTTCAAATAACCGCGGCCGCGGATGGCAGGCACGAGCGGCGTAGGCTGAGGGCGCTAAGCACGCAGAGGCAGGGAGGTGGAGCCGCTGTTCCCATACCTTAAAAAAAACCGCGCCCGCGGATGGCGTGCACGAGCGGTGTAGACTGAGGGCGCTACGCACGCAGAGGTAGGGATGTGGAGCTGCCATTCCCCTACCTTCAAAAAACCACGCCCGTGGATGGCGGGCGCGAGCGGCGTAGGCCA
Source organism: Bonia amplexicaulis (assembly GCA_036346245.1). Classification (NCBI taxonomy): domain Eukaryota; kingdom Viridiplantae; phylum Streptophyta; class Magnoliopsida; order Poales; family Poaceae; genus Bonia; species Bonia amplexicaulis. Next base: position 10,527,203 of record CM070744.1, on the reverse strand, counting down.
AGGGCACTACGCACACAGATACAGGGAGGCGAAGCCGCCGTTCCCCTACCTTCAAAAAACCGGGCGCGAGAGGCATAGGCCGAGGGCGCTAGCCGCCGCGCCGCTAAAGCGATGCACTCCTTGGTGGGAATTGCGCGAAGGCGCGGTATCCATGAGGTGCGCCGCTAAAGCGATGCACTCCATGGTAGGAATCGCAAGAAGGCGCGGTATCCACGAGCTGCGCCGCTAAAGCGATGCACTCTCTCGTGGGAATCGCACGAAGGTGCGGTATCCATCAGGTATCGTGTGATTTTTTATACTCCGTATAGTTGCCCTCGACGGCTAAGTTCCCGACGCTTTATACTCCGCAGAGTACGCCGAGGCGTGAGGCCATCGTGCGATTTTTTTATACTCCGTGGAGTACACCAAGGCGCGAGGCTATCATGCGATTTTTTATACTCCATAGAGTTGCCTGGGATGGGTAAGTTCCTGGCGCTTTATACTCCGCAGAGTACGCCAAGGCACGAGGCCATCGTGTGATTTTTTGTACTTCGTAGAGTTGCCCGGGACGGCTAAGTTCCCGGTGTTTTGTACTCCGCAGAGTACGCCGAGGCGCGAGACCATCGTACGATTATTTTATACTCCGTGGAGTACGCTGAGACGCGAAGCTATCGTGCGATTTTTTATACTTCGTAGAGTTACCCGAGATAGCTAAGTTCCCGATGCTTTATACTCTACGGAGTATATCGAAGCGCAAGTCCATCATGCAGGTTTTTTGTACTCTGAGGAGTACATCAAGGCGTGAGGCCGTACCGTAGAATAAGAGAGACCAAATAATGGTAGCACCTATAAAAATGTACTAGAGTTGTGCCAGCTAAGCACAAAAAACAGACATGGGTACAGATAAGCACCACAAGATGGGATTAAACAGTGCTCAGCTCCAGAGCCTAAATGGTCCAACCCACAGCTGTCTCTTGCTACCAGCACTTTCTACCAACACTTGGATTTGCAGCCATACGAGACACTTTTTACTGGGAGAAACATCATGCGAATGAACTACTAGTCACATACCGGAATACCGGATGTGGAGATTTGGGCTCGGCGTGGTGGGTGTGGCCCGGACGGAGTGGGCACGAATTTTTTATACGGATAATTTATTTTTTAATTTAAAATTACAGAAATATATTTACAAAATTATTTTTTACAAAAATGGGCACGAGTTACTTTCTCATGCTAGGGTGAATGCTGCTTGCAGTGGATTGACAAGGATGGGAAGACGCCCCTAATGGTCGCGAGCATGCGGCCTGATCTGCTGAATGTGGCCAAAGTGCTGATTGAATTGGGCGCAAATGTGAATGCTTACCGACCTGGTATGATTTTTTTCTCATGTCTCCGTACACTGTCTTAGTTGACCTCAGATTACCACTATTATTCCTATAATACATAAAGGGGATTTGCCATTTTGCACAACTGAAGCGGTTAGAAAGTCATTATTTTTAGTTTGGTTCTATGAATTAGCTCCAGTCATTTATTGGCTGTTTTATGCAAAAGCGAGTTGATTTGGAAAAGGTAGGATGTGTAAAAATGTGCATACATTACAACAGGAAGCAGCACCTTGGAAGTTTTAGTAGGACTGAAACCGCTCAATCAAATAGACAAACAGGGTAGATTGTGGGCAACTAAGAAAAGATTAGCTTAGGGTTATATTTAAATAGGCTTGAGTATTAACTTTTATGCAAAACTGAGCCAGGAGAGCTATAACATCACAGTATTGACACACATTGTACCAATTTTGCTTCAAAGAAATGTATTGTTTGATGTGAATCTGATCCTTACGAGTTGCTAGCAGAGTAATGTACGGTCCTTAGGATCATCCCTGGATGCGTGCTTAATGAAGAGGTTACAATTCTATTTGTGCCCTGCTCTGCGTTGGAATTAAGTCTCTTTTATATATATTTGAGACTATTAGTATGGTGTTTGAACTATTTATATTATAATTTATGAAAGTTTCTAACTTAATCCTTGAATTTAAGACTTATCATATTATTTAGTGCATGTATACCGAATTACGGTGCAAATTTTACAATTATTTACCGAATTGGTAAATGGTTTTACCGAATTGCATATGAAAATTTTGGTACGGCATACCCTTTGGTAAAATCCTGGGTCCGCCACTGTACCGGATGTGGAGATTTGGGCTCGGCGTGGTGGGTGTGTCCCCGGACGGAGTGGGCACGAATTTTTTATACGGATAATTTATTTTTTAATTTAAAATTACAGAAATATATTTACAAAATTATTTTTTACAAAAATAGGCTCCAGTCATCTAATGGTTGGGCGACTGGAGCCTGTCGCTCAACCCAGCAGCGACACCTGGTGAATTTGCTAACTGTTGGGCGATTAATTGCAATCGCCCCACCATTGGGCGACTGGAATCCAGTCGCCCAACCGTGTGGCGACTGGGGGTGGGTTAAAAGCGCGGCACGCTCGGTCGCTGTTTTCATTTCTTGTTCCCAGCCAGAGCGATCGAGCGAGCGCGAGAGAGGAAGGAGAGGAGAAGAAGAGAGGAAGAAGGGAAAGAGGAAGGATTTAGTAGGTAATTTTTTTGTATGTTATTTTTTGTTAGTGTTAGTAAAAACTATAGATGTAGAAAATTTAGTGTAGAAATTTTGTATAGTATTTTTGGTATAGAAAATTTGTAGTACGGAAAATTTGTAGTATACAATTTTTAGTATAGAAAATTTAGTTAACGTAATTTTGTATGAAATGTTAGTGGTAGTAAAAATTGTAGATATAGAAAATTTAGTATGGATATTTGAGTACAATGTTTAGTATAGAAATTTTAGTATTTGTAGTATACATTTTTTAGTATGGATCATTTGTAGTATAGAAAATTGTAGAAGTACAAAATTTAGTATGGAAATTTTAGTATTTTTGATATATTAGTGTAGAAATTTAGATGTAGAAAATTTAGTGTCAAAATTTTGTATAGTATTTTTGATGTATTATTGTAGAAAATTTAGTGTAAAAATTTAGATGTAGAAAATTTAGTGTCAAAATTTTGTTCAGTATTTTAGATGCATTATTATAGAAAATTTAGTTTACAAATTTAGATGTAGAAAATTTAGTGTCGAAATTTATACGTATTACAAAAATCGATAAATATTGTGGGTAAAATTAATCGTGCACGCTCATTGCAAAGGTTACGATCGTTTATTTTATAGGTAACTTGAACTCTTTTTGTAGGTATGGCTCGTGATGGTCGTGACTCCGATTGGCGGTACCCGCTATTGGACGAGCACGTGGACCACGTGCACTGCGCTTCCCGTCGTATGCCGGCACCGGGGAGCACGGACGAGCCGGCTGAGTTCGGAGTGGTTCGGACACGCACACCTCGCGTGGTCTGGGGACTCGACCCCCGTTAGACTGCCAGGTTTGCACTAAGCCAACGTTTTAGTGTTGCCGTAAGAACGTTCCGTGCTGACCTTCACTTTGTTTGTAGGCTGCGGGATGCCGGGCTACTCCCTCTTGCCCGAATGGTGCAGACCACGGAGGAGGATGGAGCCAGGCGAGCGTGGAGCGGTCACGATGCTTCCCGTTCGATCGTTCCCTGCCGACGGCTTTGGTGGACCGTTGGCGGCCCGAGACGCACACTTTACACCTCCCATTCGGGGAGATGACGCCGACCCTACAGGATGTGTCCCTGCTTCTTGGCCTTCCGATCGAGGGAGGCGCTAGCTTCCTACCGGAGGCCCCGGCCGAGTGGCGCGCGGACAGGCTCGGCAGATTCGAGGGGGTCCTTCCACCGGCCGATGACCACCGCATCTTCGAAGTGACTCAGACCCACGGGCCATTGCTGAGGTGGCTCACACAGTACCACGTACGTGGTCTTTACAAATGATCGTGTATTCGAAGCTCTTACTTGCGCTATTACATACTAATAACAACTTGTTTGTATTCAGGTGGAGCGTATGGATCCACATGCAGACGATTACTAGGTCTCGCGCCACTTGGAGGCGTACGTACTGTGGCTATTTGGTTGGGTGCTCTTCACCACCAGCCACGGTAACTCCGTGGATGCGCGCCTTATCACTCATGTGAGGGCGATTGCGGATGGTGAGGCCCCCCAGGTCAGCTGGGGATCGGCTGCACTTACCGCGACGTACCACGGCCTATACGATGCGTGCGCGAGGATTAAGGCGAACTCGATCCTCGCGGGCTGTCCCCTACTGCTGCAGTTGTGGTCGTTCGAGCGCTTCAGCGTCGGACGACCTATGCTAGACGACATGGGTCCGTACGGGCCCGAGATGTATCCGAGGGGAGACATCGACCGGCCGACGATGGGCTCTCTTTAGTGTCGTCAACGAGTAAGTATTATCACAGTCAACTATTTCCTTCTTATTAACGATGGTCGGACTTAACAACTTGTCTTTCTTGCAGGTACAGTTTACGCACATGCAGGTCACGCGGGCGTACCTACCTTTTGTTGAGCAGTTTGACCGCCTCACAGCCGACGACGTGCGCTGAGAGCCTTATGCAGATACGACACTGCAGGCCCGTGCTCCTGACGGGTTGTCCACACTATGCTTTCGTGACCGAGCTTTTTGGCTCACGCGTCGGAAGCTCGTATACGATATCTTCGTGGAGAACTACGCACCCCAAATGAGTCATGCGATAGTTTGGACCACGCCGGTGCTTCTGTACCGACCGGACCACCGCTTCCGTGGCACGTGCTCGCGTGAGTGATCGCTTCTCATAAATATGTACGTACTTACTACTGTGTTCGCAAGTATTTACATTATGTACTGGTCCTATAAACAGGCACAGCGGAAAGGGACTTAAACGAGGCACGGACTGGTTGACGAAGATGCAGCCCTGGATTGCGTAGTGGGAGGGTGCACTCGACGACCACGTGGAGGAGGACCGTCCATACTACAGCAGGGACTACACAGAGTACATGCTGGTACCAGGTGCGGACACGTACCAGGCTCGTACATGTCATAGACCCCCACCACACACATCGCCGCTCGACAGACACGCACTTCGCGCACTCGCACGCGACGCTCACATTGCGATGCGTTACATGTAATTTCAAAGATTGCCAAATGGCAATGTTGTTTTGATGATGGATCATTTTATTTTATGTCTTTTTATGAGTTGTGATCTTTAAGTCTCTTTCGTTGGAATTGTCAAGGTAACACTGTAAACGAAGAAAGTTGTTCTCTTTGTTAAAGGGAAGATTGTGGTAAAAGAATTTGAGGATGGAGTCAAGATGTGTAACTTTTAAAGGTGTGTTTGACTTCTTATTTTCACCGCAAAAGAGTTTCTTGAGTTTAAAATGACAATGTTGTATTTTTCTTGGTTGATATTGGATATTTCTCTTCTTGAGGGGCAAGTGCCTTCAACTGTGATCTTATGTTTCGTTTTCCAAGATCATTGCTACTACTCTTGGTCTGGTGTCTATTGCGATTGGTAGCATTTTCCCATGTACCGTGATTTACTTCTTTTTATCTCTCCTAAGAAAGGGGTAACCGATTTGGGTTGCAAGCCCTTTTAGGATATATATGGCAACTAGTTGGTGTGGTTATGAGATTGATTTTGGTAAGATTGTGGATGTCAAGTTGTTTGAGATTCATGGAGTGATAAACTGATTCCTTGGAATAATTCTAGGTGATGATTTGATCTAAAAAAGATGTTTGTCTTTAGAGCTAATTAGTTATACTGTTGCAACTAGAAGAACCTATAGTAAATTGTGGTTCAAGAGTGTCACGTTCATTTTGATGGAACATTAGAATTATTGAAAGTATGAGAATCTTGATCAATTTTACTAGAGTATCGTGATTGGGTACTTGTAGTGGGTTAGTAGGAGGATTATGATGGTATATTAATGAGATTATAATTGTGAAGAAGTCAAACTGTTATGGGAATTATTGGGATAGTACAGATTGTTGAATTATTGCTATGTATGACTTGGATTCAGTGAGTAACCCTCCATGAGTTAGAATCTTCCTACAGATAATCAGGTTGAGAATATGTTTTTACATAGTTGATAATGATTGAACTTTGTTGATTGTGAAAATTTTAGTCACCGAATTCGAGAGTCTTTGTATCAATTATATCAAGTACATGTATAGGAACCTTGGAGATGGAAATTTTGGTTTGGTGATCTATGCTAGGACCTTGGGGCTAATGATGTTGTGTGAGAATAGTGGAATGGGTGGATTCTAAATAGTGTGATATACCATGATAATATCCTTGATTGTAGTAAACGAGTGTGTGGTGAGAATTCCATGGTCGTTTATCCTTAGATAATTGTGGTGAAGAGATTGTGGGTGAAACTAACGATGAGGTGTATTGGAAATTATTCACTAAAATAACCGTGGCTAGAGGAGTTGACTAGAGTATGTTATTGTAAGAACAGAGAGTCCCTCTACAAAGGTGAGGTTGATGCACTCGGGTTGAACATAGTGTCGATGTTGCAATTTAAAGGAAATGAGCTGGTGTGGTATGTGATGATTTGGAATCTCGTGATTCAAGAGAAAGTTTATTCCTAAAGAGAAAAAAATTGGGTAGCAAAGTGCTCTTTTGATTCTTGTTTGAGCTATGTGATGAAAGCAAGATTCTTTTGTGGTTTGAAGTTGATGTTAAGTTGGCTTATGTGGTTTTTCTCGGTTCTAAAAAATTATATACATATATATAATGGACGGGTTGGACATTTGAGTGATTCCCTTTGACGTATGTGTTGTTTACTTGCAAACTACCTACTTGGAGTGTGGAGAGGTTCTTGTGTTGAACCCTCGATTTTCTTTTTATGATTTGACTCTTTAGTGGGAGTGGGTGATGTGTGATTGCAACAAGAATCCTTTATTTTCAATTGTATTATGTTAGTAAAGAGTTGGTTTACAACGAGCGCTATTTGGTGTCCTTGGTTGAAGGAGGTACTCCTTGTTAAGGCAAAGAGATCGATTGAGAGTGGAAACACGAGATACAAGTGTTGTGCAGGTTGTGTGGGTTGGTACTAAAGGAAATAATAACCCTATGTATATTTAACCGCTTCTGGTCCAAAAGACAGTTGAACGAGTGGACATGGTGAGATAGAATCTGTTGGCCATCCAGAGCAGGCGGAAGGGATCTAGAATTTGTAGTGGGGGATCAGGTGCTTTTTAGAGTATCTCCCACCTAAGGTGTGGTGACGTTCGGTACCAAAGGGAAGCTTAGCCCGAGGTACGTTGGACCTTTCACAATCATGGTTCGGATCGGGAGGTTGGCTTACCGCTCGGATCTTCCAGAATCTAAGCACGGGGTGCAGGCATGGAGGAATAAAAATTTTAAAGTATGTCAAGGTGTTTTGGTCGCAGTAGACAGAGAGAGAGAGGCAACATAGAAATTGGAGTCTCGCAAGCGTGAGCAATATCCGATAATATTCGCAGCATATGCGTGTTAGTATGGTCAAGTTTTTAGTTGTGATTAATCCTTAGTCTAAGCACGGAAAGAATTCGGGGTCGAATTCTGTTTAAGGGGGGTATAATGTAATATCCCAAAAGTCTATCGAGAATTAATTGTGTAATTTGGAGAGAAGGACCTTAAAGAAAAGAATAAAATAACAAGTTTTGAGGGGGATTTCTGAATTTTTAGGACAACTTTGGGCTGGGCCTTGGCCTGTGGGATTTTTGGCCCAAGGGGAGGGAGGCGCCCCTCCAACCCTAGCCGCCTCCCCTCTTCCCCCACCGCAGCCGCCACTCTCTTCCCCCCATTGCAGCCGGCACCTCCAAAATATCTACCACGGCAAGGTTTTCGGCTGCCACGGTGAGGTTTTTGCTGCCAGGTAAGGTTTGTCTTTGCCGTGGTAGAGAAAACAGGGAAGAAAGGAGGAAGGGAAGGGGAGAAGAAGGAGAAGAGGAAGAGGAAAGAAAAGAAAAAAAGGTGCCAAGGAGAAGAGGTGAAATTCATGGGTGTTCGTCATGTTCTTCATCGTTTCTTCAAGGGTAATCCCTGTTTTCCCCAATTAGATTAACAATTTAGTACTGGTAGCATCGTCGTTTTTCTGGACAGCCAGAACAGATGGGGTTAGACGGCTATTTTGGGATAGCTCCGTGGGGATTCAGGTCTGGACTTCTCCTAGAGAATTGTAGAGAACGAAATTATCTTTCCATGAAGTCCTAGAACGCGTCATTCGGAGTTTCGTAACAAAAGTTATGATGTTTCTAAGATGACTGTTCTGCATCTTGGAGGATTTTCCGATGGGTTTCGGTAGATGGATTTTAGTAAATTGAAAACAGGAGAATCAGAGAATCTCTATATTAGGAAAGTTGTATATAATTTTCCTACCTTTCCAGAAAGGTCACGAAGTCCAAATTCCGACTTTCGGTGTGGAAGTTATGACGTTTTTAGTGCTCTGTCCAGAGAGCCGATGCGAGAATTACAGTGTTAGGAAAATGGGTTGGATCGGGTAGAAAATGGCCGAATCTAGGAGGCTCCCCAAATAGTTTTATTTATATAATTTAATTATCTTTCCAGAGAATCTAAGAAAGCCCTATTTGGACCTCTTTATCAAAAGTTATGAATTTTTGAATGTGACTGTCTGTAGAAGGCGGAAGATGGCCGAGAGAGAATTGGGGATTTAGTCAAGTTAAACTTGTGGGGTTAGTTGGGGGTGTTGTTATTTTATCTAAAGACCCGCTACTGTTGTCTTAGCAAATATTATAATTATTGTTCAGGAGGAGGACGGGTTCCCGGGGTTGCACCTTCTGCTCGTCTCTCGTTTTCTCGCGGTTAAGGCAAGTATAATGATGGTTGAAATTCTATAGTATGGATGGTTGATGAATGATGGTTTGACGATGTTTGATCTATATTGAGTGTATGTGATCTTGAATGTGATAATGATATGTTGGTACTGTTTATGGTAGTTTCCAATTGAAGTTGTCTATGAGAATTTATGATGCATAGATATGGTGAATGCAAGTTTTTATTTATTGAGACATTCACACATATGCATCATGCCGATATATTGAAGTCTTGGTCACGAGATGACCAAGCGTCGAGGTCCCCGTCATGTTGATGTCATGACGGGCTAAACGCCCCATACTTGTGGAGTATGGGCAATTGGTCCCTGCAAGATGGTATGCATGGGTGTGCATTGACGGATGCACACTCCGCGTCTGGGAAAAATGCGAAGAGAAAAGATAAAGAGATTTTTGATCATATTGCATAGCATGGTTCATTATATGACTGATGGATAAATTGTGAGATGATGTTCGTGGTTGTTCTTGTTATTACTTATTATATTTGCTGAGTCGTTGGACTCACTCTTGTTGTTGTTGTTGTCGTTTGTTGTTTGTTTTAGGTACCTTCATGAAATCAGCGTGCATGGGAGTAAAGAAGGATTAGTATGGGTGCACTTGCACGAATTATCCACCATGGAAGAACTAGAGAACTTTAAATATTAATGTTGTCTATCCTATGTGGTATTTGATTATGTCTATCAGTTTTAAAAATGTAATAATGGATTAGAAACCTTTTATATTGCTTCCGCGCTTTGATTAAGTTTTATAACTGTTTTGCTTGGTTTAGATTACATTGAGTACGTTTAGTTATATCTTTTGACTATAATTGTGAGAACTTCAGTTTTAGTTAATAAACAAAGGAAACTCTGCCGAAATATTGTAGAATGCAATTGGTTTAGCTTGGTTATGTTGTTAGTTTAGTAACATTCTAGGCCATTGTTTGGCTGGGGTGTTACATCAATTCTGCTTTTCACTCAATCAACCTTATTATGCCTTCCTTTGTCAGTCCTTATGCATGCATTAACTCTGTTAAACCTCCTGGTGTAACTTGTGAAGTACTTTATATATTCATGTTGCTCAATTCATCATTTTTCAGAAGACGACTTTGACCTCGATGAGGATCAGAATGAATAGGCTGCGTCTTACTGTCGTTTGCCTATGCGCAGGCTCAGTGGGCTTATTCCACTTCGGTTTTATCTTCCGCTGCTTATATTTAATTTTAGTTTATGGATCATTGATGTAAACTTTGGCTATCAGACCCATATTCAGTTAAATAAAGTTGGTCATTATGCATGATATTTGTTTTTATTATCCACTGTGCACTAGTTGATCCTGGACTAGTGCGATTAACACAGAGAGTTTCAGAGTTGTTGCTCTAGGATCCGACAGTTATGCTCCTTTAAGATTTGTCCACAGGAAGTGTGGCTTTGAAACCTTTCCTCTCAAAGCAATGAAAGTTCTAAATTCATACATGTTCTGAAATTTATTTTATTTCTTATAATTTCCAGCGTTTCTTTGTTGCAACTTGAGTTTCTCTTCCCCTTCTTCTACTTGCTATAGTTCTATTGGATCTAGGACATGTAAGAGGTTGATGAGTTCATCAAGAACATACTCAACCTAGAAAGGTCCATTAGAACTCATTTTTTCTCAAGTTGTATTTGCAGTAACCGAGTTGTTGAGCTGAAATTGTTATTTTTAGCGCAGCTTAAACTATCTGTATGATAGGTTTAGATTTTGGGCATATCGTTGCAATTCTTTCTAGAATCATAGCCCTAAGATCATTTCCAAGCTATGGTTCAAGTTTCATCAATTTTAGTTAAGTAGATTTTGAGTTCTTAAGGTTCCTGGATTGCCAAGTTGCTGAAATTTCTATTTTGCTACAACGTGAATCTTAAATAAGATAGGTCTCTCCTTTGGGCTTTATTGTATAATTCCTTTTGGAATCATGACCCTGAGGATCTCATATTGGTATGGTTAAAATTTTATCAATTTTAATTGAGTAGTTTTTGAGTTCTTCAGATTTCTTAACTGCTGAACTTTTACTTTTGATGTAACGTAAACTTTGAGTAAGAAAGGTCTATCTCTTGGGTGTTATTTTGTAATTTCTTTTGGAATAATAACTCTGATGACCTCATCTTGCTATGTTTCAATTTTCATTAATTTTGATTAAGTTTATCATGAGTTCTTGAGATTTCCTAGCGGTCAAGTTGCTAAAATTTTTATTCAACTCATTATGTTCTTAGTGTACTCTTGGTGTTCTTGAACCTAGTGTCTTCCCAATAGCACTAGTGTTTAAGAGAAAAACTACTTGAGTAGGGGAGAATTAATTTGTGCCTATTCACCCCCTCTAATTGCCGTAACTAATCCTTCAATTTTTCGGAAAGCGTGTTTACAGGTGGCGTGCTGAGGAAGGTGGGCAATATGACTAGTCTTTGCTTGGCGGTCATACCAGCCGAGGTGCCAACAGTCTGACCTTCATGGGTTCCATGGTCTAACCGAAGTGGACAAGGGCGGTCAGACACACCGATGGCCAATGATCTAACAGGTAGGCAATTGGTGGTCTGATCGGCCTGTGGTTGGTGGTTAGACTAGCCTTGGGGATTTGGAGTTCAATTAGTTGAATGTGTGCACAGCATGGGTGCCATTGATTGAATGCATTCGTGTTGTATGGTGAATTTATAGACTAATGTGGGTCAAGTTGCAAAAAACTTATGCCCATAAATGATTGTTTTGTCTACTGTTGTGCAGTTGGCTTAGAGGCTACTATTGTCAACGGTAGGGAGATTGTGACTAGATTGGGGAACTGAGGTCCAGAATGGTTGTGGATGTTGTGTGATATAGTTGGGCTCAAGCAAGGCACGTGATGGATAAGGAACATGAAAGGTAAAGTTTGAGCAAAGACCATGATGCATTGGAGATGCACGTCATGCTTTGCGGTGGTTCATTTGGGGATGAAAGCTTTAGAGGTAAGTATTCTCAATATCATCAATTAGGCATACTGATGATTTTATCTCGTGCGGTGCTACGTGATGGTTTGCTTGTTGTTGTTGATGGTTGTAGCACACCGGAGCTACGTCATAGTGAGGCAGACAGGACCAAGACGAAGCTAAGAAAGCTTAGGTCCAAAGCGATCAAGGGATCAGGCTACGCTTAGGAGGAGCAAAGGTCTAGATGATTAGGGAGCCGCTGGAAGATGACCAAGGCTAGCAGAGTGGTTACAAGCTAGGACGACGAGAAACTGGAGTAGGAGCTATCAGTGGTGGGATTGACAAGCAACGATAAGGCGGATCGAGACTAAGCCAACCAGGAGCTAAGATCCAGAACAGTCATGAAGCCGGGTGCCACCATGATGTGAGGAAAGGCATGTGGTGCGCCCAGTCATTTAGGTCCGTTTGCAAGATAGGATGGTTTGGTGGGATCTAGACATGTGAGGGGCTAGGCGGTAAGTCATTTCAACCACATGGAGATGAAGATGAATCATAGGGATACTTCAAGGCAAGGGGCGTGAAGCATCGGGGTATGTAGTAGAGGAGCATTTTGGTAAATTTCCTAATAACAGAAAAGTGGTGGTGTGCGATAGGTCATGGATATGCTGACAATGCTAAGTGGATCAAGTGTCGATTCACTAATAGGTTAATGGGTATGTGCGTGCTTTGAGAAGCGTACTTATATAAATGTAAAACCCGATGTTATAGTAAGTTAACAGGTTAGTCTATGTAAGAGTGAATAAAATCCAACTAGAGATGCTAGTTAGGTTTAACGACAAACTCCCATAGGAGCTTCTGAGTTTTCACTACTGGACATCAATATCTCCCTCATACGCACACTTTTTCTGCAAACTCTACCTGCTATCCTCCAAACCAAAAGAAAGAAATATCTCTACCGTGCTAGAAAATTCGGATACTAGTTCATCGTCGCTTTACTTTCTGAAAATTCCACCACATCGTTCTAATCCACGCCAACACTTATGGGGCCTAACAACCAAATCAATGGGATGATCAATTCTTTGCTTATTTCCACTGGAAGTTATCCCCAGTGGGACCGAAGTCTATGTGTTTGGATAACCTTTGGCCTCCAAAGTCCAAGCTCTCATCAATCTTTCATCGGAAGACATGAATGAGCAGTCGGCCAGTACCAACCCAACATCGCATCCCACCCGTACCGTCCTATTCATATTTTCCACAAGCCTCATCTCTCGCTCTTTCCTCACGTGTACCGTCCAGGCACTCAATCATTCGACAAGACATGCAGAAAGCTAGGTGCCGTGAGGTAGTCAGATCGCTGCGTCGTTTCGCCAAACCAAACGCCAGAGCAGATGATACGGATACAAACATATTTTGCTATTTTTTAGTTAAATATATTATTTAATTATAAAGAATTATTAAACTATATTAAATATTTTCAGATGAACTCTAATTTATTAAGTTGTTATTAATTATCATCCATAAAGATACGGAGATAGTACTATTTTATTTAATTATACGTAGGCTCATATTTGATCTATACAACACTAAAGTAAAACTAAATTTAAAAGGTCTGAATAAAGAAGTGTTGTATGTCAAAATAAATAGCACCATTACCAAGATCTTATCGAGCCGAGCGAAATGTATATATTATTTGTAATTGATGGTCCGACATGGAAGATACGGAAGCCAGAAGATTTACACGAGTTGAAGCCACTTTTGCCACTGATTCCCTTCGTATTTACAAAAATTGTCTATGCCTACTGTATTGACAAAAATATCGTTTCTGACGTCCAATGGGCGGGCAAGACGCAAGAAGGAGACACATGGTGTTTGCCACAAGGCAGTGCTTGCTCGCCGTCCGGTGAGGGGGCGGCAGGTGATTAAGCCGGCTTAATTACCTCCCCTAATTTTTTTCATTTAATGCTTGTTTGAATTTTTAAATATATCAAATGAGTTTCAAAACTTACGAAAATTTATATACACTCCCACAACACAATGTACTTCATAGTGTAATTTTTTTGGTAATTTTATTCATTATGAATATTGCTCAAAAATTCATAAAATTTTGATATTTGTATGAGTTTTACATATTACAAACGAGCTCCAAAAATTAAGAAATTTATGTGAAGCCTTCTGAGACACTCATAATTATTATGTATTTTTTTGAGAATTTTATCGTAATTAGCGATATGCAATGCTCTGGTCTCTTTTGAAGTGTGTGAGCTCTGTCCTTCACACATATATCGGCTTATTGCTGCTATCTTTTCTTTTCCACTGCGTGCTTCGCAGAATTGTTACTCTGCCCGTGTCGTCCCGCCTCGCGCGCTCCCTCGTCCGTACTGATGTCATTATGTCCATGTCGTCCACCCTTGCCAGCTCCCTCGTCTCCACATTTGTCAGTGTTACCATGCTGTTCTCCTCGTCCAAAGTGTTGCGCATTGAGAAGGAGTCTTTAATTTGCAGGTTGAGTGCACCGGGTACAGTTTGTGCTCAGCTATAAATTCGAACCTCTCATAGCTGGTTATCGGTCATCTCAGTCACTCATCGCAGAATCTCATTCTTACGATGGTCGCTCAAAACAAAGAGTGCGTAGCTAATTATTTTGAGAAGCAAGTACATAGCTCATTAAGGACGCGGTACGAGGGAGCGGTAGTGCTAATTGCTTATCTCGAAATACTGGTAATTTTTTTCGGATTGGTAGTCAAATTGTCGGTAATTAATGAACTATTCAAATTGTAGGCAAACTATGGAGGGAGAGTAACCCCACGACACCATAAGTTTCTCCAAGTGAATTAGTCGACATGCTCCAAAATTACAGAAATGGTCCCTTCTCTATGACATGGATGGTGCGAGGTATGAAATTATGACGATCAACATGTCTGAGATATACAACAGCATTCTGAAAGGCATACAGTGCCTCCCTATCACCACAATCGTGGAGGAGACATGAACTCACACTATTGATTATGTCATAAGTAGAGCCACCGCAGCCAGGCATCAAATAGATGAAGGCAAGAAATGGTTCGAGAACATGCAGAGGCATATGGAACTGAAGATGGAAAAAGTCCGAATGCACGACATCCGGGTAATCGATAACCTCTGGAAGAAGTACGAGATGAGGCTTCGGCAAAAGTATATGAACAGTCATTCTAGGGGTGAAATGAAACATGCATGCATCCTGGGTGATGTGGCAACATGTACCTGCAATAAGCCGACGCTCCTGCACAAGCCATACTCGCATGTATACGAGGCATGTGTGGAAATGAGGCAGATGTCCGAGGCGTATACCTCATAGTACTATGACATGCAATATCTTTTCAGTACATGGAGTGCAGAGTTTCACGCCTACGGCTTGGACATGAACTACAGGGATCTTTGGTCGGACATGCTGCAATGGGCCCCTAACAAGGAGTTGAAGATAACTACGAAGGGACATTGGCAGACACGGTGCTTCCAGAACGACATGGATGTGAGCCAACGTACCAGCATTCCCCGCACAATGAAATATAGAATATGTTAGACCTTTGGACACTCATTGAAGGATTGCCACAACGGACAGAGCTCTTCTGGTCGCCACTAAGTGTCATAATCATATGTATATTTTATTGTATCGCATTAATTCATATTTGTACCTATTTGAGATGTAATTGACAATGTTTGTTCAATGTATATCGACCTCTCTAGCTTAATGCACATGACACATCATTTGAACACTCCACTCAAAAAAATAGCAATCGCAATGACGCGTACATCATTCAATTACATGCTTTACAACATTGAACATAACCACGAGCGATGGCATGAGTCATTTTTGGATTGGCCGTGCAGGATGTAACATCCCGAATTTCTAGGGAAAGTAAAAATGAGGAAAATTTAAAACTTTTGCATGATTATTATTTTCTTGGCTTTTAATGGAGTTTCTTTGGAAAAGTATTTTGCAAACACAAATTTCCCAAAGAATGTACATTGGAAAGAACTCGATTTGAATTCAAAATCGAATATGAAAAAATGGTTCTAAAATGAATTCAAAAACTCAAAAATATATTCATGGCACTGGAAATAAAAATTTGAACAATTTTGAACATGTGTCTTAATTTATTCAAATGAAGATAATGCATAATACACACAACAGTATACTTCCAAAATTTATTGAGAAAAATCCAAGGTAGGTAAAATTCTAAAAAATGTATACAATGTTCTGCACTATGTCAGGAGCCTCCACAAAAATTTTTAGAATTTATGGAGCTCATCTGGTGCATTTAAAAATTTTACAATGCATTCAACCAATCAAACCCACTTTAATCACATAACCTTTTCCGTTTTCTCCGTTGCGAAGGCGTAATCCTTAAAAACTCGCTTCATCTCTATCACTTAAGTCCCTGATGCTGATGAGTGGGACCGGACCCCACCCGTCATGCCACCTTACTTCCACTCGCAGGCGAGCCGGGCCTAGTGGCAGACATCGTCTTCCACCTCCGTGTGTTATGCTTGCTGTGCCATGCCACGTTAACGACGCTAGTTTTTAACGTTGTGCCCATGGTTTCCCTGCTCACCTTCGATCGGCCGTTCCGTTGCCTCTCCAATGTCGCCAACCCCCTTGGTAGTCTCCTGGTAACCCCTAGATGCTCATGCGCTAGTTGGATTTGAAAATGCACCATCGTAGTCTAGCGTTTGTCGTGGCTGACCGTAACGCCACCGCCACGGTTGTCGCCAGTGCTCTCCGGTGACCATTTGGTTCCATCGGACCCTACCTTTGGCTTTGCCAGGCTCTATACAACTCATTTCGCCCATATTAGCGTTGAACTATAGCTCCCTTGTCCACCGGTGAGCTCACCGGAGCTCAACTCCATTCGTCTCTCTTTCCCTTTCACTGATAGTGGGTCCATCTATCAAGGTGATTAGTTTAGTGCTAATGATATGTTTAAACTTAATGTGTGTATGACGTGTGAGCCTGAGACAATTAGTTAATTGAAATTATATTGAAAATCTAATTTAAAATATATAAGTATGATATGTAGGATCTATATGTAGATAAAATTTAAAAATATAAGAGTGACATGTAGGACTCACCAGTCGATTTGGACCCAATCGACGCTACTTACGTGTTTTGCCAGCATTGCTATGCTAATGACGTGCCGGCTAGAAAGCTCACAGATCCTCAACATCTTCCGACAGGAGCTCAGAATGTGTGCGCTGGCAGTACTCTCTAAAGTCGCTTTTCCCGGAACCAATCGATGATACTAGCCTCGCTGGCGCGGCGCTACGCCGCGCTAGCCATCGTACGAAAAAAAATAAAAGAGGCGATAATTCGCGAGAAGTTTTCCAAAAAAAACCGAGGCGAAAAACGAATTTTCGAGGAAGGTAAAGGGCTATTACGGGAAAAACCGGTGGCAAAAACATATTTTCTAAAAAGGCGGAGGGGTTTTTCGGAAAAATCGAGGACCTGAACGAAAAAAACCGGGGACCCGCGCGCGATTTCCGAAAACGCGGGGGACTATCCAGCAAAACGGAAGGGGCAAAAAAAATTTCGAAGGACCTTTTCGCGAGAACCAAGGACCTGTACGTAATATCGGGAAAACACGTGGACCTTTTCGCAATTTGCCACCCCAGACCGTACGAAGATTCCTCCTACATGCGGCGCTGCCAGCTCGCTGGCGGGCGACGTGGCTAGCACGAGCGACGGAGAACTCCCCCAACTTTGATATACGGAGTATATCCCATTGGATAACGCTATGCTAATGGATAACGCTCGGCCGTCCATATAAAAAGGCTGGGTGCCATTCGCGTTTCTGAAGCAAGCAAGCATCAAGCAATATACCACATATACAGATATAAATATATACAAATATATCTATTCATGGCGTCCGGCAAGGCTGCCACTACAGAGAAGTCGTCGGGCTTTGAGCCCTCAGTGTGGGCCGACTTTTTTATCAACTATGAACCGCAGCCATTGCAGGTATATTGCCTGTTTGATACGGCTGTGGTTTATAATATTTGGTTGAAATTTTTGAATTTTAGTTGTTTGCGATAGAGGTTATAGAGAGAAATACTCGCTTGTGATTTTGGTTGATCCAGATGATGGGTTTTTAACATGTATTATAATTAACTTGTAGACCCTGTCTTGAGAAAATACTCCGTTTGAAAGTTAGGTACTATAGCAAAAATTAAAAGCCACTTTTAGAAGCCGTAAAGAACAAGGCCTATATTTATTCTACACAACTATGCAATTCATGGTCCTAAAAGTTTTAGGGTCTATTTAGAACATAGTATTCTCTATAAAGTTTGTAAGAAACCTTAAATCCTATGAGTACGAATGCTTCATTTCCTCCAAAAATTCATATAGATTTTCCGAATTCCAAATGGGCCTTAAGCATATGTGGTGTCATAGGGTCCTAGCGTTTAGACAAGCTACCTTATTTTTGTTATGGCTAGGATTATAACACCATTCACCAAGAAATGATTCAGTCCACTAAATTGTGCATTTCTATATATTCACTGTCCCTTTTGGTTAATTCTAACTAATCCATTCGTGTTTGCAAGCAGAGGTCGGAGGAATGGATGAGGGAGAGGGCCGATAAACTGAAGGAGGATGTCTGCATGTTGTTTGAGACTTGCAACGATGTGGGGGCAAGAATAAACTTAGTGGATGCAATCCATCGTCTCGGAATAGATCACCTCTTTGAACAACAGATAGACACCTCATTAAGTGACATCCATGGAAGTGACTTCAGTAGCTTTAGCCTCCATGAGATTGCTGTTCTGTTCCGCTTGCTTAGGGAGCATGGTCTTTGGGTATATGCAGGTATATATCCATCTATACACAAGGGATTAATGCACACAAACTTATTGGATGCAAATTTTCCATTAGGTGATCACAACCTTATAGTACTAGTAGTTAGCATGCTGTGGATAGTTTGACGTCCATAGTTCACTGTGTTATATGTTGGAGTACGGACAAGAGGAAGGGCACAATCCAATGTCGTGTTGGAGCTCCATAGTTTGCACTTTAACCTTCTACAATGTGTCCACCTTTGTAAGGAGCTCAAAGCTACTTCCGTGTATGGGCCTATTCTTTTTTTAACCTTCTACAATGGAACTTATGGCTTTTGGCTGCGACTTTTGGCTTTTGAGCTATTTGTGCGAGAGATTACAGAGTAATAGAAACTCACGTGTGTTTTTTGCCAATATAAATGAAGTCGGTACAATATGTACTACAATTAACTAGTAGACCTTATCTTGAAAAGATACTCCGTTTAAAAGCTAGTTACTATAGAAAAATCGAAAAACAGCTTAATCTGAAAAGAATAGGCCATATATCTCTTTTGATACCCACTATGCAATTAAGATGAAACAGTAAAGCTTCATGCCTTCACATATGATGTCCTAGACATACTTGACATTGCTTGTCCATAATCTCATAAGCCACTACGACGCTTCTGATCTCTTTTAATTAGACCATCTAAGTACTCTGAAATAATGATTTTCAGGTGGTGGAAAGATCTTTACGCACATGTGGGGCTAAGCTATGTTCGGGATCGTGTGGTAGAGGCCTACATGTGGTCCTGTATGGTGTTATATGAGCAAAGCTTTGCGCTTGCACGAATGATCTTTGCCAAGTTAATTGTACTAACTACCTTGATGGATGACACGTATGATACCCATGCCACCATAGAGGAATGTCAGAAGCTAAACTTAGCCATACAAAGGTTAAATTAGTTATGATTTCCATTTTGTTTATTGAGAATGTTACATGCGGGCAATAGTCATATTAATGCTAGTTTGACTAATTTTCATGCAACCTAATTGGCCCTGCAGATGGGATGAGAGCGCCATTTCTCTTCTGCCAGAGTACTTGAAAAAGTTCTATAATGAATTGTTGAGCAACTTTAAGGAGTTTGAGAATGAAGTGGCAATCAGTGAGAACCACCGGGTTGCCTACACCAAGAAAGCGGTACAACAATATATACAACACTATGTACCTTATATATCTCTATATTAGAAGACAAAGCAATTCTTTTCCATATTGCTAGTTTTGTGGTTAATTTCTCGCAGTTCCAAAACCTGTCCACTTATTATCTCCAAGAAGCCGAATGGTTACACCAGAATCACAAGCCAAGCTTTAAAGATCAGGTGAATTTGTCTTTCATGTCCTCAGCCGTGCCAATGCTATGTCTGGGTATGACAGTTGGCATGGGTGATGCAATAACGAAGGAAGCATTCGAGTGGACAACAGGTACCGATGCCGTCATGGCAGCCGCAAAGATTGGACGTTTCATGAATGACATTGCTGCATTTAAAGTACTACATACTAATTAGACATAGGCTTAATTGCAACTTCTCACCACTGAATATGCATGATAATATATCTAATTAATCTTGTGGTATACACATGCAGCGCGGAAAGAACAGGGGGGATGTGGCAAGCTCTGTAGAGTGCTACATCAATGAGCATAAGGTCACAAGTGAGGTCGCCTTTGCCAAGTTTGAATCACTGATAGAAGATGAATGGAAAACTATGAACCAAGCTCGCTTTGAGAATTGTGCACTGCTCCCAGCGGTGCAAAGAGTTGCCAACTTGGCTGTTACCCAGCAGTTTGTTTTATGATGATAGGAAAGATGCATACACGTTCCCCAAACACCTTCAAGTGACTATTGGGAGTCTCTTTGTCAAGCCCATCCCCATCTAGACCCAGCTATTGCGGCAATCCACCGCACATTTCGGTATATATACCAGAAGTAGTAGTAAATAAATATGCCCCCATGTGAGACACATCGAAACTTCTCGGTTTGTAGTATATGGACTATTTATCTTTATGAACAGGTATTGTACTCCTCAATAAGCAGTTGTATTGCTATTTATTGCATGATATCGAATGTAATGCTATATATGTCGTTTTAAAATTGCTCTCATATTTTTGTAAACTATTTCAAGTTGCAAGTATGTTGATGAAGTATGGTGATAATGTAAGCGGAAACTATAATTGCAACACTATTTTGTTCGACCTTAAATATGCAAAAATGTAATATATCTTGATCCATATTGCAGTGAGCCTTTTCTCTTGTCTCTGTCTTTACTTTACACCGTTCTTTTGATGATCAAAGAACTAGCACTCAAATATATATGTGTACATGCAATACCATTTTGCTTGTTCTGTCTACTTAAGAAAGAATGATGAAGCATCCTATATATATAGCAGTTAGAACAGTCATTCGCCGGCCGCTCCGCTACGCGAACAGCCACCTGCTCGGCTATGCACTCATGTAACTGCCGTCGCATGAGCATCCGCATGCAACTGCATGCCGCATGCCGTTAGAGCATGTATAATGTAGGCTCTTAAAGAGATGCTTAGCAATGAAAAACAGATTTTTTTTGCTATATAGGATAGATAAGGTGCTTATTTTGAAGCATAGATGCTTAAATAAGCATCGGTGCTTGGTAGGTGCATATGTGTATAACTATATCTATTAATAGATATTATAGCATCTAAGCACCCACGGAAGAGATGTTTGCATTGGAGGAAATAACTTTTGCATGGGTGCTTGATGATGTGGTTATATTCTCTCTTTAAGCATTCATATATAAGTATCTTGCATTGTACATGCTCTAATGCTGCTAACATTAGCAAATGCTATTAAGCTAATTGCATGTGCCGTGCAACTGCATGGAATGGTCTCTACGATCGCATACATAGCACGTTGGTCACACATACAATTTATACCATGCAAAAAGAGACAAGAGGGATTTAAAATCCAATAATTTTAATACTTTAAATCTAGCAACTATCGTAGATCTTTTATACTTAAACTTAATCCAATAAATTACATGAGGAACTTTTCCGTTATTAAAACTAATAGATAACAGATAATTATTGACTTGTGTTGCTAGAACGTGTCTAAAACATGGATAGTGATGAAGAAGGGAGGAGAAAGAAGCCTGCATTACAGTCTTAAATTATTTATAATGGCACATGTCAAAGAATAGGCTATACAGTGCCATATGGCATTTCTCAACACCAAAAACATTATAGTGGCTTGGATCTAAATAACCCAATAGTATAAGGTAAAAAGGACTATTTTACCCATTTGAGGGTTATTTTCATTTCAGAGCCTTGGTATTTTGAAGACAAGTTTCTTTCTGATGGTGTCGATGTTTGCAATGTTTTAGCGTGATACTCTTTTTAGATCGATGATGTAAAAATGGTACCATTAGATTTGTACTAAAATATGTTTACAATATAATAAATTTTTATTAACATATTATTATAAAATTAATGGTTAGTATTACGTATTGGAATAAGTCCACTTTGGTCCCTCAACTCTTTTGCTAGTCTAGTTTTCACCCCTTAAATATAAAACGTTTATTTTCCATCCTCCAAATGTCAATACCAGTGCAAATTACATCCCTAGACAAGTTTTGTTGGCTATTTTGGGTGACGTGGCATTCCAGTTGACAAATATGTTGACCGGATTGATCATTCAAAAAAGAAAGTCATCGTGACTCCTTCATTGTCGGACCCCGGATTTCTGAATCTAAACCCTCTATGTATTACAGCACTAGTCACAGATCAAAACTAGTGCACACAGTCAAATAATGATGAATACATAACCAACAACGTTTTATTACAATAATAGAGAGTACAGACCAAAAAGACCTCTTTATTACAACTGAGATTTCAAGACCTCGCAACACATGAAACAGAACAAAAGCAAGATAAACTCTGGCGAAGACCCATCAATACGCCACAGGCAATTGACTGGGGAAGCGTAACCTAGTACTCCGGAAAGCCTTCGTTGAAACCACACGCGAAGTAGTCGTAGTCTCCTTCCTGAGCTTCGTATTCCTCTAAGATTTGTTTTGAGTGCAGCATGTGAGTACATAAAGTACTCCGCAAGTTTTGGAAAAATGCAGAAGATGCAAGGCTTAACAAAGGAGGGTTATGTGGTTCTTTTGCACAAAGCAATATTTTATTTCAAATACCATTAGATATTTTGGAAGGCATCAATATAAATAAGGTAATTATTTTAACAGAATCTATCAAATAAAATAGTGAAGGTTACAACCACCAACACTAGATCACTAGCTCTAACCGCCAAGGTTCAAATCAACGGGTTACATCCACCCTCTCTGGCTACATCCGCCAGGACATCTCCGGGAGTTCCAACCACTCTCGGTTTCCCAAAACTTTTACTTTAAAACCAAAACCAATGATCTACCATGTGAACGCATTCCTTGCCTACCCTTGACCGTAGGCACAGCTATTCGAATAGTTTTAAAATCAAAGTTTTAAGGATGGGCATGGCGTATGGCGTCGCTCGGCTCTGGGAAGATGAACAGTGTTTAGGGTTACTGTAGTATGAACAGTACACCGAGAGGAGAGAGAAAACCAGAAATAAAATAATATTTTTTTTAAAAAATAAATTAGAAAAAATTCAAGAAAATCACAAAAAAATCCTTGGAATTTGGAAAGATCAAATAAAATAATTTCAGATTTAATTGAAGTTTATTTTAACCATTTAAAATATTTTTACTTTCTAAGCTTTACTTTAATCCAAATAAATTCAAAATTTCAAAAATCTAAAAATAGGATAGAAATGGATAGATTGGAATTTTAGATGAATTTATAAATTTGAATGAGCTCAATCGGAGTTAAAACGAAAGAGAACATGCTCTCGGAAATTTGAATTGAGAGAAAAAGAATAAATCGGATTTCTAGAATTATTTTTGAACTGAAAAATCAGATTATGATGTCATCAAGGAAATGATTTTCAGATGAATTATTTTTCTGTGGAAAAGTAATTTATGACGTCAGCAAGGATTTTGATTTTCTGGCTGAATTATTTTTATAAAGGAAAGGATTTATTCACTGACAGGTGGGACCGAGTTTATCAGCGAGAGAGAAGAAAAAGAGGAAAGAGCGGACGATGGGATGAGCGATGCGGCGAAAGGAGGAAATCAGGACCGTCGGATGTAGAGCGAAGGGGGTTAGGAGAAGATGGACACAGGAGATTAGATCGGGCGGTGGAGGATTAAATCCAAGCCGTCGGCTAAGAAGCGAACGGGTAAGAGAAGAGGGAGGGCTGAGATTAAATCGGGCGAGGATGGATTGAGCCAGGGCTTGACACTTGTCAGCCTGAGGAGAGAGGTTGAGGATTAAATGTGATTTAGATTTTCAGGAACATTAAGAAGGTTTAAAAATACTTAGAAAATAGGAAATAGAGTCTAAGAATTTCAGAAAATTCAGAGAACATTCCTGAAGCTATTTTAGACTTACGTAAAATATTTCTAATTTCAATTTGGTATTTTAAATTTACAAAAATACTTTTTATCTTTGAATTTTTTTTAATCCAGAAAAAACAGAAAATCCAGATAGAATTCAAAAACTTTAAAATAATTAATTTGAAATTAAACTTTCAAAGAAAGCGAATTTTTGGGATGTTACATTCATCCTCACCAACTCCATCTCCATCATCTTCTCCTCTGGCACATGCGCCTCCCTCCACCAGCACAAGCCCACCACCATCCACCTCTGCCTCGCCAAGTTGTCCAAGAATTGCATTTGGACCCGATCATATCCACAGAAATGTGACAACTTGCCCTCCTCTCCTTATACCTTCCCTCTCAATTATGTACTTGTGTTGGATCCAGATCTATCGATTTGGAATCCTCTATGATTTCATTGCACTATTCCCTGGATTAGTAGATAGTGCACACATATACATTGCTGAACATCAAAATCAAATCTATAGAAGAAAAGTGATACAATCATAGTCTTACATATGGGCCGATCAGGCCGAAACCTTCAAAGAGCAGTAGTGGAAATGAAATAACACATTGATAGGACCCTCAGGATATGTCCACGAGCAATTAACTGGGTCTCACGACTTTGTTCTTGGCCTCTCCTTTCAGTCAATCTTCTCAACACCTTTAGATGACCGTAGGGTTTTTGTTTCTCTTTCTTACTTACTGAATGATAGTAATTGAGCAACAGTGAGTATAAAGGTACTCAGCAAGGCACCACACAAAATGTAATTATAATAGATACAAGGCTATCAAAAGAGGCTTGAGGTTCTTTAATTTGCAGAAAGCCACATTTGAGATATAGTAAGTAAAAAGCCTGAGACTTAGCATTTTAACTAAACCATGTTTCTAATGATGGTAGGAGTATGCAATAATAATAGTAGTGCAAGTTCCATCCACCTATTGCAGAGCATGGTTCCATCCCCCATATGCTATTTATGATACTTGGGTTCTGTAACATCCTGAAAACTTAGAGTATTTGTGTAATAAAGTGTTGTAGAATGTTTTGTAGAGTATTGTGTTGAGTTGGGTTTTGATGGTGCTTTTCTGAAGAGTTTCGTGGAATAGCCCATCTGTTTAATTAATAAAGAATCCTAAGTTTGAATTCGAATCTGAAAAGATGATCAATAAAGAAAAACTCCGAAAGTTAACGCAAATAGGTTTTGAAAGGAACAAGGACAGATTTAAATTTTCAGAAGTATAAGTGGCAGAAGAGCCGATGAAAGCTTCCTAGAAATGAGTAGGGCAAGCTTAGATATATGTATATATATATATATATGTATATGCATGAATATATATATGTATATATATGAGTGCTTTTACACAAGTAAATATATCTCCAATTATAAAAGAAAAGAGGAGAAAATAAAAGGAAAAAGGAAAAGAAGTCAGTTGTAGGTCAGAGAGTATTGAATGAAATAACCACTTTGTGGCGAAATAATTATATTAAACCCAAAATATCTCTTTGTGCCTCTGTGAATTTTCTAGAATTTTTGGTGGTGGTTTAATATTTTCCGAATTATATTATGCCCTCTAGCATTTCGAAAATTCAAAATCAAAAATAAAACCAAAACCCCACCCCTACCGATGCGTGATCGGATGGATCCGCCCACGTCGCCCGGATCCGCCTCCCTCTCCCTCGGGCGACACGCGTCCGGTCCGGATGGCGCCACGTCCCACCCGGCGCCATCTCGGCCGCCTGCGATCCCTCTCCGCCCTCTCTCGGCAGCGGGCCCGCTTGTCGTGGCCGTTTCCTTTCTTCCTCCTCCTCCGCGCACGCCGCCGACCCCCACCTCCGCCACGACCCGGCCGTGACCGCTCTGTGGAATCCCGCAGAGGGGCAGCGCATGGGGAGGCCATGACGCCGCCCACGACCCGCTACACCCCCCCGCCCGCTGCCGCTGCCGACAACAAGCAGCATGGCACCGCCCATGTCCCGGGCGGGTCCGCTGTGGCCAGCCCGCCTTGATCGGCTATAAAAGCCGCGGATGCGCCCAAAAGAATCACCAGTGACACCTGCCTCACCCCGCACGCACTGCCCCAAAAGCCACCCGTGCGCGGTGAGCCCTTTCTTCCCCAACTCCGCCGCCGGCCTCGCCGCAAGTCCGCTGATCCTCCTTGGGAGGTCGATCCTTGCTCCCACAACATCTCCGCACCGCCAAGCTATTGCCGGCCTCCCGAAGCTTCTCGTCGGCCGCAGCTTGCCGGCCAGACCATCTCTCGAGCCGCCGCTTTGCTGCCGACCCACCTCCGGTGACCCCGGCCCTCCTCGTCGCCACCAACAACAGCAAAGCTCGCTTTGCATTTCACGAATCTCCCAACCTCATCGGGCTTCCTCGCGGCGACGACCACCGCCTCCCTTGGCCTCGAGCTCCCGATCACAAGCCGCCACCCAAGCGGTGGCCTTACCCGCATGTCGTGCCCGTATTGGGGCGAGATAAACCGACGTGTCGGCCCGACGGCTACCGCCCCCCACATGTCGAGTTTAATATTTTCGTGATTTATTCAAACCGAGGGTATTCAAATGTACATAACTTGTTCATTTTAACTCCAAATTTAGTGAAACCAATTTCTAATTTCATCAAAAATCAAGGGCTACTTAATGGGACCAGAACCAACATTTTGAAGCTTGTTCAAATTTTCATTGTGTTATTTGTTTGTTGGGATGCTTTTATCTAAATTTTTGCGCGTGTAAATCGTAGCTTTCGAGACTCAAGAAGAGGAAGCTGCCACCGTAGACTCCAACACCCCGAATCCCGACCTTTGCATCCAAGGCGAGTCAATGCTTTGATCATGTTGAGCCTATGTTTTCAATAAAGTATTTTGGTTTAAGTAATAAATTTTGCATGCTTATATTTATGTTGCAATACATGTTAATTTCAGCTTTTAGATATATGCCCATGCTCTCTTGGTTTAGTATATGTCCTTGGCAATACTTTTGGCTATGTGATCCTTGTCACCCTAGTAAAAGTAATAATGCTACAACTCTTTTGAAACTAAGTCTATAATTATAAATGCATGCTTAGAGTTGCTTTAGATAAACACGGGTGTGAGAGCACCTTAGCATATCTTGCAAACTAAAGAAAGTAGTATTGGGCAGTCATTGTGATGATGACTGGCGTATGTTGGAATAAGTATTTTCGTTCCGAAAGAACCCTACATGCTTAATTGTCTGGGCGGATGGTTGAGGGTATGTGTGTTGAATGGTGCCGTGATAGCACAGATTTGTGATAAAGTGGTGCCGTGATAGCACAAGGGGATCGTGGTAGAACCGCCCAGATAACCATTAAGGACTTAATCTTGTGATGACCTCCCACGGTACAACATGTGCAACCACATGCTGGCAAAGTGTAGATAGGGCCAACTAACTTGCATTGACTTAGTAAGAGTTACGTTGGTGTGAACACGGGCGGGTAGAGGATGGCCACATCCTCCGACGTGATGGCGCAAGAGGGGGCTTCTGGAAGGGTGGTCGTACCCGGAGGAAGTGGAAACCTTAGCGGTCGTAACTCTGCTAAGAACATGCATCGTAAAGGTTCTGTGATAGTCTACTCAACCACATGGCTAAGGAATCATGTGGGGCAATGGGCAGATCTATCTCATGTGGGTAAAGTGTACACACTCTGCAGAGTCAAAACTATTCGAATAGCCGTGCCCACGGTCATGGGCGGACATGGAAACTTAACTAGATATAGTTCTGTTTCAAAAACTGTGAAGGGGTGGAAATGGAAAAGTGGAGGGCAGAGAAAGGCCCTTAATTGAATTGTCTTGGTGTCGCCCCAGTGGTAAAGTAAGCGGTTATAACGCTGAAAGCATAGCATGAGGAGCAGAGGCCATGTAATGGTGGATGGCCCCTGATTCGATAGAAATAAATGTACATGTCATTGAGTATTATGTTTAAAATCCAACTGGCTAGGTCATAGGAAGTTTTAAGTATTATAGTTCAAAAGACACATTTTTGCAAACACAATAACCTGAGCCTTCCCTTGTTGAAAGCCTTGCATACTTCCTATTGCATTCTGTGTGTTGACTCGCTGAGCACGGTGGTTAGTGTGCTCACTCTCGCAAATACCAAAAATCCAGATTCGGGAACTCAAGATCCGTATGCCTTCGAGGAAGCACCTGCTGCAGATGGAGAAGACCGCGCCGGGAATTAGGACGAGTAATCCGCGCTTAGAACTTTAAGCATTCAGACTAAGGTGTGGTTTCATCCAAATGTTACTAGAGCTCTAGTGATATTTGTATGACCACTTTTGCCCTCAGTCTTTCCTTGTGGTGTAAAAGCCTACTTTGTATCTCTTCCGCTGCTAGACTTTTGTAATGTAAATATTTGGCCTGCTTGGCCCTATTGTAACAACTGCGCCTTTGTGAAGGCCTAACTTCACTTTTGCAATGTAATATTATTATGGCTTGTTGTGAATTCGCGTGTATAAAATGATTCAAGAATGTATCTGTGCATTATCTATCGATCCAGGAATAATGCGATGAGGCATGATAGATTCGGATTGCAAAATCCGGTCCGACAGAGCTGGTATCAGAGCATACGACTATAGGGTAAAAACCTTAGTTGGACGTTAGTATTTAGGCTGTTGCATATTTAAAAATGTATAAAATGAGTCTCTTAAAAATATAGCGTAATAATTCTTACCGCACTCTTCCTAGCTCTACTCTGTTCTACTTTTCAGTTGATATTTTGAAAATTACTAACGATATTACTTAATCACAGATGTCAGGAGCTACAGACGTTGGGCACTGGGACTTCTTCGCTCACGGAGTACGTGAGGGAGAGTTTGCGGATATACTTCGCAAACTACTCCACTACTTGGGCTACGAGGACGCGCCCATCTACATGGCGGGAGGACCGGGATAGGAGGAGACGAGTCCCGGTTAGTGGAGATCTTCATCTACCCCCGCGAGGGAGACCGGTCTCACTTGTTTCGCACTACCCACCGGAGGAGCTTGGTGGCAAGAAGACTACAGATGCCGCTCGTCCGCCGCGCCCGACTTTGCGACATCCACGACGCGGTGCTAGAGTCCCCACCTACCACCCTCTGCGTCATGAGCACGCCAGTTCGACGGGACCCAGGTGACAGAGTTGGAGGACAACCCGAGGCTTACCTACCAGGTGGACCTCACTCGGGTCATGGGTACAACCCATGTGGTGGCTCAGGAGGAGATCACCGCACTGAGGCGCGCCTCACGCGCCACATCGAGGTGGACTCCTTGCGAGAGCAGCTCGCCCGGTGTGGCGGGCCTTGGCAGAGGCCAAGCGGGCGCCACGCCCGCACCTGCACTCAGCAGACACCTACACCGACCCCGGTTCCAAAGACCTCCGCCAGTTCCGGGACTCGCGCACTGTGCTCACAAAGACGCAAGAGCGTGCGGCCCCCAGGGCCTCAGTCCGCTCTACGCCGAGGAGAGACTCGACGCAGCCGTTCACGCTCCCACTCCGACACCGACCCGTCTGAGTTTAGTGGTAGTAGGTCCCGTTCCTAGTGTACGGACTATACCCCCTCCAGTCCCAGTGTTGGTGACATGGAGGAGTAGACAGTACGTGGGTCAGTTAGTGCAGTGCTTGCTAGAGTTTGGCTAGTATTAGCAAGCATAGGCCCCCTCTCACTAGTAGCAGCCTATGCCAGTGCCTTAGTATCGCTAAGTATGTGTATGTTTGTAAAGCCAGTGGCTTGTGAAGCCATAAAAAGCTGGCTATGTGATGTACTGTCTGTACTTAATGAAAATGGCCTTGTGTTTATTTACTGTTGCTTGATGTTTGTATTGGTTCTTTAATATGCTGGTCGTGGGTTATTAACTTTTATAGGGGGTTAGAACAAGGGTCTAAAAGGATGTTAAATTATCTGTAGATGGCCAGCCATAGAGTTACCCGCGCCAAGCCGGTTCGAACCCGGATGTGCAAAGTGGAGTAGACACCACCAAGAAGCACCACACGGGAAGAGGTAGAGGCCCAAGTCGGGGTGAACCTCCCACCCCACCGCTAACCCATCTATGGCGCAAGTAATGGCCCAGCAAACGCAAATACTACAGGCTATTTTCGCAGGCCAGCAGACCCACACCAATGTTCATGCCTCCGACCTGGGTGACTTCATGAGGACCCGGCCCCTCACCTTTGCCGGGGCAGATGAGCCCCTTGAGGCGGAAGATTGGTTGCGGGATACAGAAAGAAAGCTTCGTTTGGCCAAATCTACTAAGATGACCAGTGCTCTTTGCGACCCATCGGCTCAAGGGTCGCGATCGCTGGTGAGAATTACCAGCCACCAAAGGGTATGAGGATACCCCACCGAGACTAGCGCAGCAATCATAACCGGACAAATTCAAGGTGGCCTTTAAAGCCAATTTCGTCCCACCGGGCTAATGCGAATAAAGAAGAATGAGTTCAGACTTTGAAGCGGTGGCTGTCGTCACCAATGATTATCTCACCAAGTTTAATCAACTGGCCCGTTACGCCCCCAAGGATGTGGCTGATGAAGAGGAGAAAATTCACCGGTTCTTGAAGGAATGAATGAAGAACTCCGTGTGCACTCATCACGCAGACTTCTCCGCCATCACCGGTGAATAAGGCATTGGTCCCGAAAATGAGAAGAAGAACATCGGAGGCTAGTCACAAGCCCTGCCTCGAGCCCAAACCCAAGACCTCGTCCGGTGGTAGTTCGGACTCCTCGACCCTCGCAAGGAAGATTCATCTTATGACCTCCTTCAATTGTTCAATTTAGGCACTACCCGCTCCCGAGGCCAAGCTGAAGTTCAATTTGACTACCCCTCCCGAGAGGCTTCAATCGAGGGAATCTCCTCAATCCAACCAGTGCATCGACTCCAAATCGTGGAAGGATTAATCATGTCACCGTTGAAGAAGCCGAGGAGGTCACGGAGTCCCACTGGCACGTTCTCTGTCAAGACACTACCAGCACGTGTCCTTTTTGATTCTGGGGCATCGCACTCATTTATAGCAAAAGGGTATGCGGATAAACTTAGACTGCCTGTCCACCCGTTGAAGAAAGCATTGATGCTTAGCTCACCCGCAGGGATGATTAAGGCCACCTTAGTGTGTCCGGTGTAGAAATTGTCATGGAAAGGTTTATATTCCTAGCAGATTTAGTCGTGCTAACCTCCCGCACCTTGGATATTATATCGGGATGGACCGTTAGCTAGACACCAAGGAATATTAGATTGTGCCTTGAGGCGAAAGTTGTTGACCAAGTGCCTGGGTCGACCATTGTGGTAAAGGTGGACCGACCGTATAGATGGGGCCGAGAAATATATTACTGTGAAGATGTACCGCTGGAAGAAATGATGGTGGCACAAGACTATGCTGAAGTCTTCCCTGAGGAACTGCCGGGTATGCCACCAAACCGAGATCTCGAGTTTGTTATCAACTTGAAGCCTGGTGCTGCCCCTATCTCCAAGAGACCATACCGGATGACCATAGATGAGCTAGAAGAATTGAAGAAGCAACTTCATGAGCTACAGGACAAAGGTTTTATCAGGCCGAGTTCCTCACCTTGGGGATCCCCGGTAATCTTTGTAAAGAAGAAGGACGACCGCCGCCAGATGTGTGTAGATTATCGGCCTTAAATGAAGTGACTATCAAGAATAAGTACCCACCGCCTGTGATCGATGACCGCTTGATCGCCTTGGGGAGCCACAAGATTCTCCAAGATTGATTTGAGGTCGGGTTACCACCAATCAAGATTAGGCCTAAGACATCCCGAAGACTGCTTTCACCACTAGATATGGGCTATACGAGTTTACAGTTATGTCTTTTGGGTTGACCAATGCCCCTGCCTATTTCATGAATCTCATGAACAAGGTCTTCATGGATTACCTAGATAAGTTTGTGGTGGTATTCATCGATGACATTCTCATCTACTCCAAAACCGCAGACGAGCATGCTAAGCATCTGCGCTTGGTACTAGAAAGACTGAAGGAACATCAACTCTATGCCAAATTCAGCAAGTGTGAGTTCTGGTTGCAGGACATCAGCTTCCTGGGGCATATTGTGTCTGAAAAAGGAGTGTCTGTTGACCCCGCCAAAATTGCTGCAGTAACGGAATGGCAGCAGCCTACCTCAGTCACTGAGGTGAGGAGCTTTCTTGGATTAGCAGGATACTACAGGCGGTTTATTGAAGGGTTCTCCCGAATTGCCCGACCGATGACTCAGTTGCTCAAGAAAGAGCAGGCATTTAGCTGGACCAAGGCATGTGAAGGGAGTTTTCAAGAGTTGAAGAAGAGATTGACCACCACCCTAGTGCTGGTTCTGCCCGATGTGCGGCGGGACTTTAAAGTTTACTGCGATGCGTCACATCAAGGGCTTGGGGGTGTGCTAATGCAAGGAGGCAAAGTTGTGGCGTATGCATCCAGACAGTTTCGCCCTCACGAAGCCAACTACCCAACCCATGACTTGGAGTTAGCTTCCGTAGTACATGCCCTGAAGATCTGGAGGCACTACCTTATTGGAAATCATTGTGATATCTATCTGCACCACAAGAGCCTCAAGTACTTCTTCACCCAATCGCATCTTAATTTGAGGCAAAGAAGGTGGTCGGAGTTGATTAAAGATTATGACATGAGTGTCCACTACCACCCTGGAAAAGCTAACGTAGTGGCAGACGCTCTGAGTTGGAAGGCCTACTACAATCACCTTATGGTTCAGGAGCACCAACCCGAACTATATAAAGAGCTGACAGCCCTGAACCTAGGGATTGTCGAAGAAGGAGCCCTAACCGTCCTGGAAGATCAAACAAGTATTGAAGAAATGATAGAAGCTGCACAGAAAGGATGATAGGAACGGGTCCCGATCTTCCAACAGTTCGGATATGTTCGATTTGGTGGAGGCGCGACACAAATCGATCCGGCTCGAACGACAAGTTCAACCCCGCAATCGCAGCACCACGTCTCCTCGGGTTATCAACCGTGCGCTGCCGGTTGACCTTGCCAAGAAGGCTAATCCTCGCTGCGAATCAAGAACACAAGCAAGAACAAGGAAGAACACAACCAAATTGCAGATATATTGATGAAGCACTCGAAAATTGGGGTTTCACAAACCGATGACGGCGAAACTGTTCAAAGACAGAATTTAATCTAAGCAAAAACCCCACCCTAATGGTGGGGGTGGCGGCTGTATATAAAGGAGTAAGGGGCGTGCAAACCCCTGGACGCGTCCTTAATGGACTCCAACATGATACAAAGCCGAACGGCCCAAAAGACGGTGTTGCAGCACCCTGACAGATTCTGGACATCCACTTGTTTCGACAATTCCCGTTTACTCAGAAGGAATTTTGATATGAGACCAGAACCATTGGAAAGGTTATCTTCTCAGCTTTCCATACATATGTGGAACGTCCAAAACGGAGTCCGGATGCGATCTTGGTGTCCGTTTTAGTGCGGCCTGGTCCTGGACTCCGAATTGGATTCGAAGTGGGCTTGAGTTGGACATCCAACATGATTCGACCACCCTTGCTGGACTACGAGGATCAAGAAGTACTTGGAGACTCGTGCACCTCGTAGCCCTCGGACCCCGTTCCTATCAAGTGGTAATCAGAGCTTCAGGTGTTCCTTCAGGTTCGCGTTCCCCTCCTTTGTTATTTTCGGTTTCGTCCTAGAGTCCATGAAAAAGCCCTACAAAAAAATTGTAGTCATAGGTTATTTCCTGGCCTAGATCTCGTTTAGCCTTTGCACAAGTTGATTCTAGAGTCCATAGTGTTGAGTTTGTGTCCTTAGTCGAGTTGTGTTGCTGGTTTACATCGTGTTTTGTTCGAGTTGTATTCCTTCCGCTACCACCCTTCAAACCCTAGCCACACGCATCGCGCTTTCCACCCTCTGTTTTTTTGTTTTCCCACCCATATCCCACCCTCTGTTAACCCTCTGTTTTCGTCATCCATCACGCCTCGTGATCACACCGCATCTTCCCACCTTTCCCGAACTTTCGCCACCAGATTCGACAAATTCCTCTACCCGATCTTCGTTATGACCTCCACAAGAACCATAACTTGGAGGTCCATCTTCAAACGGCCATAACTTTCGTGATCTGGACTCAAAATCGCTTGATTTTTTGAAATTGGGTGAAATTAAATTTTACATCCGATTCGGTAATTTATTTTCCAAATTCGCCTGAAAGTGTAGTACTCGCTCCGAAATTGAATCACCGAATTTACAAACACATTCATTAATTTCAGAGGCCACCTTTCATCCGATTGAGTTGCAACTTTGTGTGGTTCCTATTTCTGTGCTCTGCTCTGTGAAAAAAATATAAAAAAAATACAAAAAAAAGAAAAATTTCGGCTATAGTAGAGAGGAGAGAGAGTGCTATCCGTGGCCGCAACAAAAAAAAAAGAAAAAGAAAACCTGACAGAGCACAGTTTTAGGTGCCAACAATTTATTTGTTTTGTGCTTATGCTGAATTGCGCTTCTCAGTGCCTGGCCATCTTTGTTGCTGTCGTTGCTTTCATGTTCTGTTCTTGACTCCTTGTTCATCATCTCATACTTGATATAGGACACATTTAGGCCAGCAACTAGGACCATACTTTGGACATTTATTCAGCATTACTATCTGTTATTGATTTGTGTTCCACTGACATATTTGGCCTTCCAAACTCCATATATCTACTTCTGGATAGCACAGTTTGACCTTGCAATCGTACCCACGCTCGACAAGGTATCACGAACCAGCCACCGGTTGTACCACCCGCTGCTTTGGTAAGCACACTTGTAAGAGCTTGGTAAGCCACTTCCTTTGCGGGTTCCCACTTCCCTTCCTTTGTAGTTGATAGGGATCATCCTTTTGTTTTCCCTGTATTTCCACTAACCATGGCAGGAAACGAAGAGGACGGGACACCGGTCGATTTCAACGAGTGTGTTAGTCGCGGCCAGCTACAAGCTGCGCTCGACAAACAAAACGCTTCACTCACTGATCTCGGCGCGAGATTGGACACCATCGTCGCCGCCATTACCCAGTTGAACACCACGGAAGGCATTGAGCGGGTGGAGCGGCGGATGGCTGACCTCACTGGTCGGATGGACACATTGGAGGCACGTCTACCACCTGTCAATGATGGCCATCATCATGATGACGCCACAGAGTATGATGCAGATGGCAACATTGATCGGCGGGCGACACAAGATGCACGACTACGTCGTGCCTTCAAAGAAAAGCGACATGGTATGGGAGGTAATAACCAGAACCGTCATGGTAACGACGACCCTTTTGCTAAAGTCAAGTTTACCATTCCATCTTTTGCTAATTGTCATGGTAATGACGGTAGAGCAGAAGTTTAACTCTCACTTAGTTCCTGAGCAACATAGAGTTAGACAAGCTACTAGTGAGTTTAAGGACTTTGCTATTATCTGGTGGAATGAACTAAGTACCATGCGCTTACAACCTGATACATGGGAGCGCTTAAAAGAAGCTATGCATAATCGCTTTGTTCCTCCTCATATAAACTTGAATTGAGAAAAAATTGCAGCGCTTAGAACAAGGTGATAGTTACTTCAAGACTATTATCTTGAGCTTCAAAAGGGTATGGTGCGTTGTGGGGTTGTTGAGGACACGGAGGATAAGATTTGTCGTTTCTACGGGGTTACTGGCGTGAAATTCAGACATTGTTGATTATAAAGAATTTACTATCTGTCAACCGTTGTTCCACCTTGCTATGCTTGCGAGAAAAAGAATTGCGAGGGCACGTGAATCGGCTAAGGCACGCACCGGGCGACCCTTCTACACGCCGCGAACGACTACATCGACGGATCGCCCAGTCTTCTTGAGTTTCGTTCTCCTCCACCACCTGTGAATAAGATGGCAGCAGCGCCACCAAGCCACCTTCCACGACTCGCCTTGCAGATTCTACAAAAATTCTTTGCGTGGTCCACCAAGAGTTCTTCTTCCGTGGCTTCAACAGCCGCTCCTCCCGCATTCGATGCCACCGCTGCCATGGGCTTGGTCATGTGCAAAAGAATTGCCCTAGCCAACAAGTATACATCGCCACGTAAGATGGAGGTTACATCAGACACCGGATGTCGAGGAGGATGATGATGTTCTTTGCGCCTCGGACGACAATAGCGGTGGTGTTGACGACCTCGTCCTTGGTGGGGCGGCCATGGCGGCCTTCGAGCATCATTGTGCAGCGCGTCCTCAGCACACAGGTACAACAACCCGATAAACTTCAACGCCATAATTTGTTTCAAACCTTCTTTGCAATCAAGAACCGGCGTGCACGAGTCATCATTGATGGAGGAAGTTGCAACAACTTGGTGAGTTCGATTTGGTCAAGAAGCTTGGCTTGACCACGCGACCGCATCCACATCCATACCATATTCAATGGTTAAATGACTCGAAAAGCTAAGGTAACGCAAACATGCCGAGTCCATTTTCCATTGGTGCTTATGTTGATCATGTTGATTGTGATGTGGTTCCCATGCAAGCATGCTCTCTTTTATTGGGTCGACCTTGGGAATTTGATAATGATGTTTTACACCATGGTAGTAGTAACACATACAATTTTATGCATAAGGGAAAGAAAGTTACTTTACTACCTTTGACCCCATCTGAGATTATAGAGGCCGATAGGGCGAGAGTCAAGTGCTAATGATCCAAAGGAACATGATAAAACTGAAAAACAGCAAGTACTCCATTTGAAAAACTCGTTATGCTTGCCACAAAATCAGACCTTGCTGCAATTGATGATGTTAATGATACATGCTATGCTTTTGTGTGCAAAGATGCTTTATTTTCTCTTGATAAGATGCCTTGCACTTTGCTGCTCTGTCACTAACCTTTGCGGGAGTTTAGAGATGTTTTCCCGATGAGATACCTCCGGACTTCCACCCATTCGAGGGATTGAGCACCGATTGATTTGATCCTGGCGAGCTTGCCAAACCGTGCAGCGATAGGACCAATCCCAAGAGACTAAGGAGATTCAACGCCAAGTCCAAGACCTTTTGGACCGTGGTACGTCACGTGAGAGCCTTAGTCCTTGTCTTGTTCTGTTCTTTTGGTTCCCAAAAGATGGTTCTTGGCGATGTGTGTAGATTGTAGAGCCATTAACAACATTACTATACGGTATCGTCATCCTATTCCGAGGCTAGACGACATGCTTGATGAGTTGTGTGGTGCTATAATTTTCACAAAGATTGACTTATGTAGTGGATACCACCAAATAAGAATGAAACTTGGTGATGAATGGAAACTGCTTTTAAAACTAAGTTCGGTTTGTATGAGTGGTTAGTCATGCCTTTTGGGTTAACTAATGCACCTAGCACTTTCATGAGATTAATGAACGAGGTTTTACGTCCTTTCATTGGCAAATTTGTGGTCGTTTACTTTGATGATATCTTGATTTACAGCAAGTCTATGGATGAACATTTGAATCACTTACGTGCTGTTTTTAATGCTTTGAGAGATGCACGTTTGTTTGGTAACCTTGAGAAGTGCACCTTTTGCACGGATCGAGTCTCTTTTCTTGGCTATGTTGTGACTCCACAGGAATTGAGGTTGATAGAGCCAAGGTGGAGGCGATATGGAGTTGGCCCACGCCACCACAGCCTCCCAAGTCGCGGAGTTTTCTTGGCCTTGCAGATTTTATCGCCGCTTTGTCAAAGAATTCAGCACCATTGCGACACCGCTGATTGAGTTGACAAAGAAGGAGTTGTGTTTCATTGGGGCCATCACAAGAGGAGTCCTTTAATCTTTTGAAGGACAAGCTTACACACGCACCATTGTTCCAACTTCCGGATTTTGGTAAGACTTTTGAACTCGAATGTGATGCTAGCGGAATTGGTATTGGTGGTGTTTGATGCAAGAAGGCAAACCATTGCCTACTTTAGCGAAAAATTGAATGGTCATGTTCTTAATTATTCCACGTATGTAAAGAATTGTATGCTCTTGTTCGTTCTTTAGAGGCGTGGCAACACTATTATGGCCTAAAGAATTTGTCATTCATTCCGATCATGAATCACTTAAGCATATTCGTAGTCAAACCAATTTGAATCGTAGACATGCTAAGTGGGTTGAATTTATTGAATCTTTTCCTTATGTCATTAAACACAAGAAAGGGAAGGATAATGTGATTCTTGATGCTTTGTCTCGACGCTATAACATGTTGTCTCAACTTGATTGTCGCATTTTGGTCTTGAAACTATTAAAGAAAAATATGCTTTTGATGCTGATTTTAAGGATGTGTTGTTGCATTGTAAAGAGCGTCAAACATGGAATAAATTCGTGATCAATGATGGGTTTTTATTTAGAGCTAACCGCCTATGCATTCCAGTTGGATCCGTTCGTCTTTTGTTGTTACAGGAGGCGCATGGAGGCGGTTTGATGGGACATTTGGTGCTAAGAAGGCGGAGGACGTTCGACCACACACTTCTTTTGGCCAAAGATGAGGTGAGATGTTGAGCGGTTTGTGGCTCGCTACACTACATGTCAAAAGCTAAGTCTCGCTTGAATCCACATGGTTTATATATGCCACTTCTGTTCCTTCTATTCCGTGGGCGAGATATTTCTATGGACTTTGTTTTAGGGTTGCCCAGGGACTAAGAGGGGAGAGATAGCATTTTGTTGTTGTGCATCGCTTTTCTAAGATGGCTCACTTTATCCCATGTCATAAAACCGATGATGTCGTTCATATTGTCGACCTCTTTTCAAAGAGATAGTTCGTTTGCATGGTATGCCTTCTACTATTGTTTCGATCGTGATGCCAAGTTCTTGAGTCACTTTTGGCGTACTCTATGGAACAAGTTGGGTACAAAGATGTTGTTCTCTACCACATGTCACCCACAAACTGATGGCCAAACCGAGGTGGTGAACCGCACATTATCTACCATGTTGAGAGCTATTTTGAAGAACAATTTGAAGCTGTGGGAAGAGTGTTTGCCGCATGTTGAGTTCGCATATAATCGGCGGAACACTCCACCACCAAGGTAAGTCCTTTTCGGTAGTGTATGGATTCAATCCCGTGCCCTATTGATATTTTACCTTTGCCTACTAGTGAGAGAGTTTATAATGATGCTAAGCAGTGTTGATTTTATTATCAAAATACATGAGACTACTAAGGCAAACATTGAAAAGATGAATGAAAATATAGGATTACTTGGTAGTAAAGGTAGAAAGGAAGTTAAACTTGAACCGGTGATTTTGTTTGGTTGCACTTGCAAAGGATAGATTTCACGATTTACTGAAAGTCAAAATTGATGCCTAGAGCTGCTGGTCCTTTTAAGATAGTTGAGAAGATAAATGATAATGCATATAAACTTGAGTTGCCTCCCGAGTTTAGGGTTAGTCCCACCTTTAACATTTCAGATTTGAAGCCATGCTTGGGAGAAGAAGATGAGACTGAGTTGAGGTCAACTCCGCTTCAAGAGGGGGAGGATGATGAGGACATCACTTCTTCGGATATACACAACACTCCTCCACTTGATATTCAAGGACCAATCACTAGAGCTCGCGCCGACAATTGAATTTACATGTGAGCTCGTTTCTAAGTACTTCTTTTGTTCATTTGAGAATCGATTACTACCTAATGATTTAATTATGATTAGGAACCATGGAGAGGATCAAGAAGTACTTGGAGAAGGGCTACAAGGCGCACGAGTCCAGCAAGGGTGGTCGAATCATGTTGGATGTCCAACTCAAGCCCACATCGAATCCAATTCGGAGTCCAGAACCAGGCCGCACTAAAACGGACACCCAGATCGCATCCGGACTCTGTTTTGGACGTTCCACATATGTATGGAAAGCTGAGAAGATAACCTTTCCAATGGCTCTGGTCTCATATCAAAATTCCTTCTGAGTCAACGGAAATGTCGAAACAAGTGGACATCCAGAATCTGTCGTGGTGCTGCGACACCGTCTTTTGGGCCGTTCGCTTTGTATCGTGTTGGAGTCCATTAAGGACGCGTCCAGAGGTTTTGCACGCCCCTTACTCCTTTATATACAGCCGCCACCCCCACCATTAGGGTGGGGTTTTGCTAGATTAAATTCTGTCTTTGAACAGTTTCGCCGTCATCGGTTTGTGAAACCCCAATTTTAGTGCTTCATCAATATATCTGCAATTTGGTTGTGTTCTTCCTTGTTCTTGCTTATGTTCTTCGATTCGCAGCGAGGATTAGCCTTCTTGGCAAGGTCAACCGGCAGCGACGGTTGATAACCCGAGGAGACGTGGTGCTGCGATTGCGGGTTCGGAACTTGTCGTTCGGAAGCCGGATCGATTTGTGTCGCGCCTCCACCAAATCGAACATATCCAGAACCTGTTGGAAGATCGGGACCCCGTTCCTATCAGACTTCATCACCGGGTTCCCGCCAACGAAGTCAGGATGTGACTTAGTCTGGGTCATCGTTGATAGATTAACCAAGGTTGCCCACTTCATTCCCGTCAAAACAACGTACAAGGGAGATAAGTTAGCCGAGTGTACATGTCCCGCATTGTGTGCTCGCATGGCATACCCAAGCGGTGTTTGGATCGAGGTTCCCAATTCACCTCACATTTTTGGGCAAGTCTGCATGGAGCCCTGGGTACCCATTTAGATTTCAGCACTGCCTACCATCCTCAGACTGACGGACAAACAGAAAGAGTAAATCAAATACTAGAAGATATGCTCCGGGAATGTGCACTAGACTTCTCGAAGGAATGGGATAAATGTCTGCCTTATGCCGAGTTTGCCTACAACAACGCTTACAGCCTAGCTCAAGATGTCACCCTTTGAAGCTCTATATGGCAGAAAATGTCGGACCCCACTCCATTGGTCCGAAGTGGGAGAAAACTACGTGTTTGGCCCCGAAACTCTAAGGCAAGCAGAAGAAAAAGTTCGTCTGATTAGGGACCGGTTGTTGGCGGCCCAATCCAGGCAGAAGAGCTACGCTGATAAAAGGAGGAGGCCCCTAAGTTTTGAAGTTGGAGATCACGTGTACTTGAAGGTGTCGCCCTTGCGGGGAGTTAAGAGATTTAAGGTCAAAGGCAAGCTCACCCCGCGCTATATGGGGCCCTTCCCTATTGTAGCCAAGAAAGGAGAGGTTGCCTACCAGCTAACCTTACCCCCGAACATGTCTGAAGTACACGATGTCTTCCATGTGTCCCAGCTGAAGAAGTGCTTGCGAGTGCCAGAAGACCGAGCCCCATTAGAAGCAATCGAGCTCGAGGAGGACTTAACTTACAAAGAACGCCCCATCAAAATTTTGGACACAGTGGAAAAGAAAACCAGGACCCAATCCATTCGCATGTGCCGGGTGCAGTGGAGTCACCATTCAAAGAAAGAAGCCACTTGGGAGCGTGAATACCAGCTGCGCAGAGACTACCCTGCTTTGTTTTCTAGCTAAGCCAAATCTCGGGGTCGAGATTCTTTTTAGGGGGGTAGGTTTGTAACATCCTGAAAACTTAGAGTATCTGTGTAATAAAGTGTTGTAGAATGTTTTGTAGAGTATTGTGTTGAGTTGGGTTTTGATGGTGCTTTTCTGAAGAGTTTCGTGGAATAGCCCATCTGTTTAATTAATAAAGAATCCTAAGTTTGAATTCGAATCTGAAAAGATGATCCATAAAGAAAAACTCCGAAAGTTAACGCAAATAGGTTTTGAAAGGAACAAGGACATATTTAAATTTTCAGAAGTATAAGTGGCAGAAGAGCCGATGAAAGCTTCCTAGAAATGAGTAGGGCAAGCTTAGATATATGTATATATATATATATATATATGTATATGCATGAATATATATATGTATATATATGAGTGCTTTTACACAAGTAAATATATCTCCAATTATAAAAGAAAAGAGGAGAAAAATAAAAAGGAAAAAGGAAAAGAAGTCAGTTGTAGGCCGTAGAGTATTGAATGAAATAACCACTTTGTGGCGAAATAATTATATTAAACCCAAAAATATCTCTTTGTGCCTCTGTGAATTTTCTAGAATTTTTGGTGGTGGTTTAGTATTTTTCCGAATTATATTATGCCCTCTAGCATTTCTGAGAATTCAAAATCAAAAATAAAACCCAAAAACCCCACCCCCGACGCGTGGGCGGATTTGGATCCGCCCACGTCGCCCCGGATCCGCCTCCCTCTTCCTCGGGCGACACGTCCGGTCCGGATGGCGCCACGTCCCACCCGGCGCCATCTCGGCCGCCGCGGATCCCTCTCCGCGCCCTCTCTCTCGGCAGCGGGCCCGCTTGTCGTGGCCGTTTCCCCTTCTTCCTCCTCCTCCACGCGCGCCGGACCCCGATGGGAACGGGTCCCGATCTTCCAACAGGTTCGGTATGTTCGATTTGGTGGAGGCGCGACACAATCGATCCGGCTTCCGAACGACACGTTCCAAACCCCGCAATCGCAGCACCACGCCCTCAGGTTATCAACCGTCGCTGCCCGGTTGACCTTGCCAAGAAGGCTAATCCTCGCCTGCGAATCGAAGAACACAAGCAAGAACAAGGAAGAACACAACCAAATTGCGATATATTGATGAAGCACTCGAAAATTGGGGTTTCACAAACCGATGACGGCGAAACTGTTCAAAGACAGAATTAATCTAAGCAAAACCCAACCCTAATGGTGGGGTGGCGGCTGTATATAAAGGAGTAAGGCGTGCAAAACCCTGGGCGCGTCCTTAATGGACTCCAACACGATACAAAGCGAGCGGCCCAAAAGACGGTGTCGCAGCACCCTGACAGATTCTGGACGTCCACTTTTTCGACGATTCCGTTGACTCAGAAGGAATTTTGATATGAGACCAGATCCATTGGAAAGCTTATCTTCT
Organism: Bonia amplexicaulis; assembly: GCA_036346245.1. NCBI lineage: Eukaryota > Viridiplantae > Streptophyta > Magnoliopsida > Poales > Poaceae > Bonia > Bonia amplexicaulis. Next base: position 10,484,440 of record CM070744.1, on the reverse strand, counting down.
CAGCTTTCCATACATATGTGGAACGTCCAAAACGGAGTCCGGATGCGATCTGGGTGTCCGTTTAGTGCGGCCTGATCCTGGACTCGAATTGGATTCGAAGTGGGCTTGAGTTGGACATCCAACATGATTCGACCACCCTTGCTGGACTCGTGCGCCTCGTAGCCCTTCTCCAAGTACTTCTTGATCCTCTCCATGGTTCCTAATCATAATTAAATCATTAGGTAGTAATCGATTCTCAAATGAACAAAAGAAGTACTTAGGAACGAGCTCACATGTAAATTCAATTGTCGGGCGAGCTCTAGTGATTGGTCCTTGAATATCAAGTGGAGGAGTGTTGTGTATATCCAAGAAGTGATGTCCTCATCATCCTCCCCTCTTGAAGCGGAGTTGTCCTCAACTCGGTCTCATCTTCTTCTCCCAAGCATGGCTTCAAATCTGAAATGTTAAAGGTGGGACTAACCCCAAACTCGGGAGGCAACTCAAATTTATATGCATTATCATTTATCTTCTCAACTATCTTAAAGGACCAGCAGCTCTAGGCATCAATTTTGACTTTCTTAACTCAGAAAATCTATCCTTTCGCAAGTGCAACCAAACAAAATCACCTGGTTCAAGTTTAACTTCCTTTCTACCTTTACTACCAAGAATCCTATATTTTCATTCATCTTTTCAATGTTTGCCTTAGTAGTCTCATGCATTTTGAGAATAAAATCAGCACGCTCCTTAGCATCATTATGAACTCTCTCACTAGTAGGCAAAGGTAAAATATCAATAGGGGCACGGGGATTGAATCCATACACTACCTGAAAAGGACTTACCTTGGTGGTGGAGTGTTCCGCTCGATTATATGCGAACTCAACATGCGGCAAACACTCTTCCCATAGCTTCAAATTGTTCTTCAAAATAGCTCTCAACATGGTAGACAATGTGCGGTTCACCACCTCGGTTTGGCCATCAGTTTGTGGGTGACATGTCGTGAGAACAACAACTTTGTACCCAACTTGTTCCATAGAGTACGCCAAAAGTGACTCAAGAACTTGGCATCACGATCCAAACAATAGTAGAAGGCATACCATGCAAACGAACTATCTCTTTGAAAAGAGGTCAGCAATATGAACGGCATCATCGGTTTTATGACATGGGATAAAGTGAGCCATCTTAGAAAAACGATCCACAACAACAAAATGCTATCTCTCCCCTCTTAGTCTGGGCAACCCTAAAACAAAGTCCATAGAAATATCCGCCCACGGAATAGAAGGAGCAGAAGTGGCATATATAAACCATGTGGATTCAAGCGAGACTTAGCTTTTTGACATGTAGTGCAGCGAGCCACAAACCGCTCAACATCTCGCCTCATCTTTGGCCAAAAGAAGTGTGTGGTCAGAACGTCCTCCGTCTTCTTAGCACCAAAATGTCCCATCAAACCGCCTCCATGCGCCTCCTGCAACAACAAAAGACGAACGGATCCAAGCGGAATGCATAGGCGGTTAGCTCTAAACAAAAATCATCATTGATCACGAATTTATTCCATGTTTGACCCTCTTTACAATGCAACAACACATCCTTAAAATCATCATCAAAAGCATATTGTTCTTTAATAGTTTCAAGACCAAAATGCGACAATCAAGTTGAGACAACATGGTATAGCGTCGAGACAAAGCATCAAGAATCACATTATCCTTCCCTTTCTTGTGTTTAATGACATAAGGAAAAGATTCAATAAATTCAACCCACTTAGCATGTCTACGATTCAAATTGGTTTGACTACGAATATGCTTAAGTGATTCATGATCGGAATGAATGACAAATTCTTTAGGCCATAAATAGTGTTGCCACGTCTCTAAAGAACGAACAAGAGCATACAATTCTTTATCATCGTGGAATAATTAAGAACAGGACCATTCAATTTTTCGCTAAAGTAGGCAATGATTTGCCTTCTTGCATCAAAACACCACCAATACCAATTCCGCTAGCATCACATTCGAGTTCAAAAGTCTTACCAAAATTCGGAAGTTGGAGCAATGGTGCGTGCGTAAGCTTGTCCTTCAAAAGAATAAAGGACTCCTCTTGTGATGGCCCCAATGGAACACAACTCCTTCTTTGTCAACTCAATCAGCGGTGTCGCAATGGTGCTGAATTCTTTGACAAAGCGGCGATAAAATCTGCAAGGCCAAGAAAACTCCGCGCTTGGGAGACTGTCGTGGCGTGGGCCAACTCCATATCGCCTCCACCTTGGCTCTATCAACCTCAATTCCTGTGGAGTCACAACATAGCCAAGAAAGAGACTCGATCCGTGCAAAGGTGCACTTCTCAAGGTTACCAAACAAGCGTGCATCTCTCAAAGCATTAAAACAGCACGTAAGTGAGTCGAATGTTCATCCATGGACTTGCTATAAATCAAGATATCATCAAAGTAAACGACCACAAATTTGCCAATGAAAGGACGTAAAACCTCGTTCATTAATCTCATGAAAGTGCTAGGTGCATTAGTTAAACCAAAAGGCATGACTAACCACTCATACAAGCGAACTTAGTTTTAAAAGCGCTTTTCCATTCATCGCCAAGTTTCATTCTTATTTGGTGGTATCCACTACGCAAGTCAATCTTTGTGAAAATTATAGCACCACACAACTCATCAAGCATGTCGTCTAGCCTAGGAATAGGATGACGATACCGTATAGTAATGTTGTTAATGGCTCTACAATCTACACACATACGCCAAGAACCATCTTTTTGGGAACCAAAAGAACAGAACAACACAAGGACTAAGGCTCTCACGTGCGTACCCACGGTCCAAAAGGTCTTGGACTTGGCGCTGAATCTCCTTAGTCTCTTGGGATTGGTCCCAGCGCCGCGGTTTGGCAAGCTCGCTCCAGGAATCAAATCAATCGGTGCTCAATCCCTCGAATGGGTGGAAGTCCCGGAGGTATGTCATCGGGAAAACATCTCTAAACTCCCGCAAAAGGTTAGTGACAGAGCGGGCAAAGTGCAAGGCATATTATCAAGAGAAAATAAAGCATCTTTGCACACAAAAGCATAGCATGTATCATTAACATCATCAATTGCAGCAAGGTCTGATTTTGTGGCAAGCATAACAGAATTTTTCAAATGGGTTACTTGCTGTTTTCAGATTTATCATGTTCGTTTGGATCATTAGCGTAGCTCTCGCCCTATCGGCCTCTATAATTTCAGTTTGGGGTCAAAGGCGTAAAGTAACTTTCTTTTCTTATGCATAAAAGTGTATGTGTTACTACTACCATGGTGTAAAGCATCATTATCAAATTCCCAAGGTTGACCCAATAAAGAGAGCATGCTTGCATGGGAACCACATCACAATCAACATGATCAACATAAGCACCAATGGAAAAATGGACTCGGCATGTTTGCGTTACCTTAGCTTTTCCGAGTCATTTAACCATTGAATATGGTATGGATGTGGATGCGGTCGCGTGGTCAAGCCAAGCTTCTTGACCAAATCGAACTCACCAAGTTGTTGCAACTTCCTCCATCAATGATGACACGTGCACGCGGGTTCTTGATTGCAAAGAAGGTCTGAAACAAATTATGGCGTTGAAGTTTATCGGGTTGTTGTACCGTGTGCTTGAGGACGCTGCACAATGATGCTCAGTAAGCGTCGCTGTGGATGCCCCACCAAGGACGAGGTCGCCATCACCACCGCCATTGTCGTCCGTGGCGGCAACATCATCATCCTCCTCGACATCCGGTGTCGATGTAGCCTCCATCTTACGTGGCGATGTATGCCTGCTGGCTAGGGCAATTCTTCTGCACATGACCAAGCCCATGGTAGCGGTGGCACTGTATGCCAGAGGAGCGGCCCGTTGAAGCCACGGAAGAAGAACTCTTTGCTGGACCACGCAAAGAATTTTTGAAGAATCGCAAGGCGTGTCGTGGAAGGTGGCTTGAGGCGCCGCTGCCATCTTGTTCACGGTGGTGGAGGAGAACGAAAACTCAAGAAGAATTGGGCAGTCCCGTCGATGTAGTCGTTCGCGGGTGTAGAAGGGTCGTCCGGTGCGTGCCTTAGTTGATTCTGTGCGTCCCTGCAATTCTTTTTCTGCAAGCATAGCAAGGTGGAACAAGCGGTTGTGAGTAAATTCTTTATAATCAACAATGTCCGAATTTCACGCCGTAATCCCCGTAGAAACGACAAATCTTATCCTCCGTGTCCTCAACAACCCCACAACGCACCATACCCTTTTGAAGCTCAAAGCATAATAGTCTTGAGCAGAACTATCACCTTGTTCTAAGCGCTGCAATTTTTTCTCAATTCAAGTTTATATGAGGGAGGAACAAAACGATTACGCATAGCTTCTTTTAAGCGCTCCCATGTATCAGGTTGTAAGTGCATGGTACTTAGTTCATTCCACCAGATAATAGCAAAGTCCTTAAACTCACTAGTAGCTTGTCTAACTCTATGTTGCTCAGGAACTAAGTGAGAGTTAAACTTCTGCTCTACCGTCATCTCCCAATCAAGATATATTTCAGCATCATAAAGACCAGAAAAAGATGGAATGGTAAACTTGACTTTAGCAAAAGGGTCGTCGTTACCATGACGGTTCTGGTTATTACCTCCCATACCATTTCAAAAAAAAAGCAACTGATTTCGAGTTCAGTGTCACGAAAGTTATGGCCGTTTGAAGATGGACCTCCAAGTTATGGTTGCTGTGGAGGTCAAAACGAAGATCGGGTGGAAGGAATTTGTGGAATCTGGTAGCTAAGCTCGGGAAAGGTGGGGGATGATGCGGTGTGATCACGAGACGTGATGGATGGCGAAACAGAGGGTTAACAGAGGGTGGGATATGGGTGGAAAACAAAAGCAGAGGGTGGAGGAAACGCATAAGCGTGACGGCTAGGGTTTGAAGGGTGGTAGCGGGTGGGAAAACAACTCGAACAAAACACGATCTAAACCAGAACACAACTCGACTAAGGACACAAACTCAACACTACGGACTCGGAATCAACTTGTGCAAAGGCTAAACGAGATCTAGGACAGAAACAACCTATGACTACAATTTTTGTAGGGCTTTTCATGGACTCTAGGACGAAACCGAAAATAACAAAGGAGGGGTAACTCAACACGGAGGAACACCAAGCTCGATTACCACTTGATGGGAACGGGTCCCGATCTTCCAACAGGTTCGGGTATGTTCGATTTGGTGGAGGCGCGACACAAATCGATCCGGCTTCGAACGACACGTTCCAAACCCCGCAATCGCAGCACCACGTCTCCTCGGTTATCAACCGTCGCTGCCCGTTGACCTTGCCAAGAAGGCTAATCCTCGCTGCGAATCGAAGAACACAAGCAATAACAAGGAAGAACACAACCAAATTGCAGATATATTGATGAAGCACTCGAAAATTGGGGTTTCACAAACCGATGACGGCGAAACTGTTCAAAGACAGAATTAATCTAAGCAAAACCCAACCCTAATGGTGGGGTGGCGGCTGTATATAAAGGAGTAAGGGCGTGCAAAACCCTGGACGCGTCCTTAATGGACTCAACACGATACAAAGCCGAGCGGCCCAAAAGACGGTGTCGCAGCACCCTGACAGATTATGGACGTCCACTTGTTTCGATGATTCCCGTTGACTCAGAAGGAATTTTGATATGAGACCAGATCCATTGGAAAGCTTATCTTCTCAGCTTTCCATACATATGGAACGTCCAAAACGGAGTCGGATGCGATCTGGGTGTCCGTTTTAGTGCGGCCTGGTACTGGACTCCGAATTGGATTCGAAGTGGGCTTGAGTTGGACATCCAACATGATTCGACCACCCTTGCTGGACTCGTGCGCCTCGTAGCCCTTCTCCAAGTACTTCTTGATCCTCTCCATGGTTCCTAATCATAATTAAATCATTAGGTAGTAATCGATTCTCAAATGAACAAAAGAAGTACTTAGGAACGAGCTCACATGTAAATTCAATTGTCGGTGCGAGCTCTAGTGATTGGTCCTTGAATATCAAGTGGAGGAGTGTTGTGTATATCCGAAGAAGTGATGTCCTCATCACCCCCCTCCGCCACGACCCGGCCACGACCGCTGCGGGAATCCCGCAGAGGGCAGCGGCATGGGAAAAACACGACGCCGTCCACGACCCGCCACACCCCCCGCCGCCATGGTCGTCGGCGACAACAAGCCCATGCCCCGCCTATGTCCCGCGGTGGGTCCGCCGTGGCCAGCCCGCCCCGGTCGGCTATAAAAGCCGCGGATGCGCCCAAAAGAATCGCCGTAACACCCACAGCCTCACCCCGGCGCGCAATTGCCCCAAAAGCCACTCGTGCGCCGGTGAGCCCCTTTCTTCCCCAACTCCGGCCCTTGGCAATACTTTTGGCTATGTGATCCTTGTCACCCTAGTAAAAGTAATAATGCTACAACTCTTTTGAAACTAAGTCTATAATTATAAATGCATACTTAGAGTTACTTTAGATAAACACGGGTGTGAGAGCACCCTAGCATATCTTGCAAACTAAAGAAAGTAGTATTGGGCAGTCATTGTGATGATGGCTGGCGTATGTTGGAATAAGTATTTTCGTTCCGAAAGAACCCTACATGCTTAATTGTCTGGGCGGATGGTTGAGGGTATGAGTGTTGAATGGTGCCGTGATAGCACAGATTTGTGATAAAGTGGTGCCGTGATAGCACAAGGGGATCGTGGTAGAACCGCCCAGATAACCATTAAGGACTTAATCTTGTGATGACCTCTCACGGTACAACATGTGCAACCACATGCTGGCAAAGTGTAGGCAGGGCCAACTAATTTGCATTGACTTAGTAAGAGTTGCGTCGGTGTGAACACGGGCGGGTAGAGGATGGCCACATCCTCCGATGTGATGGCGCAAGAGGGGGCTTCTGGAAGGGTGGTCGTACCCGGAGGAAGTGGAAACCTTAGCGGTCGTAACTCTGCTAAGAACATGCATCGTAAAGGTTCTGTGATAGTCTACTCAACCACATGGCTAAGGAATCATGTGGGGCAATGGGCAGATCTATCTCATGTGGGTAAAGTGTACACACTCTGCAGAGTCAAAACTATTCGAATAGCCATGCCCACGGTCATGGGCGGACATGGGAACTTAACTAGATATAGTTCTGTTTCAAAAACTGTGAAGGGGTGGAAATGGAAAAGTGGAGGGCAGAGAAAGGCCCTTAATTGAATTGTCACGGTGTCGCCCAAAGGGTAAAGTAAGCGGTTATAATCGAAAGCATAAGATGAGGAGCAGAGGCCATGTAATGGTGGATGGCCCCTGATTCAATAGAAATAAATGTACATGTCATTGAGTATTATGTTTAAAATCCAACTGGCTAGGTCATAGGAAGTTTTAAGTATTATAGTTCAAAAGGCACATTTTTGCAAACACAATAACCTGAGCCTTCCCTTGTTGAAAGCCTTGCATACTACCTATTGCATTCTGTGTGTTGACTCGCTGAGCACGGTGGTTAGTGTGCTCACTCTATAATACCAAAATCCAGATTCGGAGCTCAAGATCCGTATGCCTTGAGGAAGCACTGCTGCGAGATGGAGAAGACCGCGCCGGGAATTAGGACGAGTAATCCGCGCTTAGAACTTTAAGCATTCAGACTAAGGTGTGGTTTCATCCAAATGTTACTAGAGCTCTAGTGATATTTGTATGACCACTTTTGCCCTCAGTCTTTGCTTGTGGTGTAAAAGCCTACTTTGTATCTCTTCCGCTGCTAGACTTTTGTAATGTAAATATTTGGCCTGCTTGGCCCTATTGTAACAACTGCGCCTTTGTGAAGGCCTAACTTCACTTTTGCAATGTAATATTATTATGGCTTGTTGTGAATTCATGTGTATGAAATGATTCAAGAATGTATCATGTGCATTATCTACCGATCCGTGGAATAATGCGATGAAGGCACGATAGATTCGGATTGCAAAATCCGGGTCTGACAGGTTCCATCCACCCGTTATACTCATTGGGTTCCATCCACCTAGGAAAATTCAAAGTCATGGTTCGATCCACCCATCGAGTTTTTCATCCCACCCACAAAGTTTCAAAATAAACACTAACTCGAGTAAGTTCTCATGCCCATCCATGACTGTGGGCACGTCTACTCGAACGGTTTTCACTCTGTAGATGTCACGCACTTTACCCACAAGAGATAGTCAACTTGTTATATTCTACATGTTTCCTTACACATATAGATCAAAAAGATCACCACGAGGTATTTACAATGTATCTTCCCAATGGGGCTGCACTTGCTAAGGTTTCCATCATTGTGGGGTTACATCCACCAGCTCCAAAAGCCCCCTCTTGCGCCGCATAGTGGCTTACATCTAGCAACACGACCTATGTTCCTTCATATGGTGCAACCCACATTGAGTCGATGCAAATTAATTAGGCAGGTTGTACCTATTATAGACTTGCGATTGCACTACTTTACATTGGAAGGTCGTCCCAAGATTCAGCCCTTAAGGCTATCTCGGTGGTATTACCATAGACCACACTCTCATGCTTCATCTGCACCAATATTTCTTACTATTCGCTTAGATATAAAGCAAGTTTTTGGGGGGTTGTCGGGAACATGAAATATTTTAGTTCAACCTACCAGCCATTTCCATCCAATGGTTGCCCAAAACCAAAATATCATGTTTGAAATGATGTCAGGGCAAATTAATGCCCCATGGTATCTAAGCAAGACTAAGAATGACACTTAGATACAGACTTATAACTAGTATGTTTACTATTATTTCTAGGGCGGTAAGGTTATATGTCCAAAGTCAAGGAGTAGGGTATAATAGAAAGACTTAACTATGATCTTATCATAAATATAATTTCTATAGTAAATTAAATCATGCAATTTAATAATTTAAATCAACACAATTTGTATTCAAAAAGTAGGTGCAACAAGATAAAAGTGATGACTTATCTCACTTAATTTACTACGGCCTTGATCGTGTTCAGAGCCTTCTCTCAGCCAATGATCTTGAAACTCTTGTTCTTCGTCTTTATGTGGATCTTGATCTTGCTCAAACTATTGCTTCTTCGAGACTTTAAATTCTAGTTACTCAATAAACAACCGAATCCCAATAAATACAAATAACTCCAAAAATCCAAATAAATCCAAATGAACTCAATTAAATTTTATTATGATTCCATTGGCACATGAGACACGGTTTAGTGAGTGTAGGATTTAGATGGGGTCAAATGAAGTTTGAGCGAAAGGGAATTGGCAAGGAGGAAACCTATCGGGAAGGATATCAATGAAGGATCAATGAGGATGAAGGAATATTCATAGGAATATTCCACTCCAGATTTGAAGGTGGTTAGGTACAACTGACTGGAGAACAATATTGTTGAATCCTAACTTTAATGGTTTCTCCTATTATTTTATATTTATTAAGGAAGTTACATGAGTTTAGTGAGACCTTGTAACATTCCAAATTCTAGAATGTTCAAAAATGAGTAAAATTTAAATTTTTTTTGGTTGCATCTTATTTCATTGTTTTTTATTGGAGTTCCTTTGGAAAATAACTTGTAAATATAAATTTTGGAAAGGAATTACAAACATGTAAATATAAATTTTGGAAAGGAATTACAATGGATGAAATTCAATATGAATTAAAAATCGTATTCGAAAAGATGATCCATAAAGTGGCATAGGAGAATTTACAGTATAAACCATTTCAAAAACCCAAAAGTAAGTTCATGGTGCTAGAACAAAAATTTGAACATTTTGTGCATGTTCCCAAAAGTTTTCAAATCAAAGTAGTGACATTGAAATAAAATTGTGACCTTAAAAGAATTTTTCAGAAAAACACAAGACAAAGTAATGAGCCAAACTAAACCTGTTTTCTTCACTTATCCTTTTTGCTTTCTATTTTAGGAAGGTGTATTTTTGAGCTTACGCCTTCCCTCTATTCATTTAAATCCCATCACTGATAAGTGGGACCCTACCCGTTAGGACTCCATTCTCCCTCTTGCTGTCGCACCGACCCGCGTGTCAGATCTCTTCTTCCACCTCTTGTGTAATATTCCAGAAATACCCTTTTGAGGACTTGTGCATAAATAGAGAAATGTGGATATGTGAAAATGGGATGTGTGGAATTTCCAAAGAGCGTTCCGTTTCCTCGAACAGGTTGTTCGGGGAGTTAGAATTGAATTAGGGTCTCATGCCAAGTTAAATAAGGAACATATGAGAGAGGGAAACCCTAGCCTCACAAATTTTTTGTTCCCGTCGTGCCGCCTCGCTAGAAAACTTCTTGTTACACCCCAACCAGCCATTGGTCTGGAATGCTACCAAACTAAGTAATGTAAGAAAGATAATGAGAGACCATGTGGAGGTGACCCCATATTTGTGATGAGTAATTGACACCTTTCTTGGAAAGTTTGAGTTTGGTTTGAGCTATTTTTACCAAGTCGTAAGCTTCTACAGGTGGTCGAAAGTCCCTACGACCTCATTGTCGGCCACTGGGAGCTACCTAGAAGCCTTACGACCACTCTGGCCGTGGTCGTAAGCTCATACGACCATTTTGGCCATGGTCGTAGGCCGATACGACCACACTGGCAGTGGTCAGATGCCCCCAAATAGTTTTACGATCACACTGGCCGTGGTCGGATGGCAGCTGGAGTATTTATGACCTCTCAATCAAAAGTAAGAAAGCTCTACGACCACGTTGGCCGTGGTCGGAAGCTAAGCACGTTGGAAGTCATAGCTCGATCGCTACGGTCGGAAGTCGGGAGACTTCGACCACGACCACGTTGGGAAGTTGACGGACTTCGACCACGTTGTGAGGCAGTCGAGTGTGGTCGAATCGCGGTTGGACGTGGTTGTCTGTGGTTGTATGCGGTTGTAGCTCAGTCTGGCGCGGTCGGACGTCGTCGTATGTAGTCGTAGTGCAGTCTGGTGCGGTCGAATGAGGTTGTATGCGGTCGGACGGGCTCGGGTAGCGGTTGTAGGTCTTGTGCATGTCTTGTTCTACTTTTGTGACCGGTGGTAGTGCATTTACGACTTTGGAGGAGTGTGCTTTGAGTACTTTTCTCTGACGAAAATTGATGTTATCCTTGTTTTGTGCGGTGCTATGAAATGGTTTCTTCTCTGTGATGATTGCGGGACTTTGAGGCTAAGTCGTGGCGAGGCATGGGATGACCGGACTAGGCACGGGAGGTGGTGAGGTCGAGAGCAGTCGGGAGATGCCAAAGACGATGAGGCAGGTGAAGTAGTTGTAAGGCTTGGACAACAAGAAGAGGAGGAAGCTTCCGGGAAGGCAGCAGAGTGGCATTTTGGGGAAATGTGGAAAGCTGCAAAGGGAAGCTGGTTCTCTATTAAAGCACTGGGAAAGCTCTGTGTAATAGGCAGTCTTAGCGGGTTGTCGCTCGATGTCTGTGTGTATACCCGGTGTTAGGTTGGAGTTAACGGGTTCCCCCCGGTAGCATATGGCTATAAATAGGGATGTAGAGCTCGGGTGCTTCGTGAGGTTATTCCCGAGTTGCTCTGGGTTTTTCGTTTCTATTTTGCATGAGTTATCTCTGGGTAGAGCATGGTGCTCGTGTACCTCCGAATGGAGTGGCTGTAGAAACCTCCATGATCAATCATTCATCTCTTTTCATCTATCTAAGATTTGTTCTGTTTGAGATGTTTTGATCACTTGTATCTGGTTTTTGGTTGCTCTTTGTTTTCTCCTGTCCTATCTTGTTTGGAGTTGTGTTCTTGGCTCAAGTAGCCTCGATTTCATTCTGCTCTGAACTGGGAATCATTCTCAAGACCATTGGCGACCCATTCCGAGAGCAAAAGTGAATCGAAGAGTGCTCTCGTCTCACAGTCGTGTGCCTCGAGTTCCTCTTTTTCTTGTTCTACTATGCCATCCCGATCAACCACAACAAAGAGTTTGCATCTTATTGGTAATTTCTCTTTTAGAGGTCTTGTTCTTGTTAGGTTTCAAGTTTTGTGAACTTTGGTTCTCTATGGTGAAAGTTCTCTGAAGTCTTAGCCTTGTGGTCATGCGCCACTTCTTTTCCCTTATTCTGAGTTCGACCATGAGGTGTGACTTTGTTTTGTGAGAGAGCTATGATATTCTTTGTAAATTTCCTATTTGAGGTTGTGCTCTTGTCATGTTTAAAATCTCATGACCAATAGAACCGTGAATCATCAGTTATTCAGAAATCGGTCTCTTCGGTCGCATGATCATATCGCTTCCTCTGTTGTCGATTGCCTCAGAGATTATCTGCTTTAGGCTCTGATTTTTCTGTTCTCGACCAGCGGCAGTTATTCTCTCATTTCTCTCAGTTTCCAGTAAAGCAATCGATCTCCTTCATAGCTCTCCAGCTATCGGTGTGAATACTTGGGGAGGTTTGAAGGCACCCCAGCCAGTCATTGGCCTGGAATGCTACCAATTTAAGTAATGTAAGAAAGATAAACTAGATACACCTCACAAAAGTTCAGCAGAACCTCCTTTGCGTCGTTGTCTTTGTGGGAGGTTTCAAAAAACAGTTATAATAATTATAGACAAACCAACTTGTATTATGATAGCAGCTAAACATCTAGAATATAATTCTTGAGCATCATAAATCTTCTATTCATTTGTTACAGAATACTTCCAGAAAGCAAATAACATAAAAGTACTTAAAGTAAATCTTTCATCAACTATTTAGTTTTTCTTTCTTCCATTGTGGTTAAATTGTGCAAAAGTGCAACAAGACTAATCCTTCCTTTCCCCCTTGCGTGCCAATTTCGTAAGGATACCTAAAACACAACAACAACAAGAGTGAGTCCAAAGACCCAGTAAATATAACAAATGGTAATAACAGCATACATGTGCACAACTCCATAAGAAACACCCAACAGATGCTTTACAAACATATACTATGCAATATAATCAACAAGTTCTTTATCTTTTCTCTCTCTTTTGCATTTCATAGGTAATGCAAAGTGTGCATCTGTCGATGCACACCCATGCCTGTATCATCTGGTACAGGGACCAATTGCCCATACTCCGCAAGTATGAGGACCTTTAGCTCGTCATCAACATGACGGGGACGTCAGCAATTGCTTTGTCATCACATGACCAAGACTTTAATAAGCCAACATGATGCATATGTATGAAAGTCTCAGTTTAATAAAAATATGCATCCACAAAAACTTTACACAAGGAATACTCATGAACTTCATAACTTTCAAATAACTATGAACATTACCATGTACGCCTTCATCACAATCATGAACACAATTGCTCACAATATAAATCAAACATTGACATTCTATAACTTTCAAACAACCATGGAAATACTTAGCGCATGCTAATTACGTCATCATCACAGTCATGGACACACAATTGCTCAAAGTATATAACAAACATTGCCATTCCATAGTATCTATTAAAACCATCATTATACTTGCCTTAACCGCGAGAGAACGAGGGACGTGCAGAAGGTGCTGCCCCCGGGACCAGTCCACCACCCGAATAATAATTATAATACATGTTAAGATAACATTAGTGGACCTTAGACTAAATAAAAACAATCACAAACTCGCAAAAACATCTAACTCGATTCCAATCCCCAAATTCTACAAGTCGATCTGCCCCCTCTGTGGATAGTCAACTTCAAAAATTCATATCTATTGGTACGGGAGTCCAATAAGATGTTCTTAGACTTTTTGGAAAGGTAATTAAATTCTCCAAGTAAACCTAGTTGGTGAACCTCCCTGAATCGGCCAAATTGTACCCGCACAATCCAGTTTTCTAAAACATCAATTTCACATCGGGTTCTCTGGACAGAGTACTAAAAATATCATAACTTTCATCACGAGTGTCCGAATCACAATTTCTTACGCTCGAAATTTGAGACAATGATCTACAACTTTCATAATCTGAGCTCCTCCGATTCTCCCGCTTTCTAATCGCCCAACCCACTTTACCAAAACCCCGACGAAAAACTCACAATCTGTAATGTCCCACTAATAAAATCATAACTTCTGCTACAGAAGTCCAACAATGTGTTCTAGTACTTCACGGAAAGATGGCGACGTCCTCTACGCATCGTAGGAGACGCCCAGAACTGAATCCCCACAAAACTACCCCAAAACGGCCATCTAACACAATCTGTCCTAGGTAGACCACACTACCGACATTGCTACAAAAATTAAATAGGGGTTACTCTTGACGAACCGCTGAAGAACACGATGAACACCACGCAATCCCTCTCTCTTCCTTTTCCCTATTTCCCTTCCTCTTCTTCTTCTTCCATGTCAAAAACACCTCCCGGCAATCGATCTCTTTCCTCCGCTCGACCGGCAGCAAAGGGGATCTTCCTCACCAACAGCAGGGGGCTTCAATGGAGGAGGAGGAGGTGCTGCTGGACAAGGGAGGCGCAAGGGGGAGAGGGAGGTGGCTGCACAAGGGAGGAAGAGGAGGGGACTTAGGGGTGGCAGCTAGGGTTTTGGGGAGGGGTGCCTCCCCCCTTTTGGCCGGCCCCCTCTTAGGCCAAGGCCGAGCCCAGTTACCGGGTTTTGCAAATCCTCCATAAAAAATCCCGGTTTAACTCTTTTCTATATGGTCCTTCCCTCCAATTAATCGATTACCTCTCGACTCACTTTTGTGGTATTACACTTCTCTTTGTGTCTGCCCATCTAGCGAGTTCCCTGGCTACGTCATCGCCGCATAGGAGCCTTCGAAGAAGCGGCTGGCGTCGTACGCAGTGCGTGTCAGCCAGCACTATTGTGTCTTTCCTGACATGCCCAGCCTTCGTGTAATGATGCCGTCAGTTGTTCGTGATAGCATCCATCGCCAGGTTGGCCAAACTAGTGCATGCAGGAAGAAGTCAATCGCCTTGCGCTGACTATCGGTTGTGGATTCGCATTGCGAGGAGTTTGCACCCTTTCCAGTTGACTACCTACCTATGCAAAGAGTCACCCCAAGCACTGTGAGGCTGCTCATTGACAGTGACCATGAGCTTGGCCAGAGGAAAAGGAGGTCAAAAAGGAAGTTGGGAGGAAACAACAGGAGAGGCCGGGAAAAGATCTCGAGAAAAGAGAGAAGGCGAATGTGAGAATTAGATTGTGGCATTCCCATTCGTCGTTTGGGTAACGATTGTCAGACTCGGATTTTTCAATCCAGAGTCTCCTGCGAATTGCTGCATTATTCCCTGGATCAGTAGATAATGCGCACAGGTACATTGCTGTATCAATTCATACATCGCATACAAAGGAATATTACATATCAGAGTTTTTAATTTATACCACGTCGGGTATTAGTTTTTACAAAAGCGGCACATAGGCCGGATGTTATCATTACAACCAGACAGCGGAAACAAAAGCAAAAGTGAGACCAAGACCACAGGCAAGCGACTAGGGGTAAAGTGAACGCATATGTTACCTTGGCTTAGGTAACATATATGCTCATGATGCCGTAGGTCTTGCTTGTCTATGTTTATAAAAAGTGTAAGTGACGCCCTAATTCCATTCATCGCTCCTTCCTTCAGTGGCGGGGGCATCTTCATGAGCATAATGATCTTGCGCCCATGTTTCTGTTTTTGGTAATGCGAGTGTGAGCACACTAACCACCGTGCTCAGCGAGTCAATACACAAAATGCAGTAAGTAGTATGCATAGCTTATCAAGGAAGGCTTAGGTTATTTAATTTGCCTATGACCAAGCATTTTTTGATTTTAAACATGTTGTATAGAACGATACTTTTAATGTCATCGATCCGAGACCATCCACCATTACATGATCTCTCGCTCGCATGTTATGCCTTCGCGTTATAGTGCTTACATTACCACTGGGACAAAACCCAGGACAACAAAAATCACAGCATTTCTCTGCCCTCCGTTCTTCCATTTTCACCCACCAAGAATTTTGAAACAGAACTATATCTAGTCAGGTTCCCATGTCCGCCCTTGACCGTGGGCACGGCTATTCGAATAGTTCTTACTCTGCAGAGTTTGTACACTTTACCCACAAGCGATAAATCTGCTCATTGCCTGACATGATTCCTTAGCCATGCGGTTGAGTAGACTATCACAGGACTGTTACAATGCATAATCCTACTTGTGGTTACGCCCACTAAGGTCTATCTTCTGTAGGATGTGTGCATCCCTCGAGAAGGGTCCCTCATGAGCCATCACGGCAAAGGCGGGATGAGACCATCCATCCCTTTGCTCGTGTCCACACCTTCACGTAACCACACTAGAGCTATGCAGATTAGTTAGCCCTGCCTACATTTTGCCAGTGTGGTTGTACTGTTGTACCTTGGGAGGTCATCACAAGATTCAGTCCTTAAGGATTATCTGGCTGGTTCTATCACAATTCCCTTTGTGCTTCCACTGCACCACTCACATACTCACACCCTCGAACCATCCGCCCAGATATTTAAGCATGTGGGGTTTTTGGGAACGTAAAATATTTATACCAACATATACCAATCATCATCACAATGACTTCCCAACCAACTCCTTTTCATGTTTAAAAGTGATGCTTGGGTGCTCTCACACCCATGAATATCTAAGCAATACTAAACATGGCATATGCTTATTTTCAAAAGAGTATTTATCATTATGGTTGCTAGGGTGACAAGGATCGCATAATCAAGCATACAGGAAGAAATTGTAATATTAATCAAGGAAAAACATGGACATATAACTAGGAGCTTAAATTAACATGAATTTGAATATAAAATATTAGCATGCAATTTAGGAATTTAAATGAAAGTAATTTGCAGAAAAAGTAGGTTCAATATGATCAAAGCATTGACTCGCCTTGGTTACAGAGGTCTTGATTTTGAGCGTCGAGTCTACATCAGCTGCGGCTTCCTCTTCTTAGGCCTCGACGCTATTTGTATGTGCTAAAATTTGGATAAATATCAAGAAAACAACCAAAATATTACAACAAAATTGAAATGAGCTTCAAACATATTGGTTCTGGTTCCATTGGATAGCTCTTGAATTTAGATGAATTTAGAAATTGGTTTCATTTAATTTGGAGTTAAGATGAATAAGGTAAGCCTATTTGAAAACTTTCGGTCTGATTAAATACCAAAAATATGAAAATCTGACTAGTGGGGCCCATCGCCGCTGACGCGCACGCAGCGCCGACATGCGGGGTTCAGGCAGGAGTGGCTCGTTCTCTCTCCACCCCTTATCGCCTCGACAGCGGGTCCCATTGTCAACGTGACGCCAGTGCGTGCGATCGGCGGCAGTGGGACCCATATGTCGGCGACGTTTTAAAAAAATGGCTCGACCTCGGACCTGCGTGAGCGGGGCTCGAATGCACGCCGAGGGAGCCGGGAAAGAATTGGCGCTACTAGCCACGGCGGGCTCGCAGCGCATCTCACCCCTATAGGGGTAATATTACCTCTTGAGGTATCGCGCGAGGGAGGCGGGGTAGAGGCGGTCCGGGGTGGGGAAGACGGTGGCGTCACCAGCGAGGGAGGACCGGGGAGGCAGCGGGGAGGACCAAAATGGGTTGCTGGCATCCTGGTGAAGCTGATGGAGGTGCCGGTGAGGGTCGGGGCTCCCTGGAGGTGGGTCGGCGACGTGCGGCGGCGGTGCGCTCGGGGAGGCGTTCGGTGCCGACGAGGTACGGGCGACGCTGTGCTTACGTGAGGTCGGGAGAAGGTCGGCGACGCACCGGAGATGATGTATGAGGTGGGAATTGGGTTCCTGCGGCGAGGAGCGGTGGAAATCACGGAAGCCGAGAGAGCAACATGGGAGGAGGGGTCCCATGAAGTCAATGAGTCAGGCCTACTGGCTCCCCGCTTTTCTTTTTCTTTTCTTTTTCCTTTCTTTTTCTTTTCTTTTTAATTTTTGGTTTGTGTGGTTGGTGTTTGTATTTAAATTTTTATATGTGGATACTTAGGTTTTTAGGCGAAGTTTCTCCCTCATTTTTATGGTTCATCTTTTCAGATTCGGATTTGAAATTTAAATTTTCTATTATTTAAATTGGTGTAATTCTTTCTCGAATTTTTTTCAACTTTTGGGAACCTTAACCGACTTTTCCGAAAGTACTATAAAGCTCAAACTCAAGCACAATGCATTGAAGAATAATTTACAATATTACATTCTAAAATTTTTATATTTTCAGGACGTTACAACGATCTACTTATTCCCTCTGCTTTTTTATTTAATTGGAGGTTGAAATCGAGATTAGAGAGGTAAATAGCAAGTTCTAGATAAGGGTTCAAGAATTTGATTGGTTTAATCAGCTATGTCATTCTATTGTGTTTTCGGGTAATGTATGGGCCGATTTTGAGGATGCCATTTAATAGTTATTGGTAGAGAATCTTGATATCTTTCTATAGCATTTTCATTCAAGTTGATCACATGAATAGATTTCTACTTATGAATTTCGTAAGCTCATTTGTCTGGTAAACCGTCATCTATTGGCAGCATGTATTAAACTATTGAGTAAGAATAGTATATACAATAATTCGGGGATTTGTTCTACATGAAAAATGTAGGTAATTTTTTAAGGATTCCAGGAAGTCTAAGAACATGATTTTAAGATGAGTAGAACAGAAGTTATGAATTTTGAGATACTGTTGTTCAGAACTAGGTTGCTGCTGGACACAGTCATGAGAAGATTGTTAATTTGACAAATTTAATGGCAGAATTAATTTTGTGGCATAACTAGAATGTGATAGATATTTTTTTCTAGTCTATGAAATTATCATGGTCTAATAAATTTGCATGTGTAGATTAAAAGATATAAAATTATTAAGTTTATTGTCCGAAGGATAATAGATTTGTCTTTTGGGTGAAAAACGGGGATTTAGATTATTTAATTTGGACATGTGATCAACTAAGAAGTTGTAGAAAATTTTGTATAGATTCCAGAATTGGTATGGTTGCTATAATATGATGTGGGAGTCGAAAGTTATGATTATTTTTGTACCAGGACAGTTAGGGTGGTTGTCCAGTAAAGGGGAAAATTATGGATTTGGGGAGTGTGTTGGAGTATTGTTGATTAAGGGTTGTATTGTATTACTGTAGTTTGTATTGAGTTCTAGTGTTTACTATAGGAGGAGTAACTTCAGAGTTAGTATCATCATCTAATTAACCTGATCATCACAACTAAAGAGGCAAGTGCATAGTAAAATAATAGTTGTTGGTTGATAATTGTTCATTGTTATTTATTTAATTATGTCATGCAACATTTAATCACCTTTTGTTCAATATCATATTAATTTGATGATAAATGTGATATGTGGTAAAATGACATAAGATTGCATTCATGACATGATATATGCATTACGATCCAAGGTGGTGAGAAAATCAAATAGCTATGAGTAAAGCTATTTGACTATTCCAACATGCTCTTGTGTAAGACCTACAGAGATAAGTACCTCCACTAGATGGAGGGAAAAGCCTACTTGGTAGGTACCTCCACGAGATGGAGGTAGAGGGTAAACATCGGTGGGTGTTCCCTACACTATACCGTTATAAGCTACAGAAGCAAACATGAGTATGAGCATTGTATTGCACTAAAAGAAATTAATATGGGAAAAGACAATGGTGAAAAATTTAAAAGTAAAATGAGTGTGTTGCTATTTCTATTATTTTATTTTGTACTTGTCGAGTCGTGGACTCGCACTTGCTAATTTATTGTTTTAGGTGATCATTGAGGTAACATATGTTGGGTGGAAGTAGAACGTGGAACATTGCACAATTGTAGGACCGAAATGGCAACAGAGGAGGTGAATGGTGCCTTTGAAAAATCCGCCCCAAAGTATTCGCACAATCTTCTTCTCCAATAGCTATAGAAACAAAGGAGCAAGAGGATGAATGCTTTCTATATGACCGAGAGAAAAAGTGTAACACCCCAAGACCCACAATGCCCTGGGATGCTACTAAAACTGCTCTACGACTAGCCAATTTATAGAATAAACTAAACTAGCAACAAATACTAAACAATATAATATAAGCGGAAGCGTAAACAACTAAGGGAAAACAGGATAATAACAATTTGATAATCATATTCAACTATAACATAATATCCATAGGAAAGGTACACATTTAATATTACTAAGAAGAAACATTTGTCAATAAGATAGCTAAACAAAACTAGATTGCTTTCAACTTTATTCCGCATTAAGATTATAATCCAAGTGCATCGCTGCGGTGCACTCTACCCTTCCCAATGCATGCTCAAAGACCACCTATAGGGAGGGGAAACAAGAGTGAGATAAAATCACAACAAGCAAGCAGTTTAACAAGTTATTCAAATTACAAGCAATTTAAACATCATCATTGTAATTCCATACATCCACAATTACAATTTATGTTCATAATTATTAAACCACCATAAACTTTCATGAATCATACCTCTTAAAAATTTCAGATTTAATTGGCATAAGAATGCAATCATTTAAATATCAGTTAAATGCATATGAAACATTTAGTCTTCCACAACTACAATAGATTAATCATCAACATTTAATCTTTCACAAATAACAATGTTATATCCTCAACTTCAAATCACCATCAAATACAATAAAACATATGTATGATCATCCCACTACTTTATTAATTCTCACATCCACAATTGCTATCAACAATTAATACAAAAGAAAAGAATCTCATTCCATCACCATAACTCTTACCATACACAAGGGACGAACCCCATTCCACGACCACATCCACAATCCTCATACTACAAGTAGCTCACATGAGTCAATTCCACATTACAACTAAAACGTTGTATATTCCACAAAATAACATCACCACAATATATATAGCATATGTATGAAAATGAATCTTTCCACAATGCAATGCATATGAATACTTCATGCTATGCTCCACATCACTCTTGCCAGGGCAGGAATTGTAGTTCATCGTATTACGGCAATATACGATGCTTCCATGGGCGAAGAGTGTTGGTGATATGCCCTAGAGGCAACATGGAGATGTTGAATATATCACATACTATGTTTATGATACATTGCTTTGTTCCTTGAAATAGACATTATCATTATTGATCAATGAGTATGTGACTTATTCATGAGACTCTTAATGCCAAAATGTTGCTATTTCTAAATGATCCCTGATTATATTTCATATGAGGAACAAATATGATTCAAAGATCAGCATATGTATTGATTGATGATCATGTCTCATGGATCATGGTATGGAGATACCAAATCAATAATATGGACATGTGTTAGTG
Organism: Bonia amplexicaulis; assembly: GCA_036346245.1. NCBI lineage: Eukaryota > Viridiplantae > Streptophyta > Magnoliopsida > Poales > Poaceae > Bonia > Bonia amplexicaulis. Next base: position 10,463,307 of record CM070744.1, on the reverse strand, counting down.
AACATATGTTGGATAGACCCGCCATGAGACACCGCGGAGATTCCAAGTGTCATCGGTTGGTCTCAAGTAGTGTTTATGTGGAATCCTTAGACTTGAGATCATCATGGTTCCCAAAGATGCGTAGTAGCTACTTTGGGACTACTAAACACTACTCCGTAATCGGGTAGTCATAAAAGTAGTCTTTGGGTTTGCCATGAAACATGTAGTGGGATGTGAATGATCAAGATAGAATTTGCCCTCCTTATGGGAGAGATATCTCGGCCCCTCGATGTAATGGATTATGAAAGTGCATGGCCATGCCAAGGTGATTGAGGAGTCAATCACGAGTTTATAATCCATCACGGAATCGAGAGAGTGATTGAGCTATTAAGAGGATGACACAGTCTCGCCTTGAGCTTAATTTATATCGTGAGGCAAAGGGATTAGTACATGAGAACATTACGAGTTCACCGATATGATCTTTACGTATACTTTGGGGTTAATATGTCTTGCTAGAGGCCGCTATTAACGTGGTGACCGGAAAGGTGTTTCGGGTCGCGACCAAGTATACGTGAACCTCTGTGTCGCACACTTAACGGGTTGGAACACTAATTCGAATGTGATTCGATATGGGCTCAATTCGGATAGAGATCCTGATAGACTCCTATTGGGCCTCGGTCCACGAGGCCCAAGTGAGGAGGTCTATATATATGGAGGCGAGGGAGGGAACGCACCGATAATCCCGAGCTAATCCGTAGCCGCCACCTCCGAGCCAAACCCTAGCCGCTCATGAGTCGGTACACTCGCGATCGGCGTTCCCACCCGGACGTGTGGATACCGGTGGAGGCGCCGCTCGTTGCGGCGTTGATCGGCATCAACAACCTCTGATTGGATCCGCTCGTGGTGTGGTTGATCGCGTGGAGGAGACGATCGGTTCGGGACGATCTTCTACTTCCACTACTACTTCGCGCGTGGTTGGATCGGCTTCTCCAACTCTTCTTCATTGCTGCTGCGTCTAGTGGTAATGATCCATGATCCTCCTTAAGCATGATGTTCTTGTGTGCGCGGTAAAAATTTTGTTTTCCGCTCTCGTAGCCTACCGCGATCCATTAGTGGTATCGAGCCATCTTGCTTAGTTTATGATCCGGATCGGCGCATATGTTGATATGCGGTTGTAATAGATTGATCTATTACGGACTAGATCAATCGGTCATAAGGGGTTGGAATATGTATGAGTTGATAGCATCATGTGGCCAAAAGATTAGTTCGTGCTCCTTCTTTGATGTACGCCGACTTGCCCCTACCTACCGGGTAACACCATCGGGGCTAATCGCGCACGATCGAGAGATTGAGCCAACGGATCGAGGTCTTGTGTTGCGGTCTCCTCAAGCATACCGATCGCGATGATTGATGTGATTGATCTGATGAAAATTGAGACATTTTGAATGGCTCTGAGAGACCATGTGGAGGTCATCCCATTGTGAGTGATGAGTAATTGACATCGTTTCTCAAAAGTCGAGTTTGAGTCGGTGTGTTCGGACCCTGACGTTGCATGGGTGCAACGGGCTCGGTCGGACTTTGGTCAAGCTTAGTCGTATGTGTTATGATGTATATTCTGATATTGCGACTTGTTTGATCTTGTTTATGCTATTTGCGCGTTCATGTATCGAGCGGTGCTATTTGACGTGTTTTCTTGTCTATGTCTGCAGGGACGGGCGGAGTCGTGGCGAGACACGGTGGACGGACTAGGCGCAGTGGCGCGAGGTCGAACGGTCGTGATGTGTCGAAGACGACGTGGACTCGAGGTGGTTGCGGCGCGCGAGACAAGGAGCGCGAAGCTTCCGGAAGGTGCGGGAGGCGCGAAATGGTCATTTCGCGAGGTCGCACAAGTGGGAGCGGGCTCCGTTAGGGTTTAGCCGCGAACGGGTTGGAGACCCGTTAGCCAAGGGCTATAAATAGATGTGAGGGGCTGCATACCCCTTAGGACACTTGAGAGCTTATTCATATCTTTGTGTGTGTTGTGTTCCTCCCAAGAAGCTTGTGAGGCTCTTGGTGTTCTTGAGGATTGAGAGGGAGAGGATGGATTGAAAGTCTTGTAATCATTCCTATGGTTCTATTGTCCATGCGTATTGGGACTCCTTTGTATCTTGCTTATGTCTCTCTATGTGCTTTTATCTGGATGGAGTTCTTTGCTTCTGTGATGGTTGATTCGATTTCTTTTTGGAGTAACTGCAAACTTGTGAGGCTCTGTGATGGGAACTAATCTCTGTCTTCTTTTTCTTGAGAAGAGTAGCATTTGATCGGTTCTTCTGTTTGTTCTCTGCCATCTCCAGTTTTTACTGTGCCGATGCCTTCTCCGGTTCTTAGTCCCATTTTATCTACTTGAAAAGGAAGTGTCGCGTAACTCATGGGCAGCAGTAGTATCTGATCGCGCTTGCATTTCTTTGCTCTGTCCTTTTATCTGTCTAGCATATTCTTTAATTCTGATTCTTCATCTTTTGCAATCCGTCTATTGTTAGAAGTCAGATCTCTGTTTTGGTTAAAGTCTCAGGACTGAATGATGTTTGTCAAGTGATCATACTTTTTGTCTTCAGTCTTCTTCTCAGCATTACAAGGAATTACGGTGGTATAATTTTTCTTGTTGTTGAACCCCTTTTTGAGATCTTTGTTCCTGCCGATTGCATTCGGTTTTAGTTTTCGCTTCTTTCTTTTGCAATTTTCAGCTGAACCTTTTGTCTTGTGTTGGCAGCTCATTTCTTGGAGATTTCTTCTGTGCCGACAAAGATCAAACTGCCTCCTGTTTTCTCGCTGGATTGACTCCTTTTGGCAGCAGCAGTTAGCCTTTCATTTCCTTTTGCCGTGGCAGCAGTTTTCAGCAGATATCTTTGCCGTGGTAGCAGTTTTCAGCAGATACCTTTGCCGTGGTAGTAGTTTTCACAGTGAAGTGCTTTCCTGCTTTGTGCTGTCGGTTGGCAGCAAATTTCTCTTCCTTGTGTTCTATTTTATTTCCTGTTTTCAGCCTTCAGTTTTGTTATTTCTCTGCTTTTGTCCTTGGCAGCCTTTCTGTATTTCAGCTTGTGCATCTTTGATTTGCTTCTTAGACTGAAAGCACTCAGTCTTCTTTAGCTTCTGTTTTAGACAGATTTTTCAGTGCTTTTGTCCTAGAGCAAGTCTGAAGCCTCTTCTCTGGAATGTTTCATTGTCTCTTTCGAGTTTCTGCTAAGTATTTCTTTTAGAGTTCCAGTAAGCAGGTGATTTCTTTTTCATAGCTTCTATAGCTATTGGAGGAGAGATTTTGAGTGTTATACTTTGGGGACGATTTTAAAAGGCACCATTCACCCCCTCTGTTGCCATTTCGGTCCTACAATTGGTATCAGAGCCGGTTAGCTCTTCTTGATAGATCTTTAACCGGTCTCAAGAGCCATGGCGACAGACAAGTACTCGACCAAGCCCCCGATCTTTGATGGGATGGATTTTCCATTCTGGAAGAGCCGGATGGAGACCTACATCCAGGCTCAGGGCTACGCCATTTGGCGAAAGGTCAAGGTCGATTCGTTGTTCCGTACCGATGAGAACATCAATGCCGGAAATATGGTCGATGTTGAAGCTAACATAAGAGCGAGGAACATCATTGTTCGAGGTTTGAGTAGAAGCGAGTTTGATCGCATCTCTCACTGACGTCGGCCGATATTTGGGTGACCCTCAATGCTTACCATGAGGGCACCACCCAAATAAAGGCGGTGCGACAAGACCGTTCAAGCGACTATAGCAAATTTGAGATGCTTGCCGGTGAGTCCCTAGGCAGTGCTTTTCTCGCTTTCATAAGATTACGAGCAACCTCCGAGCCGTCGGTCTCACATACTCCGACTCGGATAACGCTCGGCATTCTTTCCGCACTCGATCTTAGGGTTTGGGAAATGAAGGTGACCACCATCAAGGACACCACGGACCTCTCGACCACGACTCTTGATGCGCTTTACTCGCGCCTCAAGACTCACGAGATTGACATAGTCTCTCGTCGGTCAAGTCTCGATCGATGGCTTTAGTCACCGATCCCACCGCCGCTTCGGTTCTTCTCGACTCTCTTGGTGGGTTCTCCTATCGCTCTCGTGATGTAATCGATGATCGGTTAGGCGGTTAGAGGATGAACAATGGCCCTTCTTGCTCGTAAGTTCTCCCATGCTTACAAGAGGAGGAGGGACGGAAAGAAAAGAGGACCAGTGATTTGCTTTGAGTGTGGTGGCCCCAACCACATTCGAGCAAACTGTCCCAAGTTGGGGAAAGGCAAAGTCGACTACGGCGGTTCCGCAAAACGACTACTCCGACAAGAACCGCAACAAGAAGGCCCCAACTCCGACGCAAGGCAAGAAGCCGTTCGCGACTTTGGGAAGGCCAAGAAGCTCTTCCACCGCGTCCTCGCCGCCGCTTGACGACCTCGACCTCGACGAGGTGGAGGGATGGAGCGACGGCGATGGGACGGGTGATCAAGAACCCAAGAGCGGCGAAGACTTTTCCCAAGATGTGCTTCATGGCCTCGAGTGCTTAATCGAGCGACAATGAGCTGTACTCCGACTCGGACGAGGTTCCCCGGGCAGGGAAGGGAAAGGTTTGGCTCGTAGACTCCGGGTGTTCACGACACATGACCGGAGATTCACGTTGGTTTTCTTCCCTAGCCCGAGCTTGGTGATGAGACTATCACCTTTGGAGACTCTTAAATGCGGGCGACGCCATTGCCAAAGGTACTGTATGCGCTTAATGACTCATTTGTTTTAAAAGATGTTGCCTTGGTGAGTAAGCTGCATTACAATTTGCTTTGGTTTCTCGACTTCCGATGACGGTTTCGAGGTAAGTTTTAAGAAAACGCCGCAAAATTGTTGATTCTTTAGGTAGTCCGGTTTATGGATTTCTCGTTATGGGAGGATCTTTCGTGCTGATTTCATTGAGTCTTCTGGTGATCCTCTCCGGTGTTTGGTTGCTTCTGAGTCCCGCGACCTTTCCTTCTGGCATAGGAGACTTGGTCATATTGGATTTGACCATTTGACTCGAGTTAGCGGCCACGATCTCATTCGTGGTCTGCGAAACTCAAGATGGTCAAAGATCTTGTTTGCGCTCCATGCCGCACGGCAAGATGGTTGCCGCTTCTCATCCTCCCACCACGATTACTATGACCGATGCAACCGGACAATTGCTCCATATGGATACAGTTGGACCAAATCGAGTCTTGATCGGCGGGAGGGAAGTGGTATGTTCTTGTCGTAGTCGATGACTTCTCGAGGTATTCTTGGGTGTTTTCTTGGCCTCGAAGGATGAGGCGTTTACATTTCGAGGTCTTTTCGGTGAGGCTTCTGTTGAGCTTCCAGGTGCCTTACGAGCGATCCGCAGTGACAATGGCACGGAGTTCAAGAACTCCTACTTTGAGAGGTTCTGTGATGAGACCGGTGTAGAGCACCGCCTCTCTTCTCCATCGTCCCTCGGCGAGAATGGCGTTGTGGAGAGGAAGAACCGTACCTTGGTCGAGATGGCCGGGCGATGCTTGATGAGTACTCTACACGCGGAAGTTTTGGGGTGAGGCTATAGCCACCGCGTGCCATGTTTCTAATCGAGTTTTCTTGGGCACACTTGCACCGCACTTCTTATGAGTTGAGATACGGCCAAAGCCCAAGTTTCTCATTTTCGTGTGTTTGGTTGCAAGTGTTTTATTCTAAAGTCCGGAACCTAGATAAGTTCGAGTCACGATCTTGTGATGGACTCTTTCTAGGCTACTCGACCTCTTGGCGGGCCTATAGGGTCAGGCTGAGTCTAGCAAATTGGTAGAAACACTGAGGTGACTTTCGATGAGGCGGTCAGGGACTAGGCCCGATATCTCGAGTTCACTAGAGCGATCCGAGACCATCTTCGTGGATGATGAGGATGATGGAGATGAGGGTTGTCTACCGATCCAAGACCTCTTCCACCCCTTGAGGTGCCTTCTTCCACCGCACCTCGAGGTGATCGACCTCACCTTCGCTTCTTCCGGAGCTAGTGGCTCTGTTCCTACTGTCGACTCACGAGGTGAGGCCTTCTTCATCTCATCCTGGACCTCCTAGACATATCCAAAAACTCATCCTTGAGCGGATCATTGGAGACCTCTTGAGCGGTTACCCGCTCAAAATCAACTTATCTCAATTCTGTCTTCATTCTGCTTTTATTGCCTCCTTTGAGCCCAAAGATGTTTCTCAAGCTTTATCTGACGAGTCTTGGATCAATGCCATGCATGAGGAGCTGGAGAGTTTCGAAAGAAACAAGGTTTGGACGCTTGTTGAGCCCCCTCGAGATCACAATATCATTGGAACCAAATGGGTGTTCAAGAACAAGCAAAGTGAGGATGGGGTAGTCATTCGAAACAAGGCTAGGCTGGTTGCACAGGGGTACTCCCGGGTTGAGGGTGCGGATTTCGAGGAGACCTTTGCCCTGTAGCTCGTCTTGAGGCCATTAGAATTACGCTTGCCTTTGCGGCTTCTAAGGGTTTCAAGCTTTACCAGATGGACGTCAAGAGTGCCTTTCTCAATGGCTTCATTGAGGAAGAAGTCTATGTCGATGACCTCCGTGTTTCGAGAACCCCAAATACCCTAGTCATGTCTTCAAGCTTTCCAAAGCATTGTATGGACTTAAGCAAGCCCTAGAGCTTGGTATGAGAGGCTTAAGTCCTATCTATTGAGACATGATTTTGAGATGGGTAAAGTTGACAAGACCTTGTTCATTCGTAAGGCTTGCAATGACCTTCCGTCGCCCAAATTTATGTCGATGACATTATCTTTGGCGGCTCTTCTCATGCTCTAGTTTCACAGCCTCGGATGTCATGAGCACCGAGTTTGAGATGAGCATGATGGGTGAGTTGACTTTCTTCCTTGGCTTCCAAATCAAGCGGACTCGGGAGGTACCTTCTTGCATCAAGGCAAGTACACCCGTGATCTCTGAGACGTTTCGACATGAGTGATGGAAAGCGGTGTCGACTCGATGGCTTCTCGGCCACACTTGATCCGAGATGAGGACGGCGAGCGATTGATCAAAAGAGTTCGAAGTATGATTGGCTCTCTTATACCTCACCGCCTCGAGACCGGACATACACTTTTACGTGTGTCTTTGTGCGGTTTGAGCTTCTCCTCGCGTATCTCACCGCCAGGTGATGAAGCGCATCTTCGGTACCTTGAGCTACCATTGACTATGGTATCGGTACTCTTCCTCCTCTGTCTATCCCTTAGAGCCTATTCGGATGCGACTTTCTTGGTCAGGATAGATAGGAAAAGCACTCGAACTGCCAGTTCATTGGCACTTCTCTCGTTTCTTGGTCTTGAGGAAGCGATCCGGTGTTGCAGTCCACCGCAGAGGCCGAGTGCGTTCTTGCGACCGATTCTTTGTAGCCAAGTGCTGGATGGTCTCGACTCTGCGGGACTTTGGGTTAGCTATCGATCGTGTTCCGCTCTTTTGCGATAACACGTCTGCGATTAACATTGCTAAGAACCCGGTGCAACACTCTCGGACCAAGCACATCGATATCGAGATATCATTTTCTTGAGACCATGTAGAAGGGTGACATCGTGCTCGGTTTGTGGAGAGTGACCACCAGTTGGCTGATATCTTCACCAAGCCTTTGGATAGCACGAGGTTTTCAGCTCTGCGGGGAGAGCTTGGGGTGGTTTGTCCTTATGGACTGTTGTGAGGGGGAGCTTTGGGCTTTATTGCTTTATCTTATAAATTATGCTTCTGTATCCTTACTATTGCACTGCATTTGTGGGTGCATTGGGTTTAGTCCTTCCAGCATAGGTTAGAGTGTGTCTCTTGCTGAGTAGCTTAGACTTCTTGCTCTTATCTTGTGCTTTCAGGATAGCTGTTTCTTATCTCACTAGGTTGAGCTCACTCACTTCTTTTAGGTTCTAGCGAGGGTTGGGCCACCCTCGGGTAGACAGGGTACGTGTTTGCTCTCTAGTGTGTGTTTTTCTCGACAAATGTTGTCACAGGTCATATGGGGTAGATAAGAGTTAGTCCGAGTCATTAGTATTCTCTATCTTATCTATGCTTTAAGGACTGCCTGTTTTCGTGATTTATTTGCCAGCTTCTCGTTTTATTGCTTTGGTTCAAGGGGAGTTCATTTGAGAACTTCTAGATATTAATGTTGACATAACTCAACTTGAACTAAAAGTTGTATCTCAAGTTAAGGGGGAGCTGGATGTTCTTCATTTGTATCATAACTTAATGGAGCCTTGATTATTATCCTTTCATGACATGTTTTCATTATATTACATCTTGCCATGATTTATGCTCCATTGCTAATTTGATCATGACTTTATATGTGTAGTCAAGTCTTTGCCATGATAGGTTAATTAAAATGCTAAATTTTGACCTAACTCATGTCATGTTCATATTTGAGACTAGTCAGCTTTGTGTTATCTTTTTATGGTTCTTACCATGTCAAATAGACGAGTTGAGTCTTGAATCTTAGTTGAGCAATAGATTGAGCTATACAGTTTCTTGATGACACATAAGTTAGTACAACTGTCAAAAAAAAAAAAGATCTCTTCGTCGTATAAAAACTGATCTCACCAATTCTTTCTCATGAGACGGCTTGCCATTGCACAAGGCATGAACTCAGGGGAGTTTTGGATGACCAAGATCATTTCCTTAAGCTTCTCGCTTGGAATGATCGCATAAGGCTTGAGGTCTAGCACATGACTGAATAAAAAGATGGTTGAAAACAACCATGTGATCTCTAAAGAAAAATGTCATTTGTGCTCAATTGCAAAAATGTCAAAGTACTTAAACAAATGTATCATTCTTGAACAAATAGCACTCTAGTTTGCTCAACACTAGCTTCTTGATTCCATTTAGCTTATTGACATGGTTTGCATCATTTGTGGATATCATTAGCTAGACTAAAATCTTGTTTGACTTGACTTGCTAAGCACTTCAATTAAAATTCAGATTATACCTTATGTTGCTTAGCTTCTCTTTACATACTTAGTCATGATCTTTGTAGCATATTTGTATGTTATGGCTTGATATAATGCATGATGGTCATTTTGGATAATTCTCATGGCTCTACATACTTAAAAATGATCAAATCACCTTTCATCCATTTTCATGACTTTTCTCCTTCCTTCCTTCTTGATGGGTTTATTGTCAAAAGGGGAGAATAGTGGTAGAAAAGCCACTTGGGAGCTTTGAAGAAAATTGTTCTTTCTTTTGCTCCTTACGTCGACATGGTCATTAGCTTCACTCTTTACTTATGGACCATGTTAGACTCTTCAAACTCAACTTTGTGCTTTTTCGGTGTTTGTCAATATACTCATCAAGGGGGAGATTGAGAGACCATGTGGAGGTCATCCCATTGTGAGTGATGAGTAATTGACATCGTTTCTCAAAAGTCGAGTTTGAGTCGGTGTGTTCGGACCCTGACGTTGCATGGGTGCAACGGGCTCGGTCGGACTTTGGTCAAGCTTAGTCGTATGTGTTATGATGTATATTACGATATTGCGACTTGTTTGATCTTGTTTATGCTATTTAGCGTTCATGTATCGGCGGTGCTATTTGACGTGTTTTCTTGTCTGCGTGTCTCGGACAATGGGCGGAGTCGTGGCGAGACACGGTGGACGGACTAGGCGCGGTGGCGCTGAGGTCAGAACGGTCGTGATGTGTCGAAGACGACGTGGACTCGAGGTGGTTGCGAGGCGTGCGAGACAAGGAGCGCGGAAGCTTCCCGGAAGGTGCAGGAGGGGCGAAATGGTCATTTCGCGAGGCTGCACAAGTGGGAGCGGGCTCCGTTAGGGTTTAGCCGGCGTAACGGGTTGGAGACCCGTTAGCCAAGGGCTATAAATAGATGTGAGGGGCTGCATACCCCTTAGGACACTTGAGAGCTTATTCATATCTTTGTGTGTGTTGTGTTCCTCCCAAGAAGCTTGTGAGGCTCTTGGTGTTCTTGAGGATTGAGAGGGAGAGGATGGATTGAAAGTCTTGTAATCATTCCTATGGTTCTATTGTCCATGCGTATTGGGACTCCTTTGTATCTTGCTTATGTCTCTCTATGTGCTTTTATCTGGATGGAGTTCTTTGCTTCTGTGATGGTTGATTCGATTTCTTTTTGGAGTAACTGCAAACTTGTGAGGCTCGTGATGGGAACTAATCTCATCTTCTTTTCTTGAGAAGAGTAGCATTTGATCGGTTCTTGTTTGTTCTCTGCCATCTCCGCTTTTCTTGTCGATGCCTTCTCGGTTCTTAGTCCCATTTTATCTACTTGAAAAGGAAGTGTCTTGCGTAACTCATGGGCAGCAGTAGTATACATTGCAGCTTGCATTCTTTGCTCGTCCTTTTATCATCTAGCATATTCTTTAATTTCGATTCTTCATCTTTTGCAATCCGTCTATTGTTAGAAGTCGGATCTACTTTTTGGTTAAAGTCTCGGGATCGAATGATGTTTGTCAAGTGATCATACTTTTGTCTTGATCTTCTTCTCAGCATTACAAGGAATTACGGTGGTATAATTTTTCTTGTTGTTGAACCCCTTTTTGAGATCTTTGTTCCTGCCGATTGCATTCTGGTTTTAGTTTTCAGTTCTTTCTTTTTGCAATTTTCGGCTGAACCTTTTGTCTTGTGTTGGCAGCTCATTTCTTGGAGATTTCTTCTGTGCCGACAAAGATCAAACCGCCTCTGTTTTCTCCGGATTGACTCCTTTTGGCGCAGCAGTTAGCCTTTCATTTCCTTTTGCCGTGGCAGCAGTTTTCAGCAGATATCTTTGCCGTGGTAGCAGTTTTCAGCAGATACCTTTGCCGTGGTAGTAGTTTTCACAGTGAAGTGCTTTCCTGCTTTGTGCTGTCGGTTGGCAGCAAATTTCTCTTCCTTGTGTTCTGTTTTATTTCCTGTTTTCAGCCTTCAGTTTTGTTATTTCTCTGCTTTTGTCCTTGGCAGCCTTTCTGTATTTCAGCTTGTGCATCTTTGATTTGCTTCTTAGACTGAAAGCACTCAGTCTTCTTTAGCTTCTGTTTTAGACAGATTTTTCAGTGCTTTTGTCCTAGAGCAAGTCTGAAGCCTCTTCTCTGGAATGTTTCATTGTCTCTTTCGAGTTTCTGCTAAGTATTTCTTTTAGAGTTCCAGTAAGCAGGTGATTTCTTTTTCATAGCTTCTATAGCTATTGGAGGAGAGATTTTGAGTGTTATACTTTGGGGACGATTTTAAAAGGCACCATTCACCCCCCCCTCTGTTGCCATTTCGGTCCTACAGGCTCGGATTTGGGTTGATTTGATCGGCCCGATGAGATTTTCATAGCGATTTGATAGATGCGATCTATGTAATTCCGGGAGGTTTCGGTGCGCCACGAACCCGGGACTCCCCTCGACGGACCGCCGTTGCGTACACGCATAGATTGTTATAGAAACACATTCATGTCGTATGGGTAGAATATGTTCTACGCTAACTTGTTTTTGCGGGAATGATGTGAATGGTATGGCATAGATGCATATGTGATGTATGTGTGTTTTGGCGGCTGTGTGTCGTATTAATCACACCGGGTTGAGGTCGTTCTTTAATTGTATAACGACTGCGTGTCGACTTGTGATGCTTGAGCTCCTCATGTAATTCATTTGCTACCTATTAGTTGTAATAGTTTAGTTCTTTTCTATGGAGGCTTCAAGCATGATGACAAAGAGGACAAGAAGTGTGGCGAAGAATATCACCGTGGAACCATGGCGATGGCGACCACTACGATACAAAATGCCATACCATTCACAATATAATGTGATTATATGCATGTGATGTTTATTTCTTGTCATACTATTCTTTCATACCATACCAACTAAGGGTTAGTTTTCATGATAGAATAGCTTCTCTCAAGAAAAATTAAGAGTTTGTTTTGATGCCCTTCCAATTCTTTCGCCTATAAGAATCATGATCATTGTTTGGTAGGTCACAAAGCGAGTACCATCAACTATCTTGATCTAATAGGGTGGATGTCGGACATCCACATGCATAGTATTGGTTTACTTGACAAGGCTATCAAATTAGATTTGGGCCTTGGGGCATGGTGTTGGGAGCCGGGGCATTGGATGCCACCCAACAAACAAGAGTCACATAAGATGTGATTAGCAAGTGTTGCTTACCTCGCCACTACGTTTCTAGCAAGTGATGCCAAAGCTCACTAGAACTTAGATGAACATGGATCTTGACCACTATATGTCGTTAGAGGAAGACGATTACAAAACATATAGTGGGAGTATCTTTGTTAAATCCTTTAATGGAAGATCAAACATGAACATAGTGCTAAACTTTGCATATTCTTTGTTGTAGATCATGTCAACTAATGCCGCATCCGAGTTCTTTTAATTTGCGATCTATTCTTGAGAAAGAAAAACTCAATGGAACGAACTTTTGGATTGGTATCGCAACCCGAGAATTGTTCTCAAGCAAGAGCGCAAGGAGCATGTCCTTGAGTCTCCTTATCCCGATGACTTGCACGATAATGCTACCGTGGCTGCGGAAAGCTTATGAGAAGCAAACGAATGATTACCTTGATGTGAGTCTGTCTCATGCTTGCCACAATGTCCTCTGAGCTTGAAGCAATATGAGAACACGATGCCTACAATATCATTGTGGGGTTGCGTGGTATGTTTGAGAACCAAGCAAGGTGAGAGGTTCAACACTTCAAAGTCCTTGTTTGCGTGCGAGCTTGCGAAGGGAATCCGTCGACCCTCATGTGATTAAGATGATTGGCTACATTGAGAGTCCGGAAAAGCTTGGTTTTCCCTTAGCCAAGAGTTGGCTCTTGATGTGATTCTTGATCGCTCCCTCGAGCTTTGAGCCATTCATTCGAACTATCACATGAACAACATGGACAAGACCTTGGGTGAGTTGCATGGGATGCTAAAATCAGCGAGGAAAGCATTAAGAAAGCGACCATCATGTGATGATGATGCGAGAAAGGCAAGGGCAAGCCCTATGTAAAGAAAGGCGCGGTCAAAGAAAGTTAGCTCCCGATGAGATCGCGAGCGGTTCTAAGGCCAAGCAAGTCAAGAAGGGCCTGCCTCGATGCGATTGCTACTCATCAAGCAATCGTGACATTGGAAAAGAACGCCCAAAGTACTTGGAGGATCTTGAGAAAAGAAGGAAATCGACTTCGCTCCGGTATAAATGTTATAGAAATCAATCTTGCTACTTCATCTTCGATTCTTGGGTATTTGATACGGATCGGTTGCTCACATTTGCAAATCGTTGCGGGGCTAAGAAGAAGTAGAAGTTTGAGGAGGAGCGAAGTGGATCTTGGCGTTGGCAATGGAGCAAAAGTTGTTGCGGTGGTATGTTGGCACCATGCCATTATCTTTACCTTCGTGATTAGTTTTGGAATTGAATAATTGTTATTGTGTTCCATCTCTTTCCAAGAACATTATTTCGCTTCATGTTTACAAGCGAAGGTTATGACTTTAGATCTGTGAACAATGGTTGTTCTCTTTATTTCAAAGATATGTTCTATTGTCATACTCCATTGGTGAATGGGTTATATGTTCTTACTCTTGAAGAGTCATCGGTCTATAACATTAATACAAAGAGGCAACGATCGAATGATTTGAATCCCACGCTTATTTGGCACCGCCGCTTGGGTCACATAAATGAGAAACGCATGGAGAAGCTCCATAGAGATGGTATTCGCACTCATTTGATTTTGAATCATTTGAGACATGCGAATCTTGTTTACTTGGCAAGATGACAAAAGCACCTTTCACCGGTCAAGGTGAACGGGCAAGTGACTTATTGGCACTCGTACATTCGATGTATGTGGACCAATGAGCTCAACGACGAGGTGGTTTTCGATTTCATAACTTTCTCGATGACTTTAGTAGATATGGATATATCTACCGATGAAGCATAAGTCCGAGTCCTTTGAAAAGTTCAAAGAATTCCAAAATGAAGTGCAAAATCATTTAGGCAAGACAATCAAGTTTCTACGATCTGATCGTGGAGGCGAGTATTTAATGGATTGCGCGAAGGCTACGATAGCAGAAAACAAAACTTTTCTACCGCGCACACAAGAACATCATGCTTAAGGAGGGATCATGGATCGTTACCACTAGACGCCAGTGCAATGAAGAAGAGTTGGAGCCGATCCAACCACGCTGTCGAGGTAGTAGTGGAAGTAGTCGATCGTCCGAACCGATCGTCTCCTCCACGCGATCAACCGCACCACGAGCGGATCCAATCAGAGGTTGTTGATGCCGATCAACGCCGCAACAAGCGCCGCCTCCACCGTATCCACACGTCCGGAATTGGAACGCCGATCGCGAGTGTACCAAAGACTCGCGAGCGGCTAGGGTTTGGCTCTCGAGGGCGGCGGGGTTTAGCTCGGGATATCGGATCGTTCCTCACCCTCGCCTCCATATATAGACCTCCTCACTTGGGCCTCGTGGACCGAGGCCCAATAGGAGTCTATCCGGATCTCTATCCGAATTGAGCCCATATCCGAATCACATTCAATTAGTGTTCCAACCCGTTAAGTGTGCGACCACAGCAGGTTCACGATACTTGGTCGCGACCGTAAACACCTTTCGGTCACCACGTTAATAGCGGCCTCTAGCAAGACATATTAACCCCAAAGTATACGTAAAGATCATATCTACCGAACACTGTAATGTTCTCATGTACTAATCCCTTTGTCTCACGATATAGATTAAGCTCAAGGCAAGACCTGTGTCATCCTCTTAATAGCTTAATCACTCTCTCGATTCCGTTATGGATTATAAACTCGTGATTGACTCTCAATCACCTTGGCATGGCCATGCACTTTCATAATCCATTACATCGAGGGGCCCAGATATCTCTCCCATAAGGAGGGCAAATTCTATCTTGATCATTCACATCCCACTACATGTTTCATGGCAAACCCAAAGACTACTTTTATGACTACCCGATTCACGGAGTAGTGTTTAGTAGTCCCAAAGTAGCTACTACGCATGTTTGGGAACCATGATGATCTCAAGTCTAAGGATTCCACATAAACACTACTTGAGACCAACGATGACACATAGAATCTCTGCGGTGTCTCATGGCGGGTCTATCCAACATATGTTCACTAACACATGTCCATATTATTGATTTGGTATCTCCATACCATGATCCATGAGACATGATCATCAATCAATACATATGTCGATCTTTGAATCATATTTGTTCCTCATATGAAATATAATCAGGGATCATTTAGAAATAGCAACATTTTGGCATTAAGAGTCTCATGAATAAGTCACATACTCATTGATCAATAATGATAATGTCTATTTCAAGGAACAAAGCAATGCATCATAAACATAGTATGTGATATATTCAACATCTCCATGTTGCCTCTAGGGCATATCACCAACAGTCTCCCACTTGCACTAGAGTCAACCATGTAGGTATCTAATACCCATTGCCCTAGTGTGAGCCTCATGCTTTGGCTGGGGAAGCGGCTTTGTCAACGGATCTGCAATGTTCAAATCCGTGTGTACTTTGCATATCTTAACATCGCCTCTCCACAATCTCGCGGATGAGATGAAAACGCAGAGAATGTGCTTGGACTTACAGTGCGATCTAGACTCCTTGGCTTGCGAATGGCTCCACCGTTGTCACGAGAGAGGTCCATTGGGCCGGAGGCACTAGCCATCACACCAAGCTCGAAACAAATTTCTTGATCCAAACGGCCTCTTTAGCGACTTGAAGCCGCTATGTACTAAACTCATTGTAGAATCAAGAACTGTCTCTCGCTTGGAACTCTTCCGACCACCGCACCGCCATTCGTGCGAACACAAATCCCGATTGCGATCTAAAATCATCTTTGTCAGTTTGGAAGCTAGCATCGGTGTAACCATTTACAACAAGCTCTTCCTCACCCCCATAGACGAGGAACACATCTTTAGTTCTTCTCAAGTACTTCAAGATGTTCTTTACTGTAATCCATGACTTTCACAGGTCTCGATCGGTATCTACTCGTAGCACTTAAAGCATACGAGACATCCGGGCGTGTACAAAGCATGGCATACATAATGGATCCAATAGTGAAGCATATGGAATCACATTCATTTTATCCCGCTCATCAGGTGTACTAGGACACTGATTCTTGCTAAGATTTATACCATGTGACATAGGTAGGAAGCCTTTCTTGGAATCCTGCATGTTGAACCTTTTCAACACCTTGTCAATGTACGTATCTTGGCTTAATCCAATCACCTTTTGATCTATCTCTATAGATCTTGA
The DNA here is from genome assembly GCA_036346245.1 of Bonia amplexicaulis. NCBI lineage: Eukaryota > Viridiplantae > Streptophyta > Magnoliopsida > Poales > Poaceae > Bonia > Bonia amplexicaulis. The sequence continues at coordinate 10,447,083 of CM070744.1, read as the reverse complement.
TGCCCAGAATATATGCCGCCTCCTAAGTCTTTCATAGAGAAACTACTTTTCAATGAAGACTTAATGATTCGAAACATAGGAATGTCATTTCCGATCAATAATATGTCATCCACATATAAGACCGTAAACACGAAAAGCGCTCCCACTAGCCTTTTTGTAAACACAAGGCTCTTCTTCGTTCTTGATGAAACCAAACCCTTTGATTACTTCATCAAAACGAATGTTCCAACTCCGAGATGCCTGCTTTAATCCATAAATGGATCTTTGCAGCTTGCATATCTTTCTAGCTAATTGCGGATCGACAAAACCTGTGGGCTGTGTCATGTACACATCCTCACTCAGATTTCCATTAAGGAAAGCTGTTTTGACATCCATTTGCCATATTTCATAGTCGAAATAAGCAGCAATCGCTAGAATGATCCGAATAGACTTTAGCATTGCGACGGGCGAAAAGTTTCATCATAATCAACACCTTGAATTTGTTTGAAACCTTGGCCACCAATCGCGCTTTATAGATGTGAACATTTCCATCTATGTCTATCTTTTCTTGAAAACCCATTTGCACTCAATGGTTTTAACACCATCAGTGGATCAACCAAGTTCCAAACTTGATTATCGTGCATGGATTCAATTTGGATCTCATGGCTTCAAGCCATTTCTCGTAGTCCGGTCCCACCATCGCTTCTTCATAGGTCTTAGGTTCATCGTTGTCAACAACAATATATCCCGTTGTTGAGTAGTCAAGAACATGTACCTCTCGGTACACGACGTGACCTCTCGACCTACGTGGTGCCGTGTGTCCACAATGTTCTTCAACAGTTTGTTCATCTGTTGTGGTTCTAGGAGCTGAAACGTTTTGGTGTTTCTCGAATTTCTTCAAGTTGCACCATGCTCCCACTATCCCTTCTTGAGAGAAACTCTTTCTCTAAGAAGACACCATCTTGGCGACAAACACTTTGCCTTCTTCTTGATTATAGAAGTAATATCCTTTTGTTTCCTTAGGATACCCGATAAAGAAGCATTTATCGATTTAGGACCGAGCTTATCGATTGTAAACGTTTTACATAAGTCTCACATCCCCAAATCTTAAGAAAAGACAAGCTAGGACGTTGTCCCGTCCACATCTCATATGGTGTCTTTTCTCACGATTTTGATGGAACTCTATTTAGTGTGGCGGCGGTCATTTCAAGAGCGCACCCCAAAAACAACGGAAGATCACATGGGGCTCATCATGGGCGCACCATATCTAATAAGGTGCGATTTCTCTTCGAGATACCCCATTCCATTGAGGTGTTCCGGCGAGTCAATTGTGGAACAATTCCACAATCCTTCGAGATGATTACCAAACTCATGGCTCAAATACTCGCCTCCACGATCGGATCGTAGAAACTTGATTGTCTTGCCTAAATGATTTTGCACTTCATTTTGGAATTCTTTGAACTTTTCAAAGGATTGAGACTTATCTTCATCGGTAGATATATCCATATCTACTAAAGTCATCGATAAAAGTTATGAAGCTTGAAAACCACCTCGGTTCGTTGAGCTCATTGGTCCACATACATCGAATGTACGAGTGCCAATAAGTCACTTGCCCGTTCACCTTGACCGGTGAAAGGTGCTTTTGTCATCTTGCCAAGTAAACAAGATTCGCATGTCTCAAATGATTCAAAATCAAATGAGTGCGAATACCATCTCTATGGAGCTTCTCCATCGTTTCTCATTTATGTGACCTAGCGGCGATGCCAAATAAACGTGGATTCAAATCATTCGATCGTTGCCTCTTTGTATTAATGTTATAGACCGATGACTCTTCAAGAGTAAGAACATATAACCCATTCACCAATGGAGTATGACAATAGAACATATCTTTGAAATAAAGAGAACAACCATTGTTCACGATCTAAAGTCATAACCTTCGCTTGTAAACATGAAGCGAAATAATGTTCTTGGAAAGAGATGGAACACAATAACAATTATTCAATTCCAAAACTAATCCTCGAAGGTAAAGACAATGGCATGGTGCCAACATCACCGCACAACTTTTGCTCCATTGCCAACGCTAAGATCCACTTCGCTCCTCCTCAAACTTCTACTTCTTCTTAGCCCCGCAACGATTTGCAAATGTGAGCAACCGATCCGGTATCAAATACCCAAGAATCGATAGATGAAGTAGCAAGATTGATTTCTATAACATTTATACCGGAGCGTAAGTCGTACTTCCTTCTTTTCTCAAGATCCTCCAAGTACTTTGGGCGGTTCCTTTTCCAATGTCACGATTGCTTACGATGTAGCAATCGCATCGAGAGTAGGGCCCTTCTTGACTTGCTTGGCCTTAGAACCGCTCGCGATCTCATCGGAGCTAACTTTCTTTGACCGCCTTTCTTTACATAGGGCTTACCCTTGCCTTTCTCGCATCATCATCACATGATGGTCGCTTTTCTTAATGCTTTCCTCGGTGATTTTAGCATCCCATGCAACTCACCCAAGGTCTTGTCCATGTTGTTCATGTGATAGTTCGAATGAATGGCTCAAAGCTCGAGGGGAGCGATCAAGAATCACATCGGTAGCCAACTCTGGCTAAGGGAAACCAAGCTTTCGGACTCTCAATGTAGCCAATCATCTTAATCACATGAGGGTCGACGGATTCCCTTCGCAAGCACGCACGCAAACAAGGACTTTGAAGTGTTGAACCTCTCACCCTTGCTTGGTTCTCAAACATACCACGCAACCCCACAATGATATTGTAGGCATCGTGTTCTCATATTGCTTCAAGCTCGAGAGGACATTGTGGCAAGCATGAGACACTCACATCAAGGTAATCATTCGCTTGCTTCTCATAAGCTTTCCGTGCAGCCACGGTAGCATTATCGGGCAAGTCATCGGGATAAGGAGACTCAAGGACATGCTCCTTGCGCTCTTGCTTGAGAACAATTCTCGGGTTGCGATACCAATCCAAAAGTTCGCTCCATTGAGTTTTCTTTCTCAAGAATAGATCGCAAATTAAAAGAACTGGATGCGGTATTAGTTGACATGATCTACAATAAAGAATATGCAAAGTTTAGCACTATGTTCATGTTTGATCTTCCATTAAACAATTTAACAAAAGATACTCCCACTATATGTTTTGTAATCGTCTTCCCTCTAACGACATATAGTGGTCAAGATCCATGTTCATCTAAGTTCTAGTGAGCTTTGGCATCACTTTGCTAGAAACCTAGTGACGTGGGTAAGCAACACTTGCTAATCACATCTTATGTGACTCTTGTTTGTTGGGTGGCATCCAATGCCCCGGCTCCCAACACCATGCCCCAAGGCCCAAATCTAATTTGATAGCCTTGTCAAGTAAACCAATACTATGCATGTGGATGTCCGACATCCACCCTATTAGATCAAGATAGTTGATGGTACTCTGCTTTGGCAGACCTACCAAACAATGATCATGATTCTTATAGGCGCAGCAATTGGAAGGGCATCAAAACAAATTCTTAATTTTTCTTGAGAGAAGCTATTCTATCATGAAAAACTAACCCTTAGTTGGTATGGCATGAAAGAATAGTATGACAAGAAATAAACATCACATGCATATAATCACATTATCTTTGTGAATGGTATGGCATTTTGTATCGTAGTGGTCGCCATCGCCATGGTTCCACGGTGATATTCTTCGCCACACTTCTTGTCCTCTTTGTCATCATGCTTGAAGCCTCCATAGCAAAGAACTAAACTATTACAACTAATAGGTAGCAAATGAATTACATGAGGAGCTCAAGCATCACAAGTCGACACGCAGGTCGTTATACAATTAAAGAACAGCCTCAACCCGGCTGTGATTAATACGACACACAAGCCGCCAAAACACACATGCATCACATATGCATCTATGCCATACCATTCACATCATTCCTGCAAAAACAAGTTAGCGTAGAACATATTCTACCGCCCGACATGAATGTGATTCTATAACAATCTATGCGTTACGCAACGGCGGTCCGTCGAGGGGAGTCCCGCGGGTTTCGTGGCGCCCGAAACCTCACGGAATTACATAGATCGCATCTATGAAATCGCTATGAAAATCTCATCGGCCGATCAAATCAACCCAAATCGAGCCATTCAAAATGTCTCAATTTTCATTAGATCAATCACATCAATCATCGTGATCGGTATGCTTGAGGAGACCGCAACACAAGACCTCGATCTGTTGGCTCAATCTCATCGACCGTCAGCGCGATTAGCCCCGATGGTGTTACCGGTAGGTAGGGACAAGTCGCGTACATCAAAGAAGGAGCACGAACTAATCTTTTGGCCACATGATGCTATCAACTCATACATATTCCAACCCCTTATGACCGATTGATCTAGTCCGTAATAGATCCAATCTATTACAACCGCATATCAACATATCGCCGATCCGCATCGCAAACTAAGCAAGATGGCTCGATACCACTAATGGATTGCGAAGGCTACGATAGCGAAAACAAAACTTTTCTCCGTGCACACAAGAACATCATGCTTAAGGAGGATCATGGATCGTTACCACTAGGCCAGTGCAGCGAAGAAGAGTTGAGTCGATCCAACCACGCGTCGGTAGTAGTGGAAGTAGTCGATCGTCCGAACCGATCGTCTCCTCCACGCGATCAACCGCACCACAGCGGATCCAATCATGGGTTGTTGATGCCGATCAACGCCGCAACAGCAGCGTCTCCACGGTATCCACCGTCCGGGTGGCCGATCGCGAGTGTACCGACACTCGCGGCGGCTGGGGTTTGGCTGCGGAGGTGGCGGCGGGGTTTAGCTCGGGATATCGGATCGTTCCCTCAGCCCTCGCCTCCATATATAGACCTCCTCACTTGGGCCTCGTGGACGAGGCCCAATAGGAGTCTATCAGGATCTCTATCCGAATTGAGCCCATATCCGAATCACATTGAATTAGTGTTCCAACCCGTTAAGTGTGCGACCACAGCAGGTTCACGTATACTTGGTCGCGACCGAAACACCTTTCGGTCACCACATTAATAGCGGCCTCTAGCAAGACATATTAACCCCAAAGTATACGTAAAGATCATATCGGTGAACACGTAATGTTCTCATGTACTAATCCTTTGCCTCACGATAGATTAAGCTCAAGGCAAGACTGTGTCATCCTCTTAATAGCTTAATCACTCTCTCGATTCCGTTATGGATTATAAACTCGTGATTGACTCCTCAATCACCTTGGCATAACCATGCACTTTCATAATCCATTACATCGAGGGCCGAGATATCTCTCCCATAAGGAGGGCAAATTCTATCTTGATCATTCACATCCCACTACATGTTTCATGGCAAACCCAAAGACTACTTTTATGACTACCCGATTCACGGAGTAGTGTTTAGTAGTCCCAAAGTAGCTACTGCCTTTGGGAACCATGATGATCTCAAGTCTAAGGATTCCACATAAACACTACTTGAGACCAACCGATGACACATAGAATCTGCACTCATGGCGGGTCTATCCAACATATGTTCACTAACACATGTCCATATTATTGATTTGGTATCTCATACCATGATCCATGAGACATGATCATCAATCAATACATATCTTGATCTTTGAATCATATTTGTTCCTCATATGAAATATAATCGGGATCATTTAGAAATAGCAACATTTTGGCATTAAGAGTCTCATGAATAAGTCACATACTCATTGATCAATAATGATAATGTCTATTTCAAGGAACAAAGCAATGCATCATAAACATAGTATGTGATATATTCAACATCTCCATGTTGCCTCTAGGGCATATCACCAGCGATTTTGAGCCATGAGTTTGGTAATCATGTTTCTCTCAAGAAGGGATAGTGGCAAACTCATGGCTCAAATATCGATGGTGATATGCCCAGAGGCAACATGGAGATGTTGAATATATCACATACTATGTTTATGATACATTGCTTTGTTCCTTGAAATAGACATTATCATTATTGATCAATGAGTATGTGACTTATTCATGAGACCTTAATGCCAAAATGTTGCTATTTCTAAATGATCCCCGATTATATTTCATATGAGGAACAAATATGATTCAAAGATCAAGATATGTATTGATTGATGATCATGTCTCATGGATCATGGTATGGAGATACCAAATCAATAATATGGACATGTGTTAGTGAACATATGTTGATAGACCCGCCATGAGACATCAGAGAGATTCCAAGTGTCATCGGTTGGTCTCAAGTAGTGTTTATGTGGAATCTTTAGACTTGAGATCATCATGGTTCCCAAAGATGCGTAGTAGCTACTTTGGGACTACTAAACACTACTCCGAATCGGGTAGTCATAAAAGTAGTCTTTGGGTTTGCTATGAAACATGTAGTGGGATGTGAATGATCAAGATAGAATTTGCCCTTCCTTATGGGAGAGATATCTCGGCCCCTCGATGTAATGGATTATGAAAGTGCATGGCCATGCTAAGGTGATTGAGGAGTCAATCACGAGTTCATAATCCATCACTAATCGAGAGAGTGATTGAGCTATTAAGAGGATGACACAGTCTCGCCTTGAGCTTAATTTATATCGTGAGGCAAAGGGATTAGTACATGAGAACATTACGGTTCAAATTGATATGATCTTTACGTATACTTTGGGGTTAATATGTCTTGCTAGAGGTCGCTATGCTGTGGTGACCTGGAAGGTGTTTCGGTCGCGACCAAGTATACGTGAACCTGCTGTGGTCGCACACTTAACGGGTTGGAACACTAATTCAATGTGATTCGATATGGGCTCAATTCGGATAGAGATCCTGATAGACTCTATTGGGCCTCGGTCCACGAGGCCCAAGTGAGGAGGTCTATATATGGAGGCGAGGGCCGAGGGAACGCACCGATAATCCCGAGCTAATCCGTAGCCGCCACCTCCGAGCCAAACCCTAGTCATGAGTGCCGGTACACTCGCGATCGGCGCCCAAATTCCTGGGCGTGGATACCGGAGGCGCCGCCGCTGCGGCGCTGATCGGCATCAACAACCCACGCATGGATCCGCTGTGTGTGGTTGATCGCGGAGGAGACGATCGGCCGGGACGATCGACTACTTCCACTACTACTCGACGCCGCGTGGTTGGATCGGCTCTCAACTCTTCTTCACGCTGGCCTAGTGGTAATGATCCATGATCCTCCTAACATGATGTTCTTGTGTGCGCGGTAGAAAATTTTGTTTTCGCTCGTAGCCTACTCGCGATCCATTAAAGAGGTGCATCGTATTACGGCAATATACGATGTTGTCTTGACGGTCGCGGCTAAGTGCGGCGACATCCACATATGCAAATGACATGAATGATATGATAATTCATTAATCACATTAATTCATCCACAAGGAGCATTTTCATGCTCTCAACATCTCCACATCCACCACATGTTATTTTCATGTCCACATTATATCAATAAGCAAGAATTCCACATGTCTGCTAGCATAATATCAACATATCAATGTTTGCTATCATCTCCACAATTAAAATATCATGCAATCATACCATCATGTATCAAATTAAGATAATAATGTAAATTGCAAGTAGAAGGAATAACAAGTTAAACGGTAGCAACCACCGCTATGTTCACTTGCCTCAATCCGACGAAGCGAAGATCAACAAAATTCAAGAGTGCTCAGGGACAAAACCACCAAGATGAAGATTTTCCCTAATTTTTCCTCTTCTTCTTCTCCTTCTTCTCCTTCCTTCTCCTTCCTTCTTCTCCTTCCTTCTCCTCCAATGGCAGCAGCTCTTGGGTTACCCATGGCAGCAATAGGGGAGGGGCGCTCAAGGGGCGGGGGCAAAGGTGGGGGTTTATAAAGGGGTGTTAGGGTTTGGGAGGGGCACGGCCCCATTTGGGCTTGTTGGCCCACCCTCCTGACGACCCAAAATATCCAAATTAAATATTTTAATTTATTTAATTCATTTTACAAAGTTCTACAATTCATATCTTTCCTTCCCGCACTTACCGAAAACCGGTGACTCCGCGATTGTTTTAAAACTTACGCCAGAACGACGTTCGGGATATTACATTCTCCCTATCTAAAAAGGATTCGTCCTCGAATCTCGCTTCTCAACCCGCAAGTGAGAGACCACGTGAGAGGTCCTCCCGGGTTGTGGTGAGTAATTAACAAAGTGTGCGGAAAGTTTGCGCTTTGGATCACCGTGTTTGCTCGCATTTTGGAACTACCGCAGTGTTCGGCGGTACTATTTACCGGCGGTACTTCCTACCGGAGAGCGGAACTACCTACCGTCTTGTGATGTAATGTAATCGGGCATAAAATGCGGGTTTGATTTGATCATTGTGGTGATTATGGTTTATGGTTATTCCATTATCTCGAGCGGTGCTATGTGATGTGTTTCTTGTCTGTGTTGGCCGCGGACGCCGAGGCGAGTCGTGGCGAGACACGGTGGACCGGACTAAGTGCAGGTGGCGCTGAGGTCAGAACGGTCGGGATGTGTCGAAGATGGCGAAGACTCGAGGTGGTTGCGAGGCTTGGACGACAAGGAGCGAAGCTTCGGAAGGTGCGGGAAGGCGAAATGGGAATTTCGCAAGGTTGCCTAGCGGAGGCAGGCGCCGTTAGGGTTTAGCCACGTAACGGGTTGGAGACACAGTAGCCAAGGGCTATAAATAGGAGAGGGTGGCTGCATGCCCCTCTAGGCTTTCTAAGGGAATTGAGAGAGAGCTAGGGTTTGCTAGAGTCAAAAGAACCTTTGAGAGGTTGTTTTGCTTTAGGCTTTAGTGGGTGAGAGTGGTTGTGGGCAGCGGTTTGCCTCCCGTCCTCCCTCTCTGTATGCCTCCCAAGAACTAGGGAGAGTTCTTGGTGATTTTGAGATTGAGAGAGTGGAGATGAGTTGAGAGTCTTGTAATCCTTCTTCTTGTTCGAATGTACATGCGTATCGGGACTCCCTTGTACTCATCTTTTGATTTGGAATGAAAATCTGAAGTTTTTCATATGTTCGTGCTCTCTGTTCTTCGTTTCTCCTTTTTGGGCGATTTCTTGATTCTCTGATTTCCGTGTTGTTTCTTGCCCAAAAGGTGTGAAATGGGTTGCTCTATGATGGGATAGTGCCTCAAGGTCATTTGATCAAGTTTTCCCAAGAGCAAATCAAATTTAATCTCAGGATTTTGGACTTGGGGTCTCTCTGTTCTTCATGACCCATTTCTAGGGTTTTGCCTTAAATCTTATTTCCTTCTCTGTGATGGCTTGAATCTTGGCTTGTAGAAGTCCAGTAACTATTGCTAAGATATCTACAAAGCCTCTTGGCCAAAGGATAAGAGTTGGAATGGAATTTTGGATTTTTGGGCAACCCTCTGTATTTTTCGGGTTTTTGTCTCCCCTTTTGATTCTCTAGAGAAATCTTGAAATTGGTTCTTGGCTTATCCTTCTGGGAGTATTTTCTTGATATCCTCAAAGTTTCCCAAGCCAAGAATCCAAGAATCTTCTTAATTTATCGATTCCCCTTTTACGCTTCTTTGTTCTTGGTGCGGTACTACCTCTCCTCGAAAGGAACTACCGCTCAAAGGTACTACCGCAGTTTACACAGCGATACTACCGCTCAAAGGTACTACCGTAGTTTACACAGAGGTAGTTCCACTCAGAGGTACTACCGCTCATATCTGCGGTACTACCGCTTCTAAGTGAATGTTCCAGATTTTTCCTTACTCTTTGGATTTGATTTCTTTTCTCGATCTGTGACTTCCAGTGAGTTCTTTTCTGCTGTGTGAGTACTTGAGGGGAGGATTTTATTTTTTGAAGGCACCATTCACCCCCCTCTGTTGCCATTTCGGTCCTACAGCAAGACACAAAAAAAAGAACAAACAAGGAAAGAACAACCATAGAATGGAGCATCCCAAGATAGAACATCCCAAGGGAACAACAACTACGGGTTCTCACCCGCCCTCGAAGAACTCGGGTCCTTTTTCTACATTTGAACTTCAAGCTCCACGTCACCTCCTGCTCGGACTGATTCGTCAAGTGGGTCTCCACATATCTGGTGGCCCCCTTCCTCATGTCCAACTCTGACGAGTCCACGACACGCGCCAGTCAACACCAAGCGCCCGCAATTCTTTTGTCGGCTTTGAGCGGCCAACAGATCCTGCGGTTCTCACAAAAAATATAAAGTCACTATCTAAAACCATACTCTTTCTTAGAATATTTTTCTCTATATATTATAATCGGGGTAATACATTGTACCCCTTTTAAAGAATTCAACCACACATTCCAATCATAACATTTCTTGAAGCACAAACAATAACTGTTACAAATGTAACACAACCACAAGAAGAATGAAGCATTCTCAAGCAACACACTAGCAACCAGCTTTCCTTCAAAGGACCACGGTTCAAATCAAAGGATTCTCAACAAAACCATTCACACTCTCCAAATAGACATTTGGATAGACATTTGGAGAATCCACACTGCACAAGCCAAGAGTGAAAATCACTCGACAGACCATGACAATCATTTCTTTTCCTAATCGGAAAAGAATACACCTAACATATAACAACTCAATTTGCGAGATAACCTCGCCATAAACACACAGTTTAACCAAGAATCGAGAGAGCTTATTATCGCTCGAGATATTATTAATTTCTATCCATTCCCTTAAAAATAATTTCCTTGAACCAAGGATTTCCAAATCATCGTCCAACACACCAACTAAATGCCATACACCCCTTAAAAGACTTTGCAACCGAAATAGATTACTCCTTTCTTGGAGAGGCAAAAAGAAGTAAATTCCAGCACAAAGGAAGATGTTACCATCTGCAATAAAAACAAGACCAGAAGAAATAACAATAAATCTTGGACAACAAAAGATAAGATCACAGCTGAAGGCACATGCCTCCTCAAGAAGAAAAATATCAAATCTCAACCAATAAGAATATAATATTGCCATTCGAGCTCAAGAAGCTCTTATCTCATGAAAATATTGCCATTTGAGCTCAAATAACTCTTTTATGTGAGAATAAGAAGTCAAACACACCTCCAAAAATGCACAACTTGAATTCAACCTCCAATACTTTTACCAAAGTTTTCTTTAACAAAGGGAACAACCTTCTTTGATTATGGTATCACCTTAACAATTCCAACAAAAGAGAATTGAAGACCACAACACATTAATTCTTTAAGAACTAATAAAACCTCTCAACATGACACTTTGCTTAAAAACAATTTCAGCTACCACATAAATCATGAGATCAAAAATATCGCGTACATAATTCTCAAAACCTTTGATTTAAATAGTATCATGGAAGTTATCAAATTCTTTTATTTATAGAACATTCAACATTATCATCACAACTACATACTAACCATCACACTAACATCAGAATAATACATTCTTAACAAGCATCATCATATCCTCAAATCTCTTCACAAACTTTTCAAAAGAAACACAAGGAATCACTTCATCATGTTTCTATTATCTACATAAGGTTGCGACTACTTAATCTAGGAAATCCTAGTGCATAAGCCACCATAATAGAACAAAGCTCTTAAACAAGATGATACTAGAACATGGCAATCTTGCAAAACATGCTAGTATAAATTTCTTATAAGATTCCATATATTCAATTCTTATTTATGCTCAACTCTAATTTAGCACAGATTGATTGTACTCTAATCATTACTAGCAATAATTGATTATTATTTTATCATAACAACATTCATGATCCGGACTCCGTTTTACAATCATAAAACAATCATGAGCATAGATTCAGCATTTCATCTTATGTTCGAGAATTAGAACGAAATAACTTTAAACTTCAATAATACCGACTTTGTAAGACAAGATTCTACAAGTCAATACATCAACCTTCATCTATTTCTTCATACTGAAGGACTGAAATGGCAACAGAGGGGGTGAATGGTGCCTTAAAATTCCTCCTAAGTAATCAACCTATTCTTTTCTCCTATAGCTAGAGAGCTATGAAGTCAAAGAAACAGGCCTCAAGAAAAGACAACCGAAAACACGGTAGAAAAAGGAAGTCGTGAAATCTACCATGTGATCGTGGCGGACAACGGAATGAAAGTGATCGGAAAAAATACTGTCGTCGAAAGATCTTCTACCGTGGTCGAGGACACACCCGAGAAGCACCCTCAGAGAAATAGATACACCGTGATCGATCGCCAACCAATGGAAGTGGTCGTGGTCGAAAACTATCGGACCCAACCAGCGAAACAGCCGTGGTCGTAAGAACCGAAAATCGGATGACGAACTATAGTTACTGCATTTTGGTATACGACCACGAGCGAAAAAAAGAGATAACTTTTGCACACAAGTCGAAACCGCAAGAAACTTGAAACTTAGCAAGAGCAAGATATTTAAAAGTGAAATTACCAAAATATCAAGAGTCTTTGCTAAGGAAGGAGAGAACGTTAGGATCGAACACGAATCAAGGCAAATAGATGTGGCAGACCGAAAAACACAGAAGTTTCTCTGTTTTGATTCTTGCTCTCAGAATAAACTGAGCAAGATGTCTTAGAGAATGAATCCCAGTTCAGAGCAAAGAAATACGAGCCAACTCTCAAAGAGAACGCATATAGCAGTAACAACAAAAGAGAAGGCAAATGGATCAAACAAATCATCTCAAGAACAAAAGCGAGAAAGATACGAGAGATGAATCAATCTTTTCTATTGCACATGGAGGTTTCTGACCACTCCATCGGTACACGAGCATCCATGCTCTTACCGAGACAACTCACACAAGATGAGAGGAACACTCGAGCACTTAGGGGACAACCTCACTTCGCTCACGAAACCTAACCTCTCTATTTATAGTCTCACACGCTAACGGGTCTCAACAGACCACCCGTTCTGAGAGAGTCCAGTGCTTTGGGCCTCCATTGCTTTGCCCATTACCCGGTGTAACGGCTCCACTTCTTGCCCATTAAGCGCAACAACTCCACGATGCTTTCCCGGTGGGCGGCTTCCCCGCAGCTTTGACATTTCTCCAAAATACCCCTCCGCTGCCTTCCAGGAAGCTTCCTCCACTGCCTCGTTGTACATGCGGTCAGCCCACCTGGCAGACACGTCCTCTTCGGCTTTTCCACGTCGTTATGGACCTCCACAACTCCCTTGTCTAGTCCCGACCTCTCTAAGCCTCACCAAACTGTCTCCTGGTACCTGCAACCAACACAAACAACAAAACCATCACATAGCACTGATCTACACAGGAAAACACCACCTGCTCAGCTCAAACCGAGCTCATGTCTTTTCCACAGAAATTAGACTTTGACAAACCTTGTCAAAATGTAGAACCAACAAGTCTAAAAGGTCCACAACATCACCAGGAACCCAACCGACCAAACCTCACCGTAATCGGACATGAAATGCACCTCACGACCAATTTTAGTGATCCCGCACGACCACGGTCATCCAGCGATAACGTGGTCGAACGCGTTTCGACCACGTTCAATTCTCGCTAACGTGGTCGTAGCTCTCCGGCGCTGGCGGTCGCACCACCGAGTGCCACAACGTAGTCGTGGCTCCTTTCCCCTAGCGTGGTCGAGGCCTCGAGCTCCCACAACGTGGTCGTGGCGCCCCTACCACGGCCAAAGTGGTCGAACGCCCGACCGCCCAACGTGGTCGAGGCTCCGATCCCACAACGTGGTCGTAAACCCTAGCGCCAAGTGCCGACCACGGTCAAATCTTCCGAGGGCTCATGGCGTGGTGAAGTCCGAGCGGCGCTGGCGTGATCGAACGCTCCCAATTGCCAGCGTGGTCGTAAACCCTTCCGACCACGGCCAAAGAACTCGTGACGTTGCTCTACCGAACCCGATACTCGGCAACGTGGTCGTCGCCACCCGATAGACTTCGATCACGTTCAAACATGGTCGTACACCACCCGCAACGGAAGGCACTCAACGTGGTCATACGCACGAAAGGGTTTCACCACGACCAAATGTGGTCAAATGAGCTCGGTAAATTTCGACTACGCTCAAACATGGTCGTGCAGACACCTGCGTGGTCGTAAACCTCCTGTCGACCTCCGACCACGCCCAAAATGATCGTCTGACACGGGGACAAGTCGTACACGACTTCATTTCGTCGAGTTAAGACTTTGCAATAAAAGCCCAAAACAAACTCAATTTTCCTTCAAACAACGGTCAAATACTCATCACAAAGATGGGATCATTTCACATGATCTCTCAATCTCCCCTTGATGAGTATATTGACAAACACCGTAAAATATGAAGTTGAGTTTGTAAAGATGACATGGTCCAAAGAAAGAAAATGAAATAATGACCATGTCGCGAGAAGGAACACTAGAGCAATAAATAAAGAGCAAATTGATCTTCAAAACTCTAGCGAGTTCCCGAATTGAGAAAATTTCCTTTTTTTTCTCCAATCTATTCTCCCCTTTTGGCAATAAACACATCAAGTATGCAAGAGAGAATAAGTCGGGATGATGGATGAAATGGTGATTTGATTATTCAAAGTATGCGAGCCATGAGAATTATCCAAAATGACCAAAATGTATTACACAAGCCATAACATACAAGTATGCTACAAGGATCATGACTATGTATGTAAAGTGAAGCTAAGCAAAATAAGGTATAATCTGAATTTTAATTGAAGTGCTTAGCAAGTCAAGTCAAACAAGATTTTAGTCTAGCTAATGATATCCACAAATGATGCAAGCCATGTCAATAAGCTAAATGGAATCAAGAAGCTAGTGTTGAGCAAACTAGAGTGCTATTTGTTCAAGAATGATACAATTGTTGAAGTACATTGAACATTTTAGCAATTGAGCACATTTGATATTTTTCTTTAGAGATCACATGGTTGTTTTCAACCATCTTTTATTCGACCATGTGCTAGACCTCAAGCCTTATGCGATCATTCCAAGCGAGAAGCTTAAGGAAATGATCTTGGTCATCAAAACTCTCACGAGTTCATGCCTTGTGCAATGGCAAGCCGTCTCATGAGAAAGAATTGGTGAGATCGGTTTTTCGCACAAAGAGATCTTTTGCTTTTAATAGATTGTACTAACTTATGTGTCATCAAGAAACTGTATAGCTCAATCTATTGCTCAACTAAGATTCAAGACTCAACTCAGCCTATTTGACATGGCGAGAATCATAAAAGGATAACACAAGGCTAACTAGTCTCAAATATGAACATGACATGAATTAGGTCAAATTTGGCATTTTAATTAACCTATCATGGCAAAGACTTGACTACACATATAAAGTCATGATCAGATTAGCAATGGAGCACAGATCATGGCAAGATGTAACATAAGAGTAAATATGTCATGAATGGATAATAATCAAGGCTCCATGTAGTTATATTACAATGCGAGATGCAATGCGAAAAATCCACTCCCCTCAACATGTGATGCAACTTTTAGTTCAAGTTGAGTTTAAGTCAAAATTATGCTCGAAGTTCCCAAATGAACTCCCACAGACCAAAGTAATAAAAATCAAGAGCTGGCAAAAGAATCAAGAAAACAGGCAGTCCTTAAAGCATAGATAAGATAGAGAATACTAATGACTCAGACTAACTCTTATCTACCCCATATGACTCGGGACAACATTTGTCGAGTAAAGCACACTAGAGAGCAAACACGTCTGCTGTCTGCCGGGGTGGCCCAACCCTCGCTAGAACCTAAAAGGCGTGAGTGAGCTCAACCTAGTGAGATAAGAAACAGCTATCCTAAAAGCACAAGATAAGAGCAAGAAGTCTAAGCAACTCGAAGAGAACCACTCTAGCCTATCTTTGGAAGGACTAAACCCAATGCACCCGCAGATGCAATGCGATAGTAAGGATACGAAGCATAAATAATATGAAAAAACAATAAAGCCTAAAGCTCCCCCTCACAACAGTCCGTAAGGACAAACCACCCCAAGCTCTCCCCGCAGAGCTGAAAACCTCGTGCTATCCAGAGGCTTGGTGAAGATATCAGCCAACTGGTGGTCACTCTCCACAAACTGGAGCACGATGTAACCCTTCTCTACATGATCTCGAAGAAAGTGATATCTGATATCAATGTGCTTGGTCCGAGAATGTTGCATTGGGTTCTTAGCAATGCTAATCGCAGACGTGTTATCACAGAAAAGCGGAACACGGTCGATAGCTAACCCAAAGTCCCGCAGAGTCGAGACCATCCAAAGTACACAGCTACGACAATCGGCTGCAAAGAACATACTCGGCCTCTGCGGTGGATCATGCAACACCGGATGCTTCCTCGAAGACCAAGACACGAGAAGTTCCAATGAACGGCGGTGCTGAAGTGCTCTTCCTATCTATCCTCACTGCAAAGTGCGCATCCGAAAAGGCTCTAAGGGATGAGCAGAGGAGGAAGAGTACCGAATACCATTGTCAATGGTAGCTCGAAGGTACCGAAGATGCGCTTCACCGCTTTGGCGGTGAGACACGCGAGAGAAGCTCGAACCGAGCACAAAGACACACGGAGAAGTGTATGTCCGGTCTCGGCGCGTGAGGTACAAGAGAGCCAATCATGCTTCGAACTCTTTTGATCAAGCGGCTCACCGTCCTCATACGGGTCTAGAACAGTGTAGAAAGCCATCGAGTCGACACCGCTTTCCATCACTCATGTCAAATCGTCTCGGGAGGTCTCGAGTGTACTTGCCTTGATGCAAGAAGGTACCCTCCAGTCTCGCTTGATCTGGAAGCCAAGGAAGAATGTCAACTCACCCATCATGCTCATCTCAAACTCGGTGCTCATAACATCCGAGAACTGTGAAACTAGAGCATGGGAAGAGCCGCCAAAGATAATATCGTCGACATAAATTTGGGCGGCGAAGGTCATTGCCAAGCCGTGAATGAACAAGGTCTTGTCAACTTTACCCATCTCAAAATCATGTCTCAATAGATAGGACTTAAGCCTCTCATACCAAGCTCTAGGGGCTTGCTTAAGTCCATACAACGCTTTGGAAAGCTTGAAGACATGACTAGGGTATTTGGGGTTCTCGAAACACGGAGGTCATCGACATAGACTTCTTCCTCAATGAAGCCATTGAGAAAGGCACTCTTGGCGTCCATCTGGTAAAGCTTGAAACCTTTAGAAGCTGCAAAGGCAAGCGAAATTCTAATGGCCTCAAGGCGAGCTACAGGGCAAGGTCTCCTCGAAATCCGGACCCTCAACACAGGAGTACCCACTGCAACCGTCTAGCCTTGTTTCAATGACTACCCCATCCTCACTTTGCTTGTTCTTGAACACCCATTTGGTTCCAATGATATTGTGATCTCGAGGGGGCTCAACAAGCGTCCAGACCTTGTTTCTCTCGAAACTCTCTAGCTCCTCATGCATGGCGTTGACCCAAGACTCATCAGAGAGAGCATGACAAATATCTTTGGGCTCAAAGGAAGCTACGAAGGCAGAGTGGAGATGAGAAAAGTGACACGCCCGGACTTGGGCGTGTGACTCGTTCAAAGAGATCTCCAATCATCGCTCGAAGGATGAGATTTTGGATATGTCTTGGAGGTCTGGAGGAGATAAAGAAGTGGCCTCTACCTCGTTACACGACAGTAGGAACAGAGCCACTAGCTCTAGAAGAAGCGGAAGGTAAGGGCTGATCACCTCGAGGTGCGGTGGAAGAAGGCACCTCAAGTGGTGGAAGAGGTACTGGATCGGGTAGACAACCCTCATCTCCATCATCCTCATCATCCACGAAGATGGTCTCGGACTGCTCTAGTGAACCTGAGATATCGGGCCTAGTCCCCGGACTGGCCTCATCGAAAGTCACCTCACAGGTTTCTACCAATTTGCTAGACTCAGGTTCCGGACCCTATAGGCCCAAGAAGTCGAGTAGCCTAGAAAGAGTCCATCACAAGATCGTGACTCGAACTTATCTAGGTTCCCGGACTTTAGAATAAAACACTTGCGACCAAACACACGAAAATGAGAAACACTGGGCTTTCGCCCGTATCTCAACTCATAAGAAGTGCGGTGCAAGTGTGCCCGAAGAAAACTCGTTCGAAACATGGCACGCAGTGGCTATAGCTTCAGCCCAAAACTTCCGCGGTGTAGAGTACTCATCAAGCATCGTCCTGGCCATCTCGACCAAGGTGCGGTTCTTCCTCTCTAACGCCATTCTGCCGAGGGACGTATGGAGAAGAGAACGGTGCTCTACACCGTCTCACCACGAAAACTCTCAAAGTAGGAATTCTTGAACTCCGTGCCATTGTCATGCGGATCGCTCGTAAGGCACACGAAGCTCAACAGAAGCCTCTTGAAAAGACCTCGAAATGTGTAAACGTCTCATCCTTCGAGGCCAAGAAAAACACCCAAGAATACCTCGAGAAGTCATCGACTACGACAAGAACATACCACTTCCCTCCTGCCGACGCACTCGAGTTTGGTCCAACCGTGTCCATATGGGCGGTGTCCGGTGCATCATCATAGTCATTGTGACCGGAGGGTGAAGCGGCAACCATCTTGCCGTGCTTAGGCATGGAGCGCAAATAAGTTCTTTGACCATCTTGAGTTTTGGCGGACCACGAATGAGATCGTGGCGCTAACTCGAGTCAAATGGTCAAATCAATATGACCAAGTCTCCTATGCGAAGAAAAGGTCGCGGGACTCGAAGCAACCAAACACCGGAGAGGATCACCGAAGACTCAATAAAATCAGCACGAAAGATCCTCCCATAACGAGAAATCCATAAACCGGACTACCTAAAGAATCAACAATTTTGCAGGCGTTTTTCTTAAAACTTACCTCGAAACCGTCATCGGTAAGCTGAGAAACCGAAAGCAAATTGTAATGCAGTTTACTCACCAAGGCAACATCTTTTAAAACAAATGAGTCATTAACGCGCACAGTACCTTTGGCGATGATGCGTCCAGACGAAGAGTCTCCAAAGGTGATAGTCTCATCACCTGGAGCACGGGCAAGGGAAGAAAACCAACGGGAATCTCCGGTCATGTGTCGTGAACACCGAGTCTACAAGCCAAACCTTTCCTTCCTCGCCTGAACTGAGTCAACAAAGAGCAAAGTCTCGATCTTGGGATAAATCAATATAGATTTTGGCACCCAATCTTGAGTCACACGTCGAGCGTAAGAAGTAGTCACCACGATGACCTCTAACCGCCCTCGCTCTCCGTCGATCAAAAGCGAAGGTCTATGTAGACTGAGGGCATTCTTGAGTCCGACCGCTACGGGAGAGCGGTCGAGCACCGGCAAAGACGCGATCACGCCGGGTAGCTATCTCGATGGAAATGAGATCTACCCTCGGGGCGGCGGAAGTCACGACCGAGAGGAGCATGAGGACGAAAAAAGTAAAACTCGGAAGAACCAAGTCCTCGATGTTGCCCAAAGTCGCCAACAAGCAAGCCTAGACCTCGTGTTGGTCTTAGGTGCACTCAAGGTCTGGGGCTGACCCTGAATACGCCTAAGAGCTGCAACACGGTCTCTACGCGCGATCTTGGCGCGCTTGAAGCAATGGTCAAATAAATGCACATCCTTCTGACAGAAGGTACAATGATACTTCGCCTTCTGAGGGGCCGAAGCTGCAGGTGAAATCACCTTGCTGTCAGAAATCCCTTGGACAAAGCCCGCTGATTTAAATTGAACTTTCTTGTTCTTGGGCTTGACCTCAAACACACTGCTGACTACAGTGCAGCACTACTGGTGGATGCTTCCTCACATCCTCACGGAGATCATATCCTAGACCCTTTTGAACTTGCAAATCTTTGATTGGTCTAGAATAAGATTGAGCTTCTTCTTGCCTCCTACAAATTTCTCGAGAGTGTTCATAAGGTACTGACACTCCCGAAAGAGAGAGGTGCAAGAGGAGCAAGGGGAAGGAGAAGTGACAGCAGGAGGAGAGGAAGAAGAAGAACCAACAGCAGAGGAAAGATTTGCTTGTGCACGCACAGCCGACTCAGGAAGGACAGTCCTACTGCTAGCCAATTGGTTCACGTCGCTAGGCGTCTCTACCAAACCCTCATGCTTCTTCCCAGCACACACAATGCAAGCAGATGGTTGCTTTTCTATAAGATCCTTAGTTAGCTTCACACATTTTTCATCTAATGCAACCAATTCAGATTTTAGTTTGTTACAACAATTGCATGGTGAGCTAACGGGGTCCTTAGAAGCAAACTTGGCCAATTTGTTATTGTCATCAACTAATTCTTGAAGCTGTTTGGAGACGACTTCAAGTTCGTGATAAGCTTGGGACAATTCACGCAAGAAGCAATAGGCTCAAGTAAGAAGGTTTGAAATTCTGCAATTTTATGATCTGCCCGTTTTAGTTTCATATTCAAGTTATCACAATTTACACAAGACTCGGGCAGATCCAGAAGCATGGCATAAGGTCCTCTAGCATTAAAGTCCTTATCCTCACATGAGGTGGGAGCAATAGTCTCATCAGTAGTAAGTAGGGTGCTGACCATCCTACTCAATTCTAAATCGACAAGCGGACTAACATTCTCCACCTTAATTGCATCAAGCTCGGAGGACGAGACTATCATGTGAGGTCCTTAGCTTCTCCATATCACCGATCAAAGCACGGCATATATCACGGTCATCACGGGAGGAGCGGATATAAGTGAAGTAAGCTCCGTGATAATCTCTACTTCCTTCTCCAACTCACTACATCTAGTCTTAGCTCTAGCATGAAAACCTCCTAACTTAAGAAAGGCTTCATTAAGTTGGTCATAAGAGGGACATACCTCATCAGAGTCGGAATAGATATCGCTGTCGCTCAGTTCACCCTCAAGGGCCATGAAGCACATCCCGGAGAAGTCGCTGTCGCCCTTGGGGTCTTGGTCACCGGTCCCGTCGTCGTCGCTCCATCCCTCCACCTCGGTGAGGTCAAGGTCGTCAGCGGCGAACGCGTGGAAAAGCTTCTTGGCCTTCCCAAAGTCGCGAACTTCTTCTTTCCCGGGCCGGTCTTTGAGGGCTTCGAGTTCGGTTCTTGTCGATGTAGTCATTCGTGCCCGAACACTGAAGTCACCTTTTCCTTCCCAAGCTTGGGACAGTTTGCTCGGATGTGGTTGGGGCCACCACACTCGAAACAAATCACGGGTCCTCTTTTCCTTCCGTCCCTCCTCCCTTTGTAAGCATGGGAGAATCTCCGTGCGAGGAGGGCTAGCTGCTCATCCGCAAGTCGCTCTGTCGATCATCGGTTATGTCACAGAGAGCAGCGAGGGAGAATCCGCAAGATGGCTCAGAAGAAGTGGATCCAGAAGCGGGATCGGTGACTAGTGCCATCGATTGAGACTTCGACCGACGAGAGACTATGTCAATCTCATGAGTCTTGAGGCGAGTAAAGTCGTCAAGAGTCGGGTCGAGAGGTCCGTGGTGTCCTTGATGGTAGTCACCTTCATCTCCCAAACCCTAAGATCGAGTGCAAAAAGAATTTGACGAGCGTTATCCGAGTCGGAGTATGTGAGACCGACGGCTCGGAGGTTGCTCAAAATCTTGTGAAAGCGAGAAAAGCACTCGTCAAGGGACTCACCAGCAAGCATCTCGAATTTACTGTATTCTCGCTTGAACTGGTCTTGTCGAACCGTCTTGATCTGGGTGGTGCCCTCATGGTATGCATCGAGGGTCACCCAGATGTCGTAGGCGGACGACAGGTGAGAGATGCGATCAAACTCGCTTCTACTCAACCCCTGAATGATGATGTTCCTTGCCTTTGCATTCGCCTCAACATCAGCCATATTCCCGGCATTGATGTTCTCATCGGCAGGAACAACAAACTGAATCTTCACCTTCCGCCAGATGGCATACCCCGAGCACGGATGTAAGTTTCCATTCGGCTTTTCGGAAGGGTAATCCAGGCCATCGAAGATGGGCGGCTTGGTGGAATACTTGTCTGTCGCCATGGCTTGCAGACCGGTTAAGATCTATAGACAAGAGCTAACCGGCTCTGATACCAATTGTAGGACCGAAATGGCAATGAGGGGGTGAATGGTGCCTTAAAATTCCTCCTAAGTAATCAACCTATTCTTTTTCTCATATAGCTAGAGAGCTATGAAGTCAAAGAAACATGTCTCAAGAAAAGACAACCGAAAACACAGCCGAAAAAGGAAGTCGTGAAATCTACCACTTTGTGATCGTGGCGGACAACGGAATGAAAGTGATCGGAAAAATCGTGGTCGAAGATCTTCTGCCGTGGTCGAGGACACACCCGAGAAGCACCCTCGAGAGAAATAGATACACCGTGATCGATCGCCAACCAATGGAAGTGGTCGTGGTCGAAAACTATCGGACCCAACCAACAAAAAATGTGGTCGTAAGAACCGAAAATCGGATGACGAATCAGTAGTTACTGCTTTTCGTAGCACGACCACAGAGCGGAAAAAGAGATAACTTTTGCACACAAGTCGAAACCAAGAAGAAACTTGAAACTTAGCAAGAGCAAGATATTTAAAAGTGAAATTACCAAAAATATCAAGAGTCTTTGCTAAGGAAGGAGAAACGTTGCGATTAGAACACGATCAAGGCAAATAGATGTGGCGGACCGAAAAACACGAAGTTTCTCTGCTTTGATTCTTGCTCTCGAATAAAGCGAGCAAGATGTCTTAGAGAATGAATCGATTCGAGCAAAGAAATACGAGCCAACTCTCAAAGAGAACATATAGCGGTAACAACAAAAGAGAAGGCAAATGGATCAAACAAATCATCTCAAGAACAAAAGCGAGAAAGATACGAGAGATGAATCAATCTTTTCTATTGCACATGGAGGTTTCTGACCACTCCATCGGAGGTACACGAGCATCCATGCTCTTACCGAGACAACTCACACAAGATGAGAGGAACACTCGAGCACTCGGGGACAACCTCACTTCGCTCCCGAGACCTAACCTCTCTATTTATAGTCTCCTGCCTTCTAACGGGTCTCAACAGACCACCGTTCTGAGAGTCCAAGGCTTTGCAGGCCTCCAGTGCTTTGCCCATTACCCGTGGCAACGGCTCCACCGCTTTGCCCATTAAGCGCAACAACTCCACAAGCTTTCCCGGTGGGCGACTTCCCCAGCTTTGACATTTCTCCAAAATGCCCCTCCGCTGCCTTCCAGGAAGCTTCCTCCACTGCCTCACTGTACATGCGGTCAGCCCACCTGGCAGACACGTCCTCTTCGGCTTTTCCACGTCGTTCTGGACCTCAACAACTCCCTTGTCTAGTCCCGACCTCTCTAAGCCTCACCAAGACTGTCTCCTGGTACCTGCAACCAACACAAACAATAAAACCATCACATAGCAGATCTACACAGAAAACACCACCGCTTCGGCTCAAACCGAGCTCATGTCTTTTCCACGAAATTAGACTTTGACAAACCTTGTCAAAATGTAGAACCAACAAGTCTAAAGGTCCACAACATCACGAGAACCCAACCGACCAAACCTCACCGTAATCGGACATGAAATGCACCTCACGACCAATTTTAGTGATCCCGCACGCGACCACGGTCATCCAATCGATAACGTGGTCGAGCGCGTTCGACCACATTCAATTCTCGCTAACGTGGTCGTAGCTCCGAGCGCGCTGGCGCGTCGCACCACCGAAAGTGCCACAACGTAGTCGTGGCTCCTTTCCCACAACGTGGTCGGGGCCTCGAGCTCCCACAACGTGGTCGGGGCCTCGAGCTCCACAACGTGGTCGTGGCGCCTCCTACCACGGCCAAAGTGGTCGAACGCCCGACCGCCCAACGTGGTCGAGGCTCCGATCCCACAACGTGGTCGTGAACCCTAGCGCCAAGTGCCGACCACGGTCAAATCTTCCGAGGGCTCATAACGTGTGGTGGTCGGCGCTACAACGTGATCGAACGCTCCCAATTGCCAGCGTGGTCGTAAACCCTTCCGACCACGGCCAAAGAACTCGTCGTTGCTCGGTGGAACCCGATACTCGACAGCGTGGTCGTCGCCACCCGATAGACTTCCGATCACGTTCAAACATGGTCGTACACCACCGGTGCAACGAAGGCACTCAACGTGGTCGTGCGCACGAAAAGGGTTTCGACCACGACCAAATGTGGTCAAATGAGCTCGGTAAATTTCGACTACGCTCAAACATGGTCGTGCAGACCCTGCGTGGTCGTAAACCTCCCTGTCGACCTCCGACCACGCCCAAAATGATCGTACGACACAGGGACAAGTCGTACACGACTTCATTTCGTCCAGAGTTAAGACTTTGCAATAAAAGCCCAAAACAAACTCAATTTTCCTTCAAACAACAGTCAAATACTCATCACAAAGATGAGATCATTTCCACATGATCTCTCACATACATATTTCAACAATTCAGCATGATGAAAGATATATGAAACTAGCAATTGAACATGCTCATACAGTATCTAAATAAATGATGATTAAAGGTTAATATTTCCAAGACAATATCCCAACACCTCCTTACTTAATCATTCCAAATGGTCGATTAATTACTAAAGATGACATAATTCAATTTATCCAACATGATAGAAATTTAGGCAATCCCGATAATCATTCTAATTCTTTTTGCACACTCCCCAAGAACTCCATGAGTTCCAATCATGTTTAAACAATTTCTTAATCACAGTTCTTAAATAAACTATTACAAGGCAATATCAAAATTAATCAGCTACACTTCCAAGGATGCTAGTTGAAATTAATTATTCACCACGCTAACATCTCAACTTGATAATTCATACCTTACGAATTAGTTTATATAATTACCACCTTCCACTTAAGTATAGCAAAACACCACAAAGAGTTTTAACACTCTCTTTTTGAAAGGAGAGGAAATAAATTTCAACACTCAAAATAATCTAGAAGAAATACATAGATCCAAGGCTTTCACATATCAACGAGTTTTACAACTCAAAACTGGCATTACTAAAAGAAAATACCAAGCAAACCAATAAGTCATGAATCACAACAAGACAAAACTCCTACGAGGGGACTAACCTTACAAATCAACAATAGGCACAGGTAGCAAAAGTATCTCATTAGTCCGAAAAGAAACAATATACGCTTCAAGGAATGTGAGACCAATTGCATACCCTCAACCGCAAGAACCACAAACTCAAAAGAAATTCATTAATCGCAATAGGCCAAGAATTGGCCGAAATTAACTTAATGATAATAGCAATTTTTCCTAAGAAACTCACCCGCAACATCTGCATTTAAGTTAGTCGAGGTAACTACATTGCTATCCCCATACTGCAAACAGTGAAATAATCTGGCAAAGCAAAGCAGCACAAACAACATCTACATCTTAACATTGACTATTCTCACTCATAACAGTCATATGAGCAAATCATAATCATACAAAATTATCAATAAGCATACAAGATTATCTCATAATATAAATCATCAATGCAACATGTCAAAAGCATAAATGCAATGCTTGACCCATCCCATCCTCACGTGCACCAAAGTGTCAATTTAATAGTTTAATTACCACGGACCTAAAGCCCGCTCTGATACCAACTGTAACACCCCAAGACCCACAATGCCCTGGGATGCTACTAAAACTACTCTATGACTAGCCAATTTATAGAATAAACTAAACTAGCAACAAATACTAAACAATATAATATAAGCGGAAGCGTAAACAACTAAGGAAAAATAGGATAATAACAATTCGATAATCATATTCAACTATAACATAATATCCATAGGAAAGGTACACATTTAATATTACTAAGAAGAAACATTTGTCAATAAGATAGCTAAACAAAACTAGATTGCTTTCAACTTTATTCCGCATTAAGATTATAATCCAAGTGCATCAGTGCGGTGCCACTCTACCCTTCCCAATGCATGCTCAAAGACCACCTATAGGGAGGGGGAAACAAGAGTGAGATAAAAATCTCAGCAAGCAAACAGTTTAACAAGTTATTCAAATTACAAGCAATTTAAACATCATCATTGTAATTCCATACATCCACAATTACAATTTATGTTCATAATTATTAAACCACCATAAACTTTCATGAATCATACCTCTTAAAAATTTCAGATTTAATTGGCATAAGAATGCGATCATTTAAATATCGCTTAAATGCATATGAAACATTTAGTCTTCCACAACTACAATAGATTAATCATCAACATTTAATCATTCACAAATAACAATGTTATATCCTCAACTTCAAATCACCATCAAATACAATAAAACATATGTATGATCATCCCACTACTTTATTAATTCTCACATCCACAATTGCTATCAACAATTAATACAAAAGAAAAGAATCTCATTCCATCACCATAACCCTTACCATACACAAGGGACGAACCCCATTCCACGACCACATCCACAATCCTCATACCACAAGTAGCTCACATGAGCCAATTCTACATTACAACTAAAATGTTGTATATTCCACAAAATAACATCACCACAATATATATTGCATATGTATGCAAATGAATCATTCCACAATGCAATGCATATGAATGCTTCATGCTATGCCCCACATCACTCTTGCCAGGGCAGGAATTGTAGTTCATCGTATTACGGCAATATACGATGCTTCCGCGGGTGAAGAGATGCATCATATTACGGCAATATACGATGCTCAAATAACTCTTTTGCGGCGACATCCACATATGCAAATGACTTGATATGACATGAATGATATGATAATTCATTAATCACATTAATTCATCCACAAGGAGCATTTTCATGCTCTCAACATCTCCACATCCACCACATGTTATTTTCATGTCCACATTATATCAATAAGCAAGAATTCCACATGTCACTAGCATAATATCAACATATCAATATTTGCTATCATCTCCACAATTAAAATATCATGCAATCATAGCTTCATGTATCAAATTAAGATAATAATGTAAATTGCAAGTAGAAGGAATAACAAGTTAAGCGGTAGCAACCATCGCTACATTCACTTGCCTCAATCCGACGGCGAAGATCAACAAAATTCAAGAACGCCAGGGACAAGACCACCAAGATGAAGGTTTTCCCAATTTTCCTCTTCTTCTTCTCCTTCTTGTCCTTCCTTCTCCTTCCTTCTTCTCCTTCCTTCTCCTCCAATGGCAGCACTCTTGGGGCACCCATGGCAGACAATAGGGGAGGGGCGCCAAGGGGCTGGGGGCAGCCAAGGGTGGGGGTTTATAAAGGGGTGTTAGGGTTTGGGAGGGTGCAGGGCCCATTTGGGCTTGTTGGCCCAAAGCGGCCGCCCACCCTCCGGACAACCCAAAATATCTAAATTAAATATTTTAATTTATTTAATTCATTTTACAAAGTTCTACAATTCATATCTTTCCTTCCATAATTTACCCAAAACCCGGCGACTACGCGATTGTTTTAAAAACTTACGCCATAATGACGTTCGGGATATTACAAAAAGAGAAACTCCAGTGTAGCCACAATTCAAAATAATCAATGCCAAGGCTACTTCAGTCTGACCGGCAAAGGAACTCAGGACTAACCTCGGAAACAGGAAGATGGAGGCGATCAGAAATGTGAAAAACAGACCTTTGCTCAAAACTGCAGCGACCAACAACAAACTTTTGTGAAGAAACAGACTTGGCCTAAAAAGAGAGGACAACCAGCTGTAAACAAAAGGGAAAGCATTTGTTTTGAGGCCTGTCCGACTGCACTCATGACAGCAAACTGAAACCAGTTCGTCTGATGAAAATAAACAGTAATTACTGCACAGCCCAAACCACAGCCAAGAACTGAAAATCTGACTGCTACTTTTCAAGAAAGATGGCACGACTCAGGATAAAAACAACCAACCAAACCTCAGAAGTAGCAGCCAAAAGCATCAGCTTGTTTTATAAATGCTGCTGTAAACAACAGACCAATAATAGCTGAATGCACAAATTGATTGCCAAAGAATGAACACAGATCAAGTAATTCAGTTTTGTCTTTTGATCTCCGCAGACCAAAAATAAACAAACCTTTGCCCAAAAGCAGATTAAAACAAAAAGGGTAGAGTGCAGAGTAATTCAGAGGCTGCAAAACAACAAAGAAAAGTAATTCAAAAGGGAAAGCAAAACTGAAAGTGCCAAAATCTGTCTACCGACCCAGAAGCAAGTGATCGAAACTTGCCGCTACAATGAAACTGATGCAGTACCGAAAACAGAGAAATTTATGAGCCGAAGCTGGGTTTTCAGATCAGGGAATCAGAAATCGATTGCATGATTGCTGTGCCTCTCAGGGTCATCGAACAGCTCTACAAATACTATAGCAGACCGATCCCAGAGAGAGAAAATCAGATCGAGAAAGCTGCTTTGACAGAGAACAGACAAAACTGAAAAGAAATTCGACTGCAAAGGCCTGAGACTCTGAGGAAGACAGCCGACCGAAAACTGAAAGGGATTGAGTGCCTACTGATGGAACGAAAGCATACTTTCAAGAACTGAAACAAACTCGGCAGAGAAGCTACGAAGTGAGGAGATCCAGGGAGACTGAATCAAGGAGCTCAGTGATTGCACCACTTGCCGAATGAAAATAGAACCAAACCAAATCACAGAGAAACAGATCAGTTAGCTGAAACGCTGATGAAATTTGACGAAACAGTAAGTACCGAAGAGGTGCCGAAAACAGAGAAATTGGTGAACAATCTCTTCTCTTCTCAGGTCAAAAGGTCAGAACTTCCATCTAAACAGCAAGTTGATCCAGGGTGAGGAAGAACCAGACCAGGAATAATCTCGGGAAAAGAAACATTGGTTTGAGCCTCTGAACTGCAGCTGAGAACTCTCATATCTGGTAAAAGTATACCCTCAAAACAAGAAGATACCACGAGAACATAAATCCTCTGCATACTAAAACAGTAAACCCTAGAATTGTAAGAAAACAGAGGAAATGATGCAGTCCATTTCTTGGGAGTATTCTGCAGATAAAATGATTTCTCTCAGGAGTATGATAGCCAAGGGCTTTGAGGAACATTTCCCAGTTCAGAGACAAGAAAATCTGCAGCAACTCCACACCACTAACTCCATTCAACTGAAAAGGAAAATAGAAGAACAGAGAACAGAAGCAAGCCAAAAACAGAAGAAAGACGCAGAAAGAGACATATGACCATAATATCTTCGAACAAAAAGTTTCTCCATATTGAATGAAGAATTACAAGATAGATCACTGTCAATACAACTCCATACACATTTGATAATCAAGAACCCATCTCTCCCCTTCTCACCAAGCTTCCCAACAAAAAATACGACAGGAAAAGCAAAACATACATGGAGAGCAAAAACCAAAACCCTCAAGTGGCTCTAGAGAATAACCTCTCTATTTATAGCCTTCCACTAACGGGTTCCCCATTTGCTTTATCCATTTAACTCTCAACAACTCTGCGCTTTATCCATTAGCGCCAACCGAATCCGCTTCATGAGCACGAGTCAATTTTCCCGAATTGCCCCTCACGTTCCTTCCCGGAAGCTTCCTGCTCGCACAACCGCAACCGGCACCCTGACCGTCTGGACCTCGACTCCTCCTTGAGCCTAGTCCCGATCCTCCTCATCGTCGCCTATCGTGTCCACCTCCGGTAGCTCCAGCTCCGGTTCCTCGTCTTTCGACTCGCAAATACCTCAGCAGCCTCGATCATCTTCGACGTCTCCGACCGTCTGGACCTCAATACCTCCTGTGCCTAGTCCCGGTCCTCCCACGTCTCACCACGATCTAGCTCTGAAATCCTGCAACCATACAAACAAGCAAACCGTCACATAGCACCGCTCGACACATGAAATCATAAATAGCATTAATGAAACCACATTAAGCCCAAACCTGTTGAATCAACAGAATATGCATCCTAATCACTTTGACCAGGTTTGACCAAGTCCGATCGAGCCCGATTGCACCACGCAACGTCAAGGTCCGAACCACCCAAATCAAACTTGATTTTCCTAAACCAATGTCAATTGCTCATCGTTCACACGGGATGACCTCCACATGGTCTCTCAATCTACCCCTTGATGAGTATATTGACAAACCCAGAGAAAGCACGAAGTTGAGTTTGAAGAATCCAACATGGTCCAAAGAAGGAAATGAAGCTAATGACCATGTCGACAGAAGGAACACTAGAGCAATAAGGAAAGAGCAAATTATTCTCCAAAGCTCTAGAAAGATCCCAAAATACTTTTTCTCCAATATTCTCCCCCTTTTGGCAATAAACACATCAAGGATGCAAAAGAGAGAATATGAGTCATGCTTTGGATGAAATGGCTGAATTTTATTCAAATTAAGCATTAGAGCCATGAAGATTATCCAAAATGACTTTTGAAGTATTACACCAAGCCATAGCATAATAGAATGCTATCTAGATCATGACAATGTATGTATAGACAAGCTAAGTCAAATAAGTCATAATCTGAAATTTAATCAATTTCTTGGCATGTCATGTTATCCAAGTTCGTAGTCTAGCTAAAGGTATCCAAGGATGATGCAAGCCATGTCAATCATTCTGAATGGAACCAAGAAGCTAGAATTGAGCCAAGTTAGAGTGCTACAAGTTCAAGAATGAAAACATTTGTTCGAGCACTTGATCATTTTTATAATTAAGCAATTTTAGCACAATTGACATGTTTTACTTTTGAAACTCATAGTCGTTTCCAACCAAAATTTTAGTCATGTGCTAGATCTGATGAGGACATCACTTCTTCGGATATACACAACACTCCTCCACTTGATATTCAAGGACCAATCACTAGAGCTCGCGCCCGACAATTGAATTTACATGTGAGCTCGTTCCTAAGTACTTCTTTTGTTCATTTGAGAATCGATTACTACCTAATGATTTAATTATGATTAGGAACCATGGAGAGGATCAAGAAGTACTTGGAGAAGGGCTACGAGGCGCACGAGTCCAGCAAGGGTGGTCGAATCATGTTGGATGTCCAACTCAAGCCCACTTCGAATCCAATTCAGAGTCAGGACCGAACCGCACTAAAACGGACGCCCAGATCGCATCCGGACTCCGTTTTGGACGTTCCACATATGTATGGAAAGCTGAGAAGATAAGCTTTCCAATGGCTCTGGTCTCATATCAAAATTCCTTCTGAGTCAACGGGAATCGTCGAAACAAGTGGACGTCCAGAATCTGTCAGGGTGCTGTGACACCGTCTTTTGGGCCGTTCGGCTTTGTATCGTGTTGGAGTCCATTAAGGACGCGTCCAGGGGTTTTACACGCCCTTACTCCTTTATATACAGCCGCCACCCCACCATTAGGGTTGGGTTTTGCTTAGATTAATTCTGTCTTTGAACAGTTTCGCGTCATCGGTTTGTGAGACCCCAATTTTCGAAGTGCTTCATCAATATATCTGCAATTTGGTTGTGTTCTTCCTTGTTCTTGCTTGTGTTCTTGATTCGCAGGCGAGGATTAGCCTTCTTGGCAAGGTCAACCGGCAGCGACGGTTGATAACCTGAGGAGACGTGGTGCTGCGATTGCGGGGTTCGGGACGTGTTGTTCGGAAGCCGGATCGATTTGTGTCGCGACTCCACCAAATCGAATTTATCCAGAACCTGTTGGAAGATCGGGACCCCGTTCCCATCAAGTGGTAATCAGAGCTTCAGGTGTTCCTCCAGGTTCGAGTTTACCCATCTTGTTGTTTTTTATTTCATCCTAGAGTCCAAGAAAAGCCCTAAAAATTGTAGTCATAGGTTGTTTCTGTCTCGGATCGTGTTTAGCCTTTTGCACAATTTGATTCCGAGTCCGTAGTGTTGAGTTTGTGTCCTTAGTCGAGTTGTGTTGCTGGTTTAGATCGTGTTTTGTTTCGGGTTGTTTTGCTTCGCTACCTTTCATACAAACCCTAGTCAGTCAATTTTGTTTTCCCACCCATATCCCACCCTCTGTTTGAGTCACCCATCGCATCTCGTGATCTCCCGAACCATCACCCACCTTTCCTGAGCTTCCCCCAATTTCACCAATTTACTCCGCCCGATTTTCGTTTCGGCTTCACACAAACCATAACTCAAGACCTTACTTCAAACGGCCATAACTTTCTCATACGGACTCGAAATCGGCGATTTTTTGAAGTTGGGTGAAATTAAATTTACATCCGAATCAAACCGACAACGTCGGTTTCGGTAATTATCTTGCCCAAATTCTGCCTGGAAAGTGTAGTACTCGAGCTCAGAAATTTCATCACCGACTTTTAGCACATTCATCATTTTCGTAGGTCACACCTTATATCAGTTGATGTGAAACTTTGTGTGGTTCCTATTCACGTGCTCGCTTTGCAAAAAATACAAAAAATAAAAAGGAAAAAATTTTCGGCACCTCGACAGGTCTTGAGAGTGCCATCCGTGGCCAAAAAAAAAAAAAAAAAAAAAAAAAAAACGTGACGAGCACGGTTTTAGGTGATGAGCCTCATTTGTGTTGTGTTTGTGCTGAATTAAGTTTCTCGGTGCTGCCATCTTTGTTCTTGTCTTTGCTTCATTATTCTTCTTGACTCCTTGTTCTTCATATCATACCGTTATAGGACACATTTTGACCAAAGAACTAGGACCGATGCTTTGGACATTTATTCACATTACTATCTGTTATTAATTTGTGTTCCACTCACATAATTGGCCCGCCAAGCTCCATATACCTACTTAGGATAGCACGCTTCGACCCTTGCAATCGCCGGATCACACTCTCCGGTATCCTTTGCCTTGCTTTGGTAAGAACACTTGTAAGAGCTTGGTAAGTCACTTCCTTTGGGTTCCATCGCCCTTCCTTTGTAGTTGATAGGGATAATCCTTTTGTTTTCCTGTATTTCCACTAACCATGGCGAGAAACGAAGAGGACGGGACACCGGTCGATTTCAACGAGTGTGTTAGTCGCGCCGCCTACAAGCTGCGCTCGACAAACAAAACGCTTCACTCAGCGATCTCGGCGAGATTGGACACCATCGTCGCCGCCATTACCCGTTGAACACCACGAAGGCATTGAGCGGGTGGAGCGGCGGATGGCGACCTCACCGGTCGGATGGACACATTGGAGCACGTCTACCACATCAATGATGGCTATCATCATGATGACGCCACGTAGTATGATGCGATGGCAACATTGATCGGCGGGCGACACAAGATGCACGACTACGTCGTCGTCTTCACAAAACCGACATGGTATGGGAGGTAATAACCGAACCGTCATGGTAACGACGACCCTTTTGCTAAAGTGAAGTTTACCATTCCATCTTTTTCCGGTCTTTATGATGCTGAAATATATCTTGATTGGGAGATGACGGTGAGCGGTTTAACTCTCACTTAGTTCCCGAGCAACATAGAGTTAGACAAGCTACTAGTGAGTTTAAGGACTTTGCTATTATCGGTGGAATGAACTAAGTACCATGCGCTTACAACCCGATACATGGGAGCGCTTAAAAGAAGCTATCGTGTCGTTTTGTTCCTCCCTCATATAAACTTGAATTGAGAAAAAATTGCAGCGCTTAGAACAAGGTGATAGTTCTGTTCAAGACTATTATCTTTGAGCTTCAAAAGGGTATGGTGCGTTGTGGGGTTGTTGAGGACACGGAGGATAAGATTTGTCGTTTCTACGGGGTTACGGCGTGAAATTCGGGACATTGTTGATTATAAAGAATTTACTCATCACAACCGCTTGTTCCACCTTGCTATGCTTGCAGAGAAAGAATTGCGAGGACTACGTAATCAACTAAGGCACGCACCGGACGACCCTTCTACACCCCGCGACGACTACATCGACGGACTGCCCAAGTCTTCTTGAGTTTTCGTTCTCCTCCACCACCGTGAACAAGATGGCAGCAGCGCCACCGAAGCCACTTTCCACGACACGCCTTGTAGATTCTTCAAAAATTCTTTGCGGGGTCCGGACAAGAGTTCTTCTTCCGTGGCTTCAACGGGCGCTCCTCCGGCATTCGATGCCACCGCTGTCATGGACTTGGTCATGTGCGTAAGAATTGCCCTAGCCAGCGGGCATACATCGCCACGTAAGATGGAGGCTACATCGACGCCGGATATCGAGGAGGATGATGATGTTGTCGCTGCCGGACGACAATGGCGGTGGTGATGACGACCTCGTCCTTGGTGGGCGTCCACGGCGCCTTCTGAGCATCATTGTGCAGCGAGTCCTCGACGCAGGTACAACAACCCGATAAACTTCAACGCCATAATTTGTTTCAGACCTTCTTTGCAATCAAGAACCGCGTGCGTGTCATCATTGATGGAGGAAGTTGCAACAACTTGGTGAGTTCGATTTGGTCAAGAAGCTTGGCTTGACCACGCGACCGCATCCACATCCATACCATATTCAATGGTTAAATGACTCGGAAAAGCTAAGGTAACACAAACATGCCGAGTCCATTTTTCCATTGGTGCTTATGTTGATCATGTTGATTGTGATGTGGTTCCCATGCAAGCATGCTCTCTTTTATTGGGTCGACCTTGGGAATTTGATAATGATGCTTTACACCATGGTAGTAGTAACACATACACTTTTATGCATAAGAAAAGAAAGTTACTTTCTGCCTTTGACCCCAACTGAAATTATAGAGGCCGATAGGGCGAGAGTGCTGCTAATGATCCAAAGGAACATGATAAATCTGAAAACAGCAAGTAACCAATTTGAAAAATTCTGTTATGCTTGCCACAAAATCGAACCTTGCTGCAATTGATGATGTTAATGATACATGCTATGCTTTTGTGTGCAAAGATGCTTTATTTTCTCTTGATAATATGCCTTGCACTTTGCCCTGCTCCCGCCACCGACCTTTGCAGGAGTTTAGAGATGTTTTCCCGATGAGATACCTCCAGGACTTCCACCCATTCGAGGGATTGAGCACAGTTGATTTGATTCTGGAGCGAGCTTGCCAAACCGTCTGGCGTCTGTGACCAATCCCAAGAGACTAAGGAGATTCAGCGCCAAGTCCAAGACCTTTTGGACCGTGGAGTACGTGCGTGAGAGCCTTAGTCCTTGTGTTGTTCTCGTTCTTTTGGTTCCCAAAAAAGATGGTTCTTGGCGTATGTGTGTAGATTGTAGAGCCATTAACAACATTACTATACGGTATCGTCATCCTATTCCTAGGCTAGACGACATGCTTGATGAGTTGTGTGGTGCTATAATTTTCACAAAGATTGACTTGCGTAGTGGATACCACCAAATAAGAATGAAACTTGGCGATGAATGGAAAACCGCTTTTAAAACTAAGTTCGGCTTGTATGAGTGGTTAGTCATGCCTTTTGGTTTAACTAATGCACCTAGCACTTTCATGAGATTAATGAACGAGGTTTTACGTCCTTTCATTGGCAAATTTGTGGTCGTTTACTTTGATGATATCTTGATTTATAGCAAGTCCATGGATGAACATTCGACTCACTTACGTGCTGTTTTTAATGCTTTGAGAGATGCACATTTGTTTGGTAACCTTGAGAAGTGCACCTTTTGCACGGATCGAGTCTCTTTTCTTGGCTATGTTGTGACTCCACAGGGAATTGAGGTTGATAGAGCCAAGGTGGAGGCGATATGGAGTTGGCCCACGCCCAGCAGCCTCCCAAGTCGGAGTTTTCTTGGCCTTGCAGATTTTATCGCCGCTTTGTCAAAGAATTCAGCACCATTGCGACACCGTTGATTGAGTTGACAAAGAAGGGAGTTGTGTTCCATTGGGGGCCATCACAAGAGGAGTCCTTTATTCTTTTGAAGGACAAGCTTACGCACGCACCATTGCTCCAACTTCCGAATTTTGGTAAGACTTTTGAACTCGAATGTGATGCTAGCGGAATTGGTATTGGTGGTGTTTTGATGCAAGAAGGCAAACCTGTTGCCTACTTTAGCGAAAAATTGAATGGTCCTGTTCTTAATTATTCCACGATGATAAAGAATTGTATGCTCTTGTTCGTTCTTTAGAGACGTGGCAACACTATTTATGGCCTAAAGAATTTGTCATTCATTCCGATCATGAATCACTTAAGCATATTCGTAGTCAAACCAATTTGAATCGTAGACATGCTAAGTGGGTTGAATTTATTGAATCTTTTCCTTATGTCATTAAACACAAGAAAGGGAAGGATAATGTGATTGCTGATGCTTTGTCTCGACGCTATACCATGTTGTCTCAACTTGATTGT
Organism: Bonia amplexicaulis; assembly: GCA_036346245.1. Taxonomy (NCBI): domain Eukaryota; kingdom Viridiplantae; phylum Streptophyta; class Magnoliopsida; order Poales; family Poaceae; genus Bonia; species Bonia amplexicaulis. The sequence goes on along the minus strand of CM070744.1, from coordinate 10,411,112 downwards.
CGCATTTTTGGTCTTGAAACTATTAAAGAACAATATGCTTTTGATGATGATTTTAAGGATGTGTTGTTGCATTGTAAAGAGGGTCAAACATGGAATAAATTCGTGATCAATGATGGTTTTTTGTTTAGAGCTAACCGCCTATGCATTCCAGTTGGATCCGTTCGTCTTTTGTTGTTGCGGAGGCGCATGGAGGCGGATTGATGGGACATTTTGGTGCTAAGAAGACGGAGGACGTTCTGACCACACACTTCTTTTGGCCAAAGATGAGGTGAGATGTTGAGCGGTTTGTGGCTCGCTGCACTACATGTCAAAAAGCTAAGTCTCGCTTGAATCCACATGGTTTATATATGCCACTTCTGTTCCTTCTATTCCGTAAGCGATATTTCTATGGACTTTGTTTTAGGGTTGCCCAGGACTAAGAGGGGAGAGATAGCATTTTGTTGTTGTGGATCGTTTTTCTAAGATGGCTCACTTTATCCCATGTCATAAAACCGATGATGCCGTTCATATTGTCGACCTCTTTTCAAAGAGATAGTTCGTTTGCATGGTATGCCTTCTACTATTGTTTCGGATCGTGATGCCAAGTTCTTAAGTCACTTTTGGCGTACTCTATGGAACAAGTTGGGTACAAAGTTGTTGTTCTCACGACATGTCACCCACAAACCGATGGCCAAACCGAGGTGGTGAACCGCACATTATCTACCATGTTGAGAGCTATTTTGAAGAACAATTTAAAGCTATGGGAAGAGTGTTTGCCGCATGTTGAGTTCGCATATAATCGAGCGGAACACTCCACCACCAAGGTAAGTCCTTTTCGGTAGTGTATGGATTCAATCCCGTGCCCTATTGATATTTTACCTTTGCCTACTAGTGAGAGAGTTCATAATGATGCTAAGGAGCGTGCTGATTTTATTCTCAAAATGCATGAGACTACTAAGGCAAACATTGAAAAGATGAATGAAAATATAGGATTACTGGTAGTAAAGGTAGAAAGGAAGTTAAACTTGAACCGGTGATTTTGTTTGGTTGCACTTGCGAAAGGATAGATTTCCTGAGTTAAGAAAGTCAAAATTGATGCCTAGAGCTGCTGGTCCTTTTAAGATAGTTGAGAAGATAAATGATAATGCATATAAACTTGAGTTGCCTCCCGAGTTTGGGGTTAGTCCCACCTTTAACATTTCAGATTTGAAGCCATGCTTGGGAGAAGAAGATGAGACCGAGTTGAGGACAACTCCGCTTCAAGAGGGGAGGATGATGAGGACATCACTTCTTGGATATACACAACACTCCTCCACTTGATATTCAAGGACCAATCACTAGAGCTCGCGCCGACAATTGAATTTACATGTGAGCTCGTTCCTAAGTACTTCTTTTGTTCATTTGAGAATCGATTACTACCTAATGATTTAATTATGATTAGGAACCATGGAGAGGATCAAGAAGTACTTGGAGAAGGGCTACGAGGCGCACGAGTCCAGCAAGGGTGGTCGAATCATGTTGGATGTCCAACTCAAGCCCACTTCGAATCCAATTCAGGTCCAGGACCAGACCGCACTAAACGGACGCCCAGATCGCATCCGGACTCCGTTTTGGACGTTCCACATATGTATGGAAAGCTGAGAAGATAAGCTTTCCAATGGCTCTGGTCTCATATCAAAATTCCTTCTGAGTCAACGGGAATCGTCGAAACAAGTGGACGTCCAGAATCTGTCAGGGTGCTGTGACACCGTCTTTTGGGCCGCTCGCTTTGTATCGTGTTGGAGTCCATTAAGGACGCGTCCAGGGGTTTTGCACGCCCCTTACTCCTTTATATACAGCCGCCACCCCCACCATTAGGGTTGGGTTTTGCTTAGATTAATTCTGTCTTTGAACAGTTTCGCCGTCATCGGTTTGTGAGACCCCAATTTTCGAGTGCTTCATCAATATATCTGCAATTTGGTTGTGTTCTTCCTTGTTCTTGCTTGTGTTCTTCGATTCGCAGGCGAGGATTAGCCTTCTTGGCAAGGTCAACCGGGCAGCGCACGGTTGATAACCCGAGGAGACGTGGTGCTGCGATTGCGGGGTTCGGGACGTGTTGTTGGAGCCGGATCGATTTGTGTCGCGACTCCACCAAATCGAATTTATCCAGAACCTGTTGGAAGATCGGGACCCCGTTCCCATCAAGATCTCAAGCCTTATGCGACCACTCCAAGCAAGAAGCTTAAGGAAATGATCTTGGTCATCCAAAACTCCCCCTGAGTTCATGCCGAGTGCAATGGCAAGCAGTCTCATGAGAAAAAATTGGTGAGATCAGTTTTTTCGCACAAAAGAGATCCTTTTTGCTTATGTTGAATTTAGTGCAAGAGAAATAACTTATTAAGAACTCGCATAGCTCAATCTAAAGCTCAATATAGATTTAAGACCCAACTTAGCATATTTGACATGGCATGAATCATAAAAGGATAACTAAAGATAGACTAGTCTCAATAGCTATCATGACATGAGTTAATTCAAGTTGTGCATTTTTAAAGTCATGATAAATCTAGCAAGTAAGCACATATCATGGCAAGATGTAATGCATTGTAAAACATGTCATAAAAGGATAAAAATCAAAGCTCCATGTAGTTATATTACAATGCAGAATGACTATGCAAGGAAATCCAGCTCTCTCTCAACATGTGAAACACTTTTAGTTCAAGTAGAGTTATGTCACCATTAAGATCCAGAAAATCCCAAATGAACTCCCCCTGAACCAAAGCAATAAGACGAGAAGCTGGCAAAGAAGTCAAAAGGTAGTCCTTAGAGCATAGATAAGATATAGAGAAGACTATGGCTCAGACTGACTCTCATCTACCACATATGAATCTAGGACTAATAGTTGGTCTACTAACACACTAGGGAGTAAACATGTTCCCTGTCTACCCAAGGGTGGCCCGACCCTCGCTAGATCGCAAGAAGTGAGTGAACTCAACCTAGTGAGAAGAGAAGCAACTAGAAGCAGCAACCTAGAAGCATAAGATGAGAGAAAACAATCTAAGCAGCTACGCAAGACAACCACTCTAGCCCATGCTAGAAGGACTAACCCAAATGCATCCCATGATATGCAACAGAAAGGAGCAAGAGCATAATAAGTAGGATAAGACATGAAACACACAGCTCCCTCTCACAACAGTCCATAAGAATAGACCATCCCGAGCTCTCCCCGCAAGGCTGACAAACTAGAGCTATCGAAACGCTTGGCACAGATAACAGCCAACTGGTGGTCACTCTCCACAAACTAGAGCATTGTTCGACATGGCATGAATCAGGAGAGGATCTCTAAAGCTAGACTAGTCACAAGATTGAACAGGAGAAGATTTAATTCAAGTTGTTCATATTTAATTAAGCTAGTTTGGCAGGAGCAAAGCAACACATAGAAGAGCATGATAAATCAAGCTATAACAATATATGGCAAGATATAAAGGATGATATCATGTTACATAAAGATAATAGTTAGGGCTCCAAAATCATCTTGGCTTTCATGTGAATATTATGCAACAGGATACAAATGAATGCACAAGAGGTGAACTCTCACTGAAAAATAGCCCGAACAGACAGAAAGACTCCAACTCCCCCTAGATAAAGCAAATTGAGAAGAACCGGAAAATTTGGCACAAAATCCATAAGGGGAAGGTTCTAACTTAAGGAGGTGAATCTCAAACACACTCTATTCTCATGGTCTCTAGCTTATAGGCTTTACTTGTGTTAAACCAAATAGTTGGCGCCCATATTATAAATTTAGTAGTACATTAAAATAAAATTTTAAAACCACCTATTCATCCCCCCTCTAGTCGGCCTCCTCAATCTTACAAGGACCCCAGGCGTTAAATGCCCGAAATCACTGTATGTACTCCGTACTAGTCTCATGATTATTGAGATCACATCTATACACATCATCCACAGGCAAAATATAAGCGAGGCATAATTAAAGTTTATAACATAGGATTGTTTGGCCAAATAAAATATAATTATCGAAAGTAAGTGCAATGGAATACAAGTAAATAAGCAAAAGCGTCCAACGGTGCGCCACCATTGCCCACAGGCAACCGACAAGAGTTAGGCCCGAAAAAGATCCATCGTCAAATGCCCCAATGCCAGGTGCAAAGTACGTGTAACACCTCAGGACCCACATTACCCTGCGATGCTACTAAAACTGCTCTACAACTAGCTAATTTACAAGAACATAAACTGGCAACAATTATTAAACAAGATAATACAAGCGGAAGCATAAACAATTATGGGATAACAGAATAGTAATAACAATTTAATATTCATAATCAACTTCAACATGGTAACCAAAGGAACGGTTCTAAATTAAACAATAATAAGATGAAACATTCATCAACAGGATAACTAAGTGTGGCTAAGTGCGACGACATCCACATATGCAAATGACATGATGTGCCATGAATGATACGACATCCACAAGAAGCATTATCATGCTCTCAATATATCCACATCCACCACATGTTATTTTCATGTCCACATTATAACATTAAGCAAGAATTCCACATGTCTACTAGCATAATATCAACATATCCATGTAAAAATACTTGCTATCATCTCCACAATTAAAATATCATGTAAACATGGCATAATGTACCAAATTAAGATAATAATGTAAATTGCAAGTAGAAGGAATAACAAGTTAAACGGTAGCAACCACCGCTACGTTCACTTGCCTCAATCCGATGAAGCGAAGTAAAATCAAGAGCGCTTAGGGACAAGACCACCTGTCCGAAAGACAACTCTTAGCACACCACCATAGCATACAAACATGACTAAATAATATTAAAGACGTCGCTAGAATCCCGAACCCGCACAAACTCTTCTCCGCTCAACAATTCAAGAATTACCCTCTGCAGCGTTGCTTCACAATTTCGTATCTTTAAAACTAATGATCCAAATACAGCTAATGATACCTCTCTGGATTCATGACTTAAAAGCCTACAATTGTTAAGTAGAACACATATTTTTATTTCGATCATAGCTAGGGGTAATTTAATGCCCAAAACAGAGGAAACTCTCTGATCTGGTAGACTGGACAGCGAAACTAAATCGCATCCCAACGACAGTACAGGGGTCTAAAAATTCTGAACATTATACAGAAACTAGATCTCCAAATTATCTACAACTTTCTCAAATACGGCCATAACCATAAAAATCAATTACTATTTTTAAATCCCATATCAGCGTCGGACTGTGCCAATCTGTCCACCTGATGGACAGCGGTGTTACCGACCCCGTATCTCCCAGATCACACGGCCAAAGAATCCAAACAAAATACAGGAGACGCATCTGGAAATCCTCTACAACTTTCCTTTTGGGAAGACCCGCAGAACAAATCGTTTACTAGGTCAAATCTGCGAGGACATACGCATGCAATGAATCAATCTACAATGACATGCAGCCTAATCTCTAATCGGGTAATTAATCTATTAACTACCATCAAAATCCATGCCAAGAACCCTAATTATTCCTAAGAACAGAGGGTTTGGGATGGGGGAAAATTACCTAGCTGAAGAATTTCCCCAATCTTTCCTCCTCTTCTTCTTCCTCTTTCTTCTCCTCTTCTTCTCCTTCTTCTCCTTCTCCTTCTCCTTCCTCTCTTCCCTTTCTTTTTTTCCTTGGCACCATGGCAGCAGCAGGGGAGGAGGGCGCCAAGGGTGGAGAGGAGGGGTGGCGGCTACCAAGGGGAGGGAGAGGAGGGGCCAAGGAGGAAGGGTTTATAAAGGGGTGCTAGGGTTTGGGAGGGTGCACGGCCCTCATTTGGGTCAGCTAGCCTAAAGCGGTAGCCATCCTCCGGACAGCCCAAAATATCCAAATTAATTGTTTTAATTTATTTAATTCATTTTACAAAGTTCTACAATTCATATTTTTCCCTTCCCGCGATTTACCGAAAAAACCGACGATTCCGCGATTGTTTAAAAACTTACGCCGTAACGACGTTCGGGATATTACAATACGCGTCGTCGAGCATGATATCTCCCTCATTCTGTAAACAACAATTGTCTAAGTAAGGTTAGGTACATTGTGTACTTAGCAAGACTTGTAGTGTATCACAACATATAAATAGATACATGGCTAACAATAAGTAAGGCTCTATGCTACTGTTATTTCTAGCATGAAGAAAGTTTCATTTGCAATATCGATAAATAGTAATTTGTAACAGAATTTTAAAGAGCATTTGATATGTAATACGATAACATTTATGTAACATTAATAATAGTAAATCACATCCATTTGTAGCCTCCTCGACTGTGAACATCGAACAATTCCCAACAATGGGCATGGCACACATGTCATGTTCATGCCATCCCAATTTTCCATCGAAACAGTTTTGAAAAAACAAAGTTATACCCATAGTGGCTGCATTCAAGCACAGTCATGACCGCAAACACGGCTATTTACACTACTACAAAAAGGGCCATCCTAGACGCCTCATCACAGACGGTTCAACACAAACCGTCAGTGATAAAGTTAACACAGACGGTTTTTCAAGATAGACCGTCTAAGTTGATATGGACGGGGTTCCGATCTTCCAACAGGTTCTGGATATGTTCGATTTGGTGGAGGCGCGACACAAATCGATCCGGCTTCCGAACAACACATTCCGAACCCCGCAATCGCAACACCACGTCTCCTCAGGTTATCAACCGTCGTAGCTTTGACCGTCGGGACCCGATTTCCAAATCCGGACCCTCGTGTATTACAAAGACTAGTCCCGGATCATAGCTAGTGCACACGGTTAACGATGATGATTACATAACCAACAACGCTTTATTACACTAATAGAGAGTACAGGACGAAAGACCTTCTTATTACAAATGAGGTTGCAAGACCTCGCACTCACACAAAAGATAAAGCACAGCGGAAGCAAAAGTAAATCCAGCGGAGACCCAACAATTCGCCACAGGCAATTGACTGGGGAAGCGCAACCTAGTACTCCGGAAAGCCTTCGTCGAATCCATACGCTCCGTAGTCGGATGTTCCATCTTGAGCTTCATACTCTTCTGAGTTTTATTTTAAGTGTAGTATGTGAGTACATAAAGTACTCCATGAAGTCTTGGGAAAATGCAATAGATGTAAGGCTTAACAAAGGAAGGTTGTATGGTTCTTTTGCACAAAGCAATATTTTATTTCAAATACCATTAAATACCTTTGAAAGCATCAACTTAAGTAAGGTGATTGTTTAATCAAAATTTATCAAGTTAAATAGTGAAGGCTACGACCACCAACACTAGATCACGGCTCTAACCGCCAAGGTTCAAATCAACGGTTATATCCACCCACTGCTACATCCGCCAGACAACTCCGGAGTTCCAACCACTCCGGTTCCCAAATCTTTATTTTAAAACCAAAACAATTGATCTACCATGTGAATGCATTCTTTGCCCGCCTTGACCGTAGGCACGGCTATTCGAATAGTTTTACACTGCAGAGGTTGTACACTTTACCCACAAGAGATAAGTCATCTTAATAGCCAAGATGCTTCCTTAGGCATGAGACCCAGATAATTTATCACAAAGCTTTTACCTTACTCTAGTCTAGCCAAACACCACCCGCTGAGGTTTCACCGCTGAAGGGTTAAACCACCAGTCGAAGCCCCTCTTGCGCCATATGAGTACAAGAACCCTGTCCCTCACTGTGGATAACCAGTACACCCTGGCACCCACTTTCCACTGGTGGTGCCTAGACTAAACTATCGTAAGTTAACCAGCTAGGTCGTACCCATATAGACATGTGGTTGTACGGTAGTGCTCAGTTTGGACAATCACAAGACTCGGTCCTTAATTGACTAGGGCGGAACATACACTTTACCAATCTTGTGCTAACCGCACCAATCCATTCCAACCATCCACCCAAGTCCAAATCAACTCTCTCATTTTATTTTTAAAGAACAGTGGCAACATCAATCGCCACTAATTTTCTGAACATAAGTCTAGATCAATGAAATATAATTTTTCCCATTTCCAAGGTTATCAAGATTATATAGCACGACTAAGCATTTTACTACCGTTACAACATTTACCAAAGTTTTATAATAATCTCATTATTGAGACAAAGGAAATCCTAGGGTGTCAAAGGTACATGGTTGTCAATGCCAAATGAGGGTATAACAATTGTCGGTTTAACTACTATCTCTAAAACATGAATTATCATTTTATGTAACACAGCAATGCAATAATTTAAAATAATCAAAACATTTCTCAAACATGGATTCAAGATGTTCAAAGGAGACTTACCTTCGTGTGTGATTTCTTGATTCTCTTGCTGCAGGTCGACAAAGTCCTCGGTGACGTCGGTTTCTACGCGCGAAAAAGACAAAGCAACGAAGCAAATAAATACACCAAAAATTCAAATAAAATTCAAAAATTGAAAAAGAGTGTATATTTGAATAGATTATGATTTTAGAAAAATTTAGAAATTTGAACGAGTCAAATCGGAGTTAAAACAAGAAAGTTATGGCTTCGGGAAGTTTTAATTGAAAGAAAAAGAAAAGAAAGATTTTCCTGATTTATTTTTGTATTGAAAATTCCTAATTATGACCTCAGCACTAATTTTAAAATCCGGCCGAAATATTTTTCTAAAGGAAAAAGGGATTTATGACGTCATGCTAACGTCAGCAAAATTTGAATTTTGAAATTTTATGACATGCGGGCCGGTCCACGGAGTCCACGGACCACCGGCCGAGCCGAGGTGGCGCACGCGCGACGTGGCGCCACGCTGGCACGGGCCACCGAGGTGGCCGAGCGGCGCGGCAAGACGGCGGCGAGCCCGCCGGTGCTCGGTGCTCGCCACGGGCCGTGAGGGCGGAGGAGGGAGGAGAGGAGGCGAACCCGAGAGAGACCCCCCCCACCTGGCGAGTGGAGGCGGCCGGCGGGAGAGAGTCGCCATGGCGGGCGGGAGGAGAGCCCGAGAGCGGTGAGGGAGAGCCCAGAGCGGCACGAGTTGGGGAAAGAAAGAAGAGAGGGGTGCGGTGCCGAAAAGGGCCTCGGGGAAGGCTTTTATAGCCGAGGAGAGGAGGGAGAAGGCCGGCGGCCGGAGAGAGGAGAGGAGGATTTTGGCGAAAATTAATGGAGTAATTGAGGGGGAAACGGTTGGCAATTAGAGGGGAATGAAGAGGGAAAATAGTTGCGCAAACGTTCGGATTTTAAAGGCCAAGAAACGGCCGGAATTAAAGCTCAATTTTCGGCTCTAATGGAGGAGAGAGAGAGAGTGGGAGGAGGAAGAAGAAGAGGTTGAAGAAACATATGACATGTGGGGCCCACCCGTCGGTGAGAGAAAGAGAGAGAGAGTGTGTGAAGGGGTACGGTCCGTCGAATTTGCGACACGTGGCAAGTGGATGATTTATGGTCTTTGGATTGGGATGAAGGGGTAAGTTGTGTTGAATGATTGAGATTAAAACGTGGAGAGAGATGGATTCAATCCGGACGGGACACGTGGTGGCCTAAGATTAATCGGATTTAATTTTCAGAAAATGCTAGAAACAATATACTTGCTTAGAAAAATAATAAATAATATTTAAAATTCCGAAAATTCATAGAATATTCCGAGAATATTTTAGACTTAATAAAAATATTTTTAATTTCAGATTTTCTCTTAATAATTTTATAAAATTTCTTTTATCTTTTAAAATTGATTTTTAATTCCAAAAAATCTCAAAAATTATTTAAAAATTCTAGGAAGGTTAGAAAAAAATAAAATGAACTCTTTTTGTCTTTAATAAAATATTTTAAATACATTTTCTTGCTTTAGAGTTTTAAATAAAATCCAGAAAATCCCAGAAAAATCCAAATAAAAGCCAATTGCTTTAAAATAATTCATTTGAATTTAAATTTTTCAAAACTCAAAATTTTGGGATGTTACACCGATCGACCTCGCCAAGAAGGCTAATCCTCACTGCGAATCAAAGAACACAAGCAAGAACAAGGAAGATCACAACTGAATTGCAGATGTATTGATTTAGCACTCGAAAGTTGGGGTCTCACAAACCGATGAACGGCGAAACTGTTCAATGACAGATTAATCTAAGCAAAACACAACCCTAATGGTGGGGGTGGCGGCTGTATATAAAGGATTAAGGGGCGTGCAAAACCCGTGGACGCGCCCCAATTGGGCTCCAACATGATACAAAGTCGGATGGCCCAAAAGACGGTGGCGCAGCACCCTGACAGATTCTGAATGTCCAATTGTTTCGGCGATTCCCGTTGACTCAGAAGGAATTTTGACAAGGGACCAGAGCCATTGGAAAGCTCGTCTTATCAGCTTTCCATACATATGTAGAACGTCCAAAACGGAGTCCGGATGCGATCTGGGCGTCTGTTTTAGTGCGGCCTGGTCTTGGACTCCGAATTGGATTCGAAGTCGGCTTGAGTTGGACATCCAACATGATTCGACCGCCCTTGCTGGAATTGTGCGCCTCGTAGCCCTTCTCCAAGTACTTTCTGATCCTCTCCATGGTTCCTAATCATAATTAAATCATTAGGTAGCAATCGATTCTCAAATGAACAAAAGAAGTACTTAGGAACGAGCTCACCAGAAATTCAATTGTCGGTGCGAGCTCTAGTGATTGGTCCTTGAATATCAAGTGGAGGAGTGTTGTGTATATCCGAAGAAGTGATGTCCTCATCATAAGTTCACCACGATGGAAAGAATCATCTGTGATGACCTACTTATCATAGACGGTTTTTATTACAAACCGTCGTGATACATCATGAATGCTTGAACAAAACCGTCTATGATGACCTACATATCACGAGACGGTTTTGTTCGAACGGGCTGTGATAATATTTCAACTTACTCGTTCTCACCTAATTTGAATTTTCACTCATCTAGTTGGATTTGCCCTTTAAAATAGAAGGCTCGGATGTTCTTCATCTCATCTTCTCTTCTCTTTTCACTTCTCCTCCTCTCTGTTCTCATCATCTCGTCCTCTCCACTTCTCTCTTCTCACTTCTTCTCCTTCACTTCTCCTCACCAAATTTACCCTTAAAAATAGAAGGCTTAGTCGGCTCTTCTCCTCATCTCCTCTTCTCTCTTCTCACTTCTCCTCCACTTCTCTCCTTTCCCATCTCTTCTTCAATCCTATCCATCTGATTTTACTATAAATTGGATGCCCAGAATCGTCTGTGATGACAGTTCTGAACCGTCTTTGATGAACTTTGATGTGGTAGTGTTAAATAGTTTTTAACACTCTCGAGAAGTTGTATAACTTTACCCACATGATATAATCAAATGCACTATCAACAACTTCACACTTCCTTTGGCGTCCCGACGAAATTGATTGTTATATAGCTTTTACATTACTTAGACCTAACCTTTGCACCAGCCTAATGAATGTCAAACCTCACTTAGGTATATTCCCCAAGTCACCATTCAAATCCTTAAGTCCATCCCATAAGTGAAGACTCTCACTTAGGTTAGTTCCCAAAGTGGGTATTCACTATTGTATATATTAGCAAGCATTGGTCCCAACACCTTTGTGAAGGGAGCCCTTAAGAGCATCCTACCCGGTATGCCCTTACTACTTCGTCCTACCAAAATGCAAGGCTAGTCCTAGTTAATTTAATCAGCTAAAGTTAGAGCCCATAAGCATATGTGGTTGTATGCCTAGACTAATATGTGCAACAGCAGTTACGTCCTTAATTGACTGGGTGAGAATCTCCTCCACATCTCACAAAGCGAGATACCCTCTCATATTTTACTTTTCATAATATAACTCACCCGCATATAAATCTTGGTTTTCATTTTATTTTATACCAAAATTAACAGATGTTGCTCCATGGTCCAACATTTCAAAATCACCCATGTCCATAAGTGCATTATTTCAAATGATCAAACTTAGCAAAACTATTGCATGGCTAAGCATCTAGACTATATACTTAATGCATTATACCCAAAATGAGATGAACTATTGTCTAAACCATGTCCTAAAGTTTAATGCATTCAAGCATGTATAACTAACATTGCCCATAGTATAGCAAATTTTAATTAAACATACACACATGCATAATAGTTTTTATAAATGATATACAATAATTAAAATAGTAAGATCAACATGGTCGAGGGAGTGCTTTCCTTGCTCTTGTTGTTCGTGAGCATAGTCTGAACACATTTTGAAACTTAAATATTTTTACATATTTGATAGATCATGATTTTAGAAAATTTAGAGATAAAAGCACTAAATTTGGAGTTCATATGCAAAAGTTATGGCCATTTGAATTTTATTTGGTTTGAAAAATACTAAGAAATTAGCAAATAGTACTACACATGAATTTGATTTTTCCTGCTAAAGGAAAACCTGAATTTATGGCATCACTAAACCGACATGTGGACCATGCATGTCAGAGTTTTATTAATTTCTGAATTAACTGACATGTGGGCCATACATGTCAGCCTCACAGTTCAAATCATGTTTTATTTATTTATTTACTTGTGTGGGTCCCATGTGTTAGTGACTCACATTTTAGTTTTTAGTTCAAATAAAATTCCTTAATTAATTTTGACTAGCTCACTTGTCATAAACTCACTAGGTTCAAATCTCTTATTAGGGTTAAGTAACGTTCTGATAGGTTGGTCCTACATGTAATAGTCACATGTTTTAAAACCTCATCTACATGTGGGTCCTACTTGTCATTCTCATAGTTTTTAAATATGGCCTTAATTATAATTTGAGTTAACAAATCAACCTGGGTCCACATGTAATACATTCATTAGATTTAAACTTATGATTAGCGCTAAGGCCCACTGTTAGTGGGAGGAAGGCAGATCCGAGCGGAGTGAGAGAAGCAACAATCCAGTGAGCTCGCCAGCGGTGAGGGGGCTGTGGTTCGGCATCAGCATAGTCAAAATGAAATGGCTATATCCTTGTGCACCTCTAGGCAGTGACGACGGCCAAAACGATGGTCAGCGTAGGCCTTGCTTGGTGAGAGGTAGCAGTGGTTCATTGACAAACTATGGAGGGGCTAAGAGAGTCCTGCATTGCTGCTAAGACTAATCTATTTGGCTCAGGGTGATGTCACAAAGTGTCTAGGGCTTGGCTCGGGGACCAAATGTCACCCAACGGAGCTTCACCAGCACCATGCTCAATGCCAGCGCCATGAACGGCTACGGTGAAGTCTGTGGTATGGTGATGCAACTTCAAATTAAAACCAGCACATGGACATCTAGGGACTATTAGGAAGCTACCGAGGGGCTTCGCAATGTCGGAGAGGCGTCAGAGCGTCCGATCGATGGTGACCAGTGGCGATGGCCCACTGTGGTGGAAGACAAAGCAAAAACATGGTTGGGTTAGATCACTCAGGCCTTGGTGATGCTCAGAGAGCAAGAAATGGGCTTAGCCTTGCTAGAGAGAAAGAAGGGCCAGTGGCAATGCTTTTAGCCAGAGGCGAAGATGACGGCTCGATTCCGGCAGGCATCTACATGATTCACAAAATTGAATGAGGGAAAAAGTTCTAAGGGATAGGGAACATAATATGACACGATTAGAGAAGCTAGGGCACCACTAGAGAGCTCGTGCCATGGGAAGGCTTGGCAAAGCATGCTCACCAGTGTAATGGAAGATGGCGTGTTCCAAGCATGGTGAGGAAGTAAAAGCTCAGGTTTTCATGGGGATGAAGCATGTGCGAGATGGTGAAGAGGATGGCGCAGCTGGTCTGTCTTTGTAAGCGTGGAATGGTCTGTCTCGGTGCTTCTCGATGATGTACGACACACATAACAGACAAGAAAGTGGGGACTCGTCATAGCGATGCAATCGGTAGGTGAGGACGGGTAGTTGAGAAAGAAACATTGGGCTCGATCGTCAAAAACTGGTGGCGTCGGCATGTCCACAGGGGAGCAGGCGTGGCGTGGGTGTGCGTGAGGTGCAAGACAACTCCTAACACGCAGGCCCGGCGCGTCAGTGAGTGGAGCCTAGGCAGCCTAACAGGTGGGTTCCAGTCCCACTCATTAGCGTCGGGACTCGAGTGACCGAAGGGGTAGCCTAACAGTGGGCCCCACATGGCGGTGAGAGAAAAGAGTTAAGGTGAGCTGAGAGTTTAGGAAATTTTTAGATGCATAAGATGAGGTCCAAAAATTTTGAAAATTCTTTTGCGTACGTCTGACAGGGTGCAGATCATCAAGTGATTTTTTTAGAATTTTATCTATTGTGAATTTGTCTCAAAAAATCTTGGAAGGTCTCTATTCTACGTAATAAGCATTACTTTGATTTGGAATAAATTCAAGAACATGTTCAAAATTTTATTTCCAGTTTTATAAATATATTTATGAGCTTTTGAGATGATTACTACTGTGAATCTCCTACGTCATTGTAGGGTCATCCTTTCAAATTTGATTTTGAATTCAAATTGAATTCTTTTCGATGTACATTTATTTTGAAAAAAATATGTTTGCAAGTTACTTTTCCAATGATACTTCAATAAAAGACAAGTTAAATAATATGCATGCAAAAAGTTTTAAATTTCACTTATTTTTGCATTCTTACAGGTTTTGTTGGCAGTTTTGCGTGATGTGGCATTCTTATTGGCAAATAATTTAACAGCGCTTGATTATTCAAAAAAGAAAGTCGTCGGGCCAACCTATAATCCTTCTTTTTATCTTCATCTCCTCTTACGCCTCCTCTTCTCTCTTTTGAGTGTAAGCTTCACTGAACTATGTAATTCAATGGCTTACATGGATAGCAAGAAGAACATGGTCCAAATCAGAGGGATTAGACCTTGGAACTTGGAAGGCAACCCACTGAAGCATACATGAAAATGCGCAAGGAGCTGATCTATATAAGCATATGACGACCAAGGAGCTACTGAGTAGTACCCGGCGGCGGAATGTGGTGAGGTGGCGGCGCTCGTGGCCAACCATGGCCAAGTGAAGCAGGCTGGTGGCGGTGGTTGCGGCTCGACGCCCAACTCACAAGGAGGCAGCGCCGGCATAGACGGCTGGAGGGCAGCAAAGCCAGCCCGAGGAGAGAGAGAGAGGTACCAGTACGAGTGAAAAACCATAAACGATAATTCGTTTTATCCGATATTCGTATCCGAGAAAACACGAATGTGGTAAGCAAAATCCGTATTCGAAAATGTTCGTATTCGTATTCGTGAATGTTCGTATCCGTATTTAAGAAAATTTGTATTCGCATTCGTATTCAAGAATATTTATATCCATATTCGTATTCAAGACTATTCGATTCGTATTCGATCCGTTTCTAGAACCTATGAAAAATCCGTAAAAATTTTGTGATTCAAAATTTGAATTGAGGTGGTTTAAAACTGGTAACCGGTCAAAAACTGGTGAAAAATTGACAAAACTGCTAGAAATCCGTTTTATCCGATATTCGTATCCGAGAAAATCCGTATTCGAAAATATTCGTATTCATATTCGAGAATATTCGTATCCGTATTTGAGAATATTCGAATTCATATTCTTATTCGTTTAAAAATATGGATTTATATTCGTATTTGAAACTATTCGATCATACCCGATCTGTTTCGACCCCTAGGTACCAGGGAGTTGAGGAGGAAGAAGAGAAAAAAAGTGGATTTTTTTACTGACAAACGGGCCATCTGTGCAGTGGAGGAGGTTGTGCCAGCGAGGAAGCTAGTGAGTGCCACGTAGGACCAAAACCAAGGTGGGATTGAGAACATGAAGTAATTTGCACTGATGTTGACATTTTGAGGATGAAACTAAACGGTTGTGGAGTTCGGGAATAAAATTATACTTCGAAAAATTTGAGGGACCAAAATAGGTTTTTCCTTACATATTAGAGGTCACTAGTCATCAAGCCGTGTACCTACACGGGCAACATAATTTGAGTTGGGCTACATAATTTGAATAATTTACTTTGATATTAATAAGTCTAATTTATAAATTTTGGGGAAGAATGGATAGAGCAGTCTTATCTTGAAATTATAGTCCAAACTATTTTATATTTTTATTGTGAATGTGTATTTTCTGGACGCTACTATTTTTTGGAATCTTAAATTCAAAATTTCATATATTTTATATAATATATGTTTGCAATTTTATATCCATCTTTGAACTTTCGTACATAGTCAAATTAGATCCGTCGCAATTTTATATACATGTTTGAACTTTCGTGCATATTCATATTCAATTCAGTCAAAATTGTATAAATTTCTAGCATTTCTTTTTTTTACCTTAATGGCCTTCACGCAATTGGTACTTGATTAATTCGTGTCCTTATTTTAATCGGTTTCCTTGTTTATTAAGAAGTTTATGGTGGCAGCACATGGATAATAACATTAGGTATCAATTAAACATATAGGTTCATCTATATATGCCAAGTCATATGGCATGTTGCTACTTATATCTCTACTAGTATAACATAGGAGTTTGTCTGATCACTTTTCTCTCCGTACACCCAACGCACCCACAAGCACCCTCCCTCCTCGTGCAACCACCGTGCCCCTCGCACAAACTGCCGCACCGCATCCAAGCACTAGCCAAATCTCCTCTCGCTCCTCCTTCGCCATCTCCTTCTCCTCTCCTCACCTCTCATGTTGTGTGCCTTGCCGCCGCCACCCTCCCGACTCCGCGCTCATACTGCCATCGTCTAGCTCCCGATCACTCGATTCCTCCAAGTCCCTAGGTACCCCTCTACCCTCTAGGAGTGCAGAGCTCATGTCCGTGCCGATCTGCTCTGGATTGCATTTTCAACTCAGTTCTTTGGGCGTTCCTAGAAATAGTGGTGCATGGCATCGGTGGTTCGCGTTTTCTTGCTCTCCTGCCTAATTCGTGCGGCGGTTTTGAAGTTTCTATTTGCAGCATGTCTTAGATGCTCCTGTATTGTTAGTACAAAGTTTCTTATTGAGCAATTAGTTCCCCCAGATTCGACGAGGCGTTGGATCCGACGGCACTATCACCGAAGGTGATGAAGATGGCCGGATCCGGCCTCCACCACCGGCCGTCGTGGCTTGCCCGCCGTGTCGCCTCCTCCTCTGCATGATTGGTTCTATTACTAGCGGGTGCTTAGTGTGCTTAGTGTTAGATTTAATCTTGATGAGTTGTAAGTGGTCGTAGAAGCTGTGGGCGAAGCCACACTCGAAGCCGTGGTCGAAGCCATGGTCGAAATAATGGTCAAAGCCATAGCTGAAGCTGTAGTCAAAACTACGGATGTCGAAGTCGGAGGCTCCAAGTACTGTGCTCCATGTACTATACACCGAGTACTGTGTATTGAGTACTATGGCTGGGAGTACGAGGCACTCGCAGACTCCGAGCACGAAGGTAGTCGAAGACATCGAGCATGAAGGCAGTCGAAGACTCCGAGTATGCAAAAAGTACTGCGTAAGCTTTCGAAATAATCGCGGAGTCGCCGATTTTTCGGTAAATTGCGGGAAGGAAAAATAAAATTGTGGAACAGCAAAATGAATAGCACCGCCCACCGAGGTGATGCCTACAAGGCGGACGGTGAAGTCACGCCGCCCCGCCGAGGTGATGCCTACAAGGCGGGCGGCGAAGCCCTGCTCCAAAGCCAGGCCGTCCCAACAAGGCGACCCCTACAAGGCGGACGGCGAAGTCGCACCGCCCTACCGAGGCAAGGCCTACAAGGCGGGCGGCAAAGCCCTGCTCCGAAGCTGAGCCATCCCACCGAGGCGATCCTACAAGGCGGACGGTGAAGTCGTGCCGCCCTACCGAGGCGATACCTACAAGGCGGGCGTTGAAGCCCTGCTCCAAAGCTGGGCTGTCCCACCGAGGCGACGCCTACAAGGCAGATGGCAAAGTCACGCCGCCCCGCCGAGACAACGCCTACAAGGCGTGCGACTAAGCCTTCCTGCCCCACCGAGGTGATGCCCACAAGGCGGACGGCGAAATCGCACCACCCTACTGAGGCGAGGCCCACAAGGTGGGCGGCGAAACCCTGCTCCGAAGCCGAGCCGTCCCATCAAGGCGACGCCTACAAGGCGGATGGTGAAGTCGCGCCGCCCTACTGAGGCGATGCCTACAAGGTGGGCATCGAAGCCCTACTCCGAATCCAGGCCATCCGACTGAGGCGACGCCTACAAGGCGGACGGTGAAGTCACGCCACCCCGCCGAGGCGATGCCCATAAGGCGGACGGCGAAGTCACGCCGCCCCGCCGAGGCGATGCCTACAAGGTAGACGGCGAAACCCTACTCTGAACCTAGGCCGTCCCACCAAGGCGACGCCTACAAGGCGGGCAGCGCGGTCTTCCAACGAAGGTTCAGCACGGAGATTTTGCAATATGGAGGCTCGACGTTGAGACCTCGCGACGTCTTGGCACGAGACTTCACGGCGCGGAGGCTCGGAGGGACCTCAGCGTGAAGCGGAGGCCAGAGACCCCTCGTCGCTGACACCCTGCGCCGCCGCCGCCTCGTCTTGTCACCGACAGTCTTCCGGTCATCGCTGTACATCGCCGCAGGTACCGGCGATATCCTCGCCTCCTCCTCTTGCCGCTCACGCCTCGGCCGCCGCCGCCGGGCGTCGGCGAGCCTGCGGGCCCGAGCACCACCGCCGGTCAGCCTTGCCGCGTCAGCTCCCGAGCGTGCGTGGACTTCGATTTAACCCGTTCAAATTTCTAAATTCTTCTAAAATCATAAACTATCTGTTTCTGGACTCTTTTTGAATTTTTAAGTTTTATTTGAATTTTTTTTGGTTCTTCACATGTAGACAACGACGAATCCGGAGAGTTTTAATTCGATGAATCGCAGCAGGACTTCGAGCAAGGCAAGTTACACCTTTGATCATGTTGTTCCTATTATTTTAAATTATTTATGTTGTTTTTGAAATTATTATGCATGCGTACTTTTATTCAATCTAGTTTAAATTCGGTTTAAACTCTAGTTATGCCCAACTCCTTTGTATATAGCCAAGTTTGATATTGAACAAATATGCCTTGTCACCATAGCTGAAAACCTAGTTGGTACATTAGTATTAACTGGGAATTTTATGGAATTTCTTAGCCATGCTTAGACTATTCTGGTTTGGAATAATCTTTCACATAAAATGATAGACTTTAAAACTGAATTCTTGACTTTGGTGAGTCAAGGACGCTCATGTAAGTATTTTTGAAACAAACTATAAAACTGGTTTGGACTTAGGCAATGGTATGGTGGTTGGTGCTTGCTGGCATGCATCGTAGTTTGTTGACTCGATGTTGATTGCCAGGCACAAGGGGTTTGAGGTAGGGCCTAAGTCAAGTTAAGGACCTACTGTGAGTGCTACTACAAAGTCACACCGTACTACCACAAATCTGATATGAGACAGACCTAGCTAAGTAATTTGTGAAGTTCCATCTTAGTTTCGCTATAGGCTGAATGTGGGCGTGGCGTAGGCCGTGAGAAGTTTCACATGTCACAAGAGGGGGCTCCAACATGTGGATTCATGTTGTGGTGAAACCTTAGTGGCGGCGTAACTAATTGGGTAATGGAACATTGTAACAGCCTTGTCATGAACTCTCTGCACGCACACCTAAGGCGGTGTGTTGTCGCGTGGCAAAAAGAGAGAACATGTTTTGTTGGTAAAGTTGTACCCCTCTGCAGAGTAACAAACTATCCTGGATAGCCGTGTCCACGGTCAAGGACATGCTGAGTATGGTTTTTCACGGATTAGACTTTGATTTTGATAAAATCTGGATTACGGAAATTTGGTTATCTTTGGAAAATATGGACCGGGTGGGATACCCGAGAATAGGTTTGTGTTGGTTGGAGCCTCACTAACGTTTTTATCTTGTTAAATCCTATTTTTAATTACTGTATCAATTTAGTTTTTATTATACTTATGATGTTTACTTCAAATATTGCCATTTTATCCAAATAACCGTATTATGCCATCCTTTGTAAATCCCTATGCATGCATCAAATCTGTTAAACCTCCTGGTGTAACTTGTGGAGTATTTTTGTACTCGTGTTTCTCAATCTAACTCTTTCCAGAGGAAGCTTTTGATGACTGCGGTGAGGATTGCGATGAGTACGCCACGTCTTACAGTCATTCGCCTTGTGGGAAGGCTGGATGGGCTGCTACTATCTTTATGTTTCCGCTGTTTTCTTTCAGTCTGATGCTATTATTGTAAACTTTGGCCTTGAGGCTTAACCCTTTGTTATAATAAAGTGTGGTTGTATGTGAGATATACATCATTTGTGACCACAATGTGCACGAATTTTTGTACGGATAATCCTTTTTTATTTGAAAATACAGAAATAGGCTCCAGTCGCCCCCTATTGGGCGACTTGAGCTAATCGTCAGACTCTCGGCGATCGCAATCGATCGCCTTCCAATTGAGCGATCGAATGCGCCGCCCAATGGTGGGCGACTTGAATGCGATCGCTTAAAAGGGAGGCGACTTGACTCGATCCCGTGAGTTTTAGAGTTTTATCAATTTTATAGTTTTAAACTGGAAAAAAATCTGGTGTAGTTGTAATAAAAGTTTATGTTCACTGTATGTTGTAGGTGCGTAAAAAATTTTGAGAAATTGTTTTTAAGAACGATTGATCAGAGAATGATCGATACATACGGTGATAAGTGATATTTTGATTTTACCGAGAATTAGTGTACGGAGAGAACCGGTATGTTAATATTGTTAAATGATTTGTTATCTGAATCATTGAATGCGAAAGACAAGATAATAAGTTTATCTGAATAGAATAAACTTCATAATACAGTTGGGAGTAAGATGCCGCGTACATTTTTATTACATTCATAACGTATAGCATGATATGCGACTAACCTACCCAACTGCTTGTACGACCTATTGTGTGGACCGGGGCCACTTTCCCTTCCTTGCCCGCTCGACGTTGAACTCCTCTGCGGCCTCTTTTTCCTTAGCCGCCATTTTCCTCTTTCTCTCGCGCTCCCTCTCGCGAGCCTCCCGCCTCCCTACGCTGCACACTTCGAGATGAGCTTGCGTCTCGCGTTATATCGTGGGTGTGCTCGTTCTTGCGCTCCTCCTCCAAAGAACTACTTTTCCGTGTGACATTCCACTCTCGAAGTTGAGGGTCCATTGGTCCAGGGTGGATCTCAAGATCGATCTATTTGCGGTAGCCACATAGGGGCTCCGGAGACTGTAAATACAAGGGAGAGATTATTAGTGTGTGTTGTGAAGGAGAAAACGTAGGGGAAAATGGTGCATGTCGTTGTTACCGGCTGCCGATAGGTTGTGGTGTCAAAACGGCGGTCGGGGTAGTCACTAGAGTAGTTTGCGCAACCCCAGTAACGCATACCTAGGCTGATGCGATACTTAGACTTGAAGAACTTGCACGTGTCCCCGCACCAACAAAGGGGGGTGTCTCCCCCTCAGGAGGGAGTTGCGGCAAACACTCGGTGTGGCCGTCGGGATGGGGTTGTTGCTCGCCGCTCATTGCGGGAGTCGACCTTATTTTCTCATCACAGGCGGCTGATCGTGCTAGGTCACGGTCTCCTCCCATTCCTTCACCATCTTGTCCCATTGCTTCTTCTGGCTCTTTTTTGTGGTGAAACATACCATGTCGGAAGTACCTTCTCTTTTGTAGTGAAACATACCATGTCGGAAGCTGAGCGGCCGATCGGATATGGGTCATCGAAGGAAGACCTTCCCTTGGAAAGGAGGGAGATCTTCGGTCCACACCACCGCTTGATACCAAGTCGGCGTGCTCAACCAGCATGGCCGAAATACAGACATAACGAGGACGCAGTCGTGCAGGTCTTGGAAGGCCAGTTCGATGGCGGGCGACGTTTCTTCCGATGCCCACGCTCCGGGGTACAAATTACTAATAGTATATTTTTTATTTCTTATGGAGCCTCCATGTTTACCGTCCTTTCCCGTAGATGGCGAAATGCGAGTTCTCCCACTGGATCGACCCTCCCCACGAACGGTATATTGTCAATTATGTGCATATATTATGGGAGCGAATATTTGAGTTGGAGGAGCGAATCAAGACTCTCAATGATAATGCGAATAACACAGAGGGACCTGGAGTTGCTGCTACGGGTCCCGACAGCGGTAGAGAGGCGTTTTGGTAAATTTCCTAGTAACAGAAAAGTGGTGGTGTGCGATAGGTCATGGATATGCTGACAATGCTAAGTGGATCAAATGTCGATTCACTAATGGGTTAATGGGTATGTGCGTGCTTTGAGAAGCGTACTTATATAAATGTAAAACCCGATGTTACAGTAAGTTAACAGGTTAGCCTATGTAAGAGTGGATAAAACCTAACTAGAGATGCTAGTTAGGTTTAACGATAAACTCCCATAGGAGCTTCTGAGTTTTCACTACTGGACATCAATATCTCCCTCATACGCACACTTTTTCTGCAAACTCTACCTGCTATCCTCCAAACCAAAAGAAAGAAATATCTCTACCGTGCTAGAAAATTCGGATACTAGTTCATCCTCGCTTTACTTTCTGAAAATTCCACCACATCGTTCTAATCCACGAAAACACTTATGGGGCCTAACAACCAAATCAATGGGATGATCAATTCTTTGCTTATTTCCACTGGAAGTTATCCCCAGTGGGACCGAAGTCTATCTGCTTAGATAACCTTTGGCCTCCAAAGTCAAGCTCTCATCAACTTTCATCGGAAGACATGAATGAGCAGTCGGCCAGTACCAACCCAACATCGCATCCCACCTGTACCGTCCTATTCATATTTTCTACAAGCCTCATCTCTCGCTCTTTCCTCACGTGTACCGTCCAGGCACTCAATCATTCGGCAAGACATGCAGAAAGCTAGGTGCCGTGAGGTAGTCAGATCGCTGCGTCGTTTCGCCAAACCAAACGCCAGAGCAGATGATACGGATACAAACATATTTTGCTATTTTTTAGTTAAATATATTATTTAATTATAAAGAATTATTAAACTGTATTAAATATTTTCAGGTGAACTCTAATTTATTAAGTTGTTATTAATTATCATCTATAAAGATACGGAGATAGTACTATTTTATTTAATTATACGTAGGCTCATATTTGATCTATACAAGACTAAAGTAAAGCTAAATTTAAAAGGTCTGAATAAAGAAGTGTTGTATGTCAAAATAAATAGCACCATTACCAAGATCTTATCGAGCCGAGCGAAATGTATATATTATTTGTAATTGATGATCTAACATGGAAGATACGGAAGGCAGAAGATTTACACGAGTTAAAGCCACTTTTGCCACTGATTCGTTTCGTATTTACAAAAATAGTCGTATGCCCACCGTATTGACAAAAATATCGTTTCTGACGTCCAATGGGCAGGCGGCAGCACTCGCAAGGAGACACATGGTGCTGCCACCGGCGGCAGGCTTGCCTGCTGTCCGGTGAGGGGGCGGCAGATGATTAAGCCGACTTAATTACCTCCCATAATTTTTTTCATTTAATGCTTGTTTGAATTTTTAAATATATCAAATGAGTTTCAAAACTTATGAAAATTTATATACACTCCCACAACACAATGTACTTGATAGTGTAATTTTTTGGTAATTTTATCCATTATGAATGTTGCTCAAACATTCATAAAATTTTGATATTTGTATGAGTTTTACATATTGCAAACGAGCTCCAAAAATTAAGAAATTTTATGTGAAGCCTTCCGACACACTCATAGTTATTATGTAATTTTTTGAGAATTTTATGTGGTCCAAATTTACCATATTAATTTGTGATAATTTTATCGTAATTAGCGATATGCAATGCTCTGGTCTCTTTTGAAGTGCGTGACCTCTGTCCTTCACACATATATCGGCTCGTTGTTGCTATCTTTTCTTTTCCACTGCGTGCTTCGCACAATTGTTACTCTGCTCGTGTCGTCCCGCCTCGCGCGCTCCCTCGTCCGTACTAATGTCATTATGTTCATACCGTCCACCCTTACCCGCTCCCTCATCTCCACATTTGTCAGTGTTATCGTACCGTTCCCCTCGTCCAAAGTGTTGCACATTGACAAGGAGTCTTTAATTTGCAGGTTGAGTGCACCAGGTACCGTTTGCGCCGCTCAGCTATAAATTTGAACCTCTCGTAGTTGGTTATCGGTCATCTCAGTCGCTCATCGCATAATCCTCATGCTGCACTACATTCTCATGTGTGCCACTTCCAATAGACGGTGCCTCTTCACATTTAGTTGGCGCTTCACGAGATGCAACTACACCCACAGTATCACTTACACTTGCACTTACAGATGTCATCATAGTTCACAATTCACAACTCACAACTGAAGATAAATGCACGATCCAAGTCACAACGAAGATTGAGCAATAACAACATCATGAGTAAAAGCAAAGCCGGATAAGAACTCACAAGATCAAGAGCATGCTTCTTGAGACAAAGATACAACTCACAAAGATGAACTCATCGATATTAAAATATCCTTGGTAATCGAGCAACAAGATGTATTACAAAGAAAAATACCGAGCTATGGCCAAACATGAAAGAATGAGCTTTGGTTATAAGGTACTTCAAAACATTACTAGCAAGAAAGCTTCGTCTTTTACTAAAACAATAACACAAGGAGGCACAGATAAGTGATGGATTTGTACTTTTGTATCAAACATGGAAAGACAGTAGCACCAAATCAGAGAGGGAAATGCTTGATTGATGGTTGAAGGTATTCTCAGATAATGCAAACTTGGCACTATAAGCTAAAATTAAAATGGATGAAAACCAAGAATTTGCAGCCAGCGAGGGATGTAGACACTACTCAAAATTCAAAACCTAATCTTCTGAAACTAACAAAAAACACATTCAAGCAAGAAGTCTACTCGACCTTATGCTTGACATTTTCATCTGTAGCTAGAACAATCATTCTCCGAATCCAAAGTTATTGTTATTATGATTTGCATGGTAAACACTAAAACACGTAAATACATCTGTATGTGAATAATTACCTTAAGACAATTAGTGAACTTACTTAGCTCATCTAATGATATGCTAGTAGCACTCTCCCCAGATTTAACCAAATAATCTTACAGTTCTTCGTAAATATACTATAAATATACACAATGTAAGAATTACATTATAAGCAAGATCAATATCATAGTGCAATCAAGAACCGTAAGAATCGATCTACAATAAAGAACATAAGTTTTCTAGTTCTCATTCAGTTTTTTAGATAAGTAGCAAAAGTATAGGCTACAAGATCGTATGAACTCCCATCTTACCGAATCAACGGCTAGCTAGAACATACTAAATTACTGACTACAACAAACCGCAGGAGGGAGACGAGAGGGGCTTACCGGCTACGATGGCGAGGGGGATGGGTTGGACCTATCAACATGCCAATATAAGGTGCTCCAGGCCGAGAGACTCGATGTCATGAATATTCATGAGCTATGAAGCCGCATCCGAAGAGAGTTCGCCACGGAGGCAATGGCAATGAAACTTGCCATCGAGGGGATCACCTTCAGCAATGGCGTGTGGGAGCTCGTGAAGGTGAATGTCACTGCAGCATGGAGGCAGTACATGCAAATTGCCTCCAAGCCCGAGGCAGCCATTTATGGGAGGCCGATGGTGTACCTAAGTTTCACGAACCGGGAGTCTGAAAACGTTGATGTGTCCGTCCCCTTGACACCCAGGGAACCACAAGCGGAGCTTCAAGATGATACCACTGAATGTGTTATATCGGAGGGTAGACTCACCCCTGATTTCATGTAGAATGAGGGGTCGGGCATGTGGTGGTCAGCTCGAATTGACTGCCACGAGTATCTACCGAGCCAGCCGCTTGGGTTGGAGTCTGACAAGGACACTGACCCAGGCTCTGATGATAGCGAGAACGACGAACAGCAGACGGTTGGTCCACCTGGAGAATTGTCATTGGAGGTGCCCTATGTGTCCTCTAGGCATGATAATGTTGTGGTGCATTCCCTCGTACTGCCGCATGAGGAAGGGTCCTAATGGGGGTTTCAAACTAACACCCTCCTAGTTGGGCAACGCTTCCCTAGCAAGGCAGCTGTGCAAGAAGCTATTGCACGATACGCCTTGTCTATCAACTGTGTGTACCGAGTGCACCGGTCCAACCCAGCCAAATACGTTGTGAAATGCGTAGTTGAAGGCTACTCTGCAAAGGTTAGCACTCAACGAGCTAAGATTTTTGGCTCGACCTTCTCGATCAAGACAATGATTGACCACACTTACGTGCTCAGCGAGCCCCTACGCCATCATCGAAACGTGACTTCAGCATATGTGGCAAGCATCATTAGCCACCTAGTTGCGGCGGATGTTTTCGTCTCCCCGAAGATGCTCATGTCAGAAGTCACCAATGTGATTGGCTATCCAGTCAGTTACAGTAAGATCCGACGAGGCAAACACAAGGTCATCGACTCCATATATGGGACGTGAGGCATACAACCTTGGGCCGAGATTGCTTCACTAGATAACCGAGTCAAATACTGGCACGCATGTAAACAAGCTTGAGCGTCTAGATGCTGACAGAGGGGCCAACTGCTTCATACTAGATCGATTATTCTGGGTTTTCGCCTAGGCCATTGAGGGCTTCAAGTTTTGTCGTTCTGTTCTCACGATAGATGACACTTTCCTCACAGGGGGTTACAAGGGAATTATTCTAAACGCGAATGACCAACTTATCACAGTGGCATTTGCCATTGTGGAAAGCGAGAACACGTCCAGTTGACTCTGGTTCCTGGCGACTGTGAAGCAAGTGATGGTTGGAGACCGACCCAATGTTTGTGTCATCACGGATCGCAATGCTGGGTTGATGGCCGTGCTGAACACCATGCAGCAAGGGACCAAACCCCCTCACCAGTGGAATGATGTGCAAACCCGATGGTGTATAAGACATCTTGCATCTAACTTGTTTGTACGGTTCCGCAGCCAGGAAGTTGTGAAGATATTCAAGACATTGTGTCTGTAAAACCAGAGGCGAAAGTTCGAATCCATCTGGACTGAGCTAGAAAGGCAAACTATAGAGGGAGAGTAACCCCACGACACCATAAGTTTCTCCAAGTGAATTCGTCGACATGCTCCTAAATTACAGAAATGGTCCATTCTCTATGACATGGATGGTGCGAGGTATGAAATTATGATGATCAACATGTCCGAGATATACAACAGCATTCTGAAAGGCGTACGGTGCCTCCCTATCACCACGATCGTGGAGGAGACATGAACTCGCACTATTGATTATTTCATCAGTAGAGCCACCGCAGCCAGGCATCAAATAGATGAAGGCAAGAAATGGTCCGAGAACATGCGAGGCATATGGAATCAAGATGGAGAAAGTCCAATGCACGACATCCAGGTAATCGATAACCTCCGGGAAGTACGAGATAAGGCTTCGGCAAAAGTATGTGAACAGTCATTCCAGGGGTGAAATGAAACAGGCATGCATCCTGGGTGATGTGGTAACATGTACCTGCAACAAGCCGATGCTCCTGCACAAGCCATACTCGCATGTGTACGAGGCATGTGCGGAAATGAGGCAGATGTCCGAGGCGTATACCTCCTAGTACTATGACATGCAATATCTTTTCAGTACATGGAGTGCAGAGTTTCACCCCACGGCTTGGACATGAACTATGTGGATCTTTGGTCGGACATGCTTGCAATGGGCCCCCAACAAGGAGTTGAAGATAACTACGAAGGGACATTGGCAGACAAGGTGCTTCCAGAACGACATGGATGTGAGCCAACGTACCAACATTTCCCGCACAGTGAAATACAGAATATGTAAGACCTTTGGACACTCATTGAAGGACTGCCCCAACGGACGAAGCTCTTCTGGTCGCCACTCAGTGTCATAATCGTATGTATATTTTATTGAATCGCATTAATTCATATTTATATCCATTTGAGATGTAATTGACAATGTTTGTTCAATGTATATCGACCCCTCTAGCTTAATGCACATGACACATCATTTGAACACTCCACTCAAAAAACAGCAATCGCAATGATGTGTACATCATTCAATTACATGCTTTACAACATTGAACATAACCACGAGCAACGGCATGCGTCATTTTTGGATTGGTCGTTGTCGGGACCCCGGATTACCAAATCCGGACCCTCTGTGTATTACAGCACTAGTCCCGGATCAAAGCTAGTGCACACGCTTAACGATGATGATTACATTGCCAAAGACGAATATTACAATATTATAGAGAGTAGACCAAAAGGCCTCTTTATTACAACTGAGGTTTCAAGACCTCGCAAACTCACAAAAGATAAAGCACAGCGGAAGCAAAAGATAAATCCAATGGAAGAAGACCCATCAATACGCCACAGCAATTGACCTAGGGAGCAACCTAGTACTCCTGAGTAAGCCTTCGCCGAATCCATACGCTCCGTAGTTGTAATCTCTTTCTTGAGCTTCGTAATCCTCTAAGATTTTGTTTTAAGTGTAGCATGTGAGTACATAAAGTACTCCGCAAGTCTTGGGAAAATGCAATAGATGCAAGGCTTAACAAAGGAAGGTTTTATGGTTCTTTTGCACAAAGCAATATTTTATTCTAAATACCATTAAATATTTTCGAAGGCATCAGTTTAATAAAGTAATTGTTTTAACAGAAACTATTGACAACTTTATAGTGAAGGTTTCAACCACCAACACTAAACAACTGGCTAACCGCCAAAGTTCAAAACCACGGGTTAAACCACCCACCCTAAACAACTGGCTAACCGCCAAAGTTCAAAACCACGGGTTAAACCACCCACACTAAACAACTGGCTAACCGCCAAAGTTCAGGAAAACATGTTACACCACCCACACTGGCTACACTCGCCAGTACAACTCCGGGAGTTCCAACCACTTCCGGCTCCCCAAAACTTTTATTTTAAAACCAGAAATAAAGATCTACCATGTGAAAGCATTCCTTGCCCGCCCTTGACCGTGGGCATGGTTATTCGAATAGTTTTACACTCTGCAGAGGTTGTACACTTTACCCACAAGAGACAAGTTATCTTAATAGTCAAGATGCTTCCTTAGGCATGAGACCCGATAATTCATCACAAAGCCTTTACCTTACTCTAGTCTAGCTAGACACCACCACCGAGGTTTCACCGTGAAGGGTTAACCACCCGCATGTAAGCCCCTCTTGCGCCGTATGAGTACAAGAACCACTGTCCCTCATCGTGAATAACCAAGAACCACGGTATCCACTTTCCACCGGTGGTAACTAAACTAGTCTATTATAAGTTAATCACCTAGGTCGCACCCATATAGACATGTGGTTGTACGGTAGTGCTCGATCGGACAAACACAAGCGTCGGTCCTTAATTGACTAGGCGGAACATACACTTTTCAAGATCTCGTATAACCGCACCAATCCAAACCAACCATCCGCCTGGTCTAAAAACAATTTGCTCATTTTATTTTGTTTCACAAAACAAAGGGCAACACCAATTGTCACTCACATCGAACAAAAGAATAGATCACTGAAATGTAATTACCATTCCAAGGTTACTAAAGTTATAAAGCATGTCTAAGCATCTTACTACCGATACAACAATTATCAAAGAATTTGTAATAATCTCAATAATGAGACAAAGGAAACTTAGGGTGTCAAAGGTACATGGTTGTCAATGTCAAATGAGGGCATAACAATCATCAGTTTAACTATTACTTCTACAACAGAAATTATCATTTTATGTAACATAGCAATGCATTACCTTTTAAAATAATTTAAAAACATTTCTCAAACATAGGTTCAAGATGATCAAAGGAGACTTGCCTTTGTGTGCGGTGTCTTGACTTTCTTGGTGCGGGTCGACAAATTCTTCGGTGACGTCGGATTCTCTGTGAGCACGACGAATACAAAAGAATAAATAAATACAAATAAAATCACAAAAATATAAAATATATACTAGAGGAAAGGTTAAGATTTTAGATGAATTTAGGAGAAAGAATCAACGGATTCGGAGTTCGAATGAGGGAGAACGAGTAATTGGAAGTTTTAGATATCACATGAAATGATAACAAAATCTGAGAATTCCTTTTTGAACAGTACGGTGCCGATTGGTTGCGAGGTGGCGGCGAATGGACAATATGGAATCCCAGCGACGAGGCGAAGGTGGTGACATGGGTACGGTATCGAGGAACGGCGGCAATCACTGACGGTGAGGGAAAAACGACAGTGACGGCGAAGTTGCGACAACGGCAGGTTGGAGAGATAGTACCGGGTATGGAACATGGAGATGTAGGGTGAGCACGGGCTAAAACGCGGCTTGGCAAAGCTAGGAAAATTGTCGTCTCAGCCGGAAACCCATCGGAGACGGCGCAAACGACGTTTGAACGACGTCGGGAAGGAAAAAGGAAAAACTTGATATCTTGATGCTCGGTGAAGCGAATCCAAAACCATTTGAAAGGTAGCTACCTGGGATGGTTTGGCACGATATGACGCGAACGGATTTGGGAAAACACTACCGGATAGTTAGGGACACGAGATGCCATTGGCGGCCATGGCGAGGTGTCGGAGGCAAAAATTTGTGGAGGCTTTTTGGGGAAACGGAAGGAAGCACGGCGTAGAACGCGGCGAGGCAAGTCTAAGAAAATTATGGCACAGGCTAAAACTCAGCAGAGACGATTTAATCGACGTCGAGTCAAAACGGTCATTTTCATGAAAGTTCAATTTCGACAAATGGCTCCACGAAAAATTAAATAAAATGGTAGATAAATTGCTTGGAGGTTAGGACACAATATGACACGAACAAAAATCAAAGCGCTTACCAAAAAGTGGTGTACGCGCGAAGGTACAGTTTCAGCGTCTGGCTCGACCAGGTCGATGAGGACTCGGGGAGTCTTTGAGTGACAGCGCTGGAAGCATGGCGTAGAACGCATTGAGGCGAACTCAACGGTACAGACGGCTCGGCCAACGGACATCGGATGGTGGCGAAACACGACGGAGAAGACATTCGGCGACCGGCGGGTTGGCATCGGCATTACGGGCAAACGGAGAGGAGTTAGAGGGTGAGGTTTGCGGAGAAACGAAGAGGAGAACGTCGGGAACACAGTGCTCACCTCGGTTTTGACGGAACACCCACGGTCGGCGCGCAGCGAGGAGAGAAACGATGGCGCGGTTTGGCCACGGTGGTCCGGCGATGCTCCGGTGATGCTCCGGCGAAGGCGAGGTGAGCACCACGTAGAACGCGAGAAGGCAAAGCCAATGGTGTGGTCAAAAGTGACCGGACTCCACTGTAGGCGGCGAAATCGGCCGAAGAACGACGCTCGGTTCACAAAAGTAAAATGGAGATTGTGGAGAGAAGAAAGGGAGTGGGGACTTGAAATTTTCGGGGGTGGATGAGGATTAGAAGGGGCACACGGTGCTCCCTTTCATAGGCGGAGGTGGACGGAGAGGAGATCAACGAGCGAATGTCTTTCGGTGGTTCGCTTTTTTCGTGAAAATGCATATGAAGGAGTGGGGAAACGGTTGTGAATGGAAGAGTCAAGAAGAGAGGAAGTGAACGCACTTAATTTCGCAAAAAACGGTTGAGAAAATCAAAAGATATGGAAGTTTGAAGAACCGCCATTGCTGCGCGTCGTGCGTCGCCCTCTGGAACGAACTGAGAAGATGAACAGTGCCGCGCAGCACTGTTCATCCTCTCTCCTCTTTTTTTTTGTATTTTTGTTTGAGATTTTGAAATTGAGCTCAAACAAACTCCAAAAATTTTAAAATAAATTTCGAAACTTCCTTGAGGCTCAAAGAAGTCAAATAAAATATTTTTAGCAAATATTAATATTTAATTTTACTTTATTAAATAAAAATTCTAATTAAGATTTAGTTTAAACCAAATAAATTCAAAAATTTCAAAAAAATTGAAAATAGGGTATAAATGGATATATTATAATTTTAGATGAATTTAAAAATTTTAATGGGCTCAATCGGAGTTAAAACGAAAAAGAACGGGCTCTCGGAAGTTTGAAAAGAAAGAAAAGAATAAACCGATTTTCTGGAATTATTTTTGAACTGAAAAATGAAATTATGACGTCATCAAGGGAAATGATTTTCAAATGAATTATTTTTTTGTGAAAAAGAAATTTATGACGTCAGCAAGGATTTTAATTTTCTGACCAAATTATTTTTGTAAAGAAAAATAATTTTATTCACTGACCGGTTTTATCAGCGAGAGAGAAAAGAGAGAGAGGAAAGAGCGGACGGTCGGGTGAGCGATGCGACGCAAGGAAGAAATCGGGACCGTCGGATGGAGAGCGAAGAGGTATAGGTGAAGATGGGTGCACGAGATTAGATCGGGCAGCGTCGGAGAATTAAATTTGATTTAGATTTTCAGAAAACACTAGAAAATTCAATAAAGATCGAAAATATGAAATTACATCCAAAATTCCAGAAAAATTCAAAGAACTTCCTGGAGACATTTTGGACTTAAATAAAAATATTTTCAACTACTGTTGGTATTTTAATTTTCATATTTCAAATACTTTTTATTTTCAAAATAGATTTTAAAACTCTAGAAAAACTCAGAACACCAAATAAAGGAGAACTAAATCCAAATAATTTATTTGAATTAGGATTTTTATAGAAAATGAAAATATCATTTTATTTAATAATGTTTTTAAGTTTTACTTTAAATTACTTTTCAAATCCAAATTTTCTAAAAGCGTAAAATCGTGGCAAACAAAATTCAAATTTCACACAAACAAAACTCTTATTTTTATTTTAAACTAAATTAATTTTATTTTATATTTTAAATTAATTTTTTTTTCTCTGAAAATTTGGAATAAACAGCTGGGCTGTTACAAACTACCCCCCTTAGAAAGAATCTCGTCCCCGAGATTCGGACGGACTAGAAAAAAGAAAGGAGAGAGAAACTCGGCTCTTAGGTGCTCTTCACGCTCCCAAGTTGCTTGACTTCGAATGGTTGTTCTACTGCACTTATAGAATATGATGGTCTTGCTTCTTGTGTCTTGTTCAGCTTCCTTCATAATTATAACTTGTTCTTCGATGCTCAATTATTCCTTTAACCGAAAATACTAAGACAACAAAAATCGGAGTGGTACATCTTTAGTCGGCTGCAAGCTCTGAGTTAACTTCAACTGCCCTTATCCTATCGATTAATTCAGAATTCCACCAAAAAGGGTTTAACTTCCGCAAGGGCTCATCCGAGAAAGACATAATTATCTCAACTTTCCAAAGATGCTTGATTCCAATATCATATACCTCAAATGCACCTTATTGATTTCACAAATAATCCCACAAACATTTATTCTTTGCTCTAATTTGAATCGACAACAAACCACAAAATATTTCTAACAAGAATCTAATAACATTGTAATTTGTGATATCCACCAATTGCTTTATGATCATTATCCAATCCAATAGATCCACAACTCCGATCAAATAATCCAACCTTCTAATAATCATCAATAAATTTCAAGATCATCAAATCAATTTAATATTCAATAATCCACCAACATCGATCTCTTGAAAATCCTAATTTTGGTTCCACCAAATTTGAATGAATCCAAATACCTCAATTAATTCTTACCAGACAATCTCTCAATCTATCTCCCATAATTTAAATCCTTCAGATTATCCATTTGAACATCCTTAAATAATCTAGTTAATCCCATTAGCTCAAATCCAACTATCTAGCAATGATCTATTAAATCCACCAAATTTAAATTGACACTTCACAGTCCACTTTGCAAAGATAAAATTAATCCACCAAGATATCTAAGTGTATTATCTTCTAGAATTCCACTAGTATCCACTCATCATCAATAGGTCCACCAAACTCTGATAATCAATTAACTCCACAATATTCATCCACTCTTCATGATTCAACCAAACCACCTAAAATTGATATCATGAATTGTTTATGATAAATCAACTTCTTAATCTTTTAATCTCTCCCTTTACTCGATCAATCTCTTAATACTAATTCTCCAATGATCACAAATAATCCCTTCAACAAAAATCTTGTTTTACATCCAATTGCACCTTTCAATCCTAGATAATAAATCCAAGGCAAAGTTTAGACTTTTCTCATGATCTAAATAGCTCCTCAAAGTTTAACTTTGTACTTAATCTCTAGTCAATCCACAAAGATGACACTCTTTAGATTTATCATCAATTGGTATCCACAAATATAACTTTTCATCTCAATCCTCTCGAATATTATCCAATCTTGCCAATTCTACATCCAATATATCACGCTAGCAATAATTCTCCAAATTACCTAACTTGACATCCACTGATTATGACAGCTTTCCCGACAAGAGTACTTTCCATAAATTTGTTGTCTTTCATATACTCTGGGTCTCCAAAAATTCTCCAAACTTGGATCACAGTGAAAGAATTGGAGCTTGCATTGTTGCGGTAACTGGGGTTAGCATAAGGTAAGAGGGAAGTAGCATAGATAAGAGATCAGGGGAAACTAACAACAACTAGGAAAAGCTTAGCTTGAAATCAAAACAGTTTTTAAGGATGGCAGTACTACAAGTATACAAGACTTGATACAGTGCATCTAGCACACAAACAAATAATATATAATCGTTCTACATTCGTAAGACTTTACTTGGGCACTACAACTTAAAGAACTACTCCTCGCTCCTTCACGATGACGCGCTTCTTTAAGTGCTTTTCAGACGCAACCTTACCGAGTCATCTATAGGAATTATAGAGGAAAGCAGATCTAATTACCATTCCAAAAGGTGAATAAGCAAATAGAGAAGGAAGAATACCATGACGAAGGTAAGGATAGAAAGAAGAGAAAAGATGAGGATAACACATTATTATATTTTTATTTTATAAAATAAAATTTGAAACTCTTCTAGTAACGACCATTCTAACTAGGTCACGTCCTACAGTCAAATTGGCTCTGATACCATCTCTGTCGGGACCCCGGATTACCAAATTCGGACCCTCTGTGTATTACAGCACTAGTCCCAGATCAAAGCTAGTGCACACAGTTAAACAGTGATGATTACATTGCCAAAGACGAATATTACAATATTATAGAGAGTACAGACCAAAAAGGCCTCTTTATTACAACTGAGGTTTCAAGACCTCGCAAACTCACAAAAGATAAAGCACAGCGGAAGCAAAAGATAAATCCAGCGGAAGAAGACCCATCAATACGCCACAGGCAATTGACTGGGGAGCGCAACCTAGTACTCCGGTAAGCCTTCGTCGAATCCATACGCTCCGTAGTTGTAATCTCTTTCTTGAGCTTCGTAATCCTCTAAGATTTTGTTTTAAGTGTAGCATGTGAGTACATAAAGTACTCCGCAAGTCTTGGGAAAATGCAATAGATGCAAGGCTTAACAAAGGAAGGTTTTATGGTTCTTTTGCACAAAGCAATATTTTATTCTAAATACCATTAAATATTTTCGAAGGCATCAGTTTAATAAAGTAATTGTTTTAACAGAAACTATTGACAACTTTATAGTGAAGGTTTCAACCACCAACACTAAACAAGCTGCTAACCGCTAAAGTTCAAAACCACGGGTTAAACCACCCACCCTAAACAACTGGCTAACCGCCAAAGTTCAAAACCACGGGTTAAACCACCCACACTAAACAATCGGCTAACCGCCAAAGTTCAGAAAACAAAGTTACACCACCCACATCTGCTACACTCGCCAGGACAACTCCGGGAGTTCCAACCACTTCCGGCTCCCCAAAACTTTTATTTTAAAACCAAAAATAAAGATCTACCATGTGAAAGCATTCCTTGCCCGCCCTTGACCGTGGGCACGGCTATTCGAATAGTTTTACACTCTGCAGAGGTTGTACACTTTACCCACAAGAGACAAGTTATCTTAATAGTCGAGATGCTTCCTTAGGCATGAGACCCGGATAATTCATCACAAAGCCTTTACCTTACTCTAGTCTAGCTAGACACCACCACGAGGTTTCACCGTGAAGGGTTAACCACCCGCATGAAGCCCCTCTTGCGCCGTATGAGTACAAGAACTGTCCCTCATCGTGAATAACCAAGAACCCCGGTATCCACTTTCCACCGGTGGTAACTAAACTAGTCTATTATAAGTTAATCAGCTAGGTCGCACCCATATAGACATGTGGTTGTACGGTAGTGCTCAGACTGGACAAACACAAGCGTCGGTCCTTAATTGACTAGGGCGGAACATACACTTTTCAAGATCTCGTGCTAACCGCACCAATCCAAACCAACCATCCGCCCTGGTCTAAAAACAATTTGCTCATTTTATTTTGTTTCACAAAACAGTGGCAACACCAATTGCCACTCACATCTGAACAAAAGAATAGATCACTGAAATGTAATTACCATTCCAAGGTTACTAAAGTTATAAAGCATGTCTAAGCATCTTACTACCGATACAACAATTATCAAAGAATTTGTAATAATCTCAATAATGAGACAAAGGAAATCCTAGGGTGTCAAAGGTACATGGTTGTCAATGTCAAATGAGGGCATAACAATCATCGCTTAACTATTACTTCTACAACAGAAATTATCATTTTATGTAACATAGCAATGCATTAACTTTTAAAATAATTTAAAAACATTTCTCAAACATAGGTTCAAGATGATCAAAGGAGACTTGCCTTTGTGTGCGGTGTCTTGACTTTCTTGCTGCGGGTCGACAAATTCTTCGGTGACGTCGGATTCTACGCGCGAAACGACGAATACAAAAGAATAAATAAATACAAATAAAATCACAAAAATATAAAATATATACTGGAGGAAAGGTTAAGATTTTAGATGAATTTAGGAGAAAGAATCAACGGATTCGGAGTTCGAATGAGGGAGAACGAGTAATTGGAAGTTTTAGATATCACATGAAATGATAACAAAATCGAGAATTCCTTTTGAACAATCGGTGCCGATTGGTTGCGGTGGCGGCGAATGGACAATATGGAATCCCAGCGACGAGGCGAAGGTGGTGACATGGGTACGGTATCGAGGCGGCGGCAATCAACGACGGTGAGGGAAAACGACGATGTGGCGAAGTTGCGACAACGGCAGGTTGGAGAGATAGTACCGGGTATGGAACATGGAGATGTAGGGTGAGCACGGGCTAAAACGCGGCTTGGCAAAGCTAGGAAAATTGTCGTCTCAGCCGGAAACCCATCGGAGACGGCGCAAACGACGCTTGAACGACGCCGGAAGGAAAAAGGAAAACTTGATATCTTGATGCTCGGTGAAGCGAATCCAAAACCATTTGAAAGGTAGCTACCGGGATGGTTTGGCACGATATGACGCGAACGGATTTGGGAAAACACTACGGATAGTTAGGGACACGAGATGCCATTGGCGGCCATGGCGAGGTGTCGGAGGCAAAAATTTGTGGAGGCTTTTTGGGGAAACGGAAGGAAGCACGGCGTAGAACGCGGCGAGGCAAGTCTAAGAAAAATTATGGCACAGGCTAAAACTCAGCAGAGACGAAGAATCAACGTCGGGAGTCAAAAACGGTCATTTTCGCGGAAAGTTCAATTTCTGACAATTGGCTCAACGAAAAATTAAATAAAATGGTAGATAAATTGCTTGGAGGTTAGGACACAATATGACGCGAACAAAAATCAAAGCGCTTACCAAAAGTGGTGTACGCGCCAAGGTGCAGTTCGGCCTGCAGCTCGACCAGTCGATGAGGACTCGGAGTCTTTGAGTGACAATACTGGAAGCATGGCGAGAACGCATTGAGGCGAACTCAACAGTGCAGGCGGCTCGGCCAACGGACATCGGATGGTGGCGAAACACGACGGAGAAGACATTCGGCGACCGGCGGGTTGGCATCGGCATTACGGGCAAACGGAGAGGAGTTAGAGGTGAGGTTTGCGGCGAAACGAAGAGGAGAACGTCGGAACACAGTGCTCACCTCGGTTTTGACGGAACACCCACGGTCGGCAGCGAGGAGAGAAACGATGGCGCGGTTTGGCCACGGTGGTCGGCGATGCTCGGTGATGCTCCGGCGAGGTGAGCACCACGTGAACGCGAGAAGGCAAAGCCAATGGTGTGGTCAAAGTGACCGGACTCCACTGTAGGCGGCGAAATCGGCCGAAGAACGACGCTCGGTTCACAAAAGTAAAATGGAGATTGTGGAGAGAAGAAAGGGAGTGGGGACTTGAAATTTTCGGGGGTGGATGAGGATTAGAAGGGGCACACGGTGCTCCCTTTCATAGGGGCGGAGGTGGACCGGAGAGGGAGATCAACGAACGAATGTCTTTCGGTGGCGGTTCGTTTTCTCGTGAAAATGCATATGAAGGAGTGGGGAAACGGTTGTGAATGGAAGAGTCAAGAAGAGAGGAAGTGAACGCACTTAATTTCGCAAAAAACGGTTGAGAAAATCAAAAGATATGGAAGTTTAAAGAACCGCCATTGCTGCGCGTCGTGCGTCGCCCTCTCGAACGAATTGAGAAGATGAACAGTCTTGCACGGCACTTGTTCATCCTCTCTCCTCTTTTTTTGTATTTTGTTTGAGATTTTGAAATTGAGCTCAAACAAACTCCAAAAATTTTAAAATAAATTTCAAAACTTCCTTGAGGCTCAAAGAAGTCAAATAAAATATTTTTAGCAAATATTAATATTTAATTTTACTTTATTAAATAAAAATTCTAATTAAGATTTAGTTTAAACCAAATAAATTTAAAAATTTCAAAAAAATTGAAAATAGGGTATAAATGGATATATTATAATTTTAGATGAATTTAAAAATTTTAATGGGCTCAATCGAGTTAAAACGAAAAGAACGGCTCTCGGAAGTTTGAAAAGAAAGAAAAGAATAAACCGATTTTCGGAATTATTTTGAACCGAAAAATGAAATTATGACGTCATCAAGGAAATGATTTTCAAATGAATTATTTTTGTGAAAAAGAAATTTATGACGTCAGCAAGGATTTTAATTTTCTGACCAAATTATTTTTGTAAAGAAAAATAATTTTATTCAACGACCGTTTTATCGTGAGAGAAAAGCGAGAGAGAGAAAGAGCGGACGGTCGGGTGAGCGATGCGACGCAAGGAAGAAATCGGGACCGTCGGATGGAGAGCGAAGAGGTATAGGTGAAGATGGGTGCACGAGATTAGATCGGGCGTGAGAATTAAATTTGATTTAGATTTTCAGAAAACACCAGAAAATTCAATAAAGATCAGAAAAATATGAAATTACATCAAAAAATTCCAGAAAAATTCAAAGAACTTCCTGGAGACATTTTGGACTTAAATAAAAATATTTTCAACTACTGTTGGTATTTTAATTTTCATATTTCAAATACTTTTTATTTTCAAAATAGATTTTAAAACTCTAGAAAAACTCAGAACACCAAATAAAGGAGAACTAAATCCAAATAATTTATTTGAATTAGATTTTTATAGAAAATGAAAATATCATTTTATTTAATAATGTTTTTAAGTTTTACTTTAAATTACTTTTCAAATCCAAATTTCTAAAAGCGTAAAATCGTGGCAAACAAAATTCAAATTTCACACAAACAAAACTCTTATTTTATTTTAAACTAAATTAATTTTATTTTATATTTTAAATTAATTTTTTTCTCTGAAAATTTGAATAAACAATTTGGTACATTACGGTCGTCAGGATGTAACATTCAATTTCGTGGAAAGTAAAATGAGGAAAATTTCGAATTAGTTTCTTTGGAAAAGTATTTTGCAAACACAAATTTCCCAAAGAAATGTACTTGGAAAGAACTCGATTTGAATTCAAAATCGAATATGAAATGATGATTCTAAATGAATTCAAAACCCACAAATATATTGATGGCAATCGAAATAAAAATTTGAACATTTTTGAACATGTGTCTTAATTTATTCAAATCAAGATAATGCATAATACACACAACAAGAGACTTCCAAAATTTATTGAGAAAATCCAAAGTAGGTAAAATTCTAAAAATGTATACAATGATCTGCACTATGTCAGGAGCCTCCACAAAATTTTTTAGAATTAATGGAGCTCATCTGGTGCATTTACAAATTTTACAATGCTTTCAACCAATCAAACCCACTTTAATCACATAACATTTTCCGTCTTCTCCGTTGCGAAGGCGTAATCCTTAAAAACTCGTTTCCTCTCTATCACTTAAGTCCCTGATGCTGATGAGTGGGACCGGACCCCACCCGTCATGCCACCTTACTTCCACTCGCAGGCGAGCCGGGCCTAGTGGCAGACATCGTCTTCCACCTCCGTGTGCTATGTCTGCTGTGCCATGGCCACGTTAACGACGCTAGTTTTTGACGTTGTGCCCATGGTTTCCCTGCTCATCTTCGACCAGCCGTTCCGTTGCCTCTCCAATGTCGCCAACCCCCTTGTAGTCTCCTGGTAACCCCTAGATGCTCATGCGCTAGTTGAATTTGAAAATGCACCATCGTAGTCTAGCGTTTGTCGTGGCTGACCGTAACGCCACCGCCACGGTTGTCGCCAAGGTGCTCTCCGGTGACCATTTGGTTCCATCGACCTACCTTTGGCTTTGTCGGCTCTATACAACTCATTTCGCCCATGTTAGCATTGAACTATAGCTCCCTTGTCCACCGGCGAGCTCGCGAGCTCAACTCCATTCGCTTCTCTTTCCTTTC
The DNA here is from genome assembly GCA_036346245.1 of Bonia amplexicaulis. Lineage (NCBI taxonomy): Eukaryota > Viridiplantae > Streptophyta > Magnoliopsida > Poales > Poaceae > Bonia > Bonia amplexicaulis. Next base: position 10,370,685 of record CM070744.1, on the reverse strand, counting down.
ACCGATAGTGGGCCTGTCTATCAAGGTGATTAGTTTAGTGCTAATGATATGTTTAAACTTAATGTGTGTATGACGTGTGAGCCCGAGACAATTAGTTAATTGAAATTATATTGAAAATCTAATTTAAAATATATAAGCATGATATGTAGGATCTATATGTAGATAAAATTTAAAAATATAAGAGTGATATGTAGGACTCACCAGTCGATTTGGACCCAATCGACGCTACTTACGTGTTTGCCAGCATTGCTATGCTAATGACGTGCCGGCTAGAAAGGTCACAGATCCTCAACATCTTCCGACAGGAGCTCAGAATGTGTGCGCTGGCAGTACTCTCTAAAGCCGCTTTTCCCGGAACCATTCGATGATACTAGCCACGTAGGCGGCGCTACGCCGCCACCACCACCGCGACGCAAAAAATAAAAGAGGCGATAATTCGTGAGGGGATTTTCAAAAAAAACCGGGGCGAAAACGTATTTTCGAGGAAGGTAAAGGGCTTTTCCGGGAAAAACCGGGGGTAAAAACGTATTTTCTAAAAAGGCGGAGGGGTTTTTCGAAAAAACCGAGGACCCGAACGTAAAAAACCGGGGACCAGCGTGATTTCAAAACGCGGGTGCTAACCAAAAAACGAAGGGGCCAAAAAAAATTTGTGAGGACCTTTTCGCGAGAACCAAGGATCTGTACGTAATTTCGGGAAAATACGGGGGTCTTTTCGCAAAAACGCCACCCCAGACCGTACGAAGATTCTCCTCGCACGCGTCGGCGAGGCGCTGGCTCTCGCGCGGCCGGGGCGACGTGGACATCGCGAGGGGGCGGGGAGTCCCCCGCTTATCTATGGGGGGCTGGGATATCCCATTGGATAACGCTATGCTACTGGATAACGCTCGGCCGTCCATATAAAAAGGCTGGGTGCCATTCGCGTTTCTGAAGCAAGCAAGCATCAAGCAATATACCACATATACAGATATAAATATATACAAATATATCTATTCATGGCGTCCGGCAAGGCTGCCACTACAGAGAAGTCGTCGGGCTTTGAGCCCTCAGTGTGGGCCGACTTTTTTATCAACTATGGACCGCAGCCATTGCAGGTATATATGATACGGCTGCGGTTTATAATATTTGATTGAAATTTTTGAATTTTAGCTGTTTGTGATAGAGCTTATAGAGAGAAATACTCACTTGTGATTTTGATTGATCTAGATGATGGGTTTTTAACGTGTATTATAATTAACTTGTAGACCCTGTCTTGAGAAAATACTCCGTTTGAAAGTTAGATCTTGTAGAAAACTAAAAGTCACTTTTAGAAGCAGTAAAGAACAGGACCTATATTTATTCTACACAACTATGCAATTCATGGTCCTAAAAGTTTTAGGGTCTATTTAGAACATATGATTCTCTATGAAGTTTGTAAGAAACCTTAAATCCTATGAGTACGAATGCTTCATTTCCTCCAAAAATTCTGACAGATTTCCCGAATTCCAAATGGGCCTTAAGCATATGTGGTGCATAGGGTCCTAGCGTTTAGACAGGCTACCTTATTTTTGTTATGGCTAGGATTATAACACCATTCACCAAGAAATGGTTCAGTCCACTAAATTGTGCATTTCTATATATTCACTGTCCCTTTTGGTTAATCCTAACTAATCCATTCGTGTTTGCAAGCAGAGGTCGGAGGAATGGATGAGGGAGAGGGCCGATAAACTGAAGGAGGACGTCTGCATGTTGTTTGAGACTTGCAACGACGTGGGGGCAAGAATAAACTTAGTGGATGCAATCCATCGCCTCGAATAGATCACCTCTTTGAAGAATAGATAGACACCTCATTAAGTGACATCCATGGAAGTGACTTGTGAGCTTTAGCCTCCATGAGATTGCTTGTTCATTCCGCTTGCTTAGGGAGCATGGTCTTTGGGTATATGCAGGTATATATCCATCTATACACAAGGGATTAATGCACACAAACTTAGTGGATGCAAATTATCCATTAGGTGATCACAACCTTATAGTACTAGTAGTTAGCATGCTGTGGATAGTTTGACGTCCATAGTTCACAAACAATTTGCCTTGCAGATGTATTCAACAAATTCAAGGGTGACGATGGGAACTTCGGCATTAACATAACTAATGATCCAAGGGGACTCTTAAGTTTGTACAATGCTGCTCACCTTTTCGTTCATGGTGAGCCAGAACTCGAAGAAGCCATATCTTTTGCGAGGCATCATCTCGAATTAATGAGGGGAAATCTCAAGCCCCCTTTAGCTGAGCAAGTCAAACGCACCCTTCATATACCATTGGCAAGGACCTGTAAGAGGGTGGAGGCACTGTGTTATATGTTGGAGTACGAACAAGAGGAAGGGCATATCCCAACTGTGTTGGAGCTCGCAAAGCTGGACTTTAACCTTCTACAATGTGTCCACTTGAAGGAGCTCAAAGCTATTTCCACGTATGTCTCTTTGATACCCACTATGCAATTAAGATGAAATAGTTAAGCTTCATGCCTTCACATATGATGTCCTACACATACTTGACATTGCTTGTCCATAATCTCGTAAGCCACTAGGACGCTCCCAATCTCTTTTTAATTAGACCATCGAAGTAATCTAAAATAATGATTTTCAGGTGGTGGAAAGATCTTTACACATATGTGGGGTTAAGCTATGTTCGGGATCGCGTGGTAGAGGCTTACACGTGGTCCAATATGACGTTCTATGAACAAGGCTTTGCGCTCGCACGAATGATCTTTGCCAAGTTACTTCTACTAATTACTATATTGGATGACACATATGATGCCCATGCCACAATAGAGGAATGGCGGAAGCTAAATGCAGCCATACAAAGGTTGAATTTGTTTTGCTTTCCATTTTTGTTTATTGAGAATGTAACATGCGGACAATAGTCAATTCAATGCTAGTTTGATTAATTTTCGTGCAACCTAATTGACCGTGTAGATGGGACGAGAGCGCCATTTCTCTTCTGCCAGAGTACCTGAAAAAGTTCTATAATGAACTGTTGAGCATATTTAAGGAGTTTGAGGATGAGGTGGCAAGCAGTGAGAACCACCGGGTTGCCTACACCAAGAAAGAGGTACAGCAGTACAACACTATGTACCTTCTATATCTCTATATCAGAAGATAGCAATTCTTTTCCATATTGCTAGTTTTGTCATTAATTTCCCTTATGTGCAGTTCCAAAACCTGTCCACTTATTATCTCCAAGAAGCCGAATGGTTACACCAGAATCACAAGCCAAGCTTTAAAGATCAAGTGAATTTATCTACCATGTCGGCAACCATGCCATTGTTGTGTGTGGGTATGACAGTTGGCATGGGTGATTCAATAACAAAGGAAGCATTCGAGTGGACAGTTGGTAGCACTAATGCTATCATGGCAGGCTCAAAGATTGGACGTTTCATGAATGACATTTCTGCATTTAAAGTACTACATATTAATTAGACATAAGCTTAATTGCAACTTCTCACCACTGAATATGCATGATAATATATCTAATTAATCTTGTGGTATACACATGCAGCGCGGAAAGAACAAGGGGGATGTGGCAAGCTCTGTAGAGTGCTACATCAATGAGCACAAGGTCACAAGTGAGGTCGCCTTTGCCAAGATTGAATCACTGATAGAAGATGAGTGGAAAACTATAAACCAAGCTCGCTTTGAGCATTGTGCGCTGCTCCCAGCGGTGCAACGACTGGTCAACATAGCTGTTGCCCAGCGGTTGTTTTATGATGATAGGAAAGATGCATACACGTTCCCCAAATACCTTCAGGTGACTGCTGGGAGTCTCTTCGTCAAGCCCATTCCCATCTAGACCCAGCTACTGCGGGAATCCATGCGTATACCGCACATTTTGGTATATATACCTGAAGTAGTAGTAAATAAATATGCCACCATGTGAGACACATCGAAACTTCTCGGTTTGTAGTATATGGACTATTTATCTTTATGAACAGGTATTGTACTCCCCAATAAGCAGTTGTATTGCTATTTCTTGCATGGTATCGAATGTAATGCTATATATGTCGTTTTAAAATTGCTCTCATATTTTTGTAAACTATTTCAAGTTGCAAGTATGTTGATGAAGTACGGTGATAATGTAAGTGGAAACTATATATAATTGCAACACTATTTTGTTCGACCTTAAATATGCAAAAATGTAATATATCTTGATCCATATTGCAGTAAGCCTTTTCTCTAGTCTCTGCCTTCACTTTACACCGTTCTTTTGATGATCAAAGAACTAGCACTCAAATATATGTGTACATGCAATACCATTTTGCTTGTTCTGTCTGCTTAAGAAAGAAAGCATCCTATATATAGCAGTTAGAACAGTCATTCGCCGGCCGCTCCGCTACGCGAACAGCCACCTGCTCGGCTATGCACGCATGTAACTGCCGTCGCATGAGCATCCGCATGCAACTGCATGCCGCATGCCGTTAATGCTGCTAACATTAGCAAATGCTATTAAGCTAATTGCATGTGCCGTGCAACTGCATGGAATGGTCTCTACGATCGCATACATAGCACGTTGGTCACACATACAATTTATACCATGCAAAAAGAGACAAGAGGGATTTAAAATCCAATAATTTTAATACTTTAAATCTAGCAACTATCGTAGATCTTTTATACTTAAAATTAATCCAATAAATTACATGCACTACTAGAAAACGGATCATCCCTCACGGGCTTTAATTTTACTGACGAGTCCGCATAGAACGTGAGGGATAAAAAAATTTTGTGACGGGCCCACGTATCACCGTCAGAAAAATACATTTTACTGTCGGGCTCCTTACTCCGCCAATAAAATACACTATTTTTGTGACGGTATTTCGTGAACCGTGAGGATAATTGATGATAATCCCGTGAGGTTTTTCCAGCCCGTCAGGCAAATTCTCCAACCCGCTAAACATTTCGTCCAGCGCGCTGGACTGAAAACCCTAGGTATTATCGCGCGATCCCCAATTTTTGCAGCCGCCGCCCGCGTCTTCCGCCCATTCCTCGCCCGCCTCCTCCGTCCCATCCACTCGCCCACCACCTCCGCCCCATCCGCCGCCCGCCGGCTCAGCCCCATCCGCTCGCCCGCCGCCTCGCCCCATCCGCCGCCCGCCTCCTCCGATCCGCCCCCCATCCCCATCCCTCGCCCGCCGCCCCGCCCCATCCGCTCGCCGCCTCCTCCGATCCGATCCCCATCCCCATCCCTCGCCGCCGCCCCCATCTCTGCCGCCCGCCTCCTCCGATCCGCTGCCCCATCCCATCCCCATCCCTCGCCGCCGCCTCCCCCCATCCGCTCGGCCGCCTCCTCCGATCCGCGCCCATCCCCATCCTCGCCGCCGCCCGCCCCATCTCGCTCGCCCGCCTCCTCCGATCCATGCCCCATCCCTTGCCCGCCTCCTCCCCCCATCCCTCGCCCCGCCGCCCAGTCCGCCAGCCGCCCCGCCTCCCAGTCCGCCCGACACCACACCACGCACCGCCTCCCAGTCCGCCCGCCCCCTCCTCCCAAGTCTCCCCGACGGCCCAGCTCCACCCCGCCCGGCTCCCAGTGTGCCCTACCGCCCGGCTCCCAGTGTGCCCGCCCGACACCCCAGCTCGGGCCGCCCCCCATCCGCCCGCCCCGATGGCCCAGTTCCGGCTTGTCTCCGTCGCCCAAATCCGCCCGCATTTATCTTTTCAATGTTGCGGTGAGTTATTGATTTGGATCCTCCATCGGTTCTTGATTTGGGTTTGTATTTTGCCACAGATGAGTTGCGGTGGCAAGGCATGAGGTCATCTTTATGGATCGACTTTCTTCTTGATGCCCATTGGTATTATGCTATTCATTTAGATTATAGTTTTTACAATTATTATTAGCCACTTGCATATCCTTGCATCAAATAAGGAATTGTGTAGTCTCGATGTTTTGTATAACAAAACAGGTACCGTGTAACTCAAGAAATGATTGTAGTAGGCTTGATAATGTCTGCATTGAAATGAAAATGGAATTGTGACCTCGAATGATGAAATACACCTCCATTTTCATAGCAAGAGGGGTAGTAAGGCTGCAGCAGCATGCACGGGCATAGACATGTATTTGCGGGATTATATATATGCGTTGGAGGCTTCGTCTAGTGCTACAGTAGAAGTCAGTGTTTGCATGCATTGTAATATGAAGTTTTCAGCTGAATGCTATTTGGATTTATAGAATGCACACAGTTGCTAAAACAATGGTGTGTGTATGAATGTTGCAGCGATAGCGATTGAGAGAGGAGCATTGTAGACTGTTGATGTGTTGACTGCCGAATACCAGATAATCATAGCAAATTTTGATCCCTCACAGTTCAGAACGGCCTTTGATCATCCAAGGGGCACCCCCACCACGAGGAGCCACCGGTCAGTTCACGTCATTGGTATATTCATATACACATATCATCCGATTTTCAATCTACATCATTTTTGTGTTAGTATACATTTCAGTTTGTGAAAGATAAATTGCAATATGCTATGGTGGTTTAATCTTAAATTAGGCTCAACACTATAGTTTATGGTCGATATATTCATGTTATGGCGGTATGCTATAGTTTATGGCTCAACACTATAGTTTAATCTTAAATTGCAATATGCTATGGCAGTTTGTGAAAGATAAATTGCAATATGCTATAGGATATTTGTGCCTGATATAATTTTATGGCTGATATATTCATGTTATGCACACAGAATTATTTTATGGCACATCATGAATGGATGTATAGTGGTGGCAGCGGGGTAAAGCTCCCTCAAATGAATGGATTGAACAAACTACAGTTCTTAGATCATGCATTCTCAAATCCTAGAATAGTTGAAGGTGACACCATTAAGTGTCCATGTGCAATGTGCAGGAAGTATTTTAGGCACAACAGGCATATTGTAGAGTTGCACTTAAGTAAATATGGGTTTAGGTCAAACTATCAAACATGGACAACACATGATGAACAGGACCCTTCAATAGATCACGAGGAAATCAATGAATGTAATCGGATGGACAATCTGTTGATTGACCTAGGCGGTGAACATCCACCGAATTGATGAGGAGCCTCGGCCTCTGCCGAGCTTTATAGAATGGTCGCTAGCGCCGACGAACTAGTCCATGAGAACACAACACACTCAAGTATGTTCTGCATCGCTCGTTTGCTAGCTATGAAGTCACAATACAATATGTCAATTGCACACTATGATGATGTATTACAAATAATTCATGAACTTTTGCCTCCAGAGTCTAACTTGTCCGAGGACTTCTACCGTTCAAAAAAGTTGTTAGAGGGTCTCGGAATGCCATATGTGAAAATTGATGTGTGTTATAATAACTGCATGCTTTACTTGAAAGATAATGAGCATAAAGACAAGTGTGATTTATGTGATACCTCTCGCTCTGAGGTAGGCCATAATAAAGTCCCACGTAAGTATTACGGTACCAACCCATTATAGATAGACTACAAAGGTTGTATGCACACGAGGAGACAGCAAAGCTAATGCGGTCACATAGTCAGTCAACGTCTGGTAAGATGGTGCACCCATGTGATGGGGAAGCTTGGCAACAATTTGACGAGGACTTCCCAAACTTTGCAAGTGATCCTAGAAATGTACGCCTTGCTATAGCAACAGATGGTTTCACACCATTTAGTTTGGGTGCTGCTCCTTACTCATGTTGGCCAGTGTTTGTGGTTTCACACCATTTAGTTTGGGTGCTGCTCCTTACTCATGTTGGCCAGTGTTTGTGGCTCCATTAAACATTTCACGGGCATTCATTGAAGCCGGGTACATATTCCTTGGCCTTGTTATCCCGCCCCGAACATCCCGGGAAAAAATAAATATTCTAATGCAACCTTTAGTTGACGAACTTATCAAGTTGTGGGAGGGGGTACAAACATGGGATGGTTCACTTAAGCAAAACTTTACAATGCGGGGAGCATATCTATGGTCAGTTCATGATTTTCCTGCATATGGTATGTTTGCTGGTTGGAGCACACATGGTTTGTTTGCGTGTCCAGAATGCTTGGGTGACAGTAAAGCATTTCAACTCCGTAATGGTCGCAAGGCTTGCTGGTTTGATTGTCATAGACGTTTCCTACCTAGAGACCATGAATTCAGAACCCAAGTTAATGCATTTCGAAAGAACACAGTAGTACTTGAGGAGGCACCAAGGCATTTAAGGGGAGAGGAAGTCGAAGCCCAAATAGACAAGTTTGTAGGTGATACGAAAAACTTTGGTAAACTTCACCATTGGACCCACAAAAGCTGCTTTTGGCAACTTCCATACTTCAATAAATTAAAGCTTCGACACAACATTGATGTGATGCACAATGAGAAAAATGTGGCTGAAACTATATGGAACACATGCTTTGACATACTCGATAAGACCAAGGATAATGTGAAGGCGGACAAGATTTAGCTAAGATTTGTCACCGTCCTTCACCGCACTTGGGTCAAGAACAATGGAAGTGGCACAAGCCTAGGGCACCTTTTTGCATCAATAATAATGACAAGACAACGATCCTTAAGTGGTTTCAAACATTGAAGTTTCCTGATGGATATGCATCCAATATTAGCGTGAGGCGTTAACCTTCTACAAAGGAAGATATTTGGCCTCAAAAGTCATGACTTCCATATATTCATGGAACGTTTGCTACCAGTTGCATTCCGTGGCTTCCTTCCTGAAAATATATGGCTATGTTTGGCTGAGCTCAGTTTTTCTATAGGAAGATGTGTGTTAAAGAGATTAGCAAGGATGACATAACCTCACTAGAGCAGAATGTTGCAGTGCTTCTATGCAAACTAGAGAAAATATTTTCTCCTGGATTCTTTAATCCTATGCAACATCTAATCATACATCTTCCTTATGAGGCTCGACTAGGAGGCCCTGTCTTGGCCCGCTGGATGTACCCATATGAGAGGTAAAATAATTAATACCACTATTTTATCTTTCTAGCCTAATGATATATGTAATTAATTGGTCTACTCCATGTAGGTACATACAAAAATTAGGAAGAAAGTACGGAATAAGGCTCGAGTTGTGGGTTCTATTGTTGAGGCTTACCTAGTTGAGGAGGCTTACCTAGTTGAGGAGGCTTACCTAGTTGAGGAGGCCTCCTCCACCAAAGACAAGCCCACCACCATCCACCTCTGCCTCGCCAAGTTGTCCAAGAATTGCATTTGGACCCGATCATATCCACAGAAATGTGACATCTTGCCCTCCTCTCCTTCTACCTTCCCTCTCAATTCTGTACTTGTGTTGGATCCAGATATATCGATTTGGAATCCTCTATGATTTCATTGCACTATTCCCTGGATTAGTAGATAGTGCACACATATACATTGCTGAACATCAAAATCAAATCTATAGAAGAAAAGTGATACAATCATAGTCTTACATATGGGCCGATCAGGCCGAAACCTTTAAAGAGCAGCAGTGGAAATGAAATAACACATTGATAGGACCCTCAGGATATGTCCACGAGCAATTAACTGGGTCTCACGACTTTGCTCTTGGCCTCTCCATTCAGTCAATCTTCTCAACGCCTTTAGATGACCGTAGGGTTTTTGTTTCTCTTTCTTACTTACTGAATGATAGTAATTGAGCAACAGTGAGTATAAAGGTACTCAGCAAGGCACCACACAAAATGTAATTATAATAGATACAAGGCTATCAAAAGAGGCTTGAGGTTCTTTAATTTGCAGAAAGCCACATTTGAGATATAGTAAGTAAAAAGCCCGAGACTTAGCATTTTAACTAAACCATGTTTCTAATGATGGTAGGAGTATGCAATAATAATAGTAGTGCAGGTTCCGTCCACCTATTGCAGAGCATGGTTCCATCCCCCATATGCTATTTATGATACTTGGGTTCCATCCACCCGTTATACTCATTGGGTTCCATTCACCTAGGAAAATTCAAAGTCATGGTTCCATCCACCCATCGAGTTTTTCATCCCACCCACAAAGTTTCAAAATAAACACTAACTCGAGTAAGTTCTCATGCCCATCCATGACTGTGGGCACGTCTACTCGAACAGTTTTCACTCTGTAGATGTCACATACTTTACCCACAAGAGATAGTCAACTTGTTATATTCTACATGTTTCCTTACACATATAGATCAAAAAGATCACCACGAGGTATTTACAATGTATCTTCCCAATGGGGCTGCACTTGCTAAGGTTTCCATCATTGTGGGGTTACATCCACCAGCTCCAAAAGCCCCCTCTTGCGCCGCATAGTGGCTTACATCTAGCGACACGACCTGTGTTCCTTCATATGGTGCAACCCACATTGAGTCGATGCAAATTAATTAGGCAGGTTGTACCTATTATAGACTTGCGATTGCACTACTTTACATTGGAAGGTCATCCCAAGATTCAGCCCTTAAGGCTATCTCGGTGGTATTACCATAGACCACACTCTCATGCTTCATCTGCACCAACCTTTCTTACTATTCGCTTAGATATAAAACAAGTTTTTTGGGGGGTTGTCGGGAACATGAAATATTTTAGTTCAACCTACCAGCCATTTCCGTCCAATGGTTGCCCAAAACCAAAATATCATGTTTGAAATGATGTCAGGGCAAATTAATGCCCCATTGTATCTAAGCAAGACTAAGAATGGCACTTAGATACAGACTTATAACTAGTATGTTTACTATTATTTCTAGGGCGGTAAGGTTATATGTCCAAAGTCAAGGAGTAGGGTATAATAGAAAGACTTAACTATGATCTTATAATAAATATAATTTCTATGGTAAATTAAATCATGCAATTTAATAATTTAAATCAACACAATTTGTATTCAAAAAGTAGGTGCAACAAGATAAAAGTGATGACTTATCTCACTTAATTTACTACGGCCTTGATCGTGTTCAGAGCCTTCTCTCAGCCAATGATCTTGAAACTCTTGGTCTTCGTCTTTATGTGGATCTTGATCTTGCTCAAACTATTGCTTCTTCGAGACTTTAAATTCTAGTTACCTAATAAACAACCGAATCCCAATAAATACAAATAACTCCAAAAATCCAAATAAATCCAAATGAACTCAATTAAATTTTATTATGATTCCATTGGCACATGAGACACGGTTTAGTGAGTGTAGGATTTAGATGGGGTCAAATGAAGTTTGAGCGAAAGGGAATTGGCAAGGAGGAAACCTATCGTGAAGGATATCAATGAAGGATCAATGAGGATGAAGGAATATTCATAGGAATATTCCACTCCAGATTTGAAGGTGGTTAGGTATAACTGACTGGAGAACAATATTGTTGAATCCTAACTTTAATGGTTTCTCCTATTATTTTATATTTATTAAGGAAGTTACATGAGTTTAGTGAGACCTTGTAACATTCCAAATTCTAGAATGTTCAAAAATGAGTAAAATTTAAATTTTTTTGGTTGCATCTTATTTCGTTGTTTTTTATTGGAGTTCCTTTGGAAAATAACTTGTAAATATAAATTTTGGAAAGGAATTACAAACATGTAAATATAAATTTTGGAAAGGAATTACAATGGATGAAATTCAATATGAATTAAAAATCGTATTCGAAAAGATGATCCATAAAGTGGCATAGGAGAATTTACAATATAAACCATTTCAAAAACCCAAAAGTAAGTTCATGGTGCTAGAACAAAAATTTGAACATTTTGTGCATGTTCCCAAAAATTTTCAAATCAAAGTAGTGACTTTGAAATAAAATTGTGACCTTAAAAGAATTTTTCAGAAAAACACAAGACAAAGTAATCAGCCAAACTAAACCTGTTTTCTTCACTTATCCTTTTTGCTTTCTATTTTAGGAAGGTGTATTTTTGAGCTTACGCCTTCCCTCTATTCATTTAAATCCCATCACTGATAAGTGGGACCCTACCCGTTAGGACTCCATTCTCCCTCTTCTGTCGCACTTTCGCACCGACCGCGTGTCAGATCTCTTCTTCCACCTCTTGTGTAATATTCCAGAAATACCCTTTTGAGGACTTGTGCATAAATAGAGAAATGTGGATATGTGAAAATGGGATGTGTGGAATTTCCAAAGAGCGTTCCATTTCTCGAACAGTTGTTCGGGAGTTAGAATTGGATTAGGGTCTCATGCCAAGTTAAATAAGGAACATATGAGAGGGAAACCCTAGCCTCACAAGTTTTTTGTTCCGTCGTGTGCCTCGCTAGAAAACTTCTTGTTACACCCCAACCGCCATTGGTCTGGAATGCTACCAAACTAAGTAATGTAAGAAAGATAATGAGAGACCATGTGGAGGTGACCCCATATTTGTGATGAGTAATTGACACCTTTCTTGGAAAGTTTGAGTTTGGTTTGAGCTATTTTTACCAAGTCGTAAGCTTCTACAGGTGGTCGAAAGTCCCTACAACCTCATTGTCGGCAGCTGGGAGCTACCTAGAAGCCTTACGACCACTCTGGCCGTGGTCGTAAGCTCATACGACCATTTTGGCCATGTTCGTAGGCTGATACGACCACACTGGCAGTGGTCAGATGCCCCCAAATAGTTTTACGATCACACTGGTCGTGGTCGGATGGCAGCTGGAGTATTTATGACCTCTCAATCAAAAGTAAGAAAGCTCTACGACCACGTTGGCCGTGGTCGGAAGCTAGAAACGGTCGGAAGTCATAGCTTCGACTGCTACGGTCGGAAGTCGGGAGACTTCGACCACGACCACGTTGGGAAGTTGACGGACTTCGACCACGTTGTGAGGCAGTCGAGTGTGGTCGAATCGCGGTTGGACGTGGTCGTCTGTGGTTGTATGCGGTTGTAGCTCAGTCTGGCGCGGTCGGACGTCGTCGTATGTAGTCGTAGTGCGATGCAGTGCGGTCGAATGAGGTCGTATGCGGTCGAACGGGCTCGGGTAGCGGTTGTAGGTCCGTGCATGTCTTGTTCTACTTTTGTGACCGGTGGTAGTGCATTTACGACTTTGGAGGAGTGTGCTTTGAGTACTTTTCTCCGATTTAAAATTGATGTTATCCTTGTTTTGTGCGGTGCTATGAAATGGTTTCTTATGCGTGATGATTGCAGGACTTTGAGGCTAAGTCATGGCGAGGCATGGGATGACCGGACTAGGCACGGGAGGTGGTGAGGTCGAGAGCAGTCGGGAGATGCCAAAGACGATGAGGCAGGCGAAGTGGTTGCAAGGCTTGGACAACAAGAAGAGGAGGAAGCTTCCGGGAAGGCAGCAGAGTGGCATTTTGGGGAAATGCAGAAAGCTGCAAAGGGAAGCTGGTTCTCTATTAAAGCACTGGGAAAGCTCTGTGTAACAGGCAGTCTTAGCGGGTTGTCGTTCGATGTCTGTGTGTATACCCGGTGTTAGGTTGGAGTTAACGGGTTCCCCCCAGTAGCATATGGCTATAAATAGGGATGTAGAGCTCGGGTGCTTGTGAGGTTATTCCCGAGTTGCTCGGGTTTTTCGTTTCTATTTTGCATGAGTTATCTCTGGGTAGAGCATGGTGCTCGTGTACCTCCGAATGGAGTGGCTGTAGAAATCTCCATGATCAATCATTCATCTCTTTTCATCTATCTAAGATTTGTTCTGTTTGAGATGTTTTGATCACTTGTATCTGGTTTTTGGTTGCTCTTTGTTTTCTCTTGTCCTATCTTGTTTGGAGTTGTGTTCTTGGCTCAAGTAGCCTCGATTTCATTCTGCTCTGAACTGGGAATCATTCTCAAGACCATTGGCCAGTCCATTCCAGAGAGCAAAAAGCTGAATCGAAGAGTGCTCTCGTCTCACAGTCGTGTGCCTCGAGTTCCTCTTTTTCTTGTTCTACTGTGCCATCCCGATCAACCACAACAAAGAGTTTGCATCTTATTGGTAATTTCTCTTTTAGAGGTCTTGTTCTTGTTAGGTTTCAAGTTTTGTGAACTTTGGTTCTCTATGGTGAAAGTTCTCTAAAGTCTTAGCCTTGTGGTCATGCGCCACTTCTTTTCCCTTATTCTGAGTTCGACCATGAGGTGTTACTTTGTTTTGTGAGAGAGTTATGATATTCTTTGTAAATTTCCTATCTGAGGTTGTGCTCTTGTCATGTTTAAAATCTCATGACCAATAGAACCGTGAATCATCAGTTATTCATAAATCGGTCTCTTCGGTCGCATGATCATATCGCTTCCTCTGTTGTCGATTGCCTCTGTAGATTATCTGTTTTAGGCTCTGATTTTTCTGTTCTCGACCAGCGGCAGTTATTCTCTCATTTCTCTCGGTTTCCAGTAAAGCAATCGATCTCCTTCATAGCTCTCCAGCTATCGGTGTGAATACTTGGGGAGGTTTGAAGGCACCCCAACCAGCCATTGGCCTGGAATGCTACCAATTTAAGTAATGTAAGAAAGATAAACTAGATACACCTCACAAAAGTTCAGCAGAACCTCCTTTGCGTGGTTGTCTTTGTGGGAGGTTTCAACAAACAGTTATAATAATTATAGACAAACCAACTTGTAATATGATAGCAGCTAAACATCTAGAATATAATTCTTGAGCATCCTAAATCTTCTATTCATTTGTTACAGAATACTTCCAGAAAGCAAATAACATAAAAGTACTTAAAGTAAATCTTTCATCAACTATTTAGTTTTTCTTTCTTCCATTGTGGTTAAATTGTGCAAAAGTGCAACAAGACTAATCCTTACTTTCCCCCTTGCATGCCGATTTCGTAAGGATACCTAAAACACAACAACAACAAGAGTGAGTCCAAAGACCCAGTAAATATAACAAATGGTAATAACAGCATACATGTGCACAACTCCATAAGAAACACCCAACAAATGCTTTACAAACATATACTATGCAATATAATCAACAAGTTCTTTATCTTTTCTCTCTCTTTTGCATTTTATAGGTAATGCAAAGTGTGCATCTGTCGATGCACACCCATGCCTGTATCATCTGGTACAGGGACCAATTGCCCATACTCATAAGTATGAGGACCTTTAGCTCGTCATCAACATGACGGGGACGTCAGCAATTGCTTTGTCATCACATGACCAAGACTTTAATAAGCCAACATGATGCATATGTATGAAAGTCTCAGTTTAATAAAAATATGCATCCACAAAAACTTTACACAAGGAATACTCATGAACTTCATAACTTTCAAATAACTATGAACATTACCAAATGCGCCTTCATCACAATCATGAACACAATTGCTCACAATATAAATCAAACATTGACATTCTATAACTTTCAAACAACCATGGAAATACTTAGCGCATGCTAATTACGTCATCATCACAGTCATGGACACACAATTGCTCAAAGTATATAACAAACATTGCCATTCCATAGTATCTATTAAAACCATCATTATACTTGCCTTAACCGCGAGAGAACGAGGGGCGTGCGAAGGTGCTGCCCGGACCAGTCCACCACCGAATAATAATTATAATACATGTTAAGATAACATTAGTGGACCTTAGACTAAATAAAAACAATCACAAACTCGCAAAAACATCTAACTCGGTTCCAATCCCCAAATTCTACAGGTCGATCTGCCCCCTCTGTGGATAGTCAACTTCAAAAATTCATATCTATTGGTACGGGAGTCCAATAAGATGTTCTTAGACTTTTTGGAAAGGTAATTAAATTCTCCAACTAAACCTAGTTGGTGAACCTCCCTGAATCGGCCAAATTGTACCCGCACAATCCAGTTTTCTAAAACATCAATTTCACATCGGGTTCTCTGGACAGAGTACTAAAAATACCATAACTTTCATCACGAGTGTCCGAATCACAATTTCTTACGCTTTCTGGAAATTTGAGACAATGATCTACAACTTTCATAATACTGAGCTCCTCTGATTCTCCCGTTTTCTAATCGCCCAACCCACTTTACCAAAACCTTATAGAAAACTCACAATCTGCAGAACAGTCCCACTAATAAAATCATAACTTCTGCTACAGAAGTCCAACAATGTGTTCTAGTACTTCACGGAAAGATGGCGACGTCCTCTACGTTACTGTAGGAGACGTCCAGAACTGAATCCCCACAAAACTACCCCAAAACGGCCATCTAACACAATCTGTCCTAGGTAGACCACACTACCGACATTGCTACAACAATTAAATAGGGGTTACTCTTGACGAACCGCTGAAGAACACGATGAACACCACGCAATCCCTCTCTCTCTTCCTTTTCCCTTTTTCCCTTCCTCTTCTTCTTCTTCCAGGTCAAAACACCTCCGACAATCGATCTCTTTCCTCACCGACCGTGACAAAGGGATCTTCCTCACCAACAGTAGGGGGCTTCAATGGAGGAGGAGGAGGTGTCTGTGGACAAGGGAGGCGCAAGGGGAGAGGGAGGTGGCTGCACAGGGAGGAAGAGGAGGGACTTAGGGGTGGCAGCTAGGGTTTTGGGGAGGGGTGCCTCCCCCCTTTTGGCCGGCCCCCTCTTAGGCCAAGGCCCAGGCCCAGGTTACCGGGGTTTTGCAGAAATCCCCTCCATAAAAAATCCCTGTTTAACTCTTTTCTATATGGTCCTTCCCTCCAATTAATCGATTACCTCTCGAATCACTTTTGTGGTATTACACTTCTCTTTGTGTCTGACCATGTAGCGAGTTCCCTGGCTACGTCATCGCTGCATAGGAGCCTTCGAAGAAGCGGCTAGCGTCGTACGCAGTGCGTGTCAGCCAGCACTATTGTGTCTTTCCTGACATGCCCGACCTTCGTAATGATGCCGTCGGTTGTTCGTGATAGCATCCATCGCCAAAGTTGGCCAAACTAGTGCATGCAGGAAGAAGTCAATCGCCTTGCGCTGACTATCGGTTGCGGATTCGCATTGCGAGGAGTTTGCACCCTTTCCAGTTGACTACCTACCTATGCAAAGAGTCACCCCAAGCACTGTGAGACTGCTCATTGACAGTGACCATGAGCTTGGCCAGAGGAAAAGGAGGTCAAAAAGGAAGTTGGGAGGAAACAACAGCAGAGGCCGGGAAAAGATCTCGAGAAAAGAGAGAAGGCGAATGTGAGAATTAGATTGTGGCATTCCCATTCATCGTTTGGGTAACGATTGTCAGACCCGAATTTTTCAATCCAGAGTCTCCTGCGAATTGCTGCATTATTACCTGGATCAGTAGATAATGCACACAGGTACATTGATGTATCAATTTATACATCGCATACAAAGGAATATTACATATCACAGTTTTTAATTTATACCACGTCGGGTATTAGTTTTTACAAAAGCGGCACATAGGCGGGATGTTATCATTACAACCAGACAACGGAAACAAAAGCCAAAGTGAGACCAAGACCACAGGCAAGCGACTAGGGGTAAATTGAACGCATATGTTACCTCGGCTTAGGTAACATATATGCTCACGATGCCGTAGGTCTAGCTTCTCTATGTTTAGAAAAGCATAAGTGATGCCCTAATTTCATTCATCGCTCCTTTCTTCAGTGGTGGGGGCATCTTCATGAGCATAATGATCATGCGCCCATGTTTTTGTTTTTGGTAATGCGAGTGTGAGCACACTAACCACCGTGCTCAGCGAGTCAATACACAAAATACAGTAAGTAGTATGCATAGCTTATCAAGGAAGGCTCAGGTTATTTTATTTGCCAAAATTTGCTTTTAAATACAATACTTTAAAAATTGCCTATGACCTAGCATTTTTGGACTTTAAACATGTTGTATAGAATGTATACTTTTAATGTCATCCATCCAGAGACCATCCACCATTACACGATCTCTGCTCTGCATGCTATTCCTTCAGCGTTATAGCCGCTTACATTACCACTGGGACGACACCCAGGACAACACAAATCAGGGCCTTTCTCTGCCCTCCGTTCTTCTATTTCGACCCATCAAGAATTTTGAAACAGAACTATATCTAGTCAGGTTCCCATGTCCGCCCTTGACCGTGGGCACGACTATTCAAATAGTTCTTACTTTGTAGAGTTTGTACACTTTACCCACAAGAGATAAATCTGCTCGTTGCCCCATATGATTCCTTAGCCATGCGGTTGAGTAGACTATCACGGATCATTACAATGCATAATCCTACTTGTGGTTACGCGCTAAGTTCTATCTTACGTAGGATGCGCGCATCCCTCGAGAAGGGTCCCTCGTGAGCCATCACGGGCAAATGCGGGGATGAGACCATCCATCCCTTTGCTCGTGTCCACACCTTCACGTAACCACACTAGAGCTATGCAAATTAGTTAGCCCTGCCTACATTTTGCCAGCGTATGGTTGTACTGTTGTACCTTGGGAGGTCATCACAAGATTCAGTCCTTAAGGATTATCTGACTGGTTCTATCACAATTCCCTTTGTGCTTCCACTGCACCACTCACATAGTCACCCTCGAACCATCCGCCCAGATATTTAAGCATGTGGGGTTTTTGGGAACGTAAAATATTTATACCAACATATATCAGTCATCATCACAATGACTTCCCAACCAACTCCTTTTCATGTTTAAAAGTGATGCTTGGGTGCTCTCACACCCATGAATATCTAAGCAATACTAAGCATGGCATATGCTTATTTTCAAAAGAGTATTTATCATTATGGTTGCTAGGGTGACAAGGATCGCATAATCAAGCATACAGGAAGAAATTGTAATATTAATCAAGGAAAAACATGGACATATAACTAAGAGCTTAAATTAACATGAATTTGAATATAAAAATATTAGCATGCAATTTAGGAATTTAAATGAAAGTAATTTGCAGAAAAAGTAGGTTCAATATGATCAAAGTATTGACTCGCCTTGGTTCTGAGAGGTCTTGATTTTGAGCGTCGAGTCTCACAATTGCGGCTTCCTCTTCTTAGGCCTCGTACGCTATTTTTATGTGCGCAAAAATTTGGATAAATATCAGTAAAACAACCAAAATATTACAACAAAATTCAAATGAGCTTCAAACATATTGGTTCTGGTTCCATTGGATAGCTCTTGAATTTAGATGAATTTAGAAATTGGTTTCATTTAATTTGGAGTTAAGATGAATAAGTCATGCCTATTTGAAAACTTTCGGTCTGATTAAATACCAAAAAGATGAAAATCTGACTGGTGGGGCCCACTGTCAGTGACGCAATGTAGGATCGAAATTGGCAATAGAGTGAGGTTGAATGGTGCCTTTTAAAAATTGCCCTTAAGTATTCACGGTATTTACTTCTCCGATAGCTATGACAGCTATGAAGTAAGAAAATAATCGCTCAAAGTAAACAGAGAATAGCAAAAGTGCCGAAACTAAGAAGACTCTACTGAAGAGAGAGAAAAGGGCAAATAAAAACAGCAAAAGGAATTCTCAAGGACTGTAATTGCTGAGCTTAAATGGGACTGCAAATCATTGAATACAGGAGAAACCAAGAGACAGCAATTCTGAACTGAAACGTGAAAGATGTATCAAACTGCTTCTAGCCAAAGGCATCAGAGAAGACTGGATCAAACCAAAATCTGAAAAATAAAAACTGCAGTTTACTGGACAGCAAATCTGACATCAATAGTGAATGCTTTGCTGCCCAAAAACTGAGAGCACGAAGCTGCAAAAACTGATTGACAGCAAGAGCGAAACTGCATCCAAATGCTGCCAAAAACAGACTCGATTTCTGATTTTTGATACTGCTAAAAACTGCACAACAGAGAGTAGCAAAACTGCAAATAGATCACTGCAGCAAAAACTGAACACTGCTTTTTACTGAAAAACTGAACTGCAATACCAAAGGAAGTTTCAGCTGAAAACAAGAAATTGAAATCTGCACACAACTTGAAATCTGTTCACTGCAGTTTGCTGAAAGTGAGCCAAAATGAGCAGCCAAGTGACCAAGGATTGCAGATGTTGTTTGCTGAAATTTTGCTGCTGCAAGCTGCTGAAAACAGCAATAAACAAGTGTTGAAAACAGCAGAGAAGATGCAGATTTTGATCCAGCCAAATCTGCACAGCCGAGACAGAGACTGCCGCAGTAAATGGAGAGCAAAAACAGAGCAATACTGTAGCGACAACAGCAAGGAGAGACAGCCGAAAACATGAGAATAGATACTGCCGAGAGGAATATCAGGCGAGGTCTTGGTTGATTTCGGCAAACAATACTAGTCTGTTTCGGCTGAAAACTGCAAATGGATTTTGGAGAGAGTAAACACTTCTGCCGAAAACTGAAAGATATGAAGTATAAACTACTGCCGCAAGATGAGGTTAAAACAAAACTTCAGACCAAACGCAGAGAATGCTGGCCGAAGGAAAGAACCGAGGCTGAAAACATCTTCTTGCCGAAAATTGCACAGTATCCTGAAAACCAGCCGAGTACAGCACAAGCAGAGAGAGTTTGAATTTCACTAGATATTGATGTTCTCTTTTGATCAAAACAACAGGAACAAGAACTGAAAACCAAGAGGAGACAAGGGATCAAAAGAATTCATCAGAAGAGGAAGAAATTGACATTTTGACAAAAACTGTAACCTTAACAGAACAAAGTCCAAAATCCAAATTTCTTCTCATTCTTTGATTCTTTGGCTATGAAATTTTGAGGATATGTTAGCAATAGCCACAGGGCTCTAGATATCAAATTTCAAGCCAACTCTCAAAAGGAAACAAGAGAAAACATCAAAACCCTAGAACTCAGAGGGAAGAACAGAGGAACTCGAAAATGAGAAAAACTGAAATCTAACTCAACCAAAATCATCATTGATTGATATTGAGGATCACAACGGAGTCCCCATACGCCTGTACATTTGAGAAATAAAGAATTTACATGAAAGGATCACTCAACACTCCTCCTCTCCATCTCTCATGAGCACAAGAGCAAGAACAAGCACAAACTGCTCAAACCCCTGCCCACACACGTAGGAGACAACTCACAAGAGCATTGTGACAACCCTGGACACAACAACCTCTCAACAACTAAGGCTTAAAAGCAAACAAACTTCTAAAGCCTCTTTTGACTCAATTGAAACCCTAATTCCCTCTAGAAGCCATGAGGAGGCATGCAGCCCCTCTCCTCTAATTATAGCCTTGGCTAACGGGTCTCCGCCCCGTTACGCCCACTAAATCCAACGACGCCCGCTCCCGCTTGTGCAGCTTTTGCGAAATTCCCGTTTCGCCCCTCCCCGCACCTTCCGGAAGCTTCCGCGCTCCTTGCCTCGCACGCCTCGCAACCACCTCGAGTCCACGTCGTCTTCGACACATCCCGACCGTTCTGACCTCAGCGCCACCTGCGCCTAGTCCAGTCCACCGTGTCTCGCCACGACTCCGCCTCGACGTCCTGCAGCCACACAGACAAGAACCACGTCAAATAGCACCGCTCGATACGTGAAAGCGTAAATAGAGACCAAACCTGTCGAGTCATCAGAACATGCAACCTAAACCCATACGACTAGGTTCGACCAAGTCCGACCGAGCCCATTACACCACGCAACGTCTAGGTCCGAACCAACGGACTCAAACTCGACTTTTCGTAAACGATGTCAATTACTCATCATACACAACGGGATGACCTCCCCAACAGTCCATAAGGATACATAATATGATAAAGATACAGAAGCATAAATAATATGATAAAGCAGTTGTAACATCCTGAAAACTTAGAAGGATTGTGTAATAAAAATGTTGTTGGCTGTTCTGTAACACACCAGGTTGGGTGGGATTCTAAAAATATTTCCTGAAAATTTTTGTGGAAGAACCCACCTGTTTACTTACTAGGAAATTCTAAAATTGAACCCGAATCTGAAAAGATGATCCATAATAAAAAGTTTACAAAAGTAACATAAATTAGTTGTCTAAATGCCAAAGGGGTAATTGTACACAAAATGGTAATATCTCCAATTATAAAAGAAAAGAGGAGAAAAATAAAAAGGAAAAAGGAAAAGTAAGTCAGTTATAGGCTAACAATATTAAATGAAATAACCACTTTGTGGGAAATAATTTACTTAAGCCCAAAATGTCTCGAGGTTTCGTGAAATTTCTAGAATTTTGGTGGTAATTTAGTATTTTTCCGAATTATATTGTGACCTCTATCATTTCGAAATTCAAAATCAAAATAAAGTCCCAAACCCCACCCCGGCCGACGTGTGGATGAACTGGATCCGCCCACGTCGCCCGGAGCCGCCCACCCTCTCCCTCGGGTTGGCGCGTGCGGTCCCGAATCGCGCCACGCCGCCACCGCGCCATCTCGGCCGCCGCAGACGCCTCACCGGGCCTCTCTCACCGACAGCGGGCCCGCTTGTCGTGATCGTTCCCTTTCTTCCTCCTCCTCCAGCAGCGCGCCGGACACCCCGCTCGGCCGTGCGCCCATGCTGCGGAGACCCCGCGAGGGGCGCGCATGGGAAAAGACCCCACGCGCGCCGAACCCCGCTACCCCCTGCCTTGGTTGTCGCTCGCCGCCACACACGCGCCATGCGCACCACCCATGCCCCGCACGGGTTCGCCGTGGCCAAGCCCGCCCGGTCGGCTATAAAGCCGGGGTCCCCATAAAAGCATCGCACCACCTCCTCATCGTTGTGGCGGCGAAATCGGTTGGAGAACCACAAAATCATCGGCGCTCCTCTTTCTTCCCAACTCGGCCGTCGGCCCTCGCCGCAATCCGCTGTTCCTCCTTTGTGGGAGCTCGATCCCTTGCTCCCACACCTCTCCGCACCGTCGCCAAGCTTCTCCAAGCATCTCCCGAGCTCGCCGACGACCGTAGCTCGCCGTGCAGTGAGCCCTCCCGAGCCGCCGCCGCTGCTCGTCGCCGACCACCTCCGGTGACCCCGGCCCTCACGTCATCACCATCGACTTACCCGTCAAGGAGTGAACCTCCCACCCCACCGGCTTACCCGTCCATGGCGCAAGTAATGGCCCAGCAAACGCAAATACTTAAGGCTATCTTCGCCGGCCAGCAGACCCACACCAATGTTCACGCCTCCGACCTGGGCGACTTCATCAGGACCCGGCCCCTCACCTTCGCCGGGGCAGACAAGCTCCTAGAGGCGGAAGATTGGCTGCGGGACACAGAAAGGAAGCTTCGTTTGGCCAAATCTGCGGAGAATGACCAAGTGCTCTTTGCGACCCATCAACTCCAATGGGCCGCGGTGCACAGTGGGAGAATTATTTGGCCACCAAAGGGTATGAGGATACCCCTACCGGAGCTAGCGCCGCAACTATAACACAGGCGAAATTCAAGACGACCTTTAAAGCAAATTTCATCCCGACTGGAGTGATGCGAATAAATAAGAACGAGTTCAGGACCCTGAAGTAGGGCGGCCTGTCAGTCAATGAGTATCTCACCAAGTTTACTCGGTGGCCGTTCGCCCCAAGGATGTGGGCGATGAAGAGGAGAAAATCGATCGGTTCTTGAAGGATGAATGAAGAACTCCGTGTGCGACTCATCACGCAGACTTCCCGGCTTTCACCGGTGGTGAATAAGGCATCGGTCTGGAAAATGAGAAGAAGAACACGGAGGCTAGTCATAAGCAGGCGAGTTGTTCGGCGACCACGTGGAAGGTTCATCCAAAGGTTCTTCAACAATTCCCCCTTCTCAGGGACAACCCCATCTCAGAGCCCAAACCCAGCACCTCGTCCCGGTGGTAGCACGTTCCAGACTCCTCGCCCCTCGGGCCAGTCTGCAGGAACAAATCCTGCGACCTCCTTCAATTGCTTCAACTGTGGGGAGAAGGGGCACTACGCCTATCGCTGCCCACAGCGGCAGACCACTCCGGTGAAGTTCAATTTGGGTACTACCCTTGAGGCCAAGCTTGACACCAGCGAGGGGAATCGAGCTCCCAGGTCCAGCAGTGCATCGACTCCAAATCGAGGAAGGATTAATCATGTCACCGCGGAAGAAGCTGAGGAGGCTGCTGGAGTCCCTCTGAGTGCGTTCTCGTCAAGACACTACCAAGCACGTGTCCTTTTTGATTACGGGGTATCGCATTCATTTATAGCAAAGGGTATGTGGATCAACTTAGGTCGCACTGTCCACATTGAAGAAAGCATTGGTGCTTAGTTCACCCGCAGGGATGATTAAGGCCACCTTAGTGTGTTCGGGGGTAGAAATTGTCATGGAAAGATTTATATTCCTAGCAGATTTAGTCGTGCTAACCTCCCAGACCTTGGATATTATACTAGGGATGGACTGGTTAGCTAGGCACCAAGGAATATTAGATTATGCCTTGAGGCAAGTCAAGTTGACCAAGTGCCCAGGACTGACCGTTGTGGTAAAGGTGGACCGACCGTATCGGTGGGGTCGAGGAGTATATTATTGTGAAGATGTACCGCTGGAAGGAATGATGGTGGTACAAGACTATACTGAAGTCTTCCCTGAGGAACTACCCGGTATGCCACCCAACAGAGATCTCGAGTTTGTTATCAACTTGAAGCCTGGTGCTACCCCTACCTATTTCATGAATCTCATGAACAAGGTCTTCATGGATTACCTGGATAAGTTTGTGGTGGTATTCATCGATGATATTCTCATCTACTCCAAAACCGCAGACGAGCATACTAAGCATCTACGCTTGCTACTAGAAAGGCTGAAGGAACATCAACTCTATGCCAAATTCAGCAAGTGTGAGTTCTAGTTGCAGGACATCATCTTCCTGGGGCATATTGTGTCCGCAAAAGGAGTGTCTCATTGACCACGCCAAAATTGCTGCAGTAACGGAATGGCAGCAGCCTACCTCAGTCACTGAGGTGACGAGCTTTCTCGGATTAGCAGGATACTACAGGCGGTTCATTGAAGGGTTCTCCCGGATTGCCCGACCGATGACTCAGTTGCTCAAGAAAGAGCAGGCATTTAACTGGACCAAGGCATGTGAAGGGAGTTTTCAAGAATTGAAGAAGAGGTTGACTACCACCCCAGTGCTGGTTCTGCCCGATGTGCGGCGGGACTTTGAAGTTTACTGCGATGCGTCACATCAAGGGCTTGGGGGTGTACTGATGCAAGGAGGCAAGGTTGTGGCATATGCATCCAGGCAGCTTCGCCCTCACGAAGCAAACTACCCAACCCATGACTTGGAATTAGCTTCCGTGGTACATGCTCTGAAGATCTGGAGGCACTATCTCATTGGCAATCATTGTGATATCTACACGGACCACAAAAGCCTCAAGTATTTCTTCACCCACCACACCTTAACTTGAGGCAAAGAAGGTGGCTAGAGCGATCAAAGATTATGACATGAGTGTCCACTACCACCTGGAAAAGCTAACGTAGTGGCGGGCGCTCCAGTAGGAAGGCCTCTTGTAATAACCTTATGGTTCGAGAACACCAAATGAACTATATAAGGAGCTGATAGCCCTGAACCTAGGGATTGTAGAAGAAGGATCCCTAACCGCCCTGGAAGATCAAACAAGTATTGAAGAAATGATAGAAGCTACACAAAAAGGAGACCCAACTGTTTTGAAATTGAAGAAATTGATGGAAGAAGGGAAGGCCCCTAAAATGACTTTGGACCATCAAGGAGTTCTGAAGTACGGAAACCGTATTTTCGTAACCCACCAGAAGGACCTTAAGAATCTGATGCTCCGGGAAGTACATAGCTCCGCATATTCCCTTCATCCCGGGAGTACAAAATGTACCAAGATATGAGCGAGATTCGGTGGCCGGTATGAAAAGGGACATTCTTGAGCACGTCGCCTGTTGTGATGTCTGTCAAAGAGTGAAGGCTGAGCACCAAAGACCGGCAGGATTGCTGCAGCCCTTGAAGATACCCCAATGGAAATGGGAGGAAGTTGGCATGGACTTCATCACCGGATTCCATAACGAAGTCGATGTGACTCGATCCGGGTCATCGTTGATGATTAACCAAGGTTACCCACTTCATCCCCGTCAAGACAACGTACAAGGGAGATAAGCTAGCCGAGTTGTACATGTCCCGCATAGTGAGCCTTCACGGAGTACCAAAGCGAATTGTGTCGGATCGAGGCTCTCAGTTCACCTCACACTTCTGGGCAAGTCTACATGAAGCTCTAGGTACCCATTTAGATTTCAGCACTGCCTACCATCCTCAGATCGACGGACAAACAGAAAGGGTAAATCAAATACTAGAAGATATGCTTCGGGCATGTGCACTAGACTTCTCAAAGGAATGGGATAAATGTCTGTCCTATGCCGAGTTTGCCTACAACAACAGCTACCAGTCCAGCCTGAAGATGTCCCCCTTTGAAGCTTTATACGACAGAAAATGTCGGACCCCACTCCATTGGTCCGAGGTGGGAGAAAACTACGTGTTTGGTCCCGAAACTCTGAGGCAAGCAGAAGAAAAAGTTCGGCTGATTAGAGATCGGTTGCTGGCAGCCCAGTCCAGGCAGAAGAGCTACGCTGATAAAAGGAGAAGGCCCCTAAGTTTTGAAATTGGAGATCATGTGTACTTGAAGGTGTCGCCCTTGCGCGGAGTCAAGAGATTTAAAGTCAAAGGCAAGCTCACCCCGCGCTATTGTAGGACCGAAATGGCGACAGAGGGGGGGTGAATGTCGTTCTCTTTAAAATCGCCCCAAGAATTCGACCTTTGTTTGTAAACGATGCAAAACAAAGCACCTCACGAAAATTAAAATTAATCTTGCTGAAAATTGGAGCATGCGACATCGAAAAATTCAGCATAAATCGTAGAGTAGTCGGTAAAATTTCAATTTGAAAATATTGCCGTTTGATCTGCATGCAAAATCACCAAAGATCAAGAAAAGAAACAACTAAAGCTTGTAGAAACGCCTCAGAGAGCTGCGCTAGTGAGGCAAAAGATTTAAAGTAGTGCAGTCGCAATCTGGCAAAAGCACAAAGTTAAATCAAAAGCTAAAAGAAAAGATGAGCTAAACATGGAGAATCAACCACCGCCGAAGACAACAAACGCAAAAGCAATCACTTGATCTTGTGAAACAAGAGGACGGAGACAAGGAAAGGAGAAGCTCAAAGAGCGGTCTGCTAACAGTCCCAAAGTCGAATGGCCTTCTACAGAAATGGCTAACAAAGCTGAAAAGCCAAAACGAAGAAATGAAGGTAATTTCATTCGGCAAATAGAGAGAACAAAAGTAGCTCCCAAACAGTTGCCCAGATCGTGAATCAAGACCGCAAGCGGTAGCAAATTAAGCATACAGGAGATGGAAACAGTCAAAAACTCGAACTCGAGAGAAGTGCTTAGACAAAATGAAACGCAACTAGCTAACAAAAGAACCGAATCGCTTGAGATGAAAGCGTGCGGTCAGTCCACCGAGAAAACACACACAAAGAAGAGAAGATCTGAGAGCAATAACAGAAGCAAACTGAGGCAGGAGATGAGATTGAAATCCAAAAGCTTGATATTCTTAGTACTTTTGAACTTTAAAAGGGAAGAACCTCAGATCAAGAACTCTCAAGAAAGATTTCTGGGAATGAGCTAGTATGCTGCTGAAATAATAAAGTCTGAGAACACAACTGCTGGTAGAACACTCATAATCAAAGATACTGCAGGTAGTACTATCTTGGCCGAAAAAGAATTAGAGGGTCACTTTGATGCTGCAGCCAATAGAGTTAAGATCAATCTTGTTGCTGCAAATAAAAACTGCTCTCATGAGATTGCTTAGCCAAAAAGGCTTTGACTAGGATTCACAAAAGAGAGCAAGAAAATGATACGCAGACACTCAAATCAAACCATCACAAAGAAAGAACAAGAGATCATTCCCAATCAAAACGCATGAACATTAGAACCATAGGAATGATTACAAGACTCTTAATCCATCCTCTCCCTCTCAATCCTCAAGAACACCAAGAGCCTCACAAGCTTCTTGGGAGGAACACAACACACACAAAGATATGAATAAGCTCACAAGTGTCCTAAGGGGTATGCAGCCCCCAACCTCTATATATAGCCCTTGGCTAACGGGTTTCCATCCGTTCACGCCGCTAAACCTAACGGAGCCGTCTCCGCTTGTGCAGCCTTGCGAATTCTGATTCGCCTCTCCGCACCTTCCGGAAGCTTCGCGCTCCTTGCCTCGCACGCTCCGCAACACGCCGAGTCCACGTCGTCTTCAACACCTCATGACCGTTCGACCTCGGCGCCACTGCGCCTAGTCCGGTCCACCGTGTCTCGCCACGACTCGCCTCGGCGTCTGCGGTCGGCAAGATGCACAAGAAACACGTCACATAGCACCGCTCGATACATGAACGCGCAAATAGCATAAACAAAATCAAACATGTCGCATCAATAGAATATACATCCTAACCCATACGACTAAGTTTGACCAAAGTCCGACCGAGCCCGTTGCACCATGCAACGTTTGGGTCCGAACACACCGACTCAAACTCGACTTTTGAGAACAGATGTCAATTACTCATCACTCACAATGGGATGACCTCCACATGGTCTCTCAATCTCCCCCTTGATGAGTATATTGACAAACACCGAAAAGCACAAAGTTGAGTTTGAAGAGTCTAACATGGTCCATAAGAGCAAGAGTGAAGCTAATGACCATGTCGACGGAAGAGCAAAAGAAAGAACAATTTTTCCTCAAAGCTCCCAAGTGGCTTTTTCTACCACTATTCTCCCCCTTTTGGCAATAAAACCATCAAGAATGTAGGAAGGAGAAAATATATCATGATTTGGATAAAATGGATGAAGTTTGATTATTCTAAGCATTTAGAGCCATGAGAATTATCCAAAATGACCATTAAGAATTACATCAAGCCATAACTCAATAAAGGCTATCTAGATCATGACAAGATATGTATATGCTAGCTAAACCAAAGAGATGACAATTTGAATTATAGTGCAGTTTGTAAACAAGTTAAGTCATCAATGAGCAAAGTCTAGCTAGAGACATCCATGGATGATACAAGCCATGTCAATTAAGCTAAGCGGAACCAAGAAGCTAATATTGAGTCAAAGTAGAGTGCTATATGCTCAAGAGTGAAACATAGGTTCAAATACTTGGTTCTTTTAGTAGCTTAAGCAAATTGAACACAAATGACATATTTTCTTTTGAAACTTATGGTTGTTTCCAACCAATATTTTTATCATGTGCTAGATCTCAAGCCTTATCGACTACTCCAAGCAAGAAGCTTAAGAAGATAGTCTAGGTCATCCAAAACTCCCCGAGTTCATGCCTAGTGCAATAGCAAGCCGCCTCATGAGAAAGAATTGGTGAAATTAGTTTTTCGCACAAAGAGATCTTTTTGCTTTTTAACAGATTGTACTACCTTATGCATCATCAGGAGACTTAAAACAGCTCAAACTAAGGCTCAATAGAGATTCAACGCTCAACTCAGCCTAGTTGACATGACATGGATCATAAAAGGATAGCTCAAGAAAGACTGATCTCAAGTGCTAACATGACAAGTTTTAGTTCAAATTTGAGCAAGTTTAA
Organism: Bonia amplexicaulis; assembly: GCA_036346245.1. Classification (NCBI taxonomy): domain Eukaryota; kingdom Viridiplantae; phylum Streptophyta; class Magnoliopsida; order Poales; family Poaceae; genus Bonia; species Bonia amplexicaulis. The sequence goes on along the minus strand of CM070744.1, from coordinate 10,341,441 downwards.
TTAACTTATCATGGCAAAAGCTAGTCTATACATATGAAGTCATGATAAATCTAGCAACTAAGCACAAGTCATGGCAAGGTGTAAAGCATTGTAAGCATGTCATAACCGAATAATAATCAAGGCTCAATGTAGTTATATTACAATGCGAGATGCAATGCGAAAATCCAGCTCCCCTCAACATGTAATGCAACATTTAGTTCAAGTTGAGTTATGTCAATATTAAGTTCCAGAAGCTCCCAACTGAACTCCCCCTAAACCAAAGCAATAAAAACGAGAAGCTGGCAAAGAAAACAGGCAGTCCTTAAAGCATAGATAAGATAGAGAATACTAATGTCTCAGACTAACTCTTATCTACCCCATATGACTCCAGGACAACAGCTGTCGAGTAAAACACACACTAGAGAGCAAACACGCACTGTCTGCAGGGTGGCCCAACCCCGCTAGAACCTACAAGAAGTGAGTGAGCTCAACCTAGTGAGATAAGAAACAACTATCCGGAAGCACAAGATAAGAGTAAGAAGTCTAAGCAACTCGAGAAGAGATACACTCTAACCTATGCTAGAAGGACTAAAACCCAATGCACCCGCAGATATGATGCAATAGTAAGGAAACGAAGCATAATAAATATGATAAAGCAATAAAGCCCAAAGCTCCCTCACAACAACCGTAAGGACAAACCACCCCAAGCTCTCCTCAGAGTGAAAACCTCGTGCTATCCAAAGGCTTGGTGAAGATATCGACCAACTGGTGGTCACTCTCCTGGCAAACCGAGCACGATGTCACCCTTCTCTACATGGTCTCGAAGAAAATGATATCGATATCGATGTGCTTGGTCCGAGAGTGCTGCACGGGTTCTTAGCAATGCTAATCGCAGACGTGTTATCGCAAAAGAGCGGAACACGGTCTATAGCTAACCCAAAGTCCCGTGAGAGTCGAGACCATCCAGCACCAGCTACTGACAATCGGCTGCAACAACGTACTCGGCCTCTGCGGTGGACGTGCAACACCGGATTGCTTCCTCAAGACCAAGAAACGAGAGAAGTGCCAATGAACCGGCGGTGCCAAGTGCTCTTCCTATCTATCCTACGACCGGAAAGTGCGCATCCGAAAAGGCTCTAAGAGATAAACAGGAGGAGGAAGAGTATCGATACCATAGTCAATGGTAGCTCAAGGTACCGAAGATGCGTTTCACCGCTGGCGGTGAGATCGCGAGGAGAAGCTGAAACCGAGCACAAAGACACACGAAAAGTGTATGTCCGGTCTCGAGGCGTTGAGGTACAAGAGAGAGCCAATCATACTCGAACTCTTTTGATCAAGCGGCTCGCCGACCTCATCTGGGTCAAGTGTGGCCATAGAAGCCATCGGAGTTGACACCGGCTTTCCATCACTCATGTCGAAACGTCTCAGGAGATCACGGGTGTACTTGCCTTGATGCAAGAAGGTACCCTCCCGAGTCTGCTTGATTTGGAAGCCAAGGAAGAAAGTCAACTCACCCATCATGCTCATCTCAAACTCGGTGCTCATGACGTCCGAGAACGTGAAACTAGAGCATGAGAAGAGCCGCCAAAGATAATGTCATCGACATAAATTTGGCGACGAAGGTCATTGCCAAGCCGCGAATGAACAAGGTCTTGTCAACTTTACCCATCTCGAAATCATGCCTCAAAAGATAGGACTTAAGCCTCTCATACCAAGCTCTAGGGGCCTGCTTAAGTCCATACAACGCTTTGGAAAGCTTGTAGACATGATTAGGGTATTTGGGGTTCTCGAAACCTGGAGGCTGTCTGACATAGACTTCTTCCTCAATGAAGCCATTGAGAAAGGCACTCTTGACATCCATCTGGTAGAGCTTGAAACCCTTAGAAGCCGCAAAGGCAAGCGAAATTCTAATGGCCTCAAGTCTAGCTACAGGGCAAGGTCTCCTCGAAATCCGACCCTCAACACGGGAGTACCCCTGCAACCAGCCTAGCCTTGTTTCAATGACTACCCCATCCTCACTTTGCTTGTTCTTGAACACCCATTAGGTTCCAATGATATTGTGATCTCGAGAGGGCTCAACAAGCGTCCAAACCTTGTTTCTTTCGAAACTCTCCAGCTCCTCATGCATGGCATTTATCCAAGACTCGTCACATAAAGCATGACAAACGTCTTTGGGCTCGAAGGAGGTAACAAAGGCAGAATGGAGACAAAAGAGTGACATACGATTTTGAGCGAGTAACTCGCTCAAAAAGGTCTCAATGATCCTCTCGAAGGATGAGATTTTGTATATGTCTAGGAGGTCCAGGATGAGAAGAATAAGTGGCCTCTACCTCGTGAACTGACGGGTAGGAGCAGAGCCACTAGCTCGGAGGAAGCGAAGGCATGGGTGATCACCTCGAGTGCGGTGGAAGAAGGCACCTCAAGGGGTGGATGAGGGATCTGGATCGGTAGACAACCATCGTCTCCATCCTCCTCATCATCCACGAAGATGGTCTCGGACTGCTCTAAAGAACCTGAGATATCGGGCCTAGTCCCCGGACTAGCCTCATCGAAGGTCACCTCACAGGTCTCTACCATTTTACTAGACTCGCAGCCTGGACCCTATAAGCCCGCCAAGAAGTCGAGTAGCCTAGAAAGAGTCCATCATAAGAACGTGACTCGAACTTGTCTGGGTTCCCGGACTTCAGAATAAAGCAGTTGCAACCAAATACACGAAAATGAGAAACACTGGGCTTCGCCCATATCTCAACTCGTAAGAGGTGCGGTGCAAGTGTGCCACGAGAAAACTCTATTCAAACATGGCACATGGTGGCTATAGCCTCACCCAAAACTTCCGCGGTGTAGAGTATTCATCGAGCATCGTCCTGGCCATCTCGACCAAGGTACGGTTCTTCCTCTCCACGACGCCATTCTGCTGTGGGACGTGCGGAGAAGAGAACTGGTGCTCTACACTGCCTCATCACGTAACCTCTCAAAGTAGGAATTCTTGAACTCCGTGCCATTGTCATCGCGGATCGCTCGCAAGGCACCTGGAAGCTCAATAGAAAGCCTACTGAAAAGACCTCGGAAATGTGTAAACGTCTCATCCTTCGAGGCTAAGAAAAACACCCAAGAATACCTCGAGAAGTGATCGACCACGATAAGGACATACCACTTCCCTCCCGCAGATCGCACTCGGTGGTCCGACCGTGTCCATGTGGAGCAGTGTCACGGTGCATCGGTCATAGTCACTGTGACCGGAGGGTGAGAAGCGGCAACCATCTTGCCGTGCCGGCATGGAGCGCAAACAAGATCTTTGACCATCTTGAGTTTCGGCAGACCACGAATGAGATCGTGTCCGCTAACTCGGGTCAAGTGGTCAAATCCAATATGACCAAGTCTCCTATGCCAGAAGGAAAGGTCACGGGACTCAGAGGCAACCAAACACCGGAGAGGATCACCAGAAGACTCGGAAAAATCAGCACGAAAGATCCTCCCAAAACAGAAATCCATAAACCGGACTACAGAAGAATCAAGAATTTTGCAATTGTTTTCTTAAAACTCACTTCAAAGTCGTCATCGGTGGTGAAAGCGGAAAGCAAATTATCTGCAGCTTACTAACCAAGGCAACATCTCTCAAAATAAATGAATCATTAATGTGCCTTTGTACCTTTGGCGATGGCGCCCGGATGAAGCGTCTCGAAGGTGATCGTCTCATCACCTGGTGCTCGGGCAAGGGAAGAAAACCAACGGAAATCTCCGGTCATGTGTCGTGAACACCCGGAGTCTACGAGCCAAACCTTTCCCTTCCACGCCCGCGAACCCGAGTCAAGCAGAGTAAAGTCTCGATCTTGGGGTAAATCAACGATGATTTTGGCACCCAATCTTGAGTAACACGTCGGCGATGAAGTAGTCAAGCACGATGACCTCTATCTACCCTCGCCTCCGTCGCTCAAAGAAGCGAAGGTCCGTGAGCGGACACTGAAGGCTATTCTTTGGTCCGATCGCTACGGACGAGCGAGTCGGCGCCACCGGTAACATCGCGATCACGCCGCGGTAGGCATCTCGATGGGGAAAATGAGATCTACCCTCAGGACGGCGGAAGTCATGACCAGAGGGAGCACGAGGACGAAAAACAGAAGACTCAGAAAAACCAAGTCCTCGGTGCTGCCCAAAGCTACCAACAGTAGCAAACCTAGACCTCGTGTTGGTCTTAGGTGCACTCAAGGTCCGGGCTGACCACGAATACGCCTAAGAGCTACAACACGGTCTCTGGCGATCTTGGCGCGCTTGAAGCAATGGTCAATCAAATGTCCATCCTTCGATGGAAGGTGCAATGATACCGCCCGAGAGGTGAAGTAGCATGAGATGGCTTCACCTTCGAGAGGCGAAGCTGCGGTGAAGTCACCTTCTCGTCGAAATCTTTGAACAAAGCCCACCGATTTAAATTGAACATTCTTGTTCTTGGGCTTGACCTCAATCACACCTGCGGCTACGGGTCTGAGCACGATAGGTGGATGCTTCCTCACATCCTCACGGAGATCATATCCTAGACCTGTTTGAACTTGCAAATCTTTGATTGGTCTAGAATAAGATTGAGTTTCTTCTTGCCTCCTACAAATTTCTCGAGAGTGTTCATAAGGTCGACACTCCCGAAAGAGAGAGGTGCAAGAAGAGCAAGGAGAAGAAGAAGAGAGCAGGAGGAGAGGAAGGAGAAGAACCAATAGCGAAGAGCGAATAGCACGTGCATATTTCTCCTTATGCACGCCACCTCAACCTTGAGGGCTTCGCAGGACACACAGGGGCAGTCCTAATCCTAGCCATTTGGTCTTCGTAACTCTTCCTAAACGTCTCTACCATGTCCTTATCCTTTTCCAACACCTCGGCCACGTAAGGCACAAGCGGGACGTGATTTTTCTAGGAGGTCCTTAGTTAGCTTCACACATTTATCATCCAAAGCAATCAAGTTAGATTTTAGTTTATCACAATTTTTGCATGGTGAGCTAACAGGGTCCTTAGAAGCATACTGAGCCATTTTCTTATTGTAGTCAATCATTTCTTGAAACTGTTTTGAGATGATTCAAGTTCGTGATTAACTTATGACAATTTACACATGAAGCAATAGGCTCAAGTAGAAAAGCTTGTAACTCAAGAATTTTATGATCTGCCTGCTTTAGATTCATCTTTAAGTTATTACAACTCTCACGTCTCGGGCAGATCGAGAAGCAATGTATAAAGACCTCTAAAAGCATTATCCTTATCCTCACATGAGGTGCAAGAAATAGTCTCAACAGTAGAAGATGAAACAGGAACTACCCTACTCATCTCAAGCTCAGCAAGAAGACTAATGTTCTCCACCTTAATCAAATCAAGCTCAGAAGACAGACTAGCATGAGAGGTCCTTAATTTCTCCATATCATCAATCAAGGCACAGCATGTATCACAGTCATCACGGGAGGGAGCAGATGTAAGCGAAGTAAGCTCCCGTGATAGTCTAGCTACTTCCTTCTCCAAATCAGCACACCTAGCCCTAGACTTGGCATGAAATCTACCTAGCTTAAGGAAAGCATCATTAAGCTGGTCATAAGTAGGGCTCACCTCGTCGGAGTCGGAGTACAGCTCGCTGTCGCTCAGTTCGCCCTCGAGGGCCATGAAGCACATCTTGGGAGAAGTCCTCGCCATCCTTGGGATCTTGCTCGTCCTTCCCATCATCGTCGCTCCACCCCTCCACCTCGCTGAGATCGAGGTCGTCGAAGGCGGTGAGGACGCGATGGAACAACTTCTTGGCCTTCCCGAAGTTGCGGAACTTCTTCTTGCCTTGTGGGTGTACTGGAGTCTTCTTGTTGCGGTTCCTATCGTTGTAGTCATTCTTGCTCGAACCATGAAGTCGCCTTTCCCCTTCTCTAGTTTGGGGCAGTTGCCCGAATGTGGTTGGGGCCACCACGCTCGAAACAGATGACTGGTACGCCTCTCTTTCTGTCCCTCCTCTTGTAAGCATGGGAGAACTTTCAAGCTAGGAGGGCCAATGTTCATCCTCTAGCTGCTCTAACCGATCATCGCCACGTCCACGAGAGCAGCTAGGAGAACCCACCAAGTGAATCGGCGAAAAAACCGAGCGAGCAGGATTGGTGACTAGAGCCATCGATTGTGATTTCGACTTCACGAGACAATGTCGATCTCGTGCGTCTTGAGGCGCGAGTACAGCGGCGTCAAGCGTCAAAGTCGAGAGGTCGGTGGTGTCCTTGATGGTAGTCACCTTCATCTCCCGAACACGAAGGTCGAGTGCGGTGAGCATCGGCGGCGTTGTCCGAGTCGAGTGCGTGAGACCAACCGCTCGGAGGTTGCTCAAGATCTTGTGAAAACGCAAAACACTCATCAAGGGACTCGCCAATGAGCATTTCAAACTTGTTGTAATCTCGCTTGTCTTGGGTCTGTCGCCTTGTCTTTATTTGGGTGGTGCCCTCATGGTAAGCATTGAGGTCACCCAAATATCGAAGCGGACGGAAGATGAGATATCGGTCAAACTCACTACGACTCGAGCCACAGGTTATGATGTTCCTTGCCTTAGCGTTTGCCTCAACGTCGACCATGTTTCGGTATTGACGTCCTCATCGGCGAACAACAAACCGAACCTTGACCTTTCGCTAGATGGCGTAGCCACGAGCACGGATGTAGGTCTCCATCCGACTCTTCCAGAAGGGATAGTCCATCCCATCGAAGATCGGGGGCTTGGTCGAGTACTTGTCCGTTGCCATGGCTCACAGACCGGTTAAGATCTATAGAAAAGAGCTAACCGGCTCGATACCAACTGTAGGATCAAAATTGGCAACAGAGTGGGGGTGAATGGTGCCTTTTAAAAATTACCCTCAAGTATTCACGGTATTTACTTCTCCGATAGCTATGACAGCTATGAAGTAAGAAAATAATCGCTCAGAGTAAACAGAGAATAGCTAAAGTGCCGAAACTAAGAAGACTCTACTGAAGAGAGAGAAAAGGGCAAATAAAAACAGCGACAGGAATTCTCAAGGACTGTAATTGCTGAGCTTAATGGGACTGCAAATCATTGAATACGGGAGAAACCAAGAGACAGCAATTCTGAACTGAAACGTGAAAGATGTATCAAACTGCTTCTAGCCAAAGGCATCAGAGAAGACTGGATCAAACCAAAATCTGAAAAATAAAAACTGCAGTTTACTGGACAGCAAATCTGACATCAATAGTGAATGCTTTGCTGCCCAAAAACTGAGAGCACGAAGCTGCAAAAACTGATTGACAGCAAGAGCGAAACTGCATCCAAATGCTGCCAAAAACAGACTCGATTTCTGATTTTTGATACTGCTAAAAACTGCACAACAGAGAGTAGCAAAACTGCAAATAGATCACTGCAGCAAAAACTCAACACTGCTTTTTACTGAAAAACTGAACTGCAATACCAAAGGAAGTTTCAGCTGAAAACAAGAAATTGAAATCTGCACACAACCTGAAATCTGTTCACTGCAGTTTGCTGAAAATGAGCCAAAAATGAGCAGCCGAGTGACCAAGGATTGCAGATGTTGTTTGCTGAAATTTTGCTGCTGCAAGCTGCTGAAAACAGCAATAAACAAGTGTTGAAAACAGCAGAGAAGATGCAGATTTTGATCCAGCCAAATCTGCACAGCCGAGACAGAGACTGCAGCAGTAAATGGAGAGCAAAAACAGAACAATACTGTAGCGACAACAGCAAGGAGAGACAGCCGAACAGAGAATAAAAGACTGAGAATAGATACTGCCGAGAGGAAAATCAGGCGAGGTCTTGGTTGATTTCAGCAAACAATACTAGTCTGTTTCGGCTGAAAACTGCAAATGGATTTTGGAGAGAGTAAACACTTCTGCCGAAAACTGAAAGATATGAAGTATAAACTACTGCCGCAAGATGAGGTTAAAACAAAACTTCAGACCAAACGCAGAGAATGCTGGCCGAAGGAAAGAACCGAGGCTGAAAACATCTTCTTGCCGAAAATTGCACAGTATCCTGAAAACCAGCCGAGTACAGCACAAGCAGAGAGAGTTTGAATTTCACTAGATATTGATGTTCTCTTTTGATCAAAACAGCAGAAACAAGAACTGAAAACCAAGAGGAGACAAGGGATCAAAAGAATTCATCAGAAGAGGAAGAAATTGACATTTTGACAAAAACTGTAACCTAATGTAACAAAGTCCAAAATCCAAATTTCTTCTCATTCTTTGATTCTTTGGCTATGAAATTTTGAGGATATGTTAGCAATAGCCACAGGGCTCTAGATATCAAATTTCAAGCCAACTCTCAAAAGGAAACAAGAGAAAACACCAAAACCCTAGAACTCAGAGGGAAGAACAGAGGAACTCGAAAATGAGAAAAACTGAAATCTAACTCAACCAAAATCATCCTTGATTGATATTGAGGATCACAACGGAGTCCCCATACGCCTGTACATTTGAGCAAGAAAGAATTTACATGAAAGGATCACTCAACACTCTTCCTCTCCATCTCTCATGAGCACAAGAGCAAGAACAAGCACACACTGCTCAAACCCCTGCCCACACACGTAGGAGACAACTCACAAGAGCATTGTGACAACCCTGGACACAACAACCTCTCAACAACTAAGGCTTAAAAGCAAACAAACTTCTAAAGCCTCTTTTGACTCAATTGAAACCCTAATTCCTCTAGAAGCCATGAGGAGGCATGCAGCCCCTCTCCTCTATTTATAGCCTTGGCTAACGGGTCTCCGCCCCGTTACGCCCGCTAAATCCAACGGCGCCCGCTCCCGCTTGTGCAGCTTTTGCGAAATTCCCGTTTCGCCCCTCCTGCACCTTCCGGGAAGCTTCCGCGCTCCTTGCCTCGCACGCCTCGCAACCACCTCGAGTCCACGTCGTCTTCGACACATCCGACCGCTCGACCTCGGCGCCACCGCGCCTAGTGCGTCCACCGTGTCTCGCCACGCCTCCGCCTCGACGTCCCGCAGACCACGCATAAGAACCACGTCAAATAGCACCGCTCGATACATGAAAGCGTAAATAGAGACCAAACCTGTCGAGTCATCAGAACATGCAACCTAAACCCATACGACTAGGTTTGACCAAGTCCGACCGAGCCCGTTACACCACGCAACGTCTAGATCCGAACCAACCGACTCAAACTCGACTTTTCGTAAGCGATGTCAATTACTCATCATACACAACGGATGACCTCCACATGGTCTCTCACGCGCACGCAGCGCCGACATGCGGGTTCGGCGGGAGTGGCTCGTTCTCTCCACCCCTGCCGCCTCGGCGGGCGCGGGTCCCATTGTCGGCGTGGCGCCGTCGTGCGATCGGCGACAGTGGGACCCATATGTCAGCGACGTTTTTAAAAGAAATGGCCCGACCTCAGGCACTACGTGAGCGGGGGCTCGAACGCACGCCGAGGGAGCCGGGGGGAAAGAATTGGCGCTACTAGCCACGGCGGGCTCGCAGCGCATCTCACCCCTATAGGGGTAATATTACCTCTTGAGGTATCGCGCGAGGGAGGCGGGCGAGGGTGGTCCGGGCGGGGAAGACGGTGGCGTCACCAGCGAGGAGGACCGGGAGGCAGCGGGAGGACCAAACGGGTTCTTGGCATCCCGGTGAAGCCGATGGAGGTGCGGTGAGGTCGGGGCTCCCGGATGTGGGTCGGCGACATGCGGCGGCAGTGCGCTCGGGAGGCGTTCGGTCGTCGGCGAGGTACAGGCGACACTGTGCTCGAGTGAGGTCGGGAGAAGGTCGGCGACGCACCGGAGATGATGTATGAGGTGGGAATTGGGTTCCTGCGGCGAGGAGCGGTGGAAATCACGGAGGGCGCGAGAGACAACGCGGGAGGAGGGTCCCATGAGGCTGGGCTGAGGCTGGGTTGGCTGCTCCCTGCTTTTCTTTTCCTTTCTTTTTCTTTTCTTTTTAATTTTTGGTTTGTGTGGTTGGTGTTTGTATTTAAATTTTATATGTGGATACTTAGGTTTTAGGCCAAGTTTCTCCCTCATTTTATGGTTCATCTTTTCAGATTCGGATTTGAAATTTAAAATTTCTATTATTTAAATTGGTGTAATTCTTTCTCGAATTTTTCAACTTTTGGGAACCTTAACCAGCTTTTCCAGAAAGTACTATAAAAGCTCAAACTCAAGCACAATGCATTGAAGAATAATTCACAATATTACATTCTAAAATTTTTAAATTTTCAGGACGTTACAACAATCTACTTATTCCCTCTGCTTTTTTATTTAATTGGAGGTTGAAATCGAGATTAGAGAGGTAATTAGCAAGTTCGAGATAAGGGTTCAAGAATTTGATTGGTTTAATCACTATGTCATTCTATTGTGTTTTCGGTAATGTATGGGCGATTTTGAGGATGCCATTTAATAGTTATTGGTAGAGAATCTTGATATCTTTCTATAGAATTTTCATTCAAGTTGATCATATGAATAGATTTCTACTTATGAATTTCATAAGCTCTTTGTCTGTAAACCGTCATCTATTGGCAGCATGTATTAAACTATTGAGTAAGAATAGTATATACAATAATTCGGGGATTTGTTCTACATGAAAAATGTAGGTAATTTTTTAAGGATTCTAGGAAGTCTAAGAACATGATTTTAAGATGAGTAGAACAGAAGTTATGAATTTTGAGATACTGTTGTTCAGAACTAGGTTGCTGCTGGACGCAGTCATGAGAAGATTTTTAATTTGACAAATTTAATGGCAGAATTAATTTTGTGGCATAACTAGAATGTGATAGATATTTTTTTTCTAGTCTATGAAATTATCATGGTCTAATAAATTTGCATGTGTAGATTAAAAGATATAAAATTATTAAGTTTATTGTCCGAAGGATAATAGATTTGTCTTTTGGGTGAAAACGGGGATTTAGATTATTTAATTTGGACATGTGATCAACTAAGAAGTTGTAGAAAATTTTGTATAGATTCCAGAATTGGTATGGTTGCTATAATATGATGCGGGAGTCGAAAGTTATGATTATTTTTGTACCAGGACAGCTAGGGTGGCTGTCCAGTAAAGGGGAAAATTATGGATTTGGGGAGTGTGTTGGAGTATTGTTGATTAAGGATTGTATTGTATTACTGTAGCTTGTATTGAGTTCTAGTGGTTACTATAGGAGGAGTAACTTCAGAGTTAGTATCATCATCTAATTAACCTGATCATCACAACTAAAGAGGCAAGTGCATAGTAAAATAATAGTTGATGGTTGATAATTGTTCATTGTTATTTATTTAATTATGTCATGCAACATTTAATCACCTTTTGTTCAATATCATATTAATTTGATGATAAATGTGATATGTGGTAAAATGACATAAGATTGCATTCATGACATGATATATGCATTACGATCCAAGGTGGTGAGAAAATCAAATAGCTATGAGTAAAGCTATTTGACTATTCCAACATGCTCTTGTGTAAGACCTACAGAGATAGGTACCTCCACTAGATGGAGGGAAAAGCCTACTTGGTAGGTACCTCCACGAGATGGAGGTAGAGGGTAAACATCGGTGGGTGTTCCCTCCACTATACCGTTATAAGCTACAGAAGCAAACATGAGTATGAGCATTGTATTGCACTAAAAGAAATTAATATGGGAAAAGACAATGGTGAAAAATTTAAAAGTGAAATGAGTGTGTTGCTATTTCTATTATTTTATTGTGTACTTGCTGAGTCGTGGACTCGCACTTGCTAATTTATTGTTTTTAGGTGATCATTGGAGGTAAGATATGTTGGGTGGAAGTAGAACGTGGAACATTGCACAATTGTAGGACCAGAATGGCAACAGAGGGGGTGAATGGTGCCTTTGAAAAATCCACCCCAAAGTATTCGCACAATCTTCTTCTCCAATAGCTATAGAAACAAAGGAGCAAGAGGATGAATGCTTTCTATAAGACCGAGACAAAAAGTGTAACACCCCAAGACCCACAATGCCCTGGGATGCTACTAAAACTGCTCTACGACTAGCCAATTTATAGAATAAACTAAACTAGCAACAAATACTAAACAATATAATATAAGCGGGCGTAAACAACTAAGGAAAACAGGATAATAACAATTCGATAATCATATTCAACTATAACATAATATCCATAGGAAAGGTACACACATTTAATATTACTAAGAAGAAACATTTGTCAATAAGATAGCTAAACAAAACTAGATTGCTTTCAACTTTATTCCCGCATTAAGATTATAATCCAAGTGCATCAGTGCGGTGCCACTCTACCCTTCCCAATGCATGCTCAAAGACCACACAGCAGGAGGGAAACAAGAGTGAGATAAAAATCTCGACAAGCAAACAGTTTAACAAGTTATTCAAATTACAAGCAATTTAAACATCATCATTGTAATTCCATACATCCACAATTACAATTTATGTTCATAATTATTAAACCACCATAAACTTTCACGAATCATACCTCTTAAAAATTTCAGATTTAATTGGCATAAGAATGCAGTCATTTAAATATCAGTTAAATGCATATGAAATATTTAGTCTTCCACAACTACAATAGATTAATCATCAACATTTAATCTTTCACAAATAACAATTTTATATCCTCAACTTCAAATCACCATCAAATACAATAAAACATATGTATGATCATCCCACTACTTTATTAATTCTCACATCCACAATTGCTATCAACAATTAACACAAAAGAAAAGAATCTCATTCCATCACCATAACTCTTACCATCTCACATCCATACCTCAATCCGACGAAGCGAAGATCAACAAAATTCAAGAACGCTCTGGGACAAAACCACCAAGATGAAGATTTTCCCCAATTTTTCCTCTTCTTCTTCTCCTTCTTCTCCTTCCTTCTCCTTCCTTCTTCTCCTTCCTTCTCCAATGGCGAGCTCTTGGGGCACCCATGGCGACAATAGGGGAGGGCGCCAAGGGGCTGGGGCAGCCAAAGGGTGGGGATTTATAAAGGGGTGTTAGGGTTTGGGAGGGTGCAGGCCCCATTTGGGCTTGCTTGCCCAAAGCGGTCGCCCACCCTCCGGACACCCAAAATATCCAAATTAAATATTTTAATTTATTTAATTCATTTTACAAAGTTCTACAATTCATATCTTTCCTTCCCGCAATTTCTGAAAAACCGCGACTCGCGATTGTTTTAAAACTTACGCCAGTAACGACGTTCGGATATTACATTCTCCCACCTAAAAAGGATTCGTCCTCGAATCTCGCTTCTCAACCCGCAAGACACAAAAAAAAGAACAAACAAGGAAAGAACAACCATAGAATGGAGCATCCCAAGATAGAACATCCCAAGGAACAACAACTACGGGTTCTCACCCCTCGAAGAACTCGGGTCCTTTTCTACATTTGAACTTCAAGCTCCACGTCACCTCCTGCTCGGACTGATTCGTCAAGTGGGTCTTCATATATCTGGTGGCTCTCTTCCTCATGTCCAACTCTGACGAGTCCACGACACACGACAGTCAACGCCGAGCGCCTGCAATTCTTTTGTCGGCTTTGAGCGCCAAGATCTGCGGTTCTCACAAAAATATAAAGCCACTATCTAAAACCATACTCTTTCTTAGAATATTTTTCTATATATTATAATCGAGTAATACATTGTACCCCTTTTAAAGAATTCAACCGCACATTCCACTCATAACATTTCTTGAAGCACAAACAATAACTGTTACAAATGTAACACAACCACAAGAAGAATGAAGCATTCTCAAGCAACACACTAGCAACCAGCTTTCCTTCAAAGGACCACGATCCAAATCAAAGGATTCTCAACAAAACCATTCACACTCTCCAAATAGACATTTGGAGAATCCACACTACACAAGCCAAGAGTGAAAATCACTCGACAGACCATAACAATCATTTCTTTTCTGATGGAAAAGAATACACCTAACATATAACAACTCAATTTGCAGATAACCTCGCCTAAACACACAGCTTTAACCAAGAATCGAGAGAGCTTATTATCGCCGAGATATTATTAATTTCCCTATCCATTCCCCTTAAAAAAAATAATTTCCTTGAACCAAGGATTTCCAAATCATCGTCCAACACACCAACTAAATGCCATACACCCCTTAAAAGACTTTGCAACCCAAATAGATTACCCCTTTCTTGGAGAGGCAAAAAGAAGTAAATTCCAGCACAAAGGAAGATGTTTCCATCTGCAATAAAAACAAGACCAGAAGAAATAACAATAAATCTTGGACTACAAAGATAAGATCACAGCTGAAGGCACATGCCTCCTCAAGAAGAAAAATATCAAATCTCAACCAATAAGAATACAATATTGCCATTCAAGCTCAAGAAGCTCTTATGCTGCGAAAATATTGCCATTTGAGCTCAAGTAACTCTTACGCCGCGAGAATAAGAAGTCAAACACACCTCCAAAAAATGCACAACTTGAATTCAACCTCCAATACTTTTACCAAAGTTTTCTTTAACAATGAGAACAACCTTCTTTGATTATGGTATCACCTTAACAATTCCAACAAAAGAGAATTGAAGACCACAACACATTAATTCTTTAAGAACTAATAAAACCTCTCAACACGACACTTTGCTTAAAAACAATTTCAGCTACCACATAAATCATGAGATCAAAAATATCGCGTACATAATTCTCAAAACCTTTGATTTAAATAGTATCGTGGAAGTTATCAAATTCTTTTATTTATAGAACATTCAACATTATCATCACAACTACATACTAACCATCACACTAACATCAGAATAATACATTCTTAACAAGCATCATCATATCCTCAAATCTCTTCACAAACTTTTTCAAAAAGAAACACAAGGAATCACTTCATCATGTTTCTATTATCTACATAAGGTTGCGACTACTTAATATAGAAAATCCTAGTGCATAAGCCACCATAATAGAACAAAGCTCTTAAACAAGATGATACTAGAATATGGCAATCTTGCAAAACATGCTAGTATAAATTTCTTATAAGATTCCATATATTCAATTCTTATTTATGCTCAACTCTAATTTAGCACAGATTGATTGTACTCTAATCATTACTGGCAATAATTGATTATTATTTTATCATAACAACATTCATGATCCTGACTCTGTTTTACAATCATAAAATAATCACGAGCATAGATTCAACATTTCATCTTATGTTCAGTAATTAGAACGAAATAACTTTAAACTTCAATAATACCAGCTTTGTAAGACAAGATTCTACAAGTCAATACATCAACCTTCATCTATTTCTTCATACATATTTCACAATTCAGCATGATGAAAGATATATGAAACTAGCAATTGAACATGCTCATACAGTATCTAAATAAATGATAGATTAAAAGTTAATATTTCCAAGACAATATCCCAAAACCTCCTTACTTAATCATTCCAAATGGTCAGATTAATTACTAAAGACAGACATAATTCAATTTATCCAACATGATAGAAATTTAGGCAATCCCGATAATCATTCTAATTCTTTTTGCACACTCCCCAAGAACTCCATGAGTTCCAATCATGTTTAAACAATTTCTTAATCACAGTTCTTAAATAAACTATTACAAAGGCAATATCAAAATTAATCAGCTACACTTCCAAGGATGCTAGTTGAAATTAATTATGCACCACGCTAACATCTCAACTTGATAATTCATATCTTACGAATTAGTTTATATAATTACCACCTTCCACTTAAGCATAATAAAACACCACAAAGAGTTTTAACACTCTCTTTTAGAAAGGAGAGGAAATAAATTTCAACACTCAAAATAATCTAGAATAAATACATAGATCCAAGGCTTTCACATATCAATAAGTTTTACAACTCAAAACTGGCATTACTAAAAGAAAAATACCAAGCAAACCAATAAGTCATGAATCACAACAAGACAAAACTCCTACGAGGGGACTAACCTTACAAATCAACAATAGGCACAGGTAGCAAAAGTATCTCATTAGTCCGAAAAGAAACAATATACGCTTCAAGGAATGTGAGACCAATTGCATACCCTCAACGCAAGAACCACAAACTCAAAAGAAATTCATTAACTGCAATAGGCCAAGAATTGGCCAAAATTAACTTAATGATAATAGCAATTTTCCTAAGAAACTCACCTGCAACATCTGCATTTAAGTTACTCGAGGTAACTACATTGCTATCCCCATACTGCAAACAGTGAAATAATCTGGCAAAGCCAAAGCAGCACAAACAACATCTACATCTTAACATTGACTATTCTCACTCATAACAGTCATATGAGCAAATCATAATCATAAAAAATTATCAATAAGCATACAAGATTATCTCATAATATAAATCATCAATGCAACATGTCAAAAGCATAAATGCAATGCTTGACCCATCCCATCCTCATCGTGCACCAAGGTGTGTCAATTTAATAGTTTAATTACCACGGACCTAAAGCCCGCTCGATACCAACTATAACACCCCAAGACCCACAATGCCCTGGGATGCTACTAAAACTGCTCTACGACTACCCAATTTATAGAATAAACTAAACTAGCAACAAATACTAAACAATATAATATAAGCTGAAGCGTAAACAACTAAGGGAAAACAGGATAATAACAATTCGATAATCATATTCAACTATAACATAATATCCATAGGAAAGGTACACACATTTAATATTACTAAGAAGAAACATTTGTCAATAAGATAGCTAAACAAAACTAGATTGCTTTCAACTTTATTCCCGCATTAAGATTATAATCCAAGTGCATCGGTGCGGTGCCACTCTACCCTTCCCAATGCATGCTCAAAGACCACACAGGGAGGGGAAACAAGAGTGAGATAAAAATCTCAAAGAAGCAAACAGTTTAACAATTTATTCAAATTACAAGCAATTTAAACATCATCATTGTAATTCCATACATCCACAATTACAATTTATGTTCATAATTATTAAACCATCATAAACTTTCACGAATCATACCTCTTAAAAATTTCAGATTTAATTGGCATAAGAATGCAGTCATTTAAATATCAGTTAAATGCATATGAAACATTTAGTCTTCCACAACTACAATAGATTAATCATCAACATTTAATCTTTCACAAATAACAGTTTTATATCCTCAACTTCAAATCACCATCAAATACAATAAAACATGTGTATGATCATCCCACTACTTTATTTATTCTCACATCCACAATTGCTATCAACAATTAACACAAAAGAAAATAATCTCATTCCATCACCATAACTCTTACCATACACAAGGGACGAACCCCATTCCACGACCACATCCACAATCCTCATACCACAAGTAGCTCACATGAGCCAATTCCACATTACAACTAAAACGTTGTATATTCCACAAAATAACATCACCGCAATATATATTGCATATGTATGCAAATAAATCTTTCCACAATGCAATGCATATGAATGCTTCATGCTATGCTCCACATCACTCTTGCCGTATAGAATTGTAGTTCATCGTATTACGGCAATATACGATGCTTCATGGCGAAGAGGTGCATCGACACTGACAATATACGATCTTTGTCTGCATGACGATCGCTGCTAAGTGCGGCGACATCCACATATGCAAATGACCTGATATGACACGAATGATATGATAATTCATTAATCACATTAATTCATCCACAAGGAGCATTTTCATGCTCTCAACATCTCCACATCCACCACATGTTATTTTCATGTCCACATTATATCAATAAGCAAGAATTCCATATGTCTACTAGCATAATATCAACATATCAATGTTTGCTATCATCTCCACAATTAAAATATCATGCAATCATACCATCATGTATCAAATTAAGATAATAATGTAAATTGCAAGTAGAAGAAATAACAAGTTAAACGGTAGCAACCACCGCTACGTTCACTTGCCTCAATCCGACGAAGCGAAGATCAACAAAATTCAAGAACGCTCTGGGACAAAACCACCAAGATGAAGATTTTCCCCAATTTTTCCTCTTCTTCTTCTCCTTCTTCTCCTTCCTTCTCCTTCCTTCTTCTCCTTCCTTCTCCAATGGCGCTCTTGGGGCACCCATGGCGACAATAGGGGAGGGGCGTAAGGGGGGGGCAGCCAAAGGGTGGGGGTTTATAAAGGGGTGTTAGGGTTTGGGAGGGTGCAGGCCCCATTTGGGCTTGTTGGCCCAAAGCGGTGGCGCACCCTCCTGACAGCCTAAAATATCTAAATTAAATATTTTAATTTATTTAATTCATTTTACAAAGTTCTACAATTCATATCTTTCCCTTCCCGCAATTTACCGAAAAACCGGCGACTCCGCGATTGTTTTAAAAACTTACGCTGTAACGACGTTCGGGATATTACAAAAAGAGAAACTCCAGTGTAGCCACAATTCAAAATAATCAATGCCAAGGCTACTTCAGTCTGACCGGCAAAGGAACTCAGGACTAACCTCGGAAACAGGAGGATGGAGGCGATCAGAAATGTGAAAAACAGACCTTTGCTCAAAACTGCAGTGACCAACAACAAACTTTTCTGAAGAAACAGACTTGGCCTAAAAAGAGAGGACAACCAGCTGTAAACAAAAGGGAAAGCATTTGTTTTGAGGCCTGTCCGACTGCACTCATGACAGCAAACTGAAACCAGTTCGGCTGATGAAAATAAACAGTAATTACTGCACAGCCCAAACCACAGCCAAGAACTGAAAATCTGACTGCTACTTTTCAAGAAAGATGGCACGAGTCAGGATAAAAACAACCAACCAAACCTCAGAAGTAGCAGCCAAAAGCATCAGCTTGTTTTATAAATGCTGCTGTAAACAGCAGACCAATAATAGCTGAATGCACAAATTGATTGCCAAAGACTGAACACAGATCAAGTAATTCAGTTTTGTCTTTTGATCTCCGCAGACCAAAAATAAACAAACCTTTGCCCAAAAGCAGATTAAAACAAAAGGGTAGAGTGCAGAGTAATTCAGAGGCTGCAAAACAACAAAGAAAAGTAATTCAAAAGGGAAAGCAAAACTGAAAGTGCCAAAATCTGTCTGCCGACCCAGAAGCAAGTGATCGAAACTTGCCGCTACAATGAGTACTGATGCAGTACCGAAAACAGAGAAATTTATGAGCCGAAGCTGGGTTTTTCAGATCAGGGAATCAGAAATCGATTGCATGATTGCTGTGCCTCTCAGGGTCATCGAACAGCTCTACAAATACTATAGCAGACCGATCCCAGAGAGAGGAAAATCAGATCGAGAAAGCTGCTTTGACAGAGAACAGACAAAACTGGAAAAGAAATTCGACTGCAAAGGCCTGAGACTCTGAGGAAGACAGCCGACCGAAAACTGAAAGGGATTGAGTGCCTACTGATGGAACGAAAGCATACTTTCAAGAACTGAAACAAACTCGGCAGAGAAGCTACGAAGTGAGGAGATCCAGGGAGACTGAATCAAGGAGCTCAGTGATTGCACCACTTGCCGAATGAAAATAGAAGCAAACCAAATCACAGAGAAACAGATCAGTTAGCTGAAACGCTGATGAAATTTGACGAAACAGTAAGTACCGAAGAGGTGCCGAAAACAGAGAAATTGGTGAACAATCTCTTCTCTTCTCAGGTCAAAAGGTCAGAACTTCCATCTAAACAGCAAGTTGATCCAGGGTGAGGAAGAACCAGACCAGGAATAATCTCGGCAAAAAGAAACATTCGTTTGAGCCTCTGAACTGCAGCTGAGAACTCTCATATCTGGTAAAAGTATACCCTCAAAACAAGAAGATACCACGAGAACATAAATCCTCTGCATACTAAAACAGTAAACCCTAGAATTGTAAGAAAACAGAGGAAATGATGCAGTCCATTTCTTGGGAGTATTCTGCAGATAAAATGATTTCTCTCGGGAGTATGATAGCCAAGGGGCTTTGAGGAACATTTCCCAGTTCAGAGACAAGAAAATCTGCAGCAACTCCACACCACTAACTCCATTCAACTGAAAAGGAAAATAGAAGAACAGAGAACAGAAGCAAGCCAAAAACAGAAGAAAGACACAGAAAGAGACATATAACCATAATATCTCCGAACAAAAAGTTTCTCCATATTGAATGAAGAATTACAAGATAGATCACTGTCAATACAACTCCATACACATTTGATAATCAAGAACCCATCTCTCCCCTTCTCACCAAGCTTCCCAACAAAAAATACGACAGGAAAAGCAAAACATACATGGAGAGCAAAAACCAAAACCCTCAAGTGGCTCTAGAGAATAACCTCTCTATTTATAGCCTTCCACTAACGAGTTCCCCATTTGCTTTATCCATTTAACTCTCAACAACTCTGCGCTTTATCCATTAGCGCCAACCGAATCCGCTTCCGCGAGCCTGAGTCAATTTTCCCGACTGCCCCTCACGCTCCTTCCGGAAGCTTCACCTTTCGCACAACCGCAACCGCACCACGACCGTCCGGACCTCGACTCCTCCCCGAGCCTAGTCCCGATCCTCCTCATCGTCGCTGTCGTGTCCACCTCCGGTAGCTCCAGCTCGGTTCCTCGTCTTCGACTCGCAAATACCTCAGCAGCCTCGATCATCTTCGACGTCTCCGACCGTCTGGACCTCAACACCTCCTGTGCCTAGTCCCGGTCCTCCCACGTCGCACCACGATCTAGCTCCAAAGTCCTGCAACCATACAAACAAGCAAACCGTCACATAGCACCGCTCGACACATGAAAGCATAAATAGCATTAATGAAACCACATTAAGCCCAAACCTGTTGAATCAACAGAATATGCATCCTAATCACTTTGACCAGGTTTGACCAAGTCCGATCGAGCCCGATTGCACCACGCAACGTCAAGGTCCGAACCACCCAAATCAAACTTGACTTTCCTAAACCAATGTCAATTACTCATCATTCACACGGGATGACCTCCACATGGTCTCTCAATCTACCCCTTGATAAGTATATTGACAAACCCAGAGAAAGCACGAAGTTGAGTTTGAAGAATCCAACATGGTCCAAAGAAGGAAATGAAGCTAATGATCATGTCGACAGAAGGAACACTAAGCAATAAGGAAAGAGCAAATTATTCTCCAAAGCTCTAGAAAGATCCCAAAAGACTTTTTCTCCAATATTCTCCCCCTTTTGGCAATAAACACATCAAGGATGCAAAAGAGAGAATATAAGTCATGCTTTGGATGAAATGGCTGAATTTTATTCAAATTAAGCATTAGAGCCATGAAGATTATCCAAAATGACTTTTGAAGTATTACACCAAGCCATAGCATAATAGAATGCTATCTAGATCATGACAATGTATGTATAGACAAGCTAAGTCAAATAAGTCATAATCTGAAATTTAATCGAATTTCTTGGCATGTCATGTTATCCAAGTTCGTAGTCTAGCTAAAGGTATCCAAGGATGATGCAAGCCATGTCAACCATTCTGAATGGAACCAAGAAGCTAGAATTGAGCCAAGTTAGAGTGCTACAAGTTCAAGAATGAAAACATTTGTTCGAGCACTTGATCATTTTTATAATTAAGCAATTTTAGCACAATTGACATGTTTTACTTTTGAAACTCATAGTCGTTTCCAACCAAAATTTTAGTCATGTACTAGATCTCAAGCCTTATGCGACCACTCCAAGCAAGAAGCTTAAGGAAATGATCTTGATCATCCAAAACTCCCCATGAGTTCATGCCGAGTGCAATGGCAAGCAGTCTCATGAGAAAAAATTGGTGAGATCAGTTTTTTCGCACAAAAGATATCCTTTTTGCTTATGTTGAATTTAGTGCAAGAGCAATAACTTATCAAGAACTAGCATAGCTCAATCTAAAGCTCAATATAGATTCAAGACCCAACTTAGCATATTTGACATGGCATGAATCATAAAAGGATAACTAAAGATAGACTAGTCTCAATAGCTATCATGGCATGAGTTAATTCAAGTTGTGCATTTTTAATCGACTAATCATGGCAAAGACTAGTCTACACATATAAAGTCATGATAAATCTAGCAAGTAAGCACATATCATGGCAAGATGTAATGCATTGTTAAACATGTCATAAAAGGATAAAAATCAAAGCTCCATGTAGTTATATTACAATGCAGAATGACTATGCAAGGAAATCCAGCTCTCTCTCAATATGTGAAACACTTTTAGTTCAAGTAGAGTTATGTCACCATTAAGATCCAGAAAATCCCAAATGAACTCCCCCTGAACCAAAGCAATAAGATGAGAAGCTGGCAAAGAAGTCAAAAGGTAGTCCTTAGAGCATAGATAAGATATAGAGAAGACTATGACTCAGACTGACTCTCATCTACCCCATATGAATCTAGGACTAATAGTTGGTCTACTAACACACTAGGGAGTAAACACGTTCCCTGTCTACCCAAGGGTGGCCCGACCCTCGCTAGATCGCAAGAAGTGAGTGAACTCAACCTAGTGAGAAGAAAAGCAACTAGAAGCAGCAACCTAGAAGCATAAGATGGGAGAAAACAATCTAAACAGCTACGCAAGACAACCACTCTAGCCCATGCTAGAAGGACTAACCCAAATGCATCCCATGATATGCAACAGAAAGGAGCAAGAGCATAATAAATAGGATAAGACATGAAACACACAGCTCCCTCTCACAACAGTCCATAAGATTAGACCATCCCGAGCTCTCCCCTCAAGGCTGACAAACTAGAGCTATCCAAACGCTTGCACGAGATAACGACCAACCGGTGGTCACTCTCCACAAACTAGAGCATTGTTCGACATGGCATGAATCGGGAGAGGATCTCTAAAGCCAGACTAGTCACAAGATTGAACAGGAGAAGATTTAATTCAAGTTGTTCATATTTAATTAAGCTAGTTTGGCAGGAGCAAAGCAACACATAGAAGAGCATGATAAATCAAGCTATAACAATATATGGCAAGATATAAAGGATGATATCATGTCACATAAAGATAATAGTTAGGGCTCCAAAATTTGTACCGGCTTTCATGTGAATATTATGCAATAGGATACAAATGAATGCACAAAAGGTGAACTCTCACTGAAAAATAGCCCGAACAGACAGAAAGACTCCAACTCCCCCTAGAGAAAGCAAATTGAGAAGAACCGAAAAATTTGGCACAAAATCCATAAGGGGAAGGATCTAACTTAAGGAGGTGAATCTCAAACACACTCTATTCTCATGGTCTCTAGCTTATAGGCTTTACTTGTGTTAAACCAAATAGTTGACGCTTCCATATTATAAATTTAGTAGTACTTTAAAATAAAATTTTAAAACCGCCTATTCATCCCCCCTCTAGTCGGCCTCCTCAATCTTACAAGGACCCCAGCGTTAAATGCCGAAATCATCAGATGTACTCCGTACTAGTCTCATGATCAGTGGCTAGTACACACATTCACATTATTGAGATCACATCTATACACATCATCGACAGGCAAAATATAAGCGAGGCATAATTAAAGTTTATAACATAGGATTGTTTGGCCAAATAAAATATAATTATCGAAAGTAAGTGCAATGGAATACAAGTAAATAAGCAAAAGCGTCCAACGGTGCGCCACCATTGCCCACAGGCAACCGACAAGAGTTAGGCCCTAAAAAGATCCATCGTCAAATTCCCCAATGCCAGGGGCAAAGTACGTGTAACACCTCAGGACCCACATTACCCTGCGATGCTACTAAAGCGCTCTACAACTAGCTAATTTACAAGAACATAAGCGCAACAATTATTAAACAAGATAATACAAGCGGAAGCATAAACAATTAAGGGATAACAGAATAGTAATAACAATTTAATATTCATAATCAACTTCAACATGATAACCAAAGGAACGGTTCTAAATTAAACAATAATAAGATGAAACATTCATCAACAGGATAACTAAGTGCGGCTAAGTGCGACGACATCCACATATGCAAATGACATGATATGCCATGAATGATATGATAATTCATTAATCACATTAATTCATCCACAAGCAGCATTATCATGCTCTCAACATATCCACATCCACCACATGTTATTTTCATGTCCACATTATAACATTAAGCAAGAATTCCACATGTCTACTGGCATAATATCAACATATCCATTTAAAAATACTTGCTATCATCTCCACAATTAAAATATCATGCAAACATGGCATAATGTACCAAATTAAGATAATAATGTAAATTACAAGTAGAAGGAATAACAAATTAAACGGTAGCAACCACCGCTACGTTCACTTGCCTCAATCCGATGAAGCGAAGTAAAATCAAGAGCGCTCAGGGACAAGATCACATGTCCGAAAGACAACTCTCAGTACACCACCATAGCATAGAAACACGACTAAAAAATATTAAAGACGTCGCTAGAATCCCAAACCCGCACAAACTCTTCTCCGCTCAACAATTCAAGAATTACCCTCAAGAAGACTGCTTCACAATTCGTATATTTAAAACTAATGATCCAAATACAGCTAATGATACCTCTCTGGATTCATGACTTAAAAGCCTACAATTGTTAAGTAGAACACATATTTTTATTTCGATCAGAGCTAGGGGTAATTTAATGCCCAAAACAGAGGAAACTCTCTGATTTGGCAGACTGGAGAGCGAAACTAAATCGCGTCCCAACGACAGTACAGGGGTCTAAAAATTCTGAACATTATACAAAAACTAGATCTCTAAATTATCTACAACTTTCTCAATTACGGCCATAACCATAAAAATCAATTACTATTTTTAAATCCCATATCAGCGTCGGACTGTACCGATCTGTCCACCTGATGGACAGCGGTGTTACCGACTCCGTATCTCCCAGATCCCACGGCCAAAGAATCTGAACAAAATACAGGAGACGCATCTGGAAATCCTCTACAACTTTCCTTTTGGGAAGACCCGCAGAACAAATCGTTTACTAGGTCAAATCTACGAGGACATACGCTACTGCTGAATCAATCTGACATGATGATGCAGACTAATATCTAATCGGGCAATTAATCTATTAACTACCATCAAATTCGTACTAAGAACCCTAATTATTCCTAAGAACACAGGGTTTGGGATGGGAAAAAATTACCTAGCTGAAGAATTTCCCAATCTTTCCTCCTCTTCTTCTTCCTCTTTCTTCTCCTCTTCTTCTCCTTCTTCTCCTTCTCCTTCCTCTCTTCCCTTTCTTTTCTTCCTTGGCACCATGGCAGCAGGGGGGGAGGAGGGCGGCGCCCAAGAGGTGGAGGGAGGGGTGGCGGCTACCAAGGGGAGGGAGGGGAGGGGCCAAGGAGGAGGGTTTATAAAGGAGTGCTAGGGTTTGGGAGGGTTACGGGCCCTCATTTGGGTCAAGCTAGCCCAAAGCGGTATCCCACCCTCCGGACAGCCCAAAATATCCAAATTAATTATTTTAATTTATTTAATTCATTTACAAAGTTCTACAATTCATATTTTTCCTTCCATGATTTACCAAAAACCGAGCGATTCGCGATTGTTTAAAAACTTACGCCGTAACGACGTTCGGGATATTACAAGATGCATCGTTGAGCATGATATCTCCCTCATTCGTAAACAACAATTGTCTAAGTAAGGTTAGGTACATTGTGTACTTAGCAAGACTTGTAGTGTATCACAACATATAAATAGATACATGGCTAACAATAAGTAAGGCTCTATGCTACTGTTATTTCTAGCATGAAGCAAGTTTCATTTGCAATATCGATAAATAGTAATTTGTAACAGAATTGTAAAGAGCATTTGATATGTAATACGATAACATTTATGTAACATTAATAATAGTAAATCACATCCATTTGTAGCCTCCTCGACTGTGAACATCGAACAATTCCCAACAATGGGCATGGCACACATGTCATGTTCATGCCATCCCAATTTTCCATCGAAACATTTTTGAAAAAACAAAGTTATACCCATAGTGGCTGCATCCAAGCACAGTCATGACCGCAAACACGGCTATTTACACTACTACAAAAAGGGCCATCCTAGACGCCCATCACAGACGGTTCAACACAAACCGTCAGTGATAAAGTTAACACGGACGGTTTTTCAAAATAGACCGTCTAAGTTGATATGGACGGGGTTCCGATCTTCCAACAGGTTCTAGATATGTTCGATTTGGTGGAGGCACGACACAAATCGATCCAGCTTCCGAACAACACGTTCTGAACCCCGCAATCACAACATCACGTCTCCTCAGATTATCAACCGTGCGTAGCCCGACTGTCGGGACCCGAATTTCTAAATCCGGACCCTCTGTGTATTACAGCACTAGTCCCAGATCATAGCTAGTGCACACAGTTAAACAGTGATGATTACATAACCAACAACGCTTTATTACACTAATAGAGAGTACAGGCCGAAAGGCCTTCTTATTACAAATGAGGTTTCAAGACCTCGCACTCACACAAAAGATAAAGCACAGTAGAAGCAAAAGTAAATCCAGTGGAGACCCAACAATTCGCCACAGGCAATTGACTGGGGAAGCGCAACCTAGTACTCCGGAAAGCCTTCGTCGAATCCATACGCTCCGTAGTCGGATGTTCCATCTTGAGCTTCATACTCTTCTGAGTTTTATTTTAAGTGTCGTATGTGAGTACATAAAGTACTCCGTAAGTCTTGAGAAAAATGCAATAGATGTAAGGCTTAACAAAGGAAGGTTGTATGGTTCTTTTTGCACAAAGCAATATTTTATTTCAAATACCATTAAGTACCTTTGAAAGCATCAACTTAAGTAAGGTGATTGTTTAATCAAAATTTATCAAGTTAAATAGTGAAGGCTACGACCACCAACACTAGATCACTGGCTCTAACTGCCAAGGTTCAAATCAACGGGTTATATCCACCCACTCTGGCTACATCCGCCAAGACAATTCCGGGAGTTCCAACCACTCCCGGTTCCCAAATCTTTATTTTAAAACCAAAAACAATTGATCTACCATGTGAATTCATTCTTTGCCCGCCCTTGACCGTGGGCACGGCTATTCGAATAGTTTTACACTCTTTAGAGGTTGTACACTTTACCCACAAGAGATAAGTCATCGTAATAGCCAGCATGCTTCCTTAGGCATGAGACCCAGATAATTTATCACAAAGTTTTTACCTTACTCTAGTCTAGCCAAACACCACCCGCTGAGGTTTCACCGCTGAAGGGTTAAACCACCCAGTCAGAAGCCCCCTCTTGCGCCATATAAGTACAGTAAACCCTGTCCCTCACTGTGGATAACCAGTACAACCTGGCACCCACTTTCCACTGGTGGTGCCTAGACTAAATTATTGTAAGTTAATCAGCTAGGTCGTACCCATATAGACATGTGGTTGTACGGTAGTGCTCAGTTTGGACAATCACAAGATTCGGTCCTTAATTGACTAGGGCGGAACATACACTTTACCAATCTCGTGCTAACCGCACCAATCCATTCCAACCATCCGCCCAAGTCCAAACCAACTCTCTCATTTTATTTTTAAAGAACAGTGGCAACATCAATCGCCACTAATTTTCTGAACATAAGTCTAGATCAATGAAATATAATTTTTCCCATTTCCAAGGTTATCAAGATTATATAGCACGACTAAGCATTTTACTACCGTTACAACATTTACCAAAGTTTTATAATAATCTCATTATTGAGACAAAGGAAATCCTCGGGTGTCAAAGGTACATGGTTGTCAATGCCAAATGAGGGTATAACAATTGTCGGTTTAACTACTATCTCTAAAACATGAATTATCATTTTATGTAACATAGCAATGCAATAATTTAAAATAATCAAAACATTTCTCAGACATGGGTTCAAGATGTTCAAAGGAGACTTGCCTTCGTGTGTGATTTCTTGATTCTCTTCTTTGCAGTCGACAAAGTCCTCGGCGACGCCGGTTTCTCTGTGAAAAGACAAAGCAACGAAGCAAATAAATACACCAAAATTCAAATAAAA
The DNA here is from genome assembly GCA_036346245.1 of Bonia amplexicaulis. Classification (NCBI taxonomy): domain Eukaryota; kingdom Viridiplantae; phylum Streptophyta; class Magnoliopsida; order Poales; family Poaceae; genus Bonia; species Bonia amplexicaulis. The sequence continues at coordinate 10,313,598 of CM070744.1, read as the reverse complement.
TTCAAAAATTGAAAAAGAGTGTATATTTGGATAGATTATGATTTTAGAAAAATTTAGAAATTTGAACGAGTCAAATCGGAGTTAAAACGAGAAAGTTATGGCTTCGGGAAGTTTTAATTGAAAGAAAAAGAAAAGAAAGATTTTCCCAATTTATTTTTGTATTGAAAATTCCTAATTATGACATCAGCACTAATTTTAAAATCCGGCCAAAATATTTTTCTAAAGGAAAAAGGGATTTATGACGTCATGCTAACGTCAGCAAAATTTGAATTTTGAAATTTTATGACATGCGGGCTGGTCCACCGTGGGCCGAGTCCACGGACCGTGACCACGCGGCACGGCCCCACCGAGGTGGCGAGCGGCGGCGCAAAGGCGGCGGCGGCTCGCCGGGTGCTCCGGTGCTTCACGGCCGGGCCGGGGCCAGCGGAGGAGAGGGAGGCGAACCCGGAGAGGACCCGGCCACCGGCATGGGCAGCGGAGGCGGCCGCGGAGAGAGAGCGCCGCAGCGCGGCAGGCGGCATGGCGCATGAGAGCCCAGGCGGCCGAGTTGGGGAAAAGAAGAGAGAGAGGGTGCGGTCTTAAAAGGGCCTCGGGAAGGCTTTATAGCCGAGGAGAGGAGGAGAAGGCCACGAGAGAGAGAGAGGAGGATTTTCACTAAAATTAATGGAGTATTTGAGGGGAAACGATCGATCGGCAGAGGGGAATGAAGAGGAAAATAATTGCATAAACGTTCGGATTTTAAAGGCCAAGAAACGACCGAATTAAAGCTCAATTTTCGGCTCTAATGGAGGAGAGAGAGAGGGAGGAGGAAGAAGAAGAGGTTGAAGAAACATATGACATGTGGGGCCCACCCGTCGGTGAGAGAAAGAGAGAGAGTGTGTGTGAAGGGGTACGGGCCGTCGGATTTGCGACACGTGGCAAGTGGATGATTTATGGTCTTTGGATTGGGATGAAGGGGTAAGTTGTGTTGAATGGTTGAGATTAAAACGTGGAGAGAGATGGATTCAATCCTGGCGCGACACGTGGCGGCCTGAGATTAATCGGATTTAATTTTCGGATTTAATTTTCAGAAAATGCTAGAAACAATATACTTGCTTAGAAAAATAATAAATAATATTTAAAAATTCCCGAAAATTCATAAAATATTCCAGAGAATATTTTACACTTAATAAAAATATTTTTAATTTCAGATTTGCTTTTAAAATTTTTATAAAATTTCTTTTATCTTTTAAAATTGATTTTTAATTCCAGAAAAATCTCAAAAATTATTTAAAAATTCTGGGAAGTTTAGAAAAAATAAAATGAACTCTTTTTGGCTTTAATAAAATATTTTAAATACATTTTCTTCTTGAGATTTTTAAATAAAATCCAGAAAATCCCAGAATAATCCAAATAAAAGCCAATTGCTTTAAAATAATTCATTTGAATTTAAATTTTTCAAAACTCAAAATTTTGGGATGTTACAAACCTACTCCCCTTAGAAAGAATCTCGAACCCGAGATTCGGACGGACTGGGAAAAAGATCAGGGAACTCTGCTCTTAGGTCTTCTTCTCGCTCCCAAGTTGCTTCTTACTCTGAATGATTACTCCACTGCACTTTACAGAACTTGATGCTCTTGCTTCTTGTACGACGCTCTGCTTCATCCAAAATTTTGACTGGATACTCTGGATATGATAGGTCCTCATTCAAAGTCACTTCTTCTAAAGGCATTTGTTCTTTTGGCACTCTGAGACACTTTCTTAACTGGGACGCATGAAAGACGTTGTGTATATTCGACAACTGAGGTGGAAGCTCCAACTGGTAAGCAACTTCTCCCCTTTTTGCTACCACGGGAAATGGTCCAATGAATCTTGGGGCAAGCTTCCCAGTAACGCTAAAACGACGCATCCCTTTGAGAGGTGAAACTTTCAGATACACATGATCTCCAGGTACAAATTCTAACGCTCTTCGGCGATTGTCCGCATAACTTTTCTATCTTGTTTGTGCTGTTTTTAATCTGTCCTGAATCAGACGGACTTGCTCTTCTGCTTGCCTTAACACATCCGGACCAAACACTTGTCCTTCTCCTGTTTCTTTCCAATATAACGGTGTCCTGCATTTTCTGCCATATAAAGCTTCAAACGGAGACATCTGTAGGCTGGATTGATAACTATTATTATAAGAAAATTCTGCATAGGGTAAACTTTGATCCCAACTTGCTTTATTTGCCAAGGCACAAGCTCTCAACATGTCTTCCAATATTTGATTTACTCTTTCTGTTTGACCATCAGTCGGGGATGATATGCTGTATTGAAATTTAGATGGGTGCCCAAAATCTCATGAAGCTTCTGCCAGAATCTTGAGGTGAATTGAGATCCTCGATCTGACACAATCTTCTTTGGAACTCCATGCAAACACACGATTCTTGACATATATAACTCTGCGAGTCTATCTCCAGAATAAGTGGTCTTTACCGGAATGAAATGTGCGACCTTTGTCAGTCGGTCCACAATAACCCAAATTGAATCATACCCTGCCTTAGTTCTTGGCAATCCAGTTATAAAATCCATTCCAATTTCTTCCCATTTCCATTCGGTATCTCTGCGAAGGTTGCAAAGTCCAATGGTCTCGATGTTCTACTTTAACTCGCTGATATACATCACACAAGGCTACATATTCAGCAATTTCTCTCTTCATACTGGACCACATGTACATTTCTTTAAGATCTTGATACATCTTTGTACTTCCAGGGTGAATTGAATATCCGGATTCATGAGCTTCCTTTAGGATTAACTCTTTTATTTCTTTCTTTTCGGGTACAAGAATTCTTTTCCCAAACCAAAGGATACCTTCTTCATCTTCTGAAAATCCTGGTGCTTTTCCTTTCTTCATATTCTCTTTAATATCCTTAGCATATTTATCCTCTTTTTGAGCTACCTTGATTTGATCTTGTAAGGTTGGCTGAACCTCCAAAGTAGCTAAGAATCCTTCCTCTACTACTTCTAAATTAAGCCGTTGAAATTCTTCATGAAGTGCAAGTTGTCTTTCTTTAATTATCAAATTATTGCAATAACTTTTTCTGCTCAAGGCGTCAGCTACAACATTAGCCTTTCCTGGATGATAGTGGATTCCAACATCATAATCCTTTATCAACTCAAGCCACCTTCGCTGTCTCAGATTGAGGTCAGGTTGGGTAAATATATACTTCAAACTCTTGTGATCTATGTAAATTTCACAACGATTACTGATCAAATAATGCCTCCATATTTTTAGAGCATGCTGTGCACTAGCTCTAAATCATGGGTCGATAGTTACGCTCATGCGGGCGCAATTGCCTTGAAGCATAGGCTACGACCTTTCCTTCTTGCATCAAAACACAGCCCAAACCTTGTCTAGATGCATCACAGAATACCTCAAAATCCTTTCTGATATCTGGAAGCGTTAACACTGGTTCAGAAGTTAATCACTTTTTCAGTTCTTGAAAACTGTCCTCACAAGATTTACTCCATTCAAACTTCTTTTCTTTCTTTAGTAACTGAGTGAGAGGTCTTGCGAGCTTGGAAAATCCTTCTATGAAACGACGATAATATCCTGCTAGACCCAGAAAACTTCTGATCTCTGTTACTGACTTGGGTTGTGACCAGTTGAGTACGTCTGTTACCTTTTAGGGATCTCTGACGCACTCCTCCTAAAATCACATGTCCCAAGAAAGCTACTTTCTTCAACCAAAACTCGCACTTGCTAAACTTGGTATCTGACTAGTGCTCTCGAGCTTTTCAAAAGCGTCCTCGGATGTTCGCATGATATTCCTCATTCGGGAGTAGATCGAATATCATCAATGAATCGACAACAAACTTATCCAAATATTCTATGAACACTTTGTTCATCAGATTCATGAAGTATGCGGGAGCATTGATTAAACCAAAGGACATTATTGTAAACTCATACAGTCCATAACGAGTGGAAAATGCTGTGTTTGGTATATCTTCTGGTCTAATCTTCACTTGATGATAACCTGACCGGAGGTCAATCTTAGAGAAGACACATGATCCTTTTAACTGATCAAACAGATCATCAATCCTGGGCAACGGATACTTATTTTTAACTGTCGCATCATTCGAGAGATCATGGTCCACACACATCGAAGACGCCATCCTTCTTCTTCACTAGAAGTCTTGGTGCTCCCAAGGCGAAGAACTCGGTCTAATGAAACCCTTCTCTTGCAGTTCCTGAATCTGCTTCTTAACTTCAGCCACGTCATTTGCGGATATCCGGTAAGGCCTCTTGGAAATCGGAGCTGTACCTGGTACTAGGTTAATGACAAATTCAATTTCTCTATCCGGTGGCATTCCTGGCAAATCTTTAGGAAACACATCTGGGTATTCTCTTACTATGGGCACTTTTTTTAAAGTTATTCCCTTCAAGCTGTTCAACCCACAACTATTCTGAGAAGATGGCTTTGACCTGTACCTCACTTGCATTCTTTCAGAGTTGGTAAGAGTAATGGCACGATTGGCACAATCTATCTGCCCTTTATACTTGGTTAACCAATCCATACCAAGTATTACATCTAGGCTCTTGGAGTCTAGTATAATTAAATTCGCTAGGAATTTTACTCAATTTATATCTATGGTTGCTCTAGGGCAAACCGTACTAGTCTTCATTTCATTTCCAGGTGATTGGACTAGCATAGGGTTCTTTAGCAAACGCACATCCCAATTATATCTTTCCACAAAATCTTTTGACACAAAAGAATGCGAAGCTCCAGAATCAAATAATGCTGATGCAGGTACTGAGTTGACAAGAAACTTACCCAGAACGACGTCTGGTGCATCCTGAGCTGCTTCTACAGTGGCATGATTAACATGCCTTCTGTTAATCGCTTGTGGAGTCCTTGGAGTTTGAGGTGCTCCACGGCCTTGTCTGTAGGTGGAACTCTAGCCGGTGTAGTCCCAGGTTGAAACGAGCAGGGTCACACTGGCGCTTCGGACAATTATTGGCATAATGTCCCATGTTCTCGCAGTTATAACACTGCACTCCAGCCACTGAAGTCTTGTTCTGCTGAGGCGGAACTGCATTGTTTGGTCGAGGAGCTTGAGGAATCGGGCGAGGTCCACTGAATGGTGTCCTTGGCACATTTGGCACTGAGGGCCTGTTGAAATGAGGTGGATTTGGGCGATGCCGGGAACTGCTTGCACCCTGTTGAGCTTGAAACTTCCTCTTCCGAACCTCGTACAACTGACATTGAGCATCTTCTTGAATAATGGCCTTATTCACCATATGCTGGAAGGTTGGATAATCATTTGAAACCAGCTGCACCTTGAGGTTAGGTTCAAGTCCCTACATAAACCGCCATATCTTTGCTGCATCAGTTGCAACATCCTCTGGTGCGTACCTGGATAATTGGGTAAACCTATTCAGGTACTCAGTAACACTGAGGTTTCCTTGCTGCAGTTTATGAAATTCCATTCTCTTCATTTCCATTACTCCAGTAGGGACATGTGCAGTGCGAAAGGCTTCCTCAAATTCAGCCCAAGTGATGGTCTGCATATTCTGATGAGCAGCACAATAGTTTTCCCACCAAGTCGCTGCAATTCCTTTTAGTTGATGGGCAGCATAAAGCACCTTCTCATTATCATTGCACTGAGCCAAAATCAGCTTCCTCTCCACATACTTAATCCAATCATCTGCTTCCATTGGATCTGCCGCACCCGAGAAGGTTGGCGGTCTGGTCCTCATGAACTCCCCTAGCTTTGATTGATGTGCCTGAACGGGTGCGTGCGGAGCTTGCTACACTTGGTTCTAGGCTAAGGCTTGTAGCAGTTGCAGTTGCATTGCCATCATCTGTTCCATGCTAGGAGCTTGAGCAGGTGGTGGAGGAATGTTGTTCTCCGGTTGAGCATTGGCACCACGGCTGTTGCGGGCATTGTTCCTTGTGTTCACCATCTGAAGTGGTAACCGGGATTAGCCAAAAGGTAAGAGGGAAGTAGCATAGGTAAGAAGTAAGGGGAAACTAAACAACATCCCAAACCAACACACAAGAGAGAACACAACAAAAACTTGGAAGAAATTTATCTTTGAAATTAAAATATTTTTAAGAATGGCTGTACCACAAGTGCACTAAGGCTTGGTACAGTCCATCTAGCACACCAACATAATATAAAACGCTCTAAGGAAGGTAGACATTTATTTGGGTACTACTGACTAAACAACTACTCATCCTCCTCGAAGATGCGCTTCTCAGGATCCTCCTCTGGGTCCTCTTCTGGGTCCTCCTCTGAGTCACCCACATGGAGCTGCCTACAACCACACATGGGGCGGTTGCAAGATCCACGAGAACGAGGATGGTTATGACTGGATGTAGGCGAACACGAGCAAGAGCGAGAACGGGAGAGACTGCGTCTTCTGCTGGAATCTCCAATGTTGATGTCAGGTAGCGGACTAGGGCGCCGCACACTCTTGCTGTTGTGAGCAAGGTACGGGTCTGTCGCCAAGTCGAGCTCGGTTGTTGGGAGCGACGGTGATGCAGTGAAGACGTGTAGTCCTCACAGGCTATTGTCTAGCTCGGAGTCGCCCCAGCTCAAACTCTGCTGCCTGGCTCTGGATGAGCTGAGCACGGAGGGTGTCGGAGTGCTGATAGCTGGAAGTAAGGAGCATCCGAAGCTGTCCAATCTCCTCCAAGGCACTGGAGTAGGTAGCTGCCATCGCCTGAGTAAGCTGCACCTGGTGCGTCAGTCAGGGGTCGTCCACGGAGATCTCGAAAGGCTCTAGATAGCTCTGTCCTGCTCTGGTGGTTGGAAAGAAGCAAAAAGGCGTCTGCCGCAGAATATCCTTATGAATCCAGCACAAGTCAGCTAATGCCGACGGCCGCATCTGGATAGCGTCGAGCGGTCAGTCTGAGGATGATCGATAGGGTATGTGGGAGGTGGAATTCTCCTTCCGTGCATCTGAGAATACCTCCATCGTCCAAGAATCTCGGTCCATGATCCTGATTTTCCGCCCCCTGAAAATAGGCGGTTGGGGATACTTCAGGTACTGCATAAGCTGACGAAGAAGGCCAACAAATGCTCCAATATTCTCGCCATGAGAAAAGTAGTCCCAAGAGTCAACGGAGGATGAACCGACCATCTACAAGTTTGAAATAAAAGATAAGATCAGTAAAGATATTTTAAATAAGTGAATTTAAGATCAAGAATAGAGCAGAAGTAAGGTGATATAGAAAATTTTCTCAAATATTTTTAATAAATATAGGTCCTTAAGGTTTTTACCATTCTAATCTAGGTCACATCCTACAGTCAAGTTGGCTCTGATACCATCTCTGTCGGGACCCGAATTTCCAAATCCGGACCCTACGTGTATTACAAAGACTAGTCCCGATCATAGCTAGTGCACACAGTTAAACGATGATGATTACATAACCAACAACGCTTTATTACAATAATAGAGTGCAGCCGAAGGCCTTCTTATTACAAATGAGGTTTCAAGACCTCGCACTCACAAAAAGATAAAGCACAGTGAAGCAAAACTAAATCCAATGGAGACCCAACAATTAGCCACGAGCAATTGGTGGGAAGCGCAACCTAGTACTCCGGAAAGCCTTCGTCGAATCCATACGCTCCGTAGTCGGATGTTCCATCTTGAGCTTCATACTCTTCTGAGTTTTATTTTAAGTGTAGTATGTGAGTACATAAAGTACTCGCAAGTCTTGGGAAAAATGCAATAGATGTAAGGCTTAACAAAGGAAGGTTGTATGGTTCTTTTTGCACAAAGCAATATTTTATTTCAAATACCATTAAGTACCTTTGAAAGCATCAACTTAAGTAAGGTGATTGTTTAATCAAAATTTATCAAGTTAAATAGTGAAGGCTACGACCACCAACACTAGATCACTGGCTCTAACTGCCAAGGTTCAAATCAACGGGTTATATCCACCCACTCTGGCTACATCCGCAAGGACAACTCCGGGAGTTCCAACCACTCCCGGTTCCCAAATCTTTATTTTAAAACCAAAAATAATTGATCTACCATGCGAATGCATTCTTTGCCCGCCCTTGACCGTGGGCACGGCTATTCGAATAGTTTTACACTCTGGAGAGGTTGTACACTTTACTCACAAGAGATAAGTCATCTTAATAGCCAGCATGCTTCGTTAGGCATAAGACCCAGATAATTTATCACAAAGCTTTTACCTTACTCTAGTCTAGCCAAACACCACCCGCTGAGGTTTCACCGCTGAAGGGTTAAACCACCCAGTCAGAAGCCCCCTCTTGCGCCATATGAGTACAGTAAACCCTGTCCCTCACTGTGGATAACCAGTACACCCTCGCACCCACTTTCCACTGGTGGTGCCTAGACTAAACTATTGTAAGTTAATCAGCTAGGTCGTACCCATATAGACATGTGGTTGTACGGTAGTGCTCGCTTTGGACAATCACAAGACTCGGTCCTTAATTGACTAGGCGGAACATACACTTTACCAATCTTGTGCTAACCGCACCAATCCATTCCAACCATCCGCCCAAGTCCAAACCAACTCTCTCATTTTATTTTTAAAGAATAGTGGCAACATCAATCGCCACTAATTTTCTGAACATAAGTCTAGATCAATGAAATATAATTTTTCCCATTTCCAAGGTTATCAAGATTATATAGCACGACTAAGCATTTTACTACCGTTACAACATTTACCAAAGTTTTATAATAATCTCATTATTGAGACAAAGGAAATCCTAGGGTGTCAAAGGTACATGGTTGTCAATGCCAAATGAGGGTATAATAATTGTCAGTTTAACTACTATCTCTAAAACATGAATTATCATTTTATGTAACATAGCAATGCAATAATTTAAAATAATCAAAACATTTCTCAGACATGGGTTCAATATGTTCAAAGGAGACTTGCCTTCGTGTGTGATTTCTTGATTCTCTTGCTGCAGGTCGACAAAGTCCTCGGCGACGTCGGTTTCTCTGTGAAAAAGACAAAGCAACGAAGCAAATAAATACACCAAAAATTCAAATAAAATTCAAAAATTGAAAAAGAGTGTATATTTGAATAGATTATGATTTTAGAAAAATTTAGAAATTTGATCGAGTCAAATCGGAGTTAAAAATAGAAAGTTATGGCTTCGGGAAGTTTTAATTGAAAGAAAAAGAAAAGAAATGTTTTCCCGATTTATTTTTGTATTGAAAATTCCTAATTATGACATCAGCACTAATTTTAAAATCCGGTCGAAGTATTTTTCTAAAGGAAAAAGGGATTTATGATGTCATGCTGACGTCAGCAAAATTTGAATTTTGAAATTTTATGACATGCGGGCTCGGTCCACCGTGGACCGAGTCCACGGACCGGTGGCCGAGCCGAGGTGGCGCAGCGGCGATGTGGCGCCATGGCGGCGCCACGTGAACACTGGCCGGTGAGGTGGCCGAGCGGGCGGGCACAAGGCGGCGGCGAGCTCACCGTGCTCGGTGCTCAGCCGGCCGGCCAGGAGGCGGCGGAGGGAGAGGGGAGGCGCGAACCCGGATAGAGACCCCGGCCGTACCAGTGGCGAGTGGAGGCGCCGGCGGCGGAGAGAGGCGCAATGGCGGTGAGGAGAGCCCGAGAGTCGGCGAGTTGGGGAAAAGAAAGAGGAGAGGGTGCGGTCTGAAAAGGGCCTCGGGAAGGCTTTATATAGCCGAGGAGAGGAGGAGAAGGTCATGGCCAGGAGAGAGAGAGGAGGATTTTCACTAAAATTAATGGAGTAATTGAGGGGAAGCGGTTGGCAATTAGAGGGAATGAAGAGGGAAAATAATTGCGCTAACGTTCGGATTTTAAAGGCCAAGAAACGGCCGGAATTAAAGCTCAATTTTCGGCTCTAATGGAGGAGAGATAGAGAGTGGGAGGAGGAAGAAGAAGAGGTTGAAGAAACATATGACATGTGAGGCCCACCCGTCGGTGAGAGAAAGAGAGAGAGTGTGTGTGAAGGGTGCAGGTCATTAATTTGCGACACGTGGCAAGTGGATGATTTATGGTCTTTGGATTGGGATGAAAGGGTAAGTTGTGTTGAATGATTGAGATTAAAACGCGGAGAGAGATGGATTCAATCCGGACGTGACACGTGGCGCCTAAGATTAATCGGATTTAATTTTGGATTTAATTTTCTAAAATGCTAGAAACAATATACTTGCTTAGAAAAATAATAAATAATATTTAAAATTCCCAAAATTCATAGAATATTCAGAGAATATTTTAGACTTAATAAAATATTTTAATTTCAGATTTGCTTTTAATAATTTTATAAAATTCATTTTATCTTTTAAAATTGATTTTAATTCCAAAAAATCTCAAAAATTATTTAAAAATTCTGGGAAGGTTAGAAGAAATAAAATGAACTCTTTTTGGCTTTATAAAATATTTTAAATAAAATCCAGAAAATCCCAGAAAAATTCAAATAAAAGCCAATTGCTTTAAAATAATTCATTTGAATTTAAATTTTTCAAAACTCAAAATTTTGGGATGTTACACCGACTGACCTCACCAAGAAGGCTAATCCTCGCCTGCGAATCAAAGAACACAAGCAAGAACAAGGAAGATCACAACCGAATTGCGTATGTATTGATTTAGCACTGAAAGTTGGGGTCTCACAAACCGATGAACTATGAAACTGTTCAATGACAGATTAATCTAAGCAAAACACAACCCTAATGGTGGGGGTGGCGGCTGTATATAAAGGGTTAAGGGGCGTGCAAAACCCGTGGACGCGCCCCAATTGGGCTCCAACACGATACAAAGTCGGACGGCCCAAAAGACGGTGGCGCAGCACCCTGATAGATTCTGAATGCCCAATTGTTTCGGCGATTCCCGTTGACTCATAAGGAATTTTGACATGGGACCAGAGCCATTGGAAATGTCATCTTCTCAGCTTTCCATACATATGTAGAACGTCCAAAACAAAGTCAGGATACGATCTGGGCGTCCGTTTTAGTGCGGCCTGATCTTGGACTCCGAATTGGATTCGAAGTCGGCTTGAGTTGGACATCCAACATGATTCGACGGCCCTTGCTGGAATTGTGTGCCTCGTAGCCCTTCTCCAAGTACTTCCTGATCCTCTCCATGGTTCCTAATCATAATTGAATCATTAGGTAGCAATCGATTCTCAAATGAACAAAAAGAAGTACTTAGGAACGAGCTCACCTGTAAATTCAATTGTCGGGCGCGAGCTCTAGTGATTGGTCCTTGAATATCAAGTGGAGGAGTGTTGTGTATGTCCGAAGAAGTGATATCCTCATCATAAGTTCACCACGATGGAAAGAATCATCTGTGATGACCTACTTATCATAGACGGTTTTTATTACAAACCATCTGTGATACATCACAGATGCTTCGGAACAAAAACCGTCTATGATGACCTACATATCACAGATGGTTTTTGTTCTGAACGGGCTATGATAATATTTTAACTTACTCGTTCTCACCTAATTTGAATTTTTCACTCATCTAGTTGGATTTGCCCTTTAAAATAGAAGGCTCAGATGTTCTTCATCTCATCTTCTCTTCTCTCTTTTCACTTCTCCTCCTCTACTGTTCTCATCATCTTGTCCTCTCCTCCTCTCCACTTCTCTCTTCTCACTTCTTCTCCTTCACTTCTCCTCACCAAATTTACCCTTAAAAATAGAAGGCTTAGTCGGCTCTTCTCCTCATCTCCTCTTCTCTCTTCTCACTTCTCCTCCACTTCTCTCCTTTCCCATCTCTTCTTCAATCCTATCCATCTAATTTTACTATAACTTGGATGCCCAGAATCGTCTGTGATGACAGTTCTGAACCGTCTTTGATGAACTTTGATGTGGTAGTGTTAAATAGTTTTAACACTCTCGAAGTTGTATAACTTTACCCACATGATATAATCAAATGCACTATCGACAACTTCACACTTCCTTTGGCGTCTGACGAAATTGATTGTTATATAGCTTTTACATTACTTAGACCTAACCTTTGCACCAGCCTAATGAATGTCAAACCTCACTTAGGTATATTCCCCAAGTGACCATTCTAATCCTTAAGTCCATCCCATAAGTGAAGACTCTCACTTAGGTTAGTTCCCAAAGTGGGTATTAACTATTGTATATATTAGCAAGCATTGGTCCCAACACCTTTGTGAAGGGAGCCCTTAAGAGCATCCTACCCGGTATGCCCTTACTACTTCGTCCTACCAAAATACAAGGCTAGTCCTAGTTAATTTAATCAGCTAAAGTTAGAGCCCATAAGCATATGTGGTTGTATGCCTAGACTAATATGTGTGGCAACAACGTTCTGTCCTTAATTGACCTGGGTGAGAATCTCCTCCTGTCTACATGCGAGATACCCTCTCATATTTTACTTTTCATAATATAACTCACCCGCATATAAATCTTGGTTTTTCATTTTATTTTATACCAAAATTAACAGATGTTGCTCCGCTGGTCCAACATTTCAAAATCACCCATGTCCATAAGTGCATTATTTCAAATGATCAAACTTAGCAAAAACTATTGCATGACTAAGCATCTAGACTATATACTTAATGCATTATACCCAAAATGAGATGAACTATTGTCTAAACCATGTCCTAAAAGTTTAATGCATTCAAGCATGTATAACTAACATTACCCATAGTATAGCAAATTTTTAATTAAACATACACACATGCATAATAGTTTTTATAAATGATATACAATAATTAAAATAGTAAGATCAACATGGTCGGAGGAGTGCTTTCCTTGCTCTTGTTGTTCGAGCATAGTCTGAACACATTTTGAAACTTAAATATTTTACATATTTGATAGATCATGATTTTAGAAAATTTAGAGATAAAAGCACTAAATTTGGAGTTCATATGCAAAAGTTATGGCCATTTGAATTTTATTTGGTTTGAAAAATACTAAGAAATTAGCAAATAGTACTACACATGAATTTGATTTTTCCTGCTAAAGGAAAACCTGAATTTATGGCATCACTAAACCGACATGTGGACCATGCATGTCGAGTTTTATTAATTTCTGAATTAAGCGACATGTGGGCCATACATGTCACCTCACGATTCAAATCATGTTTTATTTATTTATTTACTTGTGTGGGTCCCATGTGTTAGTGACTCACATTTTAGTTTTAGTTCAAATAAAATTCCTTAATTAATTTTGACTAGCTCACTTGTCATAAACTCACTAGGTTCAAATCTCTTATTAGGGTTAAGTAACGTTCTGATAGGTTGGTCCTACATGTAATAGTCACATGTTTTAAAACCTCATCTACATGTGGGTCCTACTTGTCATTCTCATAGTTTTTAAATATGGCCTTAATTATAATTTGAGTTAACAAATCAACCTGGGTCCACATGTAATACATTCATTAGATTTAAACTTATGATTAGCACTAAGGCCCACTGTTAGTGGGAGGAAGGCGATCCGGCGGAGTGAGAGAAGCAACAATCCAATGAGCTCGCCCGGTGAGGGGGGCGTGGTTCGGCATCGGCATAGTCAAAATGAAATGGCTATATCCTTGTGCACCTCTAGGCGGACGACGGCCAAAACGATGGTCGGCAGAGGCCTTGCTTGGTGAGAGGTAGCGGTGGTTCATTGACAAACTATGGCGGGGCTAAGAGAGTCTGCGTTGTTGCTAAGACTAATCTATTTGGCTCGGTGATGTCACAAAGTGTCTAGGGCTTGGCTCGGGACCAAGGTCACCAAGAGCTTCACCAACACCATGCTCAATGCCGGCGCCATGAGCGGCTACGGTGAAGTCGTGGTATGGTGATGCAACTTCAAATTAAAACCAGCACATGGACATCTAGGGACTATTAGGAAGCTACCGAGGGCTTCACAATGTCGGAGAGGCGTCAGGCGTCCGATCGATGGTGACCGATTCATGATGGCCCACCGTGGTGGAAGACAAAGCAAAAACATGGTTGGGTTAGATCACTCGAGCCTTGGTGATGCTCGAGAGCAAGAAATGGGCTTCGTCTTGCTAGAGAAAAGAAGGGCGATGGCGTGCTTTTTAGCCGAGGCGAAGATGACTACTCGATTCCGTGAGCATCTACATGATTCACAAAATTGAATGAGGAAAAAGTTCTAGGGATAGGGAACATAATATGACACGGTTAGAAAGCTAGGGCACCACTAGAGAGCTCGTGCCATGGGAAGGCTTGGCAAAGCATGCTCACCAGTGTAATGGAAGATGGCGTGTTCCAAGCATGGTGAGGAAGTAAAGCTCGAGTTTTCATGGGGATGAAGCATGTGCGAGATGGTGAAGAGGATGGCGCGGTGATCATCTTTGTAGCGTGGAATGGTGCATCTCGGTGCTTCTCGATGATGTACGACACACATAAGACAAGAAAGTGGGGACTCGTCATAGCGATGCAATCGGTAGGTGAGGACGGGTAGTTGAGAAAGAAACCTTGGGCTCGATCGTCAAAAGCGGTGGCGTCGGCATGTCCACGTGGGAGCGGGCGTGGCGTGGGTGTGCGTGGGTGCAAGACAACTCCTAACACGCAGGCCTGGCGTCGGTGAGTGGAGCCTAGGCTGCCTAACAGGTGGGTTCCAGTCCCACTCATTAGCGTCGGGACTCGAGTGACCGAAGGGTAGCCTAACGATGGGCCCCACATGGCGGTGAGAGAAAAGAGTTAAGATGAGTGAGAGTTTAGGAAATTTTAGATGCATAAGATGAGGTCCAAAATTTTGAAAATTCTTTTATGCGTCGGCGAGTGCAGATCATCAAGTGATTTTTAGAATTTTATCTATTGTGAATTTGTCTCAAAAATCTTGGAAGGTCTCTATTCTATGTAATAAGCATTACTTTGATTTGGAATAAATTCAAGAACATGTTCAAAATTTTATTTCCAGTTTTATAAATATATTTATGAGCTTTTGAGATGATTACTACTGTGAATCTCCTACGTCATTGTAGGGTCATCCTTTCAAATTTGATTTTGAATTCAAATTGAATTCTTTTCGATGTACATTTATTTTGAAAAAAAATATGTTTGCAAGTTACTTTTCCAATGATACTTCAATAAAAGCCAAGTTAAATAATATGCATGCAAAAAGTTTTAAATTTCATTTATTTTTGCATTCTTACAGGTTTTGTTGGCAGTTTTGCGTGATGTGGCATTCTTATTGGCAAATAATTTAACAGCGCTTGATTATTCAAAAAGAAAGTCGTCGGGCCAACCTATAATCCTTCTTTTATCTTCATCTCCTCTTACGCCTCCTCTTCTCTCTTTTGAGTGTAAGCTTCACTGAACTATGTAATTCAATGGCTTACATGGGTAGCAAGAAGAACATGGTCCAAATCAGAGGGATTAGACCTTGGAACTTGGAAGGCAACCCACTGAAGCATACATGAAAATGCGCAAGGAGCAGATCTATATAAGCATATGACGACCAAGGAGCTACTGAGTAGTACCCGGCGGCGGAATGTGGTGAGGTGGCGGCGCTCGTGGCCAACCATGGCCAAGTGAAGCAGGCTGGTGGCGGTGGTTGCGGCTCGACGCCCAACTCACAAGGAGGCAGCGCCGGCATAGACGGCTGGAGGGCAGCAAAGCCAGCCCGAGGAGAGAGAGAGGTACCAGTACGAGTGAAAACCATAAACGATAATTCGTTTTATCCGATATTCGTATCCGAGAAAACACGAATGTGGTAAGCAAAATCCGTATTCGAAAATGTTCGTATTCGTATTCGTGAATGTTCGTATCCGTATTTAAGAAAATTTGTATTCGCATTCGTATTCAAGAATATTTATATCCATATTAAGTATTCAAGACTATTCGATTAAGTATTCGATCCGTTTCTAGAACCTATGAAAAATCCGTAAAAATTTTGTGATTTAAAATTTGAATTTAGGCGGTTTAAAACTGGTAACCGGTCAAAAACTGGTGAAAAATTGACAAAACTGCTAGAAATCTGTTTTATCCGATATTCGTATCCGAGAAAATCCGTATTCGAAAATATTCGTATTCATATTCGAGAATATTCGTATCCGTATTTGAGAATATTCGAATTCGTATTCTTATTCGTTTAAAAATATGGATTTATATTCGTATTTGAAACTATTCGATCATATCCGATCTGTTTCTACCCCTAGGTACCAGGGAGTTGAGGAGGAAGAAGAGAAAAAAGTGGATTTTTTTACTGACAAACGGGCCATCTGTGCAGTGGAGGAGGTTGTGCCAGCGAGGAAGCTAGTGAGTGCCACGTAGGACCAAAACCAAGGTGGGATTGAGAACATGAAGTAATTTGCACTGATGTTGACATTTTGAGGATGAAACTAAACGGTTGTGGAGTTCGGGAATAAAAATTATACTTCGAAAAAATTTGAGGGACCAAAAATAGGTTTTTTCCTTACATATTAGAGGTCACTAGTCATCAAGCCGTGTACCTACACGGGCAACATAATTTGAGTTGGGCTACATAATTTGAATAATTTACTTTGATATTAATAAGTCTAATTTATAAATTTTGGGGAAGAATGGATAGTGCAGTCTTATCTTGAAATTATAGTCCAAACTATATTTATATTTTTTATTGTGAATGTGTATTTTTCTGGACGCTACTATTTTTTTTGGAATCTTAAATTCAAAATTTCATATATTTTTATATAATATATGTTTGCAATTTTTATATCCATCTTTGAACTTTCGTACATAGTCAAATTAGATCCGGTCGCAATTTTTATATACATGTTTGAACTTTCGTGCATATTCATATTCAATTCAGTCAAAAATTGTATAAATTTCTAGCATTTCTTTTTTTTACCTTAATGGCCTTCACGCAATTGGTACTTGATTAATTCGTGTCCTTATTTTAATCGGTTTCCTTGTTTATTAAGAAGTTTATGGTGGCAGCACATGGATAATAACATTAGGTATCAATTAAACATGTAGGTTCATCTATATATAACAAGTCAT
The DNA here is from genome assembly GCA_036346245.1 of Bonia amplexicaulis. Taxonomy (NCBI): domain Eukaryota; kingdom Viridiplantae; phylum Streptophyta; class Magnoliopsida; order Poales; family Poaceae; genus Bonia; species Bonia amplexicaulis. The sequence continues at coordinate 10,296,705 of CM070744.1, read as the reverse complement.
ATGGCATGTTGCTACTTATATCTCTACTAGTATAACATAGGAGTTTGTCTGATCACTTTTCTCTCCGTACACCCAACGCACCCACAAGCACCCTCCCTCCTCGTGCAACCACCGTGCCCCTCGCACAAACTGCCGCACCGCATCCAAGCACTAGCCAAATCTCCTCTCGCTCCCTCCTTCGCCATCTCCTTCTCCTCTCCTCACCTCGTGTTGCGTGCCTTGCCGCCACCACCCTCTCGACTCCGCGCCTCCTCCACCGCCGCGCCCCCGTGCCCTGACCTCTCCAACCATCTCTCCCCTACCCCTCCCTGCCCGACCTCTCCACACACTATAGGCGAGCAAGAATGGGGCGGTGGTGGTCGCCGGCGTTAGGCCTGGAACCGTGGTCGATCAATTTGTTGCTACTTGGCATCGCCCTCGTCGCTGCCTCATTCTACACTGCACTCTCTTCCTCCTTCTCCCTGCGCTCATCGCCATCGTCGGCTCCCGATCACTCGATTCCTCCAAGTCCCTAGGTACCCCTCTACCCTCTAGGGTCTGAGCTCGTGTCCGTGCCGATCTGCTCTGGAATTGCATTTTCAACTCGGTTCTTTGGGCGTTCCTAGAAATAGTGGTGCATGGCATCGGTGGTTCGCGTTTTCTTGCTCTCTGCCTAATTCGTGCGGCGGTTTTGAAGTTTCTATTTGCAGCATGTCTTAGATGCTCTGTATTGTTAGTACAAAGTTTCTTATTGAGCAATTAGTTCCCCAGTTGACGGTATTTGGATCCGACGGCACTATCACCGAAGGTGATGAAGATGGCGGATCCGGCCTCCACCACCGGCCGTCGTGGCTTGCCCACCGTGTCGCCTCCTCCTCTGCATGATTGGTTCTATTACTAGCGGGTGCTTGGTGTGCTTAGTGTTAGATTTAACCTTGATGAGTTGTAAGTGGTCGTAGAAGGCGTGGTGAAGCCACACTCGGCCGTGGTCGAAGCCACGGTCGAAATAGTGGTCAAAGCCATAGGCGCGTAGTCAAAACTACGGATGTCGAGTCGGAGGCTCAAGTCTTGTGCTCCATGTACTATACACCAGTCTTGTGTTTGAGTACTATGGTGGAGATGCGAGGCACTCGAAGACTCAGAGCACGAAGGTGGTCGAGACATCGAGCATGAAGGCAGTCGAAGACTCCGAGTACGCAAAAAGTCGTGGTCGTAGCATCAAGATGATGCGCCATGGTCGAAGGCACCATGGTCATAAGGCAGCCATGGTCCTAAAGCACCATGGTCATAAGGCAATCGTGGTTGTAAGGCACCATGGTTGTAAGTCGTAGTTGGAAGAATCTTGTGCGGTGTAGAAGCGTGCGAGTGCATATTGTGGTCGGGAAGTCTGATGCGACCAAGTGTAGTCGGAGCTCTCGAGTGCCAAGGGAAGTCGTAACTATGAGAAGCGGTCATGTGAAGTGATCGTAGCTGTGAGTGTAGCATTCCAAAATTCGCTTTCTTCAAAAATTTAAATTCAAATTAAATATTTTAAAGTATTTGAATTCTATTCGGATTTTTCTGTGTTTTTGTAGATTTTAAAATCAATTTTAAAGTTAAAAAGAATTTTTGTAAAAATGAAAAGACGAAGTTTAAGTTGGAAATATTTTTAGTAAGTCCAAAACATTTTCCTAGAATTTTAGAGAATTTTCTAGAGTTAAAAATCAATTTATAAAGTCAAAAGGTATTTTATAAATTTTTGAAATGCCAAAATTTGAATTAAATTTTTTTTTCCTGAGTCAAAAACATCTCCACGAATATTCTATGAATTTTCTGGAATTTGCAGATATTATTTATTATTTTCTAAGCAATTATAATGTTTCTAGTATTTTCTAAAAAATTTATCCGAAAATTAAATCCGGATTAATCTCGGGCTGACACGTGTCGTGCCTAAATTAAATCCATCCATTTCTTGATCTAATCCTAGCCACCCATAGCCACTTACCCTTCATTCACTTCAGCGGTAGAGATTGTGCCATGTGTCCTTCATCCTACCCCCATACCCTTCATTCCCTTTCTCTCATCGACGGTGGGCCCCACTGTCATCTCTTTCTTCTTCCTTCCTTTCTTCTTCCTCCGACTCTCTCTCCTCTCCTCCGGTTAATCTTGAGGCAAGCTTCTTAAACCGGCCGTTTCTTCCGCCTTAACACCCGATTGAGTCTTGCGTTTGAATGCTCTCATCGCTCCCCACTAACCACCAGTCGTTTCCCTCGTTTAATTCCCTCAAAGCGCCGGCAGCAATAACTCGTGAGTTCCAAACCGCGACCTTTCCCCTCCCTTCCCCGCCTATAAATTCCCTCCCGAGTCCCGGCTCCCTCCTTTAGACTCCCACTCCTCGCCACACCTCCTCCCTCCTCACTCGAGCCTCCTCACCACTGGAGCCGCCGCCCGGCGCCACCGTCGCAGGTGCTCAGGAGAGTGTCGGCGCCTCGGACCACCGCCGCCTTCACGCCTTCCCGTGCGGTGTGTGCCCGCCGCTCCTCGGTGAGCCTCCGCCCTCTCTCACACCGCACCAAGGCGCCACCGCCGCCGCCGCCTTGTCTCGTCGCCGACCTCCTTCGGTCACCTCAGGCCCGCCGTGAGTACCGGCCGGTTCCGTCGTCTCCTCTCCCTCGTCAGCGCCTCGGTCGCCACCCAGACACCGGTGCTTGCGAGCCCAGCGGGCCGAGTGCCGGTCGGCCATCTTTGCGTCGTGGCAGTGCTCGCATGGCGGCCGGCGTGGCCGCGGCGTGGCGCCACACCGGCCAGCAGCGTGCCACCTCGGCCTCCATCCGTCCGTGGATCCGGTCCACGATGAGCCAAGACCACATGTTAGAAATTCAAATTTTAAATAAATCTTGGCGTCGACCTTGCGTCATAAAATTCTTTTCCTTTGTAATAATATTTCAGCGAAAATAATTTCCTGTCGACATCATAAATACTATTTTTCAATTACAAAATAAATCGGAAAATCTATCTTTTCTTTTCTTCTATTTAATCTTAGGAAGCCCTAACTTTCTCATTTTAACTCCAAATTGAGCCATTCAAATTTCTAAATTTTCTAAAATCATAAACTACCCAAATTTCTAAATTTTCTAAAATCAATAATGAGAGTACTATAATTCTTTGCTAAATATTAGAGCGGTGAAAATGCTTTGTCTAGCTATTCAACCTTTGTAACCTAGGAATGGAAAATTATATTTCATTGAACTAGTCGTTGTATTCAAAAATTAGTGGCGATGGGTATTGCCGCTGTTCTTTTAAAATAAAACAAAATGTGAAAATTGTTTTAGACCGGGCGGATGGTTAGATTGGATTGGTGCGGTTTTACGAGACTTTGCAAAGTGTATGTTCCGCCTAGTCGATTAAGGACCAACACTTGTGTTTGTCCAAATTGTGCATTACCGTGCAACCCTTGGTCTATATGGAGTGCGACCTTGGCGACTAACTTACGATAGTCTAGTTTAGATACCACCGGTGGAAAGTGGGTGCCGAGTTTCTTGCTTTATTCCTTGTGAGGATAGAGTTTCTTGTAGTCATATGGCGCAAGAGGGGCTTCGTGGGTGGATTTAACCCTTGTGGTGAAACCTCGTGGTGGTGTCTAGCTAGACTAGAGTGAGGTAAAAGCTTTGTGATATTTTATCTGGGTCCCATGCCAAAGGAAGTGTAATACCCTGATCGTCGATTTGGCGTAAGCTTCGAAATAATCGGCGGTCATGGGTTTTCGATAAATCGGGGAAGGAAAAAATAAAAATTGTGGAACAGCAAAAAATGAATAGCACCGCCCCACCGAGGTGATGCCTACAAGGCGGACGGTGAAGTCACGCCGCCCCGCCGAGGTGATGTCTACAAGGCGGGCTGCGAAGCCCTGCTCCAAAGCCGGGCCGTCCCAACAAGGCGACCCCTACAAGGCGGACGGCGAAGTCGCACCGCCCTACCGAGGCAAGGCCTACAAGGCGGCGGCAAAGCCACTCGCCCGTGAGCCATCCCAGGCGGCGCCTACAAGGCGGACGGTGGTCGTCTTGCCTCTGGGGCGATGCCTACAAGGCGGGCGTTGAAGCCCTACTCAAAGCTGGGTTTGTCCCACCGGGCGACGCCTACAAGGCGATGGCAAAGTCACGCCGCCCGCGAGACAACGCCTACAAGGCGTGCGACTAAGCCTTCCTGTCCCACCGAGGCGATGCCCACAAGGCGGACGGCGAAATCGCGCCACCCTACTAAGGCGAGGCCCACAAGGTGGGCGGCGAAATCCTACTCCGAAGCCGAGCCGTCCCATCGAGGCGCCTACAAGGCGGATGGTGAAGTCGCGCCCCCCCGAGGCGATGCCTACAAGGTGGGCATCGAAGCCCTACTCGAATCGAGCCATCCCACCGAGGCGACGCCTACAAGGCGGACGGTGAAGTCACGCCACCAGCGGGCGATGCCCATAAGGCGGATGGTGAAGTCACGCCGCCCGCCGAGGCGATGCCTACAAGGTGAGCGGCGAAACCCTACTCGAACCTAGGCCGTCCCACCAAGGCGGCGCCTACAAGGCGGGCAGCGCGGTCTTCCAACGAAGGTTCAGCACGGAGATCTCGCAATATGGAGGCTCAACGTTGAGACCTCGCGACGTCTTGGCACGAGACTTCACGGCGCGGAGGCTCGGAGGGACCTCGGCGTGAGCGGAGGCGAGACCCCTCGTCGGCGACACCTGCGCCGCCGCCGCCTCGTCTTGTCACCGGCGATCTTCCGGTCATCGCTGTACATCGCCGTGGTACGGCGATATCCCGCCTCCTCCTCTTGCCTTCTGGCGCCTCGGCCGCTGCCGCCGGCGTCGGCGGGCCCGCGAGCCCGAGCACCGTCGCCGGTCGGCCTTGCCGTCGACTCCGGCGTCGTGGACTCGATTTAACCGTTCAAATTTCTAAATTCTTCTAAAATCATAAACTATCTGTTTCGGACTCTTTTGAATTTTAAGTTTTATTTGAATGTTTTTGGTTCTTCACATGTGAACAACGACGAATCAGGAGAGTTTTAATTCGATGAATCGCAGCGGGACTTGAGCAAGGCAAGTTACACCTTTGATCATATTGTTCCTATTATTTTAAATTATTTATGTTGTTTTGAAATTATTATGCATGCGTACTTTTATTCAATTTAGTTTAAATTCAGTTTAAACTCTAGTTATGCCCAACTCCTTTGTATATAGCCAAGTTTGATATTGAACAAATATGCCTTGTCACCATAGTGAAAACCTAGTTGGTACATTAGTATTAATCGGGAATTTTATGGAATTTCTTAGCCATGCTTAGACTATTACGGTTTGGAATAATCTTTCACATAAAATGATAGACTTTAAAACTGAATTCTTGACTTTGTTTAGTCAAGGCGCTCATGTAAGTATTTTGAAACAAACTATAAAAGCGGTTTGGACTTAAGCAATGGTATGGTGGTTGGTGCTTCTTGGCATGCATCGTAGTTTGTTGACTCGATGTTGATTGCCAGGCACAAGGGGTTTGAGGTAGGGCCTAAGTCAAGTTAAGGACCGGTCTGTGAGCTACTACTACAAAGTCACACCGTACTACCACAAATCTGGTATGGGACAGACCTAGCTAAGTAATTTGTGAAGTTCCATCTTAGTTTCGCTATAGGCTGAATGTGGACGTGGCGTAGGCCGTGGGAAGTCTCACATGGCACAAGAGGGGGCTCCAACATGTGGATTCATGTTGTGGTGAAACCTTAGTGGCGGAACTAATTGGGTAATGGAACATTATATGACCTTGTCATGAACTCTCCATTGCACACCTAAGGCGGTTGTGTTAATCGCGTGGCAAAAGAGAGACATGTTTTGTTGGTAAAGTTGTACCCCTCTGCAGAGTAACAAACTATCCTGGATAGCCGTGTCCACGGTCAAGGACATGCTGAGTATGGTTTTTCACGGATTGGACTTTAGTTTTGATAAAATCTGGATTACGGAAATTTGGTTATCTTTGGAAAATATGGATAGGGTGGGATACCGAGAATAGGTTTGTGTTGGTTGGAGCCTCACTAACGTTTTATCTTGTTAAATCCTATTTTTAATTACTGTATCAATTTAGTTTTTATTATACTTATGATGTTTACTTCAAATATTGCCATTTTATCCAAATAATCGTATTATGCCATCCTTTGTAAATCCCTATGCATGCATCAAATCATTAAACCTCTGGTGTAACTTGTGGAGTATTTTGTACTCATGTTTCTCAATCTAACTCTTTCGGAGGAAGCTTTTGACGATGCGGTGTGGATTGCGATGAGTACGCCCGTCTTCTGATCATTCGCCTTGTCGAAGGTTGGATGGGCTGCTACTATCTTTATGTTTCATTGTTTTCTTTCGATCGATGCTATTATTGTAAACTTTGGCCTTGAGGCTTAACCCTTTGTTATAATAAAGTGTGGTTGTATGTGAGATATACATCAGTGTGACCCTGTGTGCACAAATTTTTTGTACGGATAATCCTTTTTTTATTCAAAAATACAAAAATAGGCTCCAGTCGCCCCCTATTGGGCGACTTGAGCTAATCGATGTACTCTCGGGCGACTCCAATCAGTCGCCTTCCAATTGAGCGACTGGAATGCAGTCGCCCAATGGTGGGCGACTTGAATGCAGTCGCCTAAAAGGGAGGCGACTTGACTCAGTCCCCCGTGAGTTTTTAGATTTTTGTCAATTTTATAGTTTTAAACTGGGAAAAAATCTGGTGTAGTTGTAATAAAAGTTTATGTTCACTGTATGTTGTAGGTGCGTAAAAAATTTTGAGAAATTTTTTTAAGAACGATTGACTGTAGAATGATCGATACATATAGTGATAAGTGATATTTTGATTTTACTGAGAATTAGTGTACGGAGAGAACCGGTATGTTAATATTGTTAAATGACTTGATAAATGAATCATTGAATGCGAAAGACAAGATAATAAGCTTATCTGAATAGAATAAACTTCATAATACAGTTGGGAGTAAGATGTCGCGTACATTTTTATTACATGCATAACGTATAGCATGATATGCGACTAACCTACCCAACTGCTTGTACGACCTATTGTGTGGACCGGGGCCACGTTCCCTTCCTTGCCCGCTTGACGTTGAACTCCTTCGCGGCCACTTTTGCCTTAGCCGCCATTTTCCTCTTTCTCTCGCGCTCCCTCTCGCGAGCCTCCCACTCCCTACGCGTGCACACTTCGAGATGAGCTTGCGTCTCGCGTTATATACGTAGGGTGTGCTCGTTCTTGCGGCGCTCCTCCTCCAGCAACTACTTTTCCCGTGTGACATTCCACTCCTCGAAGTTGACGGTCCATTGGTCCGCAGGGTGGATCTCAAGATCGATCCATTTGCGGTAGCCACATAGGGGCTTCGGAGACTGTAAATACAAGGGAGAGATTGTTAGTGTGTGTTGTGAAGGAGAAAACGTAGGGGAAAATGGTGCATGTCGTTGTTACCGGCTGCCGATAGGTTGCGGTGTCAAACAGCGGTCGGGGTAGTCACTAGAGTAGTTTGCGCAACCCGATGCGCATACCTAGGGCGATCGCGATACTTAGACTTGAAGAACTTGCACGTGTCCCGCACCAACAAAGGGGGTGTCGGGACCGGAGCAACAACTACGAAACCCTCGTGTTAATCGCACTATCCCGGAAAGCTTAGTGCACACAATGAACAAAGACAATTATCTTGCATAATGACAAATTTTATTTAACTAAATATGAGCACGATGGCCAAAGTTTACAATAGCGTGGAAGATAACAAAAGCGTGACCCATCCCGCCTTCCCACAAGGCGAATGAGCGTAAGGCGTGGCCTAGTCGTAATCCTCACCAAGTCGTCAAGGCTTACTCGAAAGAGTTAGATATAGCCACATGAGTACAAACGTACTCCACAAGTTACACCGGCGTTTTAATAGAGTGGATGCATGCATATGGATATCAAAGGAAGGCATATATGGTTAGTTTGCATAAAAGGCGACATTGAAGTAAATATCATAAAGTAAGTGCGAAGTGAATTTAATACAATAAGTGAAACAATATTGTAATCAACATAAGTAACGTTAGTGCGGCTCCAACCAAACACTAACCTATTCACGGGCATCCCACGGACCAACTTTTATTAAAATCAAACTCGTGCAGATTCCATCCATCCATACGGTTTTCCAAAACTCTCATGGATTCCATCCATCCACAAGGTTTTCAAAATCTCTCATGGATTCCATCCATCCATAAGGTTTTCATAAAGAGTTTTCAAAATCAAATCTAATCCGTGAAAAACTTTACTCGACTTGCCCATGACCGTAGGCACGGCTATCGAGATAGGTTATACACTCTGCGGAGGTTGTACGACTTTACCCACAAGACATGATCATCCCATATTGCCACCGGATAAACACACTTCCTTTGGTGTGCGGCGAGGAGATCATGACAAAGCCTTTACAATGATTCATTGCCAACATAATCACGCCGCCACTAAGGTTTCACCACAGCATGAATCCACATCTTTGGAGCCCCTTTGTGCCATGTGAGACTTCTCACGGACTACGCCGCGCCCACATTCAGCCTATAGCGAGATTAAGTTGGAACTTCACAAATTAGTTGGCTAGGTCCGTCCCATACCGGACTTGTGGTAGTACGAAAAGAGCTTTGCAATAGTAGCTCACAGACCGGTCCTTTATTGACTTAGGCCAAACCTCGAACCCCTTGTGCCGGGCAATCAACATCGAGCTACATCTACGATGCATGCCAGCAAGCACCCACCATCTTACCATTGCCTAAGTCTAAACCAGTTTTATATTTTGTTTATAAACATTTTATAAACAATTCGACTTTCAAAGTCCAATCAATTTTAAAGTCTATCATTTTATGTGAAAGAAGTATCATTTTATGTGAAAGAAGTATCATTTTATGTGAAGAAAGTTCCCAAATCATAATATTCTTAGCATGGCTAAGCAAGTTTATGAAATTTATAGTTAATACTAGTGTACTAACTAGGTTTTAACTATGGTTGTCAAGGTATAATTGCATGAAATATCAAATTTGGCTGTCCAAAGGAATTTGGGTATAACTACAGTTTAAACGGAATTTAAATTAGACATTGATTAAAAGTAAGCATGCATATTAGTTTAAAACAATATAAATAATTTTAAATATTGGGATCAACATGATCAAAGGTGTAACTTGCACGGATGCTCGGTGTTGAAATCGTCGTAGAATTAGTCCTCGGCGAAAACTTAAGTAGTCTACGTAAAGAACCAAGACAAATTCAAATAAAATTCAAAATTGAAAATAAGTACATATTTGAATAGTTCAGGATTTTAGAAGAATTTAGAAATTTGAACGGCTCAAATCGGAGTTAAAATGAGCATTCGGCTTTAGGAAGTTTAGAGCGAATGAAAAGAAAAAGGATTAATTTTCGAATTAATTTTGTATTAGAAAATCTGAATTATGACATCATCACAGAGAATAAAAATAAATGAAAATAGGAAATGACGTGGCGCCACGTGGTACCATTTGGGTATACGTGTGCCCACATGGCGCCACGTGGTAGGGCTCAGTGGGCATGGCGTCCACGGGCGGCGGCGCTGCCGAGTCCGCCCGCATCGCGGGCCGGCAAGGGGCGGCGGTAGAGGGAGGTGGGGATCCCAACCCTACCGACGGGGGTCCGGAGGTGGCCGGAGGTGGCGGCGGGAGGAGAGAAGGTGGCGGTGGAAGTGCTCCGTGGGCGGCGGCTTCCGGCGGGCGGCTACCTGGGAGAGGAGGAAGGGAGGCGGTGAAGTGAGGATCTTGGAGATGTGCTCGAGCGCGGTTTATATAGGGGCGGAGGGAGGCGAGAGGTCGCAGCGTTCACGGTTTGAAACCCGCTAGGGCAATGTGAGCATGCGGGCGCCATTAATGGCCGGTGGTGGCCGAGGTGGAGGGGCCGGGCGACAATTTCGGGAAGTTTCATCGGCGGAGCGGAGCTCGGCGGCATTAAATGGCGGCGCTGTTTGTTGGGCGTCTTGGGCGGGCGAGGCGGCGGTGGGCTCATGAGGCGGGGAATGGGGTGGCCGAGGCGGCAGGGGAAGCGGCCGTGGCGGAGGCAAGGTGGCGGCAGGTGCTGTTCGGCCAGGAAAGAGAGGAGAGAGAGAGGAAAAACAAGAAGATGGAGGTTGATGATGACAAGTGGGCCCCACTAGTAAGTGAGAGAGAGAGGGAGAGTTAAAAACATGGATGGTCTAGATTGAGACAAGTGGCAAGATCTTGGCCTTTGATTTTAAATGAAGATGAGGGGTTTGGATTAAATGAGTGAAGGGTAGATTTAATCCTGGTCCGACACTTGTCTGCCGGATTAATCCGGGTTTTAAATTCGGATTTTATTTTTAGGAAAATAGGAGGAGGCTTTATAAATACTTAGAGAATAGAAAATAATATTTAAAAATTCCAGAAAATTTATAGAAAATCCTGGAGATATTTTCACTTAGGAAAAATATTTTTAATTCATTTTGGATTTTCTGAAATTATATAAAAATATATTTTTAACTTCAAAAATTGATTTTTAATTCCAGTAAATTCTCAAAAATTCTATAAAATATTTTTAGACTTTCTAAAAATATTTTCAACTCAAATTTGATCTTTTAATTTTTACAAAAATATCCTTTGGCTTTAAAAGCTGATTTTAAAATCTCAGAAAATCTCAGAAATTAATATTAAATTTTGGGAAGCTTGGAAAAGGCTAAATAAAATCTTTTTAGCTTTAAGAAAATATTTAAAAATATTTTCTTGCTTTTAAACTTTGAAACAAAATCCGATAACTCCAAATAAATCGGAAAAACCAAATAAAAGCCAAATGCTTTTAACTACTTAATTTGAGATAGTTTCTTTACAAAATTTTACTAAAACCTTTTTATTTGATAATAGTTTTATATTTTTGGAAAAAATCACTCTTAACGAAAACCTTTTTGAAAAGGCTAAAAACAGGCAAACACAAACTTTCAAATTCAAGCAACTAAAGAACACTTATTTTTATTTTGAATTGAATTAATAATTTTTTTTATTATTATTATTTTTTCTGAAATTTTAAAAATAACAACGGGTTGTTACAAACTACCCCCTTAAAGAATCTCGCCCGAGATTACATGCGAACTAACAAAGAAATAGGTTTGGATCTTACTACGATTGGCTTGAGCGAGATTTGATTGAGCGTCCTTTTCTGATATTCTTCTTGCGGCTCGAGATGGTGTTGGCGATCGAGGTTCACGGTACCATTCTTCACTTTCTTTGCTTCTAGGGACGATTGTTGGCGTAGTGTCCTGTTTCATGGCAGTTGAAACAAGTAACTCCAGCTGCGGGGTTCTGATCCTTTGGTGGGAAACCGATCATCAGAGTTTTGTTGTCTTTATTGTTGGTGGAGGCGTTTGCTGGTATTAGCTCTTCTGCTATTGGTGACGGTTGGAATCTGTTGGCTTGCGGCAGGGTTCTTCTGACTTTGGAAAAGTTCCCAGAGTGCATGTGCTGAGTAAACATTCTCCTTTTCCGATTCTCGATTTCCACATTCTTGCTCTCTGGCGAATGGCCTTCGACCAACCGATGAAAATCGCATAGTCGCCGGATATCAAGCTGCACGAAAATATAAATCGTTCAAGCCTTCCAAAATCTTTCTTGCTTGTCTTCATCATTGGCTCGTCTTACGGTGCATAGCGAGATAGTGATTAAACTTTGCAAGTATTCATTCACCATGCGGCTTCCTTGACGCAAAGCTCGAACTCTTTCTTCTTGGGATCTTGGTACACGAGGGATGTGAGCTTTAAAATCTCGCACGAACTCATCGGGTAATAGCTTGAGGGTTGGCGTGAGGGTCGGTTAGGGTATCCCACCATTCGATCTTTGGTCCATTCAAGCGATGAGTAGCAAATAGGACCTTTCACGGTCGGTGCACCGCAGATGTCCACTTCTTTTCGATTCTTGCGAGCCAATCATCTGCGTCCATTGGTTCGGCACTGCTTGAGAAAGTCGGAGGTCTTATCCTTAGAAACTGTGATAATCTGCTCAGGGAGCTTGGTGGTGGTGATGAAGCTATTTGAGTGGGTTGTTGATGGCTTGAGCTAGGAGTGAATCGGTGAGTCGATTTGCCATTAATTGAGCCGGTCGGTCAGACTTACGGCGGAGGCGAAGGATTGGGCGGGCGATTTCCTTGTGCTTGGCGTTAGCATTGGGGTTCTTGGCAATCGCATTCCTTCTTGTGTTCACCATCTGCTTGGAATTTAGATGAGAGGTCTTAAGACAAAGGAGGAAAAGGGTTGTTTGCACAATCCAACAAAACACCAATCTTTAGCAAAATCCTTTATTAATAATAATAGTTACGGTCGTCGACAAAAGAGGAAATGACAGCTCATAACTTCGTCTACTTTCTAGCTTATCCTAAAGGGGTAAGGGTTGTCTTGGAGTGATCCTTGGTGACCAATGCGAAGCGCGATCCTTGATCACGAAGATTCAAAAGGTGGCGAGACGAAGCGCTTTCGGCGGCTTCTTGCTTGGCTCTCTCGAAGAGTATCCATTTCCCTTGAGCGGGCGCGAGACTTCCATATCCGTTAAACTTGGTGAGTAGCAAGGTGAAGCGATGTCCCAATATCGATCTCCATGTCGGTCTATTTGGTGTACGAAGATAATTTGTCGTTGGAAACCCAAACGACGAAGTAATCGATGAAGGCCTACACTCCATCCATCATTTGATGCAGAGTCCATCTACAATTATTTGAATAAGAGGAGAGTTAGAAACTTTGTGATGACATAGGATGAGAAAGAATTGAGGCATAAGATGAGTAAAGACTGAGAGGTAAGAATAAGCACAACTTTTGAAATTACTTTTATTTAAAATAAATCCATAAGGTCCAACCATTCTATTCTATCTTGGTCACGTCCTAGAGTCATTAATGCTCGATACCATCTCTGTCGGGACCCGAGCAACAACTCAAAACCCTACGTGTTAATCGCACTATCCGGAAAGCTTAGTGCACACAGAGAACAAAGACAATTATCTTGCATAATGACAAATTTTATTTAACTAAATATGAGCCTGATGGCCAAAGTTTACAATAGCAGCGAAAGATAACAAAAGCGGCCCATCACGCCTTCCACAAGGCGAATGACTGTAAGACGTGGCCTAGTCGTAATCCTCACCGAAGTCGTCAAAGGCTTACTATGAAAAGAGTTAGATATAGCCACATGAGTACAAACGTACTCCACAAGTTACACCAGGTTTTAATAGAGTGGATGCATGCATATGGATATCAAAGGAAGGCATATATGGTTGGTTTGCATAGAAGACGACATTGAAGTAAATATCATAAAGTAAGTCGAAAAGCTGAATTTAATACAATAAGTGAAACAATATTGTAATCAACATAAGTAACGTTAGTGCAGGCTCCAACCAAACACTAACCTATTCACGGGCATCCCACCCGGACCAACTTTTATTAAAATCAAACTCGTACAGATTCCATCCATCCATACGGTTTTCCAAAAACTCTCATGGATTCCATCCATCCACAAGGTTTTCCAAAATCTCTCATGGATTCCATCCATCCATAAGGTTTTCATAAAGCGTTTTCAAAATCAAATCTAATCCGTGAAAAACTTTACTCGACTTGCCCATGACCGTAGCACGGCTATCGAGATAGGTTATACACTCTGCGAGAGGTTGTGCTGCTTTACCCACAAGACATGATCATCCCATATTGCCACGGATAAACACACTTCCTTTGGTGTGCGGCGAGGAGATCATGACAAAGCCTTCAATGATTCATTGCCAACATAATCACGCCGCCACTAAGGTTTCACCACAGCATGAATCCACATCTGGAGCCCCCTTTGTGCCATGTGAGACTTCTCACGGACTACGCGCCCACATTCGACCTATAGCGAGATTAAGTTGGAACTTCACAAATTAGTTGGCTAGGTCCGTCCCATCTTGGACTTGTGGTAGTACGAAAAGAGCTTTGCAATAGTAGCTCACGCAGGCCAGGTCCTTTATTGACTTAGGCCAAACCTCGAACCCCTTGTCTTGGGCAATCAACATCGAGCTACAACTACGATGCATGCCGACAAGCACCCACCATCTTACCATTGCCTAAGTCTAAACCAGTTTTATATTTTGTTTATAAACATTTTATAAACAATTCCGACTTTCCAAAGTCCAGAAATCAATTTTAAAGTCTATCATTTTATGTGAAAGAAGTATCATTTTATGTGAAAGAAGTATCATTTATGTGAAAAAGTTCCCAAATCATAATATTCTTAGCATGGCTAAGCAAGTTTTTAAATTTCTAGTTAATACTAGTGTACTAACTAGGTTTTAACTATGGTTGTCAAGGTATAATTGCATGAAATATCAAATTTGGTGTCGAAAGGAATTTGGGTATAACTACGAGTTTACGAATTTAAATTAGACATTGATTAAAAGTATGCATGCATATTAGTTTAAAACAATATAAATAATTTTAAATATTAGGATCAACATGATCAAAGGTGTAACTTGCCTGGATGCTCAGCGTTGAAATCGTCGCCGAATTCGTCCTCGACGAAAACTTCGTAGTCTACACGTATAGAACCAAGAAAATTCAAATAAAATTCAAAAATTGAAAATAAGTACATATTTGAATAGTTCAGGATTTTAGAAGAATTTAGAAATTTGAACGGCTCAAATCGGAGTTAAAATGAGCATTTACGACTTTAGGAAGTTTAGAACGAATGAAAAAGAAAAAGGATTAATTTTCCGAATTAATTTTGTATTAGAAAATCTGAATTATGACATCATCACAGAGAATAAAAATAAATGAAAATAGGAAATGACGTGGCGCCACGTGGTCGCCACTGGTCGCCACGCAGCCCACATGGCGCCATGTGGTAGGGCTTGTTGGGCATGGCGTCCACTTGGGCGGCGCTTGCGGAGTCCGCTTGCATCGCGGCCGGCAAGGCGGCGTGATGAAGAGGAGGTGGGGATCCCAACCCTACAAGCCATGGTCCGGAGGTGGCCGGAGGTGGCGGCCGGAGGAGAAGGCGGTGGAAGTGCTCCAGTGGGGAGGCGGGCGACAATTTTCGGGAAGTTTAAATCGGCGGCGCGGAGCTCGGCGGCATTTAAGGTGGCGCCGCCCGTTGGTGGCGTGGGGGGGCGGGCGTGCGGTGGGCCCATGAGGCGGGGAATGGGGTGGCCGGGGCGGCGAAGCGAAGCCGTGGCGGGAGGCGAGGTGGCGGTGCGGTGCTCGGCCGAAAGAGAGAGAGAGAGAGAGGAAAAGAAGAAGAAGATGGAGGTTGATGATGACAAGTGGGCCCCACTAGTAAGTGAGAGAGAGAGAGAGTTAAAAACATGGATGGTCTAGATTGAGACAAGTGGCAAGATCTTGGCCTTTGATTTTAAATGAAGATGAGGGTTTGGATTAAATGAGTGAAGGGTAGATTTAATCCTGGTGCGACACTTGTCACCACCGGATTAATCCGGGTTTTAAATTCGGATTTTATTTTTTAGAAAATAAGAGGAGGCTTTATAAATACTTAGAGAATAGCAAATAATATTTAAAAATTCCAGAAAATTTATAGAAAATCCCTGGAGATATTTTTCACTTAGGAAAAATATTTTTAATTCATTTTGGATTTTTGAAATTCTATAAAAATATATTTTAACATCAAAATTGATTTTAATTCGATAAATTCTCAAAATTCTATAAAATATTTTTAGACTTTCTAAAATATTTTCAACTCAAATTGATCTTTTAATTTTACAAAATATCCTTTGGCTTTAAAAGCTGATTTTAAAATCTCGAAAATCTCAAAATTAATATTAAATTTTGGGAAGCTTGGAAAAGGCTAAATAAAATCTTTTAGCTTTAAGAAAATATTTAAAATATATTTTCTTGCTTTTAGGCTTTGAAACAAAATCCTGATAACTCCAAATAAATCCAGAAAAACCAAATAAAAGCCAAATGCTTTTAACTACTTAATTTGAGATAGTTTGTTTACAAAATTTTACTAAAACCTTTTTATTTGATAATAGTTTTATATTTTTGGCAAAATCACTTTTAACGAAAACCTTTTGAAAAGGCTAAAAGCAGGCAAACACAAACTTTCAAATTCAAGCAACTAAAGAACACTTATTTTATTTTAAATTAAATTAATAATTTTTTTATTAGTATTTTTTACTGAAATTTTAAAAATAACAACGGAGTTGTTACAGAGTGTCTCCCCTCGGGAGGAGTTCGGCAAACACTCGGTGGGGCCGTTCGGGATGGGGTTGTTCTTCTGTGCGCTCATTGCGGGAGGCGACCCTTATTTTCTCATCACGGGCGGCAGCTGATCGTACTAGGTCACGGGTCTCCTCCCATTCCTTCACCATCTTGTCCCATTGCTTCTTCTGGCTCTTTTTTGTGGTGAAACATACCATGTCGGAAGTACCTTCTCTTTTGTAGTGAAACATACCATGTCGGAAGCTGAGCAGCCGATCGGATATGGGTCATCGAAGGAAGACCTTCCCTTGGAAAGGAGGGAGATCTTCAGTCCACACCACCGCTTGATACCAAGTCGGCGTGCTCAACCAGCATGGCCGAAATGCAGACATAACGAGGACGCTGTTGTGCAGGTCCTGGAAGGCCAGTTCGATAGCGGGCGACGTTTCTTCCGATGCCCACGCTCCGGGGTACAAATTACTAATAGTATATTTTTTATTGCTTATGGAGCCTCCATGTTTATCGTCCTTTCCCGTAGATGGCGAAATGCGAGTTCTCCCACTGGATCGACCCTCCCCACGAACGGTATATTGTCAATTATGTGCATACATTATGGGAGCGAATATTTGAGTTGGAGGAGCGAATCGAGACTCTCAATGATAATCGAATAACACGAGGGTCTGGAGTTCTTGCTCACGGGTCCCGGCAGTGAGAGGCGTTTTGGTAAATTTCCTAGTAACGAAAAAGTGGTGGTGTGTGATAGGTCATGGATATGCTTGACAATGCTAAGTGGATCAAATGTCGATTCACTAATGGGTTAATGGGTATGTGCGTGCTTTGAGAAGCGTACTTATATAAATGTAAAACCTGATGTTACAGTAAGTTAACAGGTTAGCCTATGTAAGAGTGGATAAAACCCAACTAGAGATGCTAGTTAGGTTTAACGATAAACTCCCATAACAGCTTCTGAGTTTTCACTACTGGACATCAATATCTCCCTCATACGCACACTTTTCTGCAAACTCTACCTGCTATCCTCCAAACCAAAAGAAAGAAATATCTCTACCGTGCTAGAAAATTCGGATACTAGTTCATCCTCGCTTTACTTTCTGAAAATTCCACCACATCGTTCTAATCCACGCCAACACTTATGGGGCTAACAACCAAATCAATGGGATGATCAATTCTTTGCTTATTTCCACTGGAAGTTATCCCAGTGGGACCGAAGTCTATGTGTTTAGATAACCTTTGGCCTCCAAAGTCCAAGCTCTCATCAATCTTTCATCGGAAGACATGAATGAGCAGTCGGCCAGTACCAACCCAACATCGCATCCCACCTGTACCGTCCTATTCATATTTTCCACAAGCCTCATCTCTCGCTCTTTCCTCACGTGTACCGTCCAGGCACTCAATCATTCGGCAAGACATGCAGAAAGCTAGGTGCCGTGAGGTAGTCAGATCGCTGCGTCGTTTCGCCAAACCAAACGCTAGAGCAGATGATACGGATACAAACATATTTTGCTATTTTTAGTTAAATATATTATTTAATTATAAAGAATTATTAAACTGTATTCAATATTTTCAGGTGAACTCTAATTTATTAAGTTGTTATTAATTATCATCTATAAAAATACGGAGATAGTACTATTTTATTTAATTATCGTAGGCTCATATTTGATCTATACAACACTAAAGTAAAGCTAAATTTAAAAGGTCTGAATAAAGAGGTGTTGTATGTCAAAATAAATAGCACCATTACCAAGATCTTATCGAGCCGAGCGAAATGTATATATTATTTGTAATTGATGGTCTGACATGGAAGATACTGGAAGCGGAAGATTTACACGAGTTAAAGCTACTTTTGCCATCGATTAGTTTCGTATTTACAAAATAGTCGTATGCCCACCGTATTGACAAAAATATCGTTTTGACGTCCAATGGTAGTGACGGCAGCATAAGGAGACACATGGTGCTGCCACCGGCGGACTTACTGCCGTCCGGTGAGGGGGGCGGTGATTAAGCCGACAATTACCTCCCTAATTTTTTATTTAATGCTTGTTTGAATTTTAAATATATCAAATGAGTTTCAAAACTTACGAAAATTTATATACACTCCCACAACACAATGTACTTCATAGTGTAAATTTTTGGTAATTTTATCCATTATGAATGTTGCTCAAACATTCATAAAATTTTGATATTTGTATGAGTTTTACATATTGCAAACGAGCTCCAAAAATTAAGAAATTGAGAGACCATGTGAGGTCATCCCATGTGTATGATGAGTAATTGACATCGGCTTAGGGAAGTCGAGTTTGAGTTGGTTGGTTCGGACCATGTCGTTGTGTGGTGCAACGGGCTCGGTCGGACTTGGTCAAACCTGGTCAATAGGATTAGGATGCATATTCTCATGATTCGACAGGTTTGAACTTGATTATGCTTAAATGTATCGGCGGTGCTATTTGATGTGTTTCTTATGCGTGTTGGCTGCGGGGCGTCGAGGCGGAGTCGTGGCGAGACACGGGTGACGGACTAGACACAAAGGTGTCGAGTCGAGCGGTCGGATGTGTCGAAGACGGCGGAGATCGATGTGGTTGCGGGCGTACGACAAGGGCGCGAAGCTTCGGGAAGGTGCGAGGCGATCGGTAATTTCGCAAGGCTGCACAAGCGGGAGATGGCTCCGTTAGGGTTTAGCCGGCGTAACGGGTTGGAGACCCGTTAGCCAAGGGCTATAAATAGAGGTGAGGGGCTGCATACCCCTTAGGACACTAGAGAGTGAGTTAGGGTTTTGAGAGCTCATTCATCCCTTTGTGTGGGTTGTGTTCCTCCCAAGAAGCATGTGAGGCTCTTGGTGTTCTTGAGTATTGAGAGGGAGAGAATGGTTTGAGAGACTTGTAATCATTCATCTTGTTCAAATGTCTATGCGTATGGGGATACTTTTATATTTTTGATTGGTCTTTTGTTAATCTCTTTTGAGTGCATCAGTCTTACTTCTCTGGAGATTGAAGATTTGTGTCTTGTTTCTTATTCTCTTCTGCACCTCTTTATTATGTATGATGGTTTTTGAGTAACTGCAGAATCTTGTTGAAAGATCATTCCTGGGTGTGATCAAGAGTCACAAGATCAAACGGTTTAAGCATTGGTTCCTTCAGATTGACCCTCTGCTCATTTGCTTTGTTGTCAGTGTCTGTTCAGTTGTTTGGTTTTCAGGTTCTCGTCAATCTGATATTTGATCTGCTGTCTCAATCTTTTGGCCAGAGGAGAGGAGCTAGTTTTCATCTAGTTACTTATTTTTCGGATGCACTCAGTACGTATTTTTCTTAGTCTTGGCTGCTCTCTGCAATATATATTCTGGCTGCAGTTGGTTTCATTCAACACATCTCTCTGCTGAAATTAATCCGGACGTCTCTGGTTTTGTTTGCTGAAAAGAATTCTTTTGGCTGCAGCAGCAAGACTACTTTCTGCAGCATCAAAATGGCTCTTTAATTCTTTTCTGCCAGCACTGGTTTGTGTCTATTTTGCTGCTGCTAAACCGCCTGTACTCGTTTCTTTTGTCCGGCACAAACCTTGGTTGTTTTATGCTCTTTTCGGTGGTGTTCATCAAGTTCTTTCGGCCAGCAAGCAATCTCTATCTGCAGTCTGCTAGTTCCTTTTCTTTTGTCTCCAGCAAACAGCTTTGATCAAGAAATCAGTTAAAGCTCTATTGCAGATCTTTAGCCGAGTGTCCTTTTGTTTCTTTTGACAGTTTTCTGCAAAAAGCTATTTCTATTTTTTGTGTCTGCAGTTTCATGAGTTGGCTTCTCACAATAGCTTACCATTTTCGGTCAGACCATCTATGGACATGCAGAGTTACTTTCCGGCAATATGTCTTTGATCTTTTACTCGGCTGCAGTGTTCAGTTTAGACTGGATTACTGTTTTTGCTTGCTGTTTTATGTTTGTTAGGCAGTCGACCTGTCTCTCTCTCTCGGCAAGCATGCTATAGTAGAATGCTCCTTAGTGCCTTTTCTTTTATTCTTTTCTGATTTTCCCCCTTCCGCATGCAGTCTAAGCGATTGTATTTTCAGTTAAAATTTTCTTGGCTGGTCTCTGATTTATGCTGAATTTTTTAATATCGCATGCGTTCCAGTTTTCAGCAGAATTAATTTTCATCTTTTTGAAAAATCAGTGTACGAGTTCTCGGGGGCGATTTTAAAGAGAGCGACATTCACCCCCCTCTGTCGCTATTTCGGTCCTACAATTGGTATCAGAGCCGGTTAGCTCTTCCTCATAGATCTTAATCAGTCTCAAGAGCCATGGCGACGGACAAGTACTCGACCAAGCCCCCGATCTTCGATGGGATGGACTATCCCTTCTGGAAGAGTTGGATAGAGACCTACATCCAGGCTCAGGGCTATGCCATCTGGCGAAAGGTCAAGGTTCGGTTTGCTGTTCCTGCCGATGAGGACGTCAATGCGGAAACATGGGCGACGTTGAGGCAAACACTAAGGCAAGGAACATCATAACCCAGGGCCTGAGTCGTAGTGAGTTTGACCGTATATCTCATCTTCCGCCCGCCTTCGATATTTGGGCGACCCTCAATGCTTACCATGAGGGCATCACCCAAATAAAGACGGTGCGACAGGACCGATTCAAGCGAGATTACAACAAGTTTGAAATGCTCATTGGCGAGTCCCTTGATGAGTGTTTTTGGCGTTTTCACAAGATCTTGAGCAACCTCCGGCGGTCGGTCTCACGTGCCCGACTCGGACAACGCTCGTCAGATGCTCACTGCACTCGATCTGCGTGTTTGGGAGATGAAAGTGACCACCATCAAAGACATGACAGACCTCTTGACCTTGACTCTTGGCCTTGTACTCGCGCCTCAAGACTCACGAGATTGAGCGTTGTCTCTGGGGTCGAAGTCACGATCGATGGCCTTGGTCACCGATCTCGTTTCTTCTTGGGCCTTCTTACGATTCTATTTGCGGTTTCTCCTTGCGCTCTGTGGCGTGGCGATGATCGGTTAGAGCGGCTTGTGGATGATCGATTGGCTCTCCTTGCTCGCAAATTTTCCCATGCTTACAAGAGAAGGAGGGACGAAAAGAGGAGGACCCGTGATTTGCTTCAAGTGTGGTGGCCCTAACCACATTGAACAACCGCCCCAAGGCGGAGAAGGGCAAGAATGACTACGGCGGTTCGGGCAAAACGACTACACCGACAAGAACGCAACAAAAGCCTACACTCGGGCGCAAGGCAAGAAGAAGTTCGCGACTTTGGGAAGGCCAAGAAGCTTTTCCACCGCGTCCTCTCGTGTTCGACGACCTCGACCTCGGCGAGGTGGAGGGATGGAGCGACGACGACGGACGGGTGACCAAGACCCCAAAGGCGGCGATGACTTCTCGGCATGTGCTTCATGGCCCTCGAGGGCGAACGAGCGACAATGACTGTACTCAGACTCCGACGAGGTGAGCCCTACTTATGACCAACAATGATCCTTTCCTTAAGCTAGGAAGATTTCATGCCAAGTCTAGGGCTAGGTGTCTTGAGTTGGAGAAGGAAGTAGCTAGACTATCACGGAGCTTACTTAAGCTTACATCTGCTCCCTCCGTGATGACCGTGATACATGTTATGCCTTGATTGATGATATGGAGAAATTAAGGACCTCTCATGCTAGTCGTCTTCTGATCTTAATTTGATTAAGGTGGAGAATATTAGTCTTCTTGCTGAGCTTGAGATGAGTAGGGTAGCTCATGTTTCATCTTCTACTGTTGAGACTATTTCTTGCACCTCATGTGAGAATAAGGATAATGCTTTTAGAGGTCTTTATACATTGTTTCTCGATCTGCCGAGACTTGTGAAAGTTGTAATAACTTAAAGATGAATCTAAAGCAGGCGAGATCATAAAATTGCTGAGTTACAAGCTTTTCTACTTGAGTGTAACATCCCAAAATTTGCAAATCTTAAAATTTAAATTTAAATTAATTATTTTAAAATATTTGGATTTTATTTGAACTTTTCTAAGTTTTCCAGTTTTAAAATCAATTTTAGAATTAAAAGAAATTTTAATATGAAAATATATCATCAAAACATCTTGGAAATATTTTATTTAAGCTAAAAGGTATCTAAAACTTATATAAATTTTTCTAGAATTTTTGAAAGTAATTTCATATTTTTAAGGCTTATTGAGTTTTCTAGTATTTTTACGTGAATGAAAAATTAAAATAAAAATTTAAAACCCTCCTCCTCCGGCCATACGTGGACGGCCGGATTCACCGCCCACGTCGCCCGCCCATCCCGCCTTCACCCTTCCACCGCCATGCGTGGGTGGCCCCTGATCTTATACGCCACCCCGCCGCCCATCCCCACCGCCTCTCTCTCTCTCTCTCTCTCGCCACCGGGCCCTGTGCCGCCTCCCCTCACCCGCGCCCTGGGCCCACTGTCATCTCCACCTCAGGCTCCCTCCTCGCGCCCGCCTCCGCCCCAACCGCCTGCAACCGCCTCCTGTCTCCTCCCCCCACCTTCCCTCTCCTTACTCCCCTCCCTTCCGTGCGCCACCCACCCGTGCACCTTCCCCTCTCCCCGCCCCCCCTCTTCTCTCTCTCGGCAACCGCCACCTCCCAGCTCCGTGAGGGATGGCCGTCAACTCCCTCCCCTCGCTCCTATTTAAACCCTTCCCCGGCACCCCGTGCTCCACTCCACCTCCCACCGCCCTCATTCTCCCCTCTCCGCCGCCCTAGCGCCCCGGCACCGTGAGCCTTCGCCGCCGCCGCCGCCAACACCTCCGGCGAGCAATCGCCGCCGCCTCGGGCCGTGCCACGCCTCGCCGCCACCTCCTCGGCTTCCCGCATCGCCCATGGCTCTTAGCCCTCGCCGCCTTTCCCGTCACCGGGCCGCCAAGCTCCCCGAATCACCGCCGCCCTTCCTCGCCGACCGGTTTCGCCACCTCAGGTAAAATCCGCCCCACCACCGCATTCCTCTTCTTCTCCTCTCCTCCTCCGCCCCTCGCCGGGACGCCGGGCCTTGCCTGTGCGCCGCCGCCGCCGCCTTCCCGTGGCCGGCCACCCATGCCGACGTGGCGCCATGTGGCGCCACGTCCGCGCCACCTCGGCGCCACCCGCCCGTCGGCCGCCACGCCACCCGCGCGCCACCTCGGTAGACCGCCGGTCGTGGACTCGGTCCATGGACCGAGACCCACTGTCGATGGGGTTTACCGGTGGACGTCATCTTGGCGTCATAAACCCGAATTTTCCATTTAAAAATAATTCGGCCGAAAAGAAATTCCCGCTGACGTCATAAATCTGAATTTCCTTTAGAAAAATAATTCCAAAATCCAGTTTATTCTTTTCTTTCATTTTAAACTTCCGATGCGGTACTTTTCATCCTAACTCCGTTTGAGTCCATTCAAATTTCTAAATTCATCAAAATTCCAATCTTTACATTTCTGCCATCATTTCAAATTTTTGAAATTTATTTGATATTTTGAAATTTAAATTTCAAATTTCAAATAAACTTTCTCCCTCGTTTGAACTCCGATTCCATTGAAACTTCCTCCTAAATTCATCTAAATTTATAAACTTCATTCCAGTAATATTATTATAATATCTATACTTTTATTTGTATTTATTTGTCCTTTGTGTTATCGTTTTGCGTAGAATCCGATCCGGTCGAAGAGTTCGCGAGCAGCAACAAGAGAATCGAGAA
Organism: Bonia amplexicaulis; assembly: GCA_036346245.1. Lineage (NCBI taxonomy): Eukaryota > Viridiplantae > Streptophyta > Magnoliopsida > Poales > Poaceae > Bonia > Bonia amplexicaulis. The sequence continues at coordinate 10,272,838 of CM070744.1, read as the reverse complement.
TTCACCCACGAAGGCAAGTCTCCTTTGAACATCTTGAACCTATGATTGTGAAATGTTTTGAATATTTTAAATTTATTGCATTTGCTATGTTACATAAAATGTTAATTTACATCTTAAGGTATTAGTTATCCCAACTATTGCTATGCCCTCGATTGAACTTTGAATACCATGTACCCTTGTAACCTTAGGATCACTTTTGTCTCAATAATGAGAGTATTATGAATCTTTGATAGTTGTTGTATCGGTAGTAAGATGCTTAGACAAGCTATATAACTTTAGTAAATTTGGATTGGGAATTATATTTCAATGAACTAGACTTTTGTTCGAATCGAATGGCAAATGGTGTTGCCTCTGTTCATGTGAAATGAATTAATTTGTGAAAATTGTTTTAGACCAGGGCGGATGGTTGGTTTGGATTGGTGCGGTTAGCACGAGATCTTGAAAAGTGTATGTTCCGCCCTAGTCAATTAAGGACCGGCGCTTGTGTTTGTCGGTCGAGCACTCTGGTACAACCACATGTCTATATGGAGTGCGACCTAGTGATTAACTTATAATAGACTAGTTTAGGTACCACCGATGGAAAGTGGATACCGGGGTTCTTGGTTATTCACGGTGAGGGACAGGTTCTTGTACTCATACGGTGCAAGAGGGGCTTACATGCGGGTGGTTAACCCTTGACGGTGAAACCTCGTGGTGGTGTCTAGCTAGACTAGAGTAAGGTAAAAGCTTTGTGATATGTTATCTGGGTCTCATGCCTAAGGAAGCATGTCGGCTATTAAGATGACTTATCTCTTGTGGGTAAAGTGTACAACCTCTGCAGTGTAAAACTATTCGAATAGCCGTGCCCACGGTTAAGGCGGGCAAGGAATGCTTTCACATGGTAGATCTTTATTTTTGGTTTAAAATAAAAGTTTTGGGAATCCGAGAATGGATGGAATTCTCGGGGAATTTGTCCTGGTGGTTGGAACCAGTGTGGGTGGTTGGAACCCGTAGTATCAAACTTGGTGGTAGAATCTTTATGATTAAAAATATTTAATGATACTTCAGTTAAGCTGTCGCCTTCAAAAATAGTTATTGGTATTGGAAATAAAATATCGCTTTGTGCAAAAGAGCCATATAGCCCTCTTTGTTAAACCTTGCATCTAATGTATTTTCCCAAGACTTGCGGAGTACTTTATGTACTCACATGCTACACCTAAAATATATATCTCGGAGGAGTATGAAGTTCAAGATGGAGGCTTCGACTACTCTGCGGTTGGATTGATGAAGGATTTCAGACGTTTGAGGTCGCGCTCCCGATCAATTGCACCGTGCGTATTGATGGGTCTTTACCAAGTTTATTTGCTTCCACTGTGTTGTGTTTATTTGCGAGGTCTTGAAACCTCGGTTGTAATGAAAAGACCTTTTGGTGGTACTCTCTATTATTGTAATATTCGATGTTGGTAATGTAATCATCCTTTGTTTAGCGTGTGCACTAGCTTTGATCTGGGACTAGTGCTGAAATACGCAGAGGGACCGGATTTGGAAATTCGGGTCCCGACAGAGATGGTATCGAGCCAATGTTGGTATGGGGCGTGACCTAGTTTAGAATGGCAAAAGCCTTAAGGACCTATATTTATTAAAATATATGTTCTAGAAAATTTTCTATACTTCTTTATCTCTGTTCTATTTATAATCATTTACTCAAAATTGTTTACTAAACTTCTCTATCTTTTCAAAATTTGTAGATGGTGGCTCTATCTCATGATTAGTGGGACTACATCTCCCATCTTTGAGGCGAGGTGCATTTGTTGAGCTTCTTCGCCAACTAATGCAAGACTGAGTTTCGTCTACACCGCCTATCTTGAGGGCGGAAAGTCCGATATTGGATCGAGATTCTTGGTCAATGGAAGTATTCTGTATGCATGGGAAGAATTCGAATCCATAGATACCCCATTGATCATCCTCGGATGATCGTTCGGACGCCACTCGGGATGCGGCTCGTCGGGCCATAACCGGTGCGTGTCGGGTTTACCAGGAGATTCTGCGGCGATCGCCCCTCTGTTTCTTTTCATCCACTTGTGCGGGATGAGTCATCCGCAGCCCTTGAGATCGCCGTGGGCGATCCCGCCTTTCACATCGAGTTCACTCACTCGGCGATGGCGCCCACCTCGCCCGGCGCTTTGAAGGAGATTGGCGACGGATGCTACTCACTTCCGGCTACCAAGATTCGACACTCTCCGTGCTCGGCTCATCGAGCCGAGCAACGAGTTTGGTAAGGCGACCCGAGCGAGCAGCGGTCTCCACCCGACTACACACATCTTCACGGTACCGGTAGTCGTCCCCAACAACCGAGCTCCGGCTCGTCACACAGGGACCCGTATCTTACTCACGGCGCGCAAGGTGTGCGGCGCCCTAGTCCTTTGCCCGACATCGACGCCGGAGACTCCGGCAAGAGACGCAGCTCTCGTTCCGTTCACGCTCTCGGTCTATTGCCTCCGGCGGTAGTGACCATCTTCATACCGTGCCTCTTGCAACCGCCCGAGTGTGGTTGTAAGGCTGCGTCACGTGGGTATCCTAGAGGAGGATCGGAGGAGGATCGAGAGGAGGACCGGAGGAGCTTGTCTTGAGGAGGACAAGTAGTTGCGAGACAGTAGCACCCAATTTAAAGTTTAATTCCTTTGAGCGATTTGTATTTTATTCTAGTGTGTGGGATGGACTGTACCAAGCACTTGTGCACCTGTGGTACAGCCATTTCCTTTAAAATTTAATTTGAATTCAAGACAAGTTTCCTTTCAATTTGTTGTCCGTGTTTTTCCCTTGTGTGTTTGTTTGGGATGTGGTTTAGTCTCCCTAATCTCTTACCTATGCTACTTCCCTCTTTCCTTTTTCTAACCCCAGTTACCATGAAGATGGTGAGCACAAGGAACAGTGCCGGTAACAGCCAGAATGACAATGCTCAGCCAGAAGGCAATAATCCAATTCCGCCCCCGCCAGTTCAAGCTCCTAATCTGGAACAGATGATGGCCATGCGATTCTGATTACTCCAAGCCTTAGCCCAAAACCAAGTCCAACAAATTCCACAGGCACCCAATCAAGCACCACAATCCAAGCTGGGGGAGTTTATGAGAACTCATCCCCAACTTTCGATGGGTCGATGAGATCCAATGGGCGGCATTGGATCAAGGCGTCGAAAGAAGCTGAATTTGGCACAATGCAATGGAAATGAAAAAGTGTTGTATGCTGCTCACCAACTGAAAGGAATTGCAGCTAATTGGTGGGAGAATTATTGTGCTGCTCACCAGAATGCACAAGACATTACTTGGGCTGAGTTTGAAGAAGCATTCCGTACTGCACACATTCCTATTGGAATCATGGAAATGAAAAGGATGGAATTCTATAAGTTGCAACAAGGGAACCTCAGCGTTCTTGAGTATCGAACAAATTTACCCAAGCGGCGACATCGCTTGGAGGATGTTGCAACTAATGCGACAAAATTTGGAGATTCATGCAGGACGGATCCCAATCTCAAGGTGCGATTAGTGTCTAATGATTATCCAACTTTCCGGCACATGGTGAACAAAGCTATCATCCAAGAAGATGCCCAACGCCGATTACATGAAGTCCGAAAGAGGAAATTTCGGGCACAGCAGGGTGCCAATAACACTCGCCACCGTGTGCCAATAATCAGCCACACTTTTTCAGGCCTTCTATGCCAAGTGTGCCGAGGACACCAATCAGTGGACCTCGTCCAATACCTCAGGCTCCTCGACCAATCAATGGAGGTCAAGCCCAACAAAACAAGGCGCAACAAAGCGGAATTGATGTTTCAACTGCAAGAACATGGGGCATTACGCCAACAACTATCATGAAACGCCCAGTGACTCTGTCCGTTTCAACACGGGACTACTCGGCCGAGCCCCACCAACAGGACAAGTCCGTGGAACACCATAGCGACAAGGACTCCACAAGTGATAAGCAGGGGACATGTCAACCATGTTACATGAGCGACTCGGGAAGCACCGAAGTAGTTCGGTAAGTTCCTTGTCAACTCGATTACCGCCTCGGTATTATTTGATTACGGAGCTTCGCATTCGTTTATTTCAAAGGATTTCTTGAAAGAAACAATTTGAATGCTCAAATGTTAAAGAATAATATGCTAGTCCAATCACCGAAGGAAATGAGGACTAATACGGTGCGCCCTAGAGCAACAGTAGATATAAATGGAGTTAAGTTCTAGTGATCTTATTATAATAGACTCCAATAGTCTAGATGTGATACTTGGAATGGATTGGTTAACCAAGTATAAAGGCGGATAGATTGTGCCAACCGTGCTATTACTCTTACCAACTCGAAGGAATCCAAATAGAGTGCAAGTTTAGTTTATCCACAAGGAATGGATGTGAGTTGAATAGCTTGAAGGGAATAACTATGGAAAAAGTGCCTATAGTAAAGAATATCCGGATGTATTTCACGAAGATTTACCGGATTGCCACCGGATAGAAGTTGAATTCGTTATTAATCGGTGCCGGAACAACCCCAATTTCAAGAGACCCTACGGATGTCCGCCAATGATCTAGCGAAGTCAAGAAGCGGATCGAAGAACTACAAGAGAAAGGATTTGTCGGACCAAGTTCTTCACCATGGGGAGCACAAGATACTTCTAGTGAAGAAAAGGATGGCGATCTCACGATGTGTGTGGATTACGAGCATTGAATGATGCAACAATCAAGAACAAGTATCCTCTACCGGGATAGTTGACTTATTTGATCGATTAAAAGGATCATGTGTCTTTTCCAAGATTGATCTTGATCGGTTATCATCAAATGAAGATCGACGGAGGATATACCAAAGACGACATTTGCTACTCGTTATGGGTTATCTGAGTTTACGATAATGTCCTTTGGTTTGACCAATGCTCTGCATATTTTATGAATCGATGAATAAGGTGTTTATGGAATATTTGGATAAGTTTGTCGTCGTGTTCATTGATGACATTCTGATATATTCCCGGAATGAAGAAGAACATGCCCAACACACGAGGATAGTATTGGAAAAACTCGAGAGAACACCAAATTGTATGCCAAGTTCAAGACAAGTGTGAGTTACGGTTAAAGAAAGTAGATTTCTTGGGTCATGTTATTTCAGCAGGAGGAGTGTCTGTAGATCCCGAGAAGGTGACAGATGTACTTAACTGGACACAACCCAAGTCAGTAACTGAGATCAGAAGTTTTCTGGGATTGGCTGGTTATTACCGTCGCTTCATAGAAGGATTCTCCAAGCTAGCAAGACCTCTCACCCAATTACTAAAGAAAGAAAAGAAGTTTGAATGGAGTAAATCATGTGAAGACAGTTTTCAAGAGTTTAAGAAGAGGTTAACTTCTGCACCAGTATTGACCCTTCCCGATATCAGGAAGGATTTTGAAGTATTCTGCGATGCATCCAGACAAGGCACGGGCGTGTTACGATGCAAGAAGGAAGAGTGGTAGCTTATGCTTGAGGCAATTGCGCCGCATGAGCGAACTACCCAACCCATGATTTAGAGCTAGGCACAGTTGTGCATGCTCTAAAAATCTGAGGCATTATTTAATCGAGAACTGTGAAATTTATACGGATCACAAGAGTTTGAAGTATATTTTCACTCAACGACCTCAATCGAGATGAGAAGATGGTTGGAGCTAATAAAGGATTATGATGTGGAATTCATTACCATCCAGGAAAAGCTAATGTAGTAGCGGATGCCTTGAGCAGAAAAAGCTATTGCAATAATCTGATGATCAAAGACAGTCAACCTGCACTTCATGAAGAATTTCAGCGGCTCAATCTAGAAGTAGTAGGAGAAGGATTCCTAGCTACTTTGGAGATTCAACCAATTTTAGAGAACCAGATAAAGGAAGCCCAAAGAGAAGATAGTTATGTCAAAGAAATCAAAGAGAATATGAAAAAGGGTAAAGCACCAAATTTTTGGAAGATCAAGAAGGTATCCTTTGGTTTGGAAAAAGAATTCTTGTGCGAAAAGAAAGAAATAAAAGAACTAATCTGAAGGAAGCTCACAGTGCGGATACTCAATTCACCCCTAAGCACGAAAATGTATCAAGATCTCAAAGAAAGATCTTGGTGGTCAAGTATGAAAAGGAAATTGCTGAATATGTAGCCTTATGTGATGTGTGCCAATGAGTCAAAGTCGAACATCGAAACCTCTTGGACTTACGCAACCTTCTGAGATACACGAATGGAAGTGGGAAGAAATTGGTATGGACTTCATAACAGGATTGCCAAGAACCAAGTCGGGTTATAACTCAATTTGGGTTATTGTGGACCGACTAACAAAGGCTGCACACTTTATACCCGTAAAGACCACATACTGTGGAGATAAACTCGCAGAGTTATACAAGTCAAGAATAGTTTATTTACATGGAGTCCCAAAGAAAATCGTGTCAGATCGAGGATCACAATTCACATCAAGATTACGCGAGAGGCGCATGAGCTCTTGGGGACAAACTTGAATTTCAAGACAACATATCATCCACGGATCGATGGTCAAGCAGAAAGAGTAAATCAAATATTGGAAGACATCTTTGAGAGCTTGTGCTTTGGCAAATAAAGCTATTGGGATCAAAATTTGCCATATGCGAATTCTCTTATAACAACGACTATCAATCTAGCTTGCAAATGTCTCCGTTTGAACTCATGCAGGCGGAAAATGCGAAACGCCATTGTATTGGAAAGAAACAGAGAAGGACAAGTATTTGGACCTGATGTGTTGAAGCAAGCGAAAGAGCAAGTTAAATCGGTTCAAGACAGTTAAAACGGCACAAACAAGATGTAAAAGCTACGCAGACAATCGTCGAAGAGCTTTAGAATTTATACACGAGATCATGTGTATTTGAAAATTTCACCTTTCAAGGGTTTGCGTCGTTTCGATGTTCTTGGAAACTTGCTCAAAATTTATTGGACCATTCCTATTCTAGCCAAAAGGGAGAAGTTGCTTACCAGTTAAAGCTCCCACCTCAGTTGTCGAATGTGCACGACGTCTTTCATGTGTCTCAGTTAAGAAAATGTCTCAGAGTGCGAGAAGAACAAATGCCTTTAGAAGAAGTGACTTTGAAAGAGGACCTAACATATAAAGAGTTTCGGTCAAAATTTTGGATGAAGCGAGCGTCGAACCGAAGCAAGAGCATCAAATTACGTAAAGTTCAATGGAGTAATCATTAAGTCTCAAGCAACACGGGAGCGTGAAGAAGATTTGAGATCGAGTTCCCGATCTTTTCGAGTCCATCCGAATCTCGGGCCGAGATTCATCCTAAGGGGTAGGTTTGTAACATCCCAAAATTTGCAAATCTTAAAATTTAAATTTAAATTAATTATTTTAAAATATTAGGATTTTATTTGAACTTTTCTAAGTTTTCCAGTTTTTAAAATCAATTTTTAGAATTAAAAAGAAATTTTAATATGAAAATATATCATCAAAACATCTTGGAAATATTTTATTTAAGCTAAAAGGTATCTAAAACTTATATAAATTTTTCTAGAATTTTGAAAGTAATTTCATATTTTAGAGGCTTATTGAGTTTTCTAGTATTTTTACGTGAATGAAAAATTAAAATAAAATTTAAAACCCTCCCTCCTCCGGCCATACGTGGACGGCCGGATTGCCGCCCACGCCGCCCGCCCATCCCGCCTTCACCCTTCCACCGCCACGGGTGGCCCCGATCTTGCCACGCCACCCCGCCGCCCCATCCCCACCGATCTCTCTCTCTCTCTCTCTCCACCGGGCCGCTGTCGGCGCCCCCCTCACCCGCGCCTGGGCCCACTGTCATCTCCCACCTCGGCTCCCTCCTCGCGCCCGCCTCGCCGCCCCAACCGCCAGCAACCGCCTCGGTCTCCTCGCCCCACCTTCCCTCTCCTCACTCCCCTTCCTTGCGCCGCCCACCCAGCGCACCTTCCCCTCTCTCCCACGCCCCCTCCCCTCTTACGTCTCTCAACCGCCGCCACCTCCCACTCCGTGGGATGGCCGTCAACTCCTCCCCTCGCCCCTATTTAAACCCTTCCTGCACCCCGTGCTCCACTCCACCTCCCACCACCCTCATTCTCCCTCTCCGCCGCCCTAGCGCCCGACACCGTGAGCCTTCGCCGCCCGCCGCCAACACCTCCGGCGAGCAATCGCGCCGCCTCGGGCCGTCCGCGCTCGCCGCCACCTCCTCGGCCAGCATCGCGCTGCTCTTAGCCTCGGTAGCCCTTCCCGATCACCGGAGTGCCGCCAAAGCTCCCGAATCACCGCCGCCCTTCCTCGTCGCCGACCGGTTTCCGCCACCTCCGTAAAATCCGCCCCCCACCGCATTCCTCTTCTTCTCCTCTCCTCCTCAGCCCCTCATGGCCGTGGCGCCGGAGCGCCGCCGCCGCCGCCTTCCCGGCCGGCCACCCGTCTTGACGTGGCGCCATGTGGCGCCACGTCCGCGCCACCTCGGTGCCACCCGCCCGTCGGCTGCCACGCCACCCCGCGCCACCTCGGTAGGCCGCCCGGGTCGTGGACTCGGTCCATGGACCGAGACCCACCGTCGATGGGGTTTACCGGTGACGTCATGCTAACGTCATAAACCTGATTTTCCCATTTGAAAATAATTCGCCGAAAAGAAATTCCCGCTGACGTCATAAATCTGAATTTCCTTTAGAAAAATAATTCCAAAAATCAGTTTATTCTTTTCTTTCATTTTAAACTTCCGATGCAGTACTTTTCATCCTAACTCCGTTTGAGTCCATTCAAATTTCTAAATTCATCAAAATTCCAATCTTTACATTTCTGCTATCATTTCAAATTTTGAAATTTATTTGATATTTTGAAATTTAAATTTCAAATTTCAAATACCCTTTCTCCCTCGTTTGAACTCCGATTCCATTGAAACTTCCTCTAAATTCATCTAAATTTATAAACTTCATTCCAGTAATATTATTATAATATCTATACTTTTATTTGTATTTATTTGTCCTTTGTGTTATCGTTTTTGCGTAGAATCCGATCTGGTCGAAGAGTTCGCAGAGCATAACAAGAGAATCGAGAATTCACCCACGAAGGCAAGTCTCCTTTGAACATCTTGAACCTATGATTGTGAAATGTTTTGAATATTTTAAATTTATTGCATTTGCTATGTTACATAAAATGTTAATTTACATCTTAAGGTATTAGTTATCCCAACTATTGCTATGCCCTCGATTGAACTTTGAATACCATGTACCCTTGTAACCTTAGGATCACTTTTGTCTCAATAATGAGAGTATTATGAATCTTTGATAGTTGTTGTATCGGTAGTAAGATGCTTAGACAAGCTATATAACTTTAGTAAATTTGGATTGGGAATTATATTTCAATGAACTAGACTTTTGTTCAGAATCGAATGGCAAATGGTGTTGCCTCTGTTCATGTGAAATGAATTAATTTGTGAAAATTGTTTTAGACCGTATGGATGGTTGGTTTGGATTGGTGCGGTTAGCACGAGATCTTGAAAAGTGTATGTTCGCCCTAGTCAATTAAGGACCGACACTTGTGTTTGTCGATCGAGCACTACCATACAACCACATGTCTATATGGGTGCGACCTAGCTGATTAACTTATAATAGACTAGTTTAGGTACCACCGATGGAAAGTGGATACCGAGGTTCTTGGTTATTCACGGTGAGGGACAGATTCTTGTACTCATACAGGCGCAAGAGGGGCTTACATGCGGGTGGTTAACCCTTGATGGTGAAACCTCAGCGGGTGGTGTCTAGCTAGACTAGAGTAAGGTAAAAGCTTTGTGATATGTTATCTGGGTCTCATGCCTAAGGAAGCATGTCGGCTATTAAGATGACTTATCTCTTGTGGGTAAAGTGTACAACCTCTGCAGAGTGTAAAACTATTCGAATAGCCGTGCCCACGGTCAAGGGCGGGCAAGGAATGCTTTCACATGGTAGATCTTTATTTTTGGTTTAAAATAAAAGTTTTGGGAATCAGAGAATGGATGGAATTCTCGAAATTTGTCTGGTGGTTGGAACCGATGTGGGTGGTTGGAACCCGTAGTATCAAACTTGGTGGTAGAATCTTTATGATTAAAAATATTTAATGATACTTCAGTTAAACTGTCGCCTTCAAAAATAGTTATTGGTATTGGAAATAAAATGTCGCTTTGTGCAAAAGAGCCATATAGCTCTCTTTGTTAAACCTTGCATCTAATGCATTTTCCCAAGACTTGCGGAGTACTTTATGTACTCACATGCTACACCTAAAATATATATCTCAGAGGAGTATGAAGTTCAAGATGGATGCTTGACTACTGCGGTTGGATTGATGAAGGATTTCCGAGACGTTTAGGTCGCGCTCCCACCAATTGCACGTGGCGTATTGATGGGTCTTTACCAAGTTTATTTGCTTCCGCTGTGTTGTGTTTATTTGCGAGGTCTTGAAACCTCAGTTGTAATGAAAAGACCTTTTGGTCGGTACTCTCTATTATTGTAATATTCGATGTTGGTAATGTAATCATCATTTGTTTAGCGTGTGCACTAGCTTTGATCCGGGACTAGTCTTTGAAATACACAGAGGGACCGGATTTGGAAATCCGGGTCCCGACATTGAGCCTATTGCTTCATGTGTAAATTGTCCTAAGTTAACTGCTGAACTTGAATCTGTCTCAAAACAGTTTCAAGAAATGATTGACTACAATAAGAAAATGACTCAGTATGCTTCTAAGGACCCTGTTAGCTCACCATGCAAAAATTGTGATAAACTAAAATCGACTTGATTGCTTTGGATGATAAATGTGAAGCTAACTAAGGACCTTCTAGAAAAATCACGTCCCGCTTGTGCCTTCGTGTTTGAGGTGTTGGAAAAGGATAAGGACATGGTAGAGACATTTAGGAAGAGTTACGAAGACCAAATGGCTAGGATTAGGACTGCCCACATGTGTCTCTGCGAAGCCCTCAAGGTTGAGGCATTTGTTCATAAGGAGAGATACGCACATGCCATTCGCTCTTCTGCTGTTGGTTCTTCTTCCTCTCCTCCTGCTGTCACTTCTCCTTCTCCTTGCTCTTCTTGCACCTCTCTCTTTCGGGAGTGTCAGTATCTTATGAACACTCTCGAGAAATTTGTAGGAGGCAAGAAGAAACTCAATCTTATTCTAGACCAATCAAAGATTTGCATGTTCAATCAGGGTCTAGGATATGATTTCCGTGAGGATGTGAGGAAGCATCCACCTGTCGTGCTCAGACCCGTAGCCGCAGGTATGATTGAGGTCAAGCCCAAGAACAAGAATGTTCAATTTAAATCAGCGGGCTTTGTCCAAAGAATTTCTGACAGCAAGGTGACTTCACTGCGACTTGACCTCTCGAGGCAAAGCCATATCATGCTACTACGCCTCTCGGCGGTATCATTGCACCTTCATCAGAAGGATGGACATTTGATTGGCCATTGCTTCAAGCGCTAAGATCGCGAAGAGACCGTGTTGAGTCTCTCAGCGTATTCGGGTCAGCCCGGACCTTGAGTGCACCTAAGACCAACACGAGGTCTAGGCTTACTCTTGTTGGTAGCTTTGGGCAGCATCGAGGACTTGGTTCTTCCGAGTTTTCTGTTTTTCGTCCTCATGCTCCCTCTGGTCATGACTTCCGCCGTTCTGAGGGTAGATCTCGTTTTTCCCGTCGAGATGCCTACCCGCGGCGTGATCAGCTTGTTGTCGTTGCGCCGACTCGCTCTTCCGTAGCGATCGGACCCGGCCACTTCGGTATGCACACAGACCTTCTGCTTCTGTGAGTGACAGAGAGCGTAGGGTAGATAGAGGTCAGTCATGTTTGACTACTTCATCTGCTCGACGTGTTACTCAATATTGGGTGCCAAAATCACTCTTGATTTATCCCGTCTTGAGACTTTACTCTGTTTGACTCGTGTTCACGGCCGGGGAAGGAAAGATTTGGCTTGTTGACTCGGGTGTTCACGACACATGACCGAAGATTCCGTTGGTTTCTTCCTTGCCGTGCTCCGGTGATGAGCTAATCACCTTGGAGATGCCTCATCCGGCGCGTCATCGCCAAAGGTACAGTCGCATTAATGATTCCTTTATTTTAAAAGATGTTGTCTTGGTTAGTAAGCTGCAGTATAATTTGCTTTCAGTCTCTCAGCTTACCGATGACGATTTCGAGGTGAGCTTTAAGAAAAACAATTGCAAAATTCTTGACTCTTCGAGTAGTTTGATTTGCGGGATTTCTCATTTCGGGAGGATCTTTCGTGCTGATTTTTCTGAGTCTTCTAGTGATCCTCTCCGTTGTTTGCTTGCTTCGAGTCCATGACCTCTCTTTACGGCATAGGAGACTTGGTCATATTGGATTTGACCATTTGACCCGAGTTAGCGGTCACGATCTCATTCGTGGTCTCGCCGAAACTCAAGATGGTCAAAGATCTTGTTTGTGCTCCATGCTTGCAGCGGCAAGATGGTTGCCGCTTCTCATCCTCCGGTCATAGTTACTATGACCGATGCCCGGACACCGCTCCATATGGACACAGTTGGACCACTCGAGTCTTGATCGAGGGAGGGAAGTGGTACGTGCTTGTCGTGGTCGATGACTACTCGAGGTACTCTTGGGTGTTTTCTTAACCTCGAAGGATGAGACGTTTCGCATTTTCGAGGTCTTTTCGATGGGATTTCGCCGAGCTTCCGGTGCCTTGCGGCGATCCACGGTGACAATGGCACGGAGTTCCGTAATTCCTACTTTGAGAGTTTACGTGGTGAGACAGTGTAGAGCACCGCTCTTCTCCATCGTCCCCACAGAATGGCGTTGTGGAGAGGAAGAACCGTACCTTGGTCGAGATGGCGGGCGATACTTGATGAATACTCTACACCGCGGAAGTTTTGGGTGAAGCTATAGCCACCGCGTGCCATGTTTGACGAGTTTTCTTGGGCACACTTGCACCGCACTTCTTCGAGTTGAGATACCATGAAAGCCGGTGTTTCTCATTTTCGTGTGTTTGGTTGCAAGTGCTTTATTCAAGTCCGGAACCTAGATAAGTTCGAGTCACGATCTTGTGATGGACTCTTTCTAGGCTACTCGACTTCCTCGCGGGCTTATAGGGTCTGGAACTGCGAGTGTAGTAAAATGGTAGAAACCGTGAGGTGACTTTCGATGAGGCCGGTCAGGGACTAGGCCCAATATCTCGTGTTCTTGAGCGATCGAGACCATCTTTGTGGATGATGAGGATGATGGAGATGAGGGTTGTCTACCCGATCCGATCCCTCATCCACCCCTTGAGATGCCGTCTTCCAACGCACCTCAAGGCGATCAGCCTTGCCTTCTACTTCTTCGGAGCTAGTGGCTCTGTTCCTACCCGTCGACTCACGGTAGAGGCCACTTCTTCATCTCATCCCGGACCTCCTAGACATATCCGAGCTCATCCTTCGAGCAGATGATTGGAGATCTCTTTGAGCGAGTCACACGCTCAAAGTCTGGCATGTCACTCTTCTGTCTCCACTCTGCCTTTGTTGCCTCTTTCGAGCCCAAGGATGTTTGTCATGCTCTATCTGACGAGTCTTGGGTCAATGCCATGCATGAGGAGCTAGAGAGTTTCGAGAGAAACAAGGTCTGGATGCTTGTTGAGCCCCTCGAGGTCACAATATCATTGGGACCAAGTGGGTGTTCAAAAACAAGCAAAGTGAGGATGGGGTAGTCATTCGAAACAAGGCTAGACTGGTTGCTCAGGGGTACTCCCAGGTTGAGGGTCTAGATTTCGAGGAGACCTTTGCCCGTAGCTAGACTTGAAGCCATCAGTCGCTACCTTTGCGCTTCTAATGGTTTCAAGCTCTACCGATGGATGTCAAGAGTGCCTTTCTCAATGGCTTCATTGAGGAAGAAGTCTATGTCAGACAGCCTCCAGGTTTCGAGAACCCCAAATACCCTAATCATGTCTACAAGCTTTCCAAAGCGTTGTATGGACTTAAGCAGGCCCCTAGAGTTTGGTATGAGAGGCTTAAGTCCTATCTTTTGAGGCATGATTTCGAGGTGGGTAAAGTTGACAAGATCTTGTTCATTCGCCGGCTTGGCAATGACCTTCTGCTCGCCCAAATTTATGTCGATGACATTATCTTTGGCGGCTCTTCTCATGCTCTAGTTTCACAGTTCTCGGATGTCATGAGCACCGAGTTTGAGATGAGCATGATGGGCGAGTTGACTTTCTTCCTTGGCTTCCAAATCAAGCGCACTCGGGAGGTAATTTCTTGCATCAAGGCAAGTACACTCGAGACCTCCCGAGGCGCTTTGACATGAGTAATGGAAAGTCGGTGTCAACTCCGATGGTCATGATTTGACCCGAGATGAGGACGGCGAGCCAGTTGATCAAAAGGAGTTCAGAAGTATGATTGACTCTCTCTTGTACCTCACTGCCTCGAGACCGGACATACACTTCGCCGTGTGTCTTTGTGCTCGGTTTCAGGCTTCTCCTCTCGTATCTCACCGCCAGGCAGTGAAACGCATCTTTCGGTATCTTCGAGCTACCATTGACTATGGTATCTGGTACTCTTCCTCCTCCTGTCTATCCCTTAGAGCCTATTCGGATGCAGATTTTGCCGGCTGTAGGATACATAAGAAGAGCACTTCGGATGGTCCTCGAGGAAGCGATCCGGTGTTGCGATCCACCATGAGAGGCCGAGTGCGTTCTTTGCGGCCGATTCTTGTAGCAGTGCTGGATGGTCTCGACTCTGCGGGACTTTGGGTTAGCTATCGACCGTGTTCCGCTCTTTTGCGATAACACGTCTGCGATTAGCATTGCTAAGAACCCAGTACAACACTCTCAGACCAAGCACATTGATATCAGATATCACTTTCTTCGAGACCATATGGAGAAGGTGACATTGTGCTCCAGTTTGTGGAGAGTGACCACCAGTTGGCTGACATATTCACGAAGCCTTTGGATAGATCTAGGTTTTCAGCTCTGCGGGGAGAGCTTGGGGTGGTTTGTCCTTATGGACTGTTATGAGGGGGAGTTTGTGCTTTACTGTTTTATCATATTAATTATGCTTCTGTCTCATTTACATTGCATTGCATCTGTGGGTGCATTGGGTTTAGTCCTTCCAGCATAGGTTAGAGTGTGTCTCTTGCTGAGTTGCTTAGACTTCTTACTCTTATCTTGTGCTTCCAGGATAGCTGTTTCTTATCTCACTAGGTTGAGCTCACTCACTTCTTGTAGGCTCTAGCGAGGGTTGGGCCACCTTCGGGTAGACAGGGTACGTGTTTGCTCTCTAGTGTGTGTTTTCCCGTCAGCTGACATGCTTAAAATACTTTACACATTGCCATGACTTGTGCTTATTTGCTATATTTATCATGACTTCATATGTGTAAACTAGCTTTTGCCATGATAAGTTAATCAAATTTGCTCACTTTAAACTAAAACTTGTCATGTCAGCATTCGAGACTAGTCTTTCTTGAGCTATCCTTTTATGATCCATGCCATGTCAACTAGGCTGAGTTGAGCGTTGAATCTCTATTGAGCCTTAGATTGAGCTGTTTTAGTCTCTTGATGATGCATAGGTTAGTACAATCATTTCAAAAGCAAAAAGATCTCTTTTGTGCGAAAAACTGATCTCACCAATTCTTTCTCATGAGACGGCTTGCCATTGCACTAGGCATGAACTCAGGGGGAATTTTGGATGACCAAGATCATTTCCTTAAGCTTCTCGCTTGGTATGATCGCATAAGGCTTGAGATCTAGCACATGATAATATATATATATATATATATATATATATATATATATATATATATGGTTGGAAACAACCACAAGTTTCAAAAGAAAAATATGTCATTTGTGCTCAATTTGCTTAAGTTTCAAAAGAACCAAGTACTTGAACCAATGTTTCACTCTTGAGCGTATATCACTCTATTTGGACTCAATATTAGCTTCTTGGTTCCGCTTAGCTTAATTGACATGGCTTGCATCATCCTTGGATGTCTCTAGCTAGACTTTGCTTATTGATGACTTGACTTGCTCACAAATTGCACTACATTTCAGATTGTCATCTCTTTGGTTTAGCTTGATTATACATGTCTTGTCATGATCTTGATAGCATATTTATGTGTTATGGCTTGATGTAATCCTTATGGTCATTTTGGATAATTCTCATGGCTCTAAATGCTTAGAATAAACAAACTTCAGTCATTTTATCCAAAATGTGTTATATTCTCTCTTTTTCATCGTTGATGTGTTTATTGCCAAAAGGGGGAGAATATTGGAGAAAAAGTCTTTTGGGAGATCTTTCTAGAGCTTTGGAGAATAATTTGCTCTTCCTTGAGTTGCTCTAGCGATTCCTTCTGTCGACATGGTCATTTGCTTCATTCTCTTCTTTGGACCATGTTGGATTCTTCAAACTCAACTTCATGCTTTTTCGGTGTTTGTCAATATACTCATCAAGGGGGAGATTGAGAGACCATGTGAGGTTATCCCATGTGTATGATGAGTAATTGACATCGGCTTAGGGAAGTCGAGTTTGAGTTGGTTGGTTCGGACCATGTCGTTGCGTGGTGCAACGGGCTCGGTCGGACTTGGTCAAACCTGGTCAATAGAATTAGGATGCATATTCTGATGATTCGACATGTTTGAACTTTATTATGCTTAAATGTATCGAGCGGTGCTATTTGATGTGTTTCTTGTCTGTGTTGGCTGCAGGACGTCGAGGCGGAGTCGTGGCGAGACACGGGGTGACCGGACTAGACACAGGCGGTGTCGAGGTCGAGCGGTCGGATGTGTCAAGACGGCGGAGATTCGATGTGGTTGCGAGGCGTACACGACAAGGAGCGCGGAAGCTTCCGGGAAGGTGCACGAGGGGCGAATCGGTAATTTCGCAAGGCTGCACAAGCGGGAGATGACTCCGTTAGGGTTTAGCCGGCGTAACGGGTTGGACACCCGTTAGCCAAGGGCTATAAATAGATGTGAGGGGCTGCATACCCCTTAGGACACTAGAGAGTGAGTTAGGGTTTTGAGAGCTCATTCATCCCTTTGTGTGGGTTGTGTTCCTCCCAAGAAGCATGTGAGGCTCTTGGTGTTCTTGAGTATTGAGAGGGAGAGAATGGTTTGAGAGACTTGTAATCATTCCTCTTGTTCAAATGTCTATGCGTATGGGGATACCTTTATATTTTTGGTTGGTCTTTTGTTAATCTCTTTTGAGTGCATCAGTCTTACTTCTCAGGAGATTGAAGATTTGTGTCTTGTTTCTTATTCTCTTCTGCACCTCTTTATTATGTATGATGGTTTTTGAGTAACTGCAGAATCTTGTTGAAAGATCATTCCTGGGTGTGATCAAGAGTCACAAGATCAAACGGTTTAAGCATTGGTTCCTTCAGATTGACCCTCTGCTCATTTGCTTTGTTCTCAGTGTCTGTTCGGTTGTTTGGTTTTCAGGTTCTCGTCAATCTGATATTTGATCTGCTGTCTCAATCTTTTGGCCAGAGGAGAGGAGCTAGTTTTCATCTAGTTACTTATTTTTCGGATGCACTCAGTACTTATTTTTCTTAGTCTTGGTTACTCTCTGAAATATATATTCTGGCTGCAGTTGGTTTCATTCAACACATCTCTCTGCTGAAATTAATCCGGACGTCTCTGGTTTTGTTTGCTGAAAAGAATTCTTTTGGCTGCAGCAAAAGACTACTTTCTGCAGCATCAAAATGGCTCTTTAATTCTTTTCTGCCAGCACTGGTTTGTGTCTATTTTGCTGCTGCTAAACCGCCTGTACTCGTTTCTTTTGTCCGGCACAAACCTTGGTTGTTTTATGCTCTTTTCGGTGGTGTTCATCAAGTTCTTTCGGCCAGCAAGCAATCTCTATCTGCAGTCTGCTAGTTCCTTTTTCTTTTGTCTCCAGCAAACAGCTTTGATCAAGAAATCAGTTAAAGCTCTATTGCAGATCTTTAGCCGAGTGTCCTTTTGTTTCTTTTGACAGTTTTCTGCAAAAAGCTATTTCTATTTTTTGTGTCTGCAGTTTCATGAGTTGGCTTCTCACAATAGCTTACCATTTTCGGTCAGACCATCTATGGACATGCAGAGTTACTTTCCGGCAATATGTCTTTGATCTTTTACTCGGCTGCAGTGTTCAGTTTAGACTGGATTACTGTTTTTGCTTGCTGTTTTATGTTTGTTAGGCAGTCGACCTGTCTCTCTCTCTCGGCAAGCATGCTATAGTAGAATGCTCCTTAGTGCCTTTTTCTTTTTATTCTTTTTCTGATTTTCCCCCCTTCCGCATGCAGTCTAAACGATTGTATTTTCAGTTAAAATTTTTACTGGCTGGTCTCTGATTTATGCTGAATTTTTTAAAATCGCATGCGTTCCAGTTTTCAGCAGAATTAATTTTCATCTTTTTGAAAAATCAGTGTACGAGTTCTCGGGGGCGATTTTAAAGAGAGCGACATTCACCCCCCCTCTGTCGCCATTTCGGTCCTACAGAAATTTTATGTGAAGCCTTCCGATACACTCATAGTTATTATGTAATTTTTTGAGAATTTTATGTGGTCCAAATTTACCATATTAATTTGTGATAATTTTATCATAATTAGCGGTATGCAATGCTCTGGTCTCTTTTGAAGTGCGTGACCTCTGTCCTTCACACATATATCGGCTCGTTGCTGCTATCTTTTCTTTTCCACTGCGTGCTTCGCACAATTGTTACTCTGCTCGTGTCGTCCCGCCTCGCGCGCTCCCTCGTCCGTACTGGTGTCATTATGTTCATACCGTCCACCCTTGCCCGCTCCCTCATCTCCACATTTGTCAGTGTTATCATGCCGTTCCCCTCGTCCAAAGTGTTGCACATTGACAAGGAGTCTTTAATTTGCAGGTTGAGTGCACCGGGTACCGTTTGCGCTTAGCTATAAATTCGAACCTCTCGTAGTTGGTTATCGGTCATCTCAGTCGCTCATCGCATAATCTCATTCTTACGATGGTCGCTCAAAACGAAGAGTGTGTAGCTAATTATTTTGATAAGCAAGTGCATAGCTCATTAAGGACGCGGTACGAGGGAGCGGTAGTGCTAATTGCTTCTCTCGAAATACTGGTAATTTTTTCGGATTGGTAGTCAAATTGTCGGTAATTAGTGAACTATTCGTATGTAGTTATACGCATGTAATCATTTTTTGTTGTAACGCTTACTGCGGATCTGGTTGTTGTGGCTTTATGTAGTCGCAGACATGTAACACTTGATAATGTTCTACGTCGATGGTCTTGTACGGGCTAGACCCAATGGGTTGGACCTATCAACATGCCAATATAAGGTGCTCCAGGCCGAGAGACTCGGTGTCATGAATATTCATGAGCTACGAAGCCGCATCCGAAGAGAGTTCGCCACGGAGGCAATGGCGATGAAACTTGCCATCGAGGGGATCACCTGCACCAATGGCGTGTGGGAGCTCGTGAAGGTGAATGACACTGCAGCATGGAGGCAGTACATGCAAATTGCCTCCAAGCCCGAGGCAACCATTTATGGGAGGCCCATGGTGTACCTAAGTTTCACGAACCGAGAGTCTGAAAATGTTGATGAGTCCGGCCCCTCGACACCCAGGGAACCACAAGCGGAGCTTCAAGATGATACCACTGAATGTGTTATATCGGAGGGTAGATTCACCCCTGATTTCATGTAGAATGAGGGGTCGGGCATGTGGTGGTCAGCTCAAATTGACTGCCACGAGTATCTACCAAGCCAGCCGCTTGGGTTGGAGTCCGACAAGGACACTGACCCAGGCTCTGATGATAGCGAGAACGACGGACAGCAGACGGCTGGTCCACCCGGGGAATTGTCATTGGAGGTGCCCTATGTGTCCTCTAGGCATGATAATGTTGTGGTGCATTCCCTCGTACTGCCGCATGAGGAAGGGTCCTAATGGGGGTTTCAAACTAACACCCTCCTAGTTGGGCAACGCTTCCCTAGCAAGGTAGCTGTGCAAGAAGCTATTGCACGATACGCCTTGTCTATCAACTGTGTGTACCAAGTGCACCGGTCCAACCCAGCCAATTACGTTGTGAAATGCGTAGTTGAAGGCTACTCTGCAAAGGTTAGCACTCAACGAGCTAAGATTTTTGGCTCGACCTTCTCGATCAAGACAATGATTGACCACACCTACGTGCTCAGCGAGCCCCTACGCCATCATCGAAACGTGACTTCAGCATATGTGGCAAGCATCATTAGCCACCTAGTTGCGGCGGATGTTTTCGTCTCCCCGAAGATGCTCATGTCAGAAGTCACCAATGTGGTTGGCTATCCAGTCAGTTACAGTAAGATCCGACGAGGCAAGCACAAGGTCATCGACTCCATGTATGGGACGTGAGGCATACAACCTTGCGCCGAGATTGCTTCACTAGATAACCGAGTCAAATACTGGCACGCATGTAAATAAGCTTGAGCGTCCAGATGCTGACAGAGGGCCCAACTGCTTCATACGATATATGACACTTTCCTCACAGAGGGTTACAAGGGAACTATTCTAACCGCGGTGGCGGCCGACGCGAATGACCAACTTATCCCAGTGGCATTTGCCATTGTGGAAAGCGAGAACACGTCCAGTTGACTCTGGTTCCTGGCGACTGTGAAGCAAGTGATGGTTGGAGACCGACCCAATGTTTGTGTCATCACGGATCTCAATCTTTGGGTTAATGGCACAAACACCATGCAGCAGGGGACCAAACCCCCTCACCAGTGGAATGACGTGCAAACCCGATGGTGTATAAGACATCTTGCATCTAACTTGTTCGTACGATTCCGCAGCCAGGAAGTTGTGAAGATATTCAAGACATTGTGTCTGTAAAACCAGAGGTGAAAGTTCGAATCCATCTGGACTGAGCTAGAGGCTAACTATAGAGGGAGAGTAACCCCACGACACCACAAGCCGATGCTCCTGCATAAGCTATACTCGCATGTGTACGAGGCATGTGCGGAAATGAGGCAGATGTCCGAGACGTATACCTCCTAGTACTATGACATGCAATATCTTTTCAGTAGATGGAGTGCAGAGTTTCACTCCTACGGCTTGGACATGAACTACAGGGATCTTTGGTCGGACATGCTGCAATGGCTCCCCAACAAGGAGTTGAAGATAACTACGAAGGGACATTGGCAGACACGGTGCTTCCAGAACGACATGGATGTGAGCCAACGTACCAACATTTCCCGCACAGTGAAATACAGAATATGTAAGACCTTTGGACACTCATTGAAGGATTGCCCCAACGAACGGAGCTCTTCTGGTCGCCACTCAGTGTCATAATCGTATGTATATTTTATTGTATCACATTAATTCATATTTATACCCATTTGACATGTAATTGACAATGTTTGTTCAATGTATATCGACCCCTCTAGCTTAATGCACATGACACATCATTTGAACACTCCACTCAAAAACAGAATCGCAATGATGCGTACATCATTCAATTACATGCTTTACAACATTGAACATAACCACGAGCGATGGCATGCGTCATTTTTGGATTGGCCGTGCAGGATGTAACATTCCGAATTTCCAGGTAAAGTAAAAATGAGGAAAATTTTAAACTTTTGCATGATTATTATTTTCTTGGCTTTTAATGGAGTTTCTTTGGAAAAGTATTTTGCAAACACAAATTTCCCAAAGAAATGTACTTGGAAAGAACTCGATTTGAATTCAAAAGCGAATATGAAATGATGATTCTAAAATGAATTCAAAAACTCACAAATATATTGATGGCACTGGAAATAAAAATTTGAACATTTTTGAACATGTGTCTTAATTTATTCAAATCAAGATAATGCATAATACACACAACAGTAGACTTCCAAAATTTATTGAGAAAAATCCAAGGTAGGTAAAATTCTAAAAAATGTATACAATGATCTACACTATGTCAGGAGCCTCAACACAAATTTTTAGAATTTATGGAGCTCATTTGGTGCATTTACAAATTTTACAATGCTTTCAACCAATCAAACCCACTTTAATCACATAACCTTTTCCGTCTTCTCCGTTGCGAAGGCATAATCCTTAAAAACTCGCTTCCTCTCTATCACTTAAGTCCCTGATGCTGATGAGTGGGACCGGACCCCACCCGTCATGCCACCTTACTTCCACTCATAGGCGAGCGAAGCGGGCCTAGTGGCAGACATCGTCTTCCACCTCCGTGTGCTATGTCTGGCCGTGCCATGGCCACGTTAACGACACTAGTTTTTGACGTTGTGCCCATGGTTTCCCTGCTCATCTTCGACCAGCCGTTCCGTTGCCTCTCCAATGTCGCCAACCCCCTTGGTAGTCTCCTGGTAACCCCTAGATGCTCATGCGCTAGTTGGATTTGAAAATGCACCATCGTAGTCTAGCATTTGTCGTGGCTGACTGTAACGCCACCGCCACGGTTGTCGCCAGTGCTCTCCGGTGGCCATTTGGTTCCATCGGACCCTACCTTTGGCTTTGCCAGGCTCTATACAACTCATTTCGCCCATGTTAGCGTTGAACTATAGCTCCCTTGTCCACCGGCGAGCTCGCCGGAGCTCAACTCCATTCGTCTCTCTTTCCCTTTCACTGATAGTGGGCCCGTCTATCAAGGTGATTAGTTTAGTGTTAATGATATGTTTAAACTTAATGTGTGTATGACGTGTGAGCCCGAGACAATTAGTTAATTGAAAGTATATTGAAAATCTAATTTAAAATATATAAGTATGATATGTAGGATCTATATGTAGATAAAATTTAAAAATATAAGAGTGATATGTAGGACTCACCAGTCGATTTGGACCCAATCGACGCTACTTACGTGTTTTGCCAGCATTGCTATGCTAATGACGTGCCGGCTAGAAAGCTCACAGATCCTCAACATCTTCCGACAGGAGCTCAGAATGTGTGCGCTGGCAGTACTCTCTAAAGTCGCTTTTCCCGGAACCAATCGATGATATATCCCATTGGATAACGCTATGCTAATGGATAACGCTCGGCCGGCCATATAAAAAGGCTGGGTGCCATTCGCGTTTCTGAAGCAAGCAAGCATCAAGCAATATACCACATATACAGATATAAATATATACAAATATATCTATTCATGGCGTCCGGCAAGGCTGCCACTACAGAGAAGTCGTCGGGCTTTGAGCCCTCAGTGTGGGCCGACTTTTTTATCAACTATGAACCGCAGCCATTGCAGGTATATATGGCCTGTTTGATACGGCTGTGGTTTATAATATTTAGTTGAAATTTTTAAATTTTAGCTGTTTGCGATAGAGGTTATAGAGAGAAATACTCGCTTGTGATTTTGGTTGATCCAGATGATGGGTTTTTAACATGTATTATAATTAACTTGTAGACCCTGTCTTGAGAAAATACTCCGTTTGAAAGTTAGCTACTGTAGCAAAAATTAAAAGTCACTTTTAGAAGCCGTAAAGAACAGGGCCTATATTTATTCTACACAACTATGCAATTCATGGTCCTAAAAGTTTTAGGGTCTATTTAGAACATAGAATTCTCTATGAAGTTTGTAAGAAACCTTAAATCCTATGAGTACGAATGCTTCATTTCCTCCAAAAATTCATACAGATTTTCCGAAATCCAAATGGGCCTTAAGCATATGTGGTGTCATAGGGTCCTAGCGATTAGACATGCTACCTTATTTTTGTTATGGCTAGGATTATAACACCATTCACCAAGAAATGGTTCAGTCCACTAAATTGTGCATTTCTATATATTCATTGTCCCTTTTGGTTAATCCTAACTAATCCATTCGTGTTTGCAAGCAGAGGTCGGAGGAATGGATGAGGGAGAGGGCCGATAAACTGAAGGAGGATGTCTGCATGTTGTTTGAGACTTGCAACGACGTGGGGGCAAGAATAAACTTAGTGGATGCAATCCATCGTCTCGGAATAGATCACCTCTTTGAACAACAGATAGACACCTCATTAAGTGACATCCATGGAAGTGACTTCAGTAGCTTTAGCCTCCATGAGATTGCTTTGTTACATTCCGCTTGCTTAGGGAGCATGGTCTTTGGGTATATGCGGTATATATCCATCTATACACAAGGGATTAATGCACACAAACTTAGTGGATGCAAATTTTCCATTAGGTGATCACAACCTTATAGTACTAGTAGTTAGCATGCTGTGGATAGTTTGACGTCCATAGTTCACAAACAATTTGCCTTGCAGATGTATTCAACAAATTCAAGGGCGACGATGGGAACTTCGGCATTAACATAACTAATGACCCAAGGGGACTCTTAAGTTTGTACAATGCTGCTCACCTTTCCGTTCATGGTGAGCCAGAACTTGAAGAAACCATATCTTTTGCAAGGCATCATCTCGAATTAATGAGGGGGAATCTCAAGTCCCCTTTAGCTGAGCAAGTCAAACGCACCCTTTGTATACCATTGTCAAGGATCTGTAAGAGGGTGGAGGCACTGTGTTATATGTTGGAGTACGGACAAGAGGAAGGGCACAATCCAACTGTGTTGAAGCTCACAAAGCTGGACTTTAACCTTCTACAATGTGTCCACCTGAAGGAGCTCAAAGCTATTTCCGTGTATGGGCCTATTCTTTTTTACTGGAACTTATGGCTTTTGGCTGCGACTTTTGGCTTTTGAGCTATTTGTGCGAGAGATTACAGAGTAATAGAAACTCACGTGTGTTTTTGCCAATATAAATCAAGTCGGTACAGTATGTACTACAATTAACTAGTAGACCTTATCTTGAAAAGATACTTCGTTTAAAAGCTAGTTACTATAGAAAAATCGAAAAACAGCTTAATCTGAAAAGAATAGGCCATATATCTCTTTTGATACCCACTGTGCAATTAAGATGAAATAGTAAAGCTTCATGCCTTCACATATGATGTCCTAGACACACTTGACATTGCTTGTCCATAATCTCATAAGCCACTACGACGCTTCCGATCTCTTTTAATTAGACCATCTAAGTACTCTGAAATAATGATTTTCAGGTGGTGGAAAGATCTTTACGCACATGTGGGGCTAAGCTATGTTCGGGATCGTGTGGTAGAGGCCTACATGTGGTCCTATATGGTGTTATATGAGCAAAGCTTTGCGCTTGCACGAATGATCTTTGCCAAGTTAATTGTACTAACTACCTTGATGGATGACACGTATGATGCCCATGCCACCATAGAGGAATGTCAGAAGCTAAACTTAGCCATACAAAGGTTAAATTAGTTATGCTTTCCATTTTGTTTATTGAGAATGTTACATGCGGGCAATAGTCATATTAATGCTAGTTTGACTAATTTTCATGCAACCTAATTGGCCCTGCAGATGGGATGAGAGCGCCATTTCTCTTCTGCCAGAGTACCTGAAAAAGTTCTATAATGAATTGTTGAGCAACTTTAAGGAGTTTGAGAATGAAGTGGCAATCGGTGAGAACCACCGGTTGCCTACACCAAGAAAGCGGTACAACAATATATACAACACTATGTACCTTATATATCTCTATATTAGAAGACAAAGCAATTCTTTTCCATATTGCTAGTTTTGTGGTTAATTTCTCGCAGTTCCAAAACCTGTCCACTTATTATCTCCAAGAAGTCGAATGGTTACACCAGAATCACAAGCCAAGCTTTAAAGATCAGGTGAATTTGTCTTCCATGTCCTCAGCCGTGCCAATGCTATGTCTGGGTATGATAGTTGGCATGGGTGATGCAATAACGAAGGAAGCATTCGAGTGGACAGTTGGTAGCACTGATGCCGTCATGGCAGCCGCAAAGATTGGACGTTTCATGAATGACATTGCTGCATTTAAAGTACTACATACTAATTAGACATAGGCTTAATTGCAACTTCTCACCACTGAATATGCATGATAATATATATAATTAATTTTGTGGTATACACATGCAGCGCGGAAAGAACAGGGGGGATGTGGCAAGCTCAGAGAGTGCTACATCAATGAGCATAAGGTCACAAGTGAGGTCGCCTTTGCCAAGTTTGAATCATCGATAGAAGATGAATGGAAAACTTTGAACCAAGCTCGCTTTGAGAATTGTGCCTTTGCTCCCGCCGGTGCAAAGAGTTGCCAACTTGGTCATTACCAAATAGCTTGTTTTATGATGATAGGAAAGATGCATACACGTTCCCCAAACACCTTCAAGTGACTATTGGGAGTCTCTTTGTCAAGCCCATCCCCATCTAGACCCAGCTATTGCGGCAATCCACCGCACATTTCGGTATATATACCAGAAGTAGTAGTAAATAAATATGCCCCCATGTGAGACACATTGAAACTTCTCGGTTTGTAGTATATGGACTATTTATCTTTATGAGCAGTGTATTGTACTCCCCAATAAGCGGTTGTATTGCTATTTATTGCATGATATCGAATGTAATCCTATATATGTCGTTTTAAAATTGCTCTCATATTTTTGTAAACTATTTCAAGTTGCAAGTATGTTGATGAAGTATGGTGATAATGTAAGCGGAAACTATAATTGCAACACTATTTTGTTCAACCTTAAATATACAAAAGTGTAATATATCTTGATCCATATTGCAGTAAGCCTTTTCTCTCGTCTCTGCCTTTACTTTACACCATTCTTTTGACGATCAAAGAACTAGCACTCAAATATATATGTGTACATGCAATACCATTTTGCTTGTTCTGTCTACTTAAGAAAGAATGATGAAGCATCCTATATATATAGCAGTTAGAACAGGTCATTCGCGGCCGCTCCGCTCTGTGAATGACCACCGCTTCGGCTATGCACGCATGTAATCGCCGTCGCACACTACTACGGAAAGGTCATCACGCACGGTTCGAAAACATCATCACGAGCGGTTTTGCGAACCGTCGAATTTATGGGTCGCTGATAATCGAGCTCATCACGGGCGGTATTTCAACCGTCGCGATAGTCGATAATCACGAGCGGTTTTAGTTAAAACCGTCGGTGATATGGTGATAATCACAGACGGTTTTTAACTAAAAACCATCTGTGATACCTGATAATCCCAGACGAACAGTGATATATAACAATGATAAATTGAATCTGAAACGAACAGGATATCACTATGAATAAGAATCTGATATGAACATAATAGAACCGAAACTACAGCATACTCTACAAATTCATTTGCAGGTGAAACAGATCAACTTAACATCAGACAACAAACTACAACTCAGCCAGTGAAGCCAATTAATAGAGCTCAAATCTCATTCTTCTATTAGAGTCACAATCAGTATAGGACTAGTTCATCACAGAGCATGCATTTTGAGCCCACAAGAGATATACAGCATAACAATTATTTGAACTCTCAGATAGAAATCAAAGATCAAATATCTTCTGCTGTTAATTGAAAATGAGTCAAGAACACTCACTGCGCAGACAGTACTCAAAACTGTCTAGAAATAGTCAAGCCGAAGAACACGAAGAATAGGGCGACGACCTCGGGGAGGACGGCGACGGCGAGGGCTCGGTCGGGAGGACGGCGACGGCCTCGGGGAGGACGGCGACGGTGAGGGCTCGGTCGGGAGGACGGCGACGGCCTCGGGGAGGACGGCGACGGCGAGGGCTCGGTCGGGAGGACGGCGAGGGCTCGAGGAGGAGGACGGCGACGGCTAGAGCGACTAAGTGTTGGTTTGCCAATAATTGCAGTACGCGCAAAACCCTAGCGGGATATATAATAAGGATTATCACGAGCGGTTCTCGGTTTATAACCGTCGCGATACTAAATATCACGAGCGGTTCTCGCTTTAGAACCATCGTATTTACTAAATATCACGACGGTTCTATGTTAATAACCGTCATGATAATAACTATCACAGACGGTTATAACCTGAGAACCGTCTGTGATAACCCTTTCTCCGCTGTATGACATTAATACAAACAACCACCAGCATTCATATACATCACAATACAAACAACCACCAACATTCATATACATACAACATAAAAGAAAGGCTCAACCTCGGTGCCTGCGTGAGCGGGCTCGAACGCGCCGAGGGAGCCGGGGAGAGACCGCTAGCCAAGTAGCCGCTCAGTTGTTTCTTACACTATAAGGGTAAGTATACCCTTTGAAGTAGGTCGGCATATTATCACAGACGGTTCTAAATTGATAATCGTCTGTGATATCTATTATCACAGACGGTTATTAATTTAGAATCGCTCATGATAACCCGTAGTTAGTCACCAACCAGCATTCATATACATCACCTACCAGCATTCATATACATCACCTACTAGCATTCATATACATCACCTACCAGCATTCATACACATTTTCTCATATAAACATCAATTCACATATACATCACATACATGAATTGTCATTTTCAACATTCACCTAAATATCACACATTTTCAACAATTGGGTGTATGACTCAATCCACTTGCTTAGTTCCTTTAAAATTAGCCCTTCATGATGATCAGTGCGTACGTAACTAGTTTCGTCACGTTGTTCATCATCGACCCTTATGCCATTTCCAAAAGGAGGTAACTCGTCAAATTGATTGTATTCTTCCTCATCCACTACATTCTCTACTCCGACAATTCTCCTTTTTCCTTGAAGAACTACATGTCGTTTCTTATTTGCTGGGTCGGTTACATAGAAAACTTGAACAACTTGATTGGCGAGTACGAATGGTTCGTCTTTGTACCCAACACGTTGGAGGTCCACGGTAGTGACACCGTACTTGTCAACCTTCACCTGTGGGAGATGCACCCAACGGCAGCGAAATAAGGGGATCTTGAAAAGCACGTAGTCGAGCTCCCAAATCTCTTCTATG
The DNA here is from genome assembly GCA_036346245.1 of Bonia amplexicaulis. Lineage (NCBI taxonomy): Eukaryota > Viridiplantae > Streptophyta > Magnoliopsida > Poales > Poaceae > Bonia > Bonia amplexicaulis. The sequence continues at coordinate 10,244,141 of CM070744.1, read as the reverse complement.
AATCCATAGTACGAGCTTCTCAACCCATCAGTACTGAACGCATCTATGCGGACACCGCTGTTCTGGTTAGTGCTCTTTACATCCTGATCCTATGTATAGAATGTGTACCCATTTATATCATACCCTTGCCATGTCACAACTGTAAATATTGGTCCTTTTGCCAACCATGTCAACAACTCACTTTGCGAGCTCCTAGCGATTTGGTCCTTCAACCATTGGTTGAACCGAGTGTTGTGTTGCCTCATGATCCAAACATCTGGCCGCTCCGGATTCTGTTGCCGAAGCACATCCTTGTGCTGGTCAACATAAGGCGCCACTTCAGTCATGTGTTGCAAGATTGTGAAATGGGCTTGAGTATACGCGTCCATATCCGGGTGATTGATTTCCTTCGATAGTTCCAATACCCTTCACCTCCCTCATGACGAGATTGAGGCACACCTATCGCTTGAATCGAGCCATATAATCGACACAAAACTCAATGACCTCTTCGCTTGCATAACCTTCGACGATGTCGCCCTCGGTCGAAACGATTCCGTCACGTGGGACTTGAGAATTCCCATGAACCTCTCAAATGGGTTCATGCTACGTGAGGAATATGTGCCCACACATTTTATCTCCCACACAAGGTGAACAATGAGATGGACCATGATATCGAAAAGCGAAGGAGGAAATACATTTCAAGATGACATAGAGTCATCACCACATCGTATTGCGAGCATCTAGTCCTTCGGGATCGATGACCTTCGAGCAATTGTGTTAAAAATAACATAGCCTTATAATTGTCTCTCGGACTCTGATCGGTAAAATATTTCTAATTGCAATAGGGAGCACACGCAGGGGGAAGGTATGTTCGTCCATTGTCATTGCATGTCGGTGCTAACTCAGGCCTGATGTCCATTTCACCAAGTCAAGCCGTGCATTGACGCCGCCCTTTGTTTTATCACGAATGTTCAAGAAGAGACCAATCAAGTCATCACATACATTTTTTCTACGTGCATGACGTCGATGCGATGTCGAACATCTAGGTACTCCCAATAAGGTAAGTCCCAAAATATTGATCTCTTCTTCCGGTGTTCTTCTCACGAGCCCTCAATTTGCGTCCCTTTCCGAGGACAACATCTAAATCCTTAACCATATTATAAACCTCTTTTCCTTTAAATGTCTTGGAGCTGAACCGTCTTCCTTCTCTCCGTCAAATTGTTTCTTCATCTTGCGGTATGGGTGAGCCCTCCGAAGGAACCGGCGGTGACGCATGTAGACGGTTTTGCGTGAGTGTTTCAGCCACACACTCTTGGTACCATCTAAACAGTGAGTACAAGCTTTGGCACATTTTGTACTCTGGCCCGATAGGTTAGCAACGGCAGGATAATCATTTATGGTATAAAACAATAAGGAGCGCAAAGTGAAGTTCTCTCGTTTGTATGCATCCTATACCTGTACCCCTTCGTTCCATAGTACTTTTAGATCTTCCACCAACGGTGCTATGTACACATCAATATCATTCCTGTGTTGCTTTGGCCCTTGGATAAGTATTGACAACAAAATATACTTCGCTTCATACACAACCAAGGAGGAAGGTTATAGATGTAGAGAGTCACGGCCATGTGCTATGTCGGTGCTCATGCTCTCGAAAGGATTCATTCCATCCGTATCATCCGAACCTTATATTCCTTAGTTCGCATCAAGTCGCAAAACTCCTATCGATATTTCTCCATTGGGCGGAATCAGCAAGGTGTCTTAGCATTCCATCTTTCTTGCGCTCCTCCGAGTGCCAACGCAGCAATTTTGCCTCCTTTGGATTTGCAAAAAACCTTTTCAAACGGGGAATTATAGGAAAATACCATGCCACCTTACCAGGAGGTCCTTTCTTCACCTCTGTTCCCTCGCCGTCATCTGATTGATTGTTACGTTTGTATCGGGATGCGTTGCACACGGACATACATGCATGTTTTCATACTCTTTACTGTGCAGAGATACGATCGTTCGGACATGCATGTATTCTTTCTACTTCAATTCCCAATGGACAAAGGACCTTCTTGGCTTTATACGTGGTTTTAGGCAACTCATTTCCCCCAAGCATGTCCGCTAAAAGACCCAAGAGCAGTGAAACTTTGTCGGTCCAACTGCTGCTTGCCTTTAATTTCAACAGTTCAAGCACGGCCGACAACCTCGTGTACTTTGATCTGCAACACGTGAACAAAGGTTTCTCCTAGTCCTCCATCAAGCCACGGAATTTAACATACTCTCTCTCATCATAGTTCTCTTCTACATCGCGAAGCATCTGATCCAGATTGTCATCGTAACCTATCCGTATCCGAACCACAATCGACATCATCCGCGCCATGTCATTCACTTCACCGGCGATGTCATCCGGCGGCATATCATTCACTTCACCGGCGATGTCATCTGGCGGCATATGATCATTCACTTCGCCATGACTGGTCCAACACGTATAACCCTTTTGAAACCCCCCGAATCAAGTGCGCTTCAATTTGCCCTCGGTTCTTAAACATCTTTAAATTCTCGCAGTCAGCGCATGGACAGTACATATATTCCACCCCCTTATTCAACATATCCTCCTCGGCGGCTCTTGTAAAAGCAGACACGCCATTAATATACTATTCACTCACATGGCTCGCGGCATACATCCAGCTTCGGTCCTACGTTACGTACATACATAACAACTCAATATTAAAAATTAGCTTAACTAATTACTACTACATATATACCGGCCACATGTATTATATTGAGGTTTAATTTGCTAGCTCAATTCATATTATAAACACAACAACTATTATATAACCAACAATTTTACAAATTAACCATCTTCAATAACACTCACCAATTACTTAAATCTAAATTGTAATGCAATTAAAGAAAAAATAAATTTTCTTACTAACCATATCTAGAGCTAGCCACCAGCAGGAAAGTATGAATGAATCTTCAAAGCTCAATCTCTGCCTCTTCCCACCAAAATAACTGGCCTGAAATCGCCTAGCTTGTCTCCTGAGCGAAAGAGTGCGCAGCGGTGGCTAGATCTGGATCGAAATGAAGACATATGCCGTCTAAGTGGAGCAATAAATGCGTAGTGGGGATTATCACAGACGGTTTTTTACTACAAAACGTCTGTGATAACCAGATTATCACGAGACGGTTTTAGTAAAAACCGTCGTGATAATTTGGGATTATCATGCACGGTTCTTAATACGGACCGTCAGTGATATTAGTATCACGCACGGTTCATAGGTATGAACCGTCTCGTGATACTTTTTTCGCCGACGCCACCAACACGACGGTGTTCAAATTAAAACCGTCTATATTAGATCATCACGACGATTTTATAAAACCGTCTGTGATTTGCCGTCTAGTATTAGCCTTTCTGTAGTAGTGGCATGAGCATCCGCATGCAACTGCATGCCGCATGCCGCATGCCATTAATGCTGCTAACATTAGCAAATGCTATTAAGCTAATTGCATGTGCCGTGCAACTGCATGGAATGGTCTCTACGATCGCATACATAGCACGTTGGTCACACATACAATTTATACCATGCAAAAAGAGACAAGAGGAATTTAAAATCCAATAATTTTAATACTTTAAATCTAGCAACCATCATAGATCTTTTATACTTAAAATTAATCTAATAAATTACATGGGGAACTTTTCCGTTATTAAAACTAATAGATAACAGATAATTATTGACTTGTGTTGCTAGAACGTGTCTAAAACATGGATAGTGATGAAGAAGGGAGGAGAAAGAAGCCTGCATTACAGTCTTAAATTATTTATAATGGCACATGTCAAAGAATAGGCTATACAGTGCCATATGGCATTTCTCAACACCAAAAACATTATAGTGGCTTGGATCTAAATAACCCAATAGGATAAGGTCAAAAGGACTATTTTACCCATTTGAGGGTTATTTTCATTTCGGAGTCTTGGTATTTTGAAGACAAGTTTCTTTCTGATGGTGTCCATGTTTGCAATGTTTTAGCGTGATACTCTTCTTAGATCGATGATGTAAAAATGGTACCATTAGATTTGTACTAAAATATGTTTACAATGTAATAAATTTTTATTAATATATTATTATAAAATTAATGGTTAGTATAACGTATTGGAATAAGTCCACTTTGGTCCCTAACTCTTTTGCCAGTCTAGATTTCACCCCTTAAATATAAAACGTTTATTTTCCATCCTCCAAATGTCAATACCAGTGCAAATTACATCCCTAGACTAGTTTTTGTTGCAAGAAGTATTGAGACAAGAGAGAGACAGAAAAGGTGTCCTTTATTTCTGATGTTTGATGTATTTATATTACATGAGAGGGTGCCAGCATAAAGTAAAAGGTGGGAGTTAGAAAGTAGTTAGGCAGTTATGCACATGTGTTATAACACTCCCCCTTGACCAATGTGTCTTCATATGATCACCTTGAGACATCATCTTGGAAAAACTCCTCTAAAACCCTGTAGGGAAAAAATATGAGGAGAATTGATAGAGTAGATATGTCACGAAAAACTCCTTTAAAACCCTGTGGGAAAAATTAAGGAGAAAATGATATGACATATATTTGATTACATCTCCTAAAAACCCTGTGGGGAAAAGAGAGATATGATTACGTTGTCATATTGCCTCATTAAAAACCTTGATGAGAAGCCTTAGAGGGAAAACTCATAAAGGGAAAAGAGTACAATATTTGTATTGAACAGGTTAAGTCTTAGGAGATTTCTCCCCCTGACGTCTGCAAATCACGTAGTCACCAATTTCATGAACACATTTTTGGAATGTGGAAGTTGGTAATGACTTAGTGAATAAGTCTGCGAGATTATCGCAAGACTTAGCTTGCAGAATATTTATTTCCCCATTCTCTTGCAATTCATGTGGGTAAAATAGTTTAGGTGCAATATGTTTTGATATTGCTCTTTATGTAACCTGTTTGTATTTGAACAACGCAAGCAGTATTATCTTCGTAGATAATGGTAGGTGATGCAATAACACCTATACCACATTACTGTTGTATGTGGTTAATCATTCTGTGAGCCATACACATTCACGTGATGCTTCGTATAGTGCAATTATTTCAGAATGATTAGTGGATGTAGCCACTAGAGTCTGTTTCGAAGACTTTCAAAAGATGGTTGTTCCATCGTGTAAAAATACAAAGCCTGTTTGAGATTTGGCATTATGGAGATCTGATAAATAGTCAGTATCTGCATATCCTATTAAATCCATATTTTCATTCTTTTGAAAGAATAGACCGAGATCTTTAGTGCCTTGAAGATATCTAAGGATATTCTTCACTCCTACCCAAAGTCTTTTGGTTGGAGTAGCGCTATATCTAGCAAGTAGATTTACTGCAAATGCAATGTCCGGCCGGGTGCAATTTGCAAGGTACATAAGCGCTCCGATAGCACTGAGATATGGAACCTCGGGTCCCAATAGCTCTTCATTTTCATCTCGGGGTCTAAATGGATCTTTGTCCCTGTCAAGAGATCGAACAACCATGGGGGTTTTCGATGGATATGATTTGTCCATATTGAATTTTTTCAATATTTTCTGGACATAGGCTGATTGATGCACTATGATGCATGTATGAAGGTGCTCAAGTTGTATACCTAAGCAAAATTTGGTTTTATCCAAATCCTTCATTTCAAATTCCGTCTTAAGATGATTATATGCTTCATCTATATCCTGTGTGTTACCAATGATATTGAGATCATCAACATACACAGATATAATGCAAAATCCTATTGAGGATCTTTTGATGAACACGCATGGGCAATCATCATTGTTGGAGTATCATTTTTGGTTAGGAACTCACTTAGTCGGTTGTACCACATTCTACCCGACTGTTTCAAGCCGTATAAAGACTTATTTTTTTTTACACAATACATATTGCGATTTGCGTTTGTATTCGGAATTGAAATTCCATTGGGAACTTTCATGTATATGTCCGAATCAAGTGACCCATAAAGGTATGCTGTCACTACATCCATCAACTGAAAAGATAGATGATTTTGTACTGCCAATGATATTAAGTATCGGAATGTTATTCCACTCATTCTTGGAGAATATGTTTCATTGAAATCAATGCCGGGTCTCTGCGTGAACCCTTGTGCTACAAGCCTTGCTTTGTATCTCACCACCTCATTGTTTTCATTCCGTTTGCGGACGAAAACCCATTTGAAACTGACAGGGAATACTTTGGGAGGTGTATGTATCACATTGGTGAATACAGTTTTTTTTGTGAGCGAGGCTAACTCCTCTTGAATTACATCCTTCAATTGGTTCCAGTCCGAGTGTTGTTTGCACTTTGCCATGGTCTTAGGATCTGGATCATTTTGAAGGTTGTTTGCAATTGTTGTGGAGAAATTAATGTCGACAATTGTAGTCTTACGATCGTATGATTCTCCGTAATCGTAATAGTTAGTGGAAATTTCTTGGACCCTAGCGACTCAATGTTATTTCCCAAAACATTTGAGTCGGGGTATTCCGATGTCCCAGGATCAGTAATTGAGTGCACTGTTGATCTGGGTTCAAGGATCCTTTGGTGTCTATCAACATGAGGTTGATCTGCATTTACATTATTTTGTTTCCTTTGTTGCTTGTTAGAAGCTGTATCCGCCATTTGTGCCGTACTTCTCCCCCTCTTATTTTGAACTGGGAGTTGAGTGGTATTTTTCGGTACCTCCACTCTTTCAAGCAAATTTCTGGCAAGATTATAGGAATTTGTGACACCTTTATAATCAGTAAATGCATCTGGCAGATTATTTGCAATGTTTTGCAAATGAATGAGTTTCTGAACTTGAAGTTCAGTCTCTCTAGTACGTGGGTCTGAGGCAGGAATGCCTTGAACATTCCAATTAATTTCCTGGCATTTAGTTTGGTACTTGTTGTCTCCCCCTAATGCCGGGAAATGTTCCTCATTGAATATGCAATCAGCGTCATCGTCAGTGAACAGGGTCCCTGTTAGGGTTCGAGGTATTTTATAATCGACGAGATTTATACCCAACATAGATCCCAATTTTCTGTGCGGTCCCATTGAGGTACGCATGGTGGTGAGATCGATGACGTATGTAGCGCAACCGAACTTTCGTAGATGGGAAATATCTGGTGGATTTCCACGTACTAATTGTAGCGGGGAAGTGCTATGATATGCAGTTGGACGCAATTGTATTAGGTCAGCAGCGTGTAAAACTGTATGACCCCAACATGATGTTGGTAAGTTGCAATTCTGTAGTAATGGTCTTGCAATGAGCTTGATTCTCTTGATAAGAGATTCTACTAAATCATTTTATGTATGAACATATGAAACAGAGTGTTGAGCTTGTATCCCAAGAGCCACGCAATCGTCATTGAAGGCATAGGATGAAAATTCAGCGGTATTATCCATTCGAATTGATTGAATTCGATATTCAGGATAATGTGCTCGTAATTGGATAATTTGACCAATTAACTTAGCAAATGCATGGTTTCGTGTGGATAAAAGACACACATGTGACCATCTAGTAGATGCGTCAATGAGAACCATGAAATATCTGAACGGTCCACACAATGGTTGTATTGAACGGTCCACACAATGGTTGTATTGGACCACATATATCTCCTTGAATGCGTTCAAGGAATTTAAGTGGTTCAGCTCTGATTTTAAGATAAGAGGGTCTTAAAATCAATTTTCCGGTGGCACATGAAGTGCACACAAAATCTGAGGATTCCGGAAATTTTGTTTTGATGTATGTATGACCAATAGAATTGCTAATAATTTTCCTCATCATTCCAATGTCTGGGTGGCCAAGGCGATCATGCCATGTTTGGAATGTTTTAGTGTCTTGGAAAATTACTTTGTACGCAATATGTTGAACATGTTTGATGTATGTATAGTACAATCCGGAGTTTAAAGATAGAATTTTCTCTAGTACTTGTTTGCCATATCCGTTGTGTTTGGTTAAGAGAAGATATTCCTCTTTGTTGTCATTTTGGGTTTCAATATGGAAACCATTCTGACGGATATCTCTATAACTAAGTAGGGTACGTGTTGAATCAGGATACAAGAGTGCATCCTCAATTTCCAATTGTGTACCCATAGGGAGAGTGATAGAGGCGCGACCAGAGCCTACTATTGTTGCATCGCGTCCAGCGATTGTTAAAATATTTCCTTTTCTCCTTGTAAGAGTTAAGAAATATTTTGTATCCCTAAGTATAGAGTTTGTGGTACCACTATCCACAAGGCATAATTCCTCCTCCATTGGATTGACTCTAAAAATCTATATACACAAAAGAAGAATTTAATGAAATTCTTAGAGTATATATAGAATACATACAAACTTTATTTGCAATATCGAATGTGTTCGATATATGATTGTAGCATACAAGCATACAATATAGATGACAACATTATTTATATTACAACACTATAGTACTTAGTAGCTATTGGACTAGGAGTCTAATTGAGATCTCCAAACATGTCTTGAGAATGAAATTCTTCAAGTGTGTCCTCGGTGCACATGAGATCATCCTTCTTTGTAGAAGTACATGTGTCTTTGAGTTCTTGAAGGAATTTTTTGAGAACATCCGGCTTCATCATCGTTGGATGTGAGATTGAAGTGTGCTTCAAATCTCTTCTGTTGAGCATTCTTTCCTTGAGTCAAAGACTGGAGGTAGAGGTTCACAAGATGCTTCGGGGTGCGACATTCTTGGTAGGATGGTTGTAACAACCACACTTTTGACAAATTTCGGAATTGTCAATTCTTTTTACCAGAATTGCCTTTACCTTTCTTGAATCCACTTGGTTTTTGCTTCTTATTGCGGTGGTGTTTACCTTTAAAGTTCTTTGAATGGTCTTTTGAACCATTGAACTTGTTGTTATTTTGATTAGCATGAACTTTAGGAAGTGGAGAAGCCCCGATGGGACGTTTGCTGATTGTTCTTTAAAAGAAGTTCAGCATGCTTCTCTGCCTGAAGTAATGTATGCATGAAATCAAAATAAGTTTGGTAATTTGCAGCACGCCATTGTCTGCTCAGAGAACCCCGCGGATGGGAGCATTGTAGAGAGTCTTCTCTATTTTGTCCGCATCCGTTGGTTTCTTTTCACAAAACCGCAATTTGGAGCAAATAGTATGAAGGGCATGATTATAGTCTCCAACAGATTTAAAATCTTGGAGTCTAAGATGTGCCCATTCATGATTAGCCTCAGGTAAGATAACAACTTTCTGTTGTTCATATCTATTTTTGAGGGCTAACCATAAAGTAAGTGGATTCTCCTCATATAGATATTCCGGCTTTAAATCTGGATGTATGTGATTCCGTATTATGTTTAAAACGGAATATTTCACAATATCCGGAGGAATTTGATCTGCTGGAGGATCAAAAATCACCCTTTCCAACCCACGTGTGGTGAGGTTGATCTTTAAGTCCATAGCCCATGTAGGGTAATTGGTACCATCGATAGCGAGAGGCTCAAAATCTTTGGTAGCCATTTGAAAAACCTACATGAAAAGTACACCATAAATATTTAATTTACATGAGGTAAATTAATGTGTATGGTAATATTGTAATAAAATGCAAAATATGTGGAAAACAATATGAGTATTGTAATCTGAATGAATATATACCCAAAATAAATATAACATGTGGTTATATTTATAATACCGTATAATCATAATATTGGTGGTGAACACTAATTTATTGTATGGCATAGCGTACAAATTAATGTAGCAAAGTGCCATAAAATATGATTTTATGGTATTTATGTGAGGTATAATATTTTGCAAAAAAATTCCAAATTATTAAGTACAATGGTACTCATTAAATGGGAATTTTAATTTAAATTTGCTAAGATAGCAAATTTAAATATGGTCGCAATGCATATTGTAAATAAATTGCAATAAAATAATCCTGTAGGGACTGAAATGGTAATTTATAATAGTACAAATTGACGAGTATAATTATAAATAAGCAGAAGGATTATAATGCAAATTATACAACAGGGATTTATTTAAAATAAAAATTCTGCATTTTCCATGAAATACAGGGGGAAAATGCAAAGTTTCGAAAACTTGGGCTGCAGCCCATTCGGCCTTTAGGTCCATGTGGAGAGATGGAGGCTATTGGGCCAAAAGCCCATTTGAAGGGCAGCCTTATAAAAGGAGGGGGAGTTAGGGTTTCCCTAACTCCCCATAAGCCGCCGCCATCCGCGCTTGCCGCCGCCGCCGTAGCCATGCCACGCCGCCTCTCTCGGTGCCTCCGCCACGCCACGCTGGGCTGCGCCGCGCCGCCAGCCTTGGGGCGCTAAGCCGCCGAGCGCCTTGGGTGCTGCCACCGCCGCCGCCGCGTAGGCGCCGAGCCGCCACCGCGCCGGCTGGCCGTGTCTCGCTGCCGCACCGGCCGCTCCGCTGCTGTCTCGGCCTCGGCCACGCCTCGCGCCACGCATCCGCCACCGGTCTCGGCGTGTCGCGCCGACCGGGTGCGCCGGGTCCGCACGGGGCCGCGCCGACCGAGGCCGCACCACGCCGACCGAGGCCGCCGACGCCGCCTGGCCGCGCCGCCGCCGGGCTTGCCGACCACCGGTCGCGCCGAGCGCCAGCCGCGCTATTTCAGTCTTGTCGCGCCGCCGGGCCACGCTGATCGAAGTCGGCCGTGGCGTCGTCGCTAGGCCACATCGGAGCCTCCGCCGGCCGGCCAGCGTCGCCGAGTCGTCGCCTCCTCGGGTCTTCGCGCGGCCGCTGTGGTTTCGCCGGCCACGCCGTGAGGACGTCTTGAAACGCCGCCGAGAGTGCCGCGCCCGGCCACGGGGTCACCGGTAGCGGCGCGCCGCCTCATCGACCACGTGTCGCCTCCGCCGTCGGCCACACCATGTGCTGTGCCGTGCGCCTGAATGTATGAGCGTCGGTGGTGGAGAGTCCTTTTTTTTGTTTGTCTTGTGAATGTATGAGTGTGCGTGCTGATAACGTGTTGTAAGAAGTATTGAGACAAGAGAGAGACAGAAAAGGTGTCCTTTATTTCTGATGTTTGATGTATTTATATTACATGAGAGGGTGCCAGCATAAAGTAAAAGGTGGGAGTTAGAAAGTAGTTAGGCAGTTATGCACATTGGGCACATGTGTTATAACAGTTTTGTTGGCTATTTTGGGTGACGTGGCATTCCAGTTGACAAATATGTCGACATGGATTGATCATTCAAAAAAGAAAGTCATCGTGACTCCTTCATCCTCACCAACTCCATCTCCATCATCTTCTCCTCTGGCACGTGCGCCTCCCTCCACCAGCACAAGCCCACCACCATCCACCTCTGCCTCGCCATGTTGTCCAAGAATTGCATTTGGACCCGATCATATCCATAGAAATGTGACAACTTGCCCTCCTCTCCTTCTACCTTCCCTCTCAATTTCTGTACTTGTGTTGGATCCAGATCTATCGATTTGGAATCCTCTGTGATTTCATTGCACTATTCCCTGTATCAGTAGATAGTGCACACGGATACATTGTTGAACATCAAAATCAAATCTATAGAAGAAAAGTGATACAATCATAGTCTTACATATGGGCCGATCAGACCGAAACCTTTAAAGAGCAGTAGTAGAAATGAAATAACACATTAATAGGACCCTCAGGACATGTCCACGAGCAATCAACTGGGGCTCATGACTTGGTTCTTGGCCTCTCCTTTCAGTCAATCTTCTCAACGCCTTTAGATGACCGTAGGGTTTTTGTTTCTCTTTCTTACTTATTGACTGATAGTAATTGAACAATAGTGAGTATAAAGGTACTCAGCAAGGAACCACATAGAATGTAATTATAATAGATACAAGGCTGTCAAAAGAGGCTTGAGGTTCTTTAATTTGCATAAAGCCACATTTGAGATATAGTAAGTAAAAAGCTTGAGACTTAGCATTTTAACTAAACCATGTTTCTAATAATGGTAGGAGTATGCAATAATAATAGTAGTGCAGGTTCCATACACCTATTGCAGAGCATGGTTCCATCCCCCATATGCTATTTATGATACTTGGGTTCCATCCACCCGTTATACTCATTGGGTTCCATCCACCTAGGAAAAATTCAAAGTCATGGTTCCATCCACCCATCGAGTTTTTCATCCCACCCACAAGGTTTCAAAATAGACACTAACTCGAGTAAGTTATCACGCCCATCCATGACTGTGGGCACGTCTACTCGAACAGTTTTCACTCTATAGATGTCACGCACTTTACCCACAAGAGATAGTCAACTTGTTATATTCTACATGTTTCCTTACACATATAGATCAAAAAGATCACCACGAGGTATTTACAATGTATCTTCCTAATGGGGCTACACTTGCTAAGGTTTCCATCATTGTGGGGTTACATCCACCGGCTCCAAAAGCCCCCTCTTGCACCACATAGTGGCTTATATCTAGCGACACGACCTGTGTTCCTTCATATGGTGCAATCCACATTGAGTCGATGGAAATTAATTAGGCAGGTCGTACCTATTATAGACTTGCGATTGCACTACTTTACAATAGAAGGTCGTCCCAAGATTCAGCCCTTAAGGCTATCTCGGTGGTATTACCATAGACCACACTCTCATGCTTCATCTGCACCAACCTTTCTTACTATCTGCTCAGATATAAAGCAAGTTTTTTGGGGGGTTGTCGGGAACATGAAATATTTTAGTTCAACCTACCAGCCATTTCCATCCAATGGTTGCCGAAAACCAAAATATCATGTTTGAAATGATGTCAGGGCAAATTAATGCCCCATGGTATCTAAGCAAGACTAAGAATGGCATTGATACATACTTATAACTAGTATGTTTACTATTATTTCTAGGGTGGTAAGGTTATATGTCCAAAGTCAAGGAGTAGGGTATAATAGAAAGAATTAACTATGATCTTATCATAAATATAATTTCTATAGTAAATTAAATCATGCAATTTAATAATTTAAATCAACATAATTTGTATTCAAAAAGTAGGTGCAACATGATAAAAGTGATGACTTGTCTCACTTAATTTACTATGGCCTTGATCGTGTTCAAAGCCTTCCCTCAGTCATTGATTTTGAAACTCTTGGTCTTCGTCTTTATGTGGATCTTGATCTTGCTCGAACTATTGCTTCTTCGAGACTCTAAATTCTAGTTACTCGATAAACAACCGAATCCCAATAAATACAAATAATTCCAAAAATCTAAATAAATCCAAATGAACTCAATTAAATTTTATTATGATTCCATTGGGACATGAGACACGGTTTAGTGAGTGTAGGATTTAGATGGGGTCAAATGAAGTTTGAGCGAAAGGGAATTGGCAAGGAGGAAATCTACCGGGAAGGATATCAATGAAGGATCAATGAGGATGAAGGAATATTCATAGGAATATTCCACTCTAGATTTGAAGGTGGTTAGGTATAACTGACTGGAGAACAATATTGCTGAATCCTAACTTTAATGTTTTCTCCTATTATTTTATATTTATTAAGGAAGTTACATGAGTTTAGTGAGACCTTGTAACATTCCAAATTCTAGAATGTTCAAAAATGAGTAAAATTTAAATTTTTTTGGTTGCATCTTATTTCGTTGTTTTTTATTGGAGTTCCTTTGGAAAATAACTTGTAAATATAAATTTTGGAAAGGAATTACAAACTTTTAAATATAAATTTTAGAAAGGAATTACAATGGATGAAATTCAATATGAATTAAAAATCGTATGCGAAAAGATGATCCATAAAGTGGCGTAGGAGAATTTACTGTGTAAACCATTTCAAAAACCCAAAAATAACTTCATGGTGCTAGAACAAAGATTTGAACATTTTGTGCATGTTCCCAAAAATTTTCAAATCAAAGTAGTGACTTTGAAATAAACTGTGACCTTAAAAGAATTTTTCAGAAAACATGAGACAAAGTAATCAGCCAAACTAAACCTATTTTCTTCGCTTATCCTTTTTGCTTTCTATTTTAGAAAGGTGTATTTCTAAGCTTACACCTTCCCTCTATTCATTTTAATCCCATCACTGATAAGTGGGACCCTACCCGTTAGGACTCCATTCTCCCTCTCACTGTCGCACCGACCCGCGTGTCAGATCTCTTCTTCCACCTCTTGTGTAATATTCCAGAAATACCCTTTTGAGGACTTGTGCATAAATAGAGAAATGTGGATATGTGAAAATGGGATGTGTGGAATTTTCAAAGAGGGTTCCGTTTTCTCGAACAGGTTGTTCGGGGAGTTAGAATTGGATTAGGGTCTCATGCCAAGTTACATAAGGAACATATGAGAGAGGGAAACCCTAGCCTCACAAGGTTTTTGTTCCCGTCGTGCCGCCTCACTAGAAAACTTCTTGTTACACCCCAACCAGCCATTGGCCTGGAATGCTACCAAACTAAGTAATGTAAGAAAGATAATGAGAGACCATGTAGAGGTAATCCCATATTTGTGATGAGTAATGACACTTGTCTTGGAAAGTTTGAGTTTGATTTGAGCTATTTTTACCAAGTCGTAAGCTTCTACAGGTGGTCGAAAGTCCCTATGACCTCATTGTCGGCAGCTGGGAGCTACCTAGAAGCCTTACGACCACTCTGGCCGTGGTCGTAAGCTCATACGACCATTTTGGCCGTGGTTGTAGGCTGATACGACCACAGTGGCCGTGGTCGGATGCCCCCAAACAGTTTTACGATCACACTGGCCGTGGTCGGATGGCGGCCAGAGCATTTACGACCTCGGTCAAAAGTAAGAGGCTCACGACCACGCTGGCGTGGTCGGAAGTCGAAGCGGTCGGAAGTCATAGCTTCGACCGCTGCGGTCGGAAGTTGGGAGACTTCGACCATGACCACGTTGGGAAGTCGGCGGACTTCGACCACGTTGTGAGGCAGTCGAACGTGGTTGGATCGCGGTTGGACGTGGTCGTCTATGGTTGTATGCGGTCGTAGCTCAGTTTGGCGCGGTCGGACTTCGTCGTATGTGGTTGTTGTGCAGTCTGGCGCGGTCGTATGCGGTCGGACAGGCTCGGGTACCGATCGTAGGTCTTGTGCATGTCTTGTTCTACTTTTATGACCGGTCGTAGTGCATTTACGACTTTGGAGGAGTGTGCTTTGAGTACTTTTCTCTGATGAAAATTGATGTTATCCTTGTTTTGTGCGGTGCTATGAAATGGTTTCTTGTCTGTGATGATTGTAGGACTTTGAGGCTAAGTCGTGGCGAGGCATGGGATGACCGGACTAGGCACGGGAGGTGTTGAGGTCAAGAGCAGTCAGGAGATGCCAAAGACGATGAGGCAGGCGAAGTGGTTGCAAGGCTTGGACAAAAGAAGAGGAGGATGCTTCCGGGAAGGCAGCAGAGTGGCATTTTGGGAAAATGCAGAAAGCTACAAAGGGAAGCTAGTTCTCTGTCGAAGCAATGGGAAAGCTCGTAATAGGCGGTCTTAGCGGTTGTCGCCGATGTCGTGTGTATACCGGTGTTAGGTTGGAGTTAACGGTTCCCCTGTAGCATAAGGCTATAAATAGGGATGTAGAGCTCGGGTGCTTCGTGAGGTTATTCCCGAGTTGCTCTGGGTTTTTCGTTTCTATTTTGCGTGAGTTATCTCTGGGTAGAGCATGGTGCTCGTGTACCTCGAATGGAGTGGTCAGAAACCTCCATGATCAATCATTCATCTCTTTTCATCTATCTAAGATTTGTTCTGTTTGAGATGTTTTGATCACTTGTATCTGGTTTTTGGTTGCTCTTTGTTTTCTCCTGTCCTATCTTGTTTGGAGTTGTGTTCTTGGCTCAAGTAGCCTCGATTTCATTCTGCTCTGAACTGGGAATCATTCTCAAGACCATTTGGCCAGTCCATTCCAGAGAGCAAAAAGCTGAATCGAAGAGTGATCTCGTCTCACAGTCGTGTGCCTCAAGTTCCTCTGTTTCGTGTTCAACTGTGCCGTCCCGATTGACCACAACAAAGAGTTTGCATCTTCTTGGTAATTTCTCTTTTAGAGGTCTTGCTCTTGTTA
Organism: Bonia amplexicaulis; assembly: GCA_036346245.1. Lineage (NCBI taxonomy): Eukaryota > Viridiplantae > Streptophyta > Magnoliopsida > Poales > Poaceae > Bonia > Bonia amplexicaulis. The sequence continues at coordinate 10,228,177 of CM070744.1, read as the reverse complement.
GGTTTCAAGTTTTGTGAACTTTGATTCTCTGTGGTGAAAGTTCTCTGAAGTCTTAGCCTTGTGGTCGTGCGCCACTTCTTTTCCCTTATTCTGAGTTCGACCATGAGGTGTGACTTGGTTTTGTGAGAGAGCTATGATATTCTTTGTAAATTTCCTATCTGGTTGTGCTCTTGTCATGTTTAAAATCTCACGACCAATAGAACCGTGAATCATCAGTTATTCAGAAATTGGTCTCTTCGGTCACGTGATCTTCTCGCTTCCTCTGTTGTCGATTGCCTCTGTAGATTATCTATTTTAGGCTCTAATTTTTCTGTTCTCGACCAACGGCAGTTCTTCTCTCATTTCTCTCTGTTTCCAGTAAAGCAATCGATCTCCTTCTTCATAGCACCCCAACCAACCATTGGCCTAGAATGCTACCAAACTAAGTAATGTAAGAAAGATAAACTAAATACACCTCACAAAATTTCAGCAGAACCTCCTTTGCGTGGTTGTCTATGTGGGAGGTTTCAACAAACAGTTATAATAATTATGGACAAACCAACTTGTAATATGATAGCAGCTAAACATCTAGAATATAATTCATGAGCATCCTAATTCTTCTATTCATTTGTTACATAATACTTCCAGAAAGCAAATAACATAAAAGTACTTAAAGTAAATCTTTCATCAACTATTTAGTTTTTCTTTCTTTCCATTGTGGTTAAATTGTGCGAAAGTGCAACAAGACTAGTCCTTCCTTTCCCCCTTGCATGCCGATTTCGTAAGGATACCTAAAACACAACAACAACAAGAGTGAGTTCAAAGACCCAACAAATATAACAAATGGTAATAACAGCATACATGTGCACAACTCCATAAGAAACACCCAACAGATGCTTTACAAACATATGCTATGCAATATGATCAACAAGTTCTTTATCTTTTCTCTTTCTCTTTTGCATTTTACAAGTAATGCAAAGTGTGCATCTGTCGATGCACACCCATGCCTGTACCATCTGGTACAGGGACCAATTACCCATACTCCGTAAGTATGGGGACCATTAGCCCGTCATCAACATGACGGGGACATCAGCAATTGCTTTGTCATCACATGACCAAGACTTTAATAAGCCAACATGATGCATATGTATGAAATTCTCAGTTTAATAAAAAATATGCATCCACAACAACTTTACACAAGGAATACTCATGAACTTCATAACTTTCAAACAACTATGAACATTACCAAGTACGCCTTCATCACAATCATGAGCACAATTGCTCACAATATAAATCAAACATTGACATTCTATAACTTTCAAACAACCATGGAAACACTTAGCGCATGCCAATTACATCATCATCACAGTCATGGACACACAGTTGCTCAAACTATATAACAAACATTGCCATTCCATTGTATCTATTAAAACCATCATTATACTTGCCTTAATCGCGAGAAAACGAGGGACGTGCAGAAGGTGCTGCCCCCGGGACCAGTCCACCACCCGAATAATAATTATAATACATGCTAAGATAACAGCAGTGGACCTTAGACTAAATAAAAACAATCATAAACTCGCAAAAACATCTAACTCGGTTCCAATCCCCAAATTTTACAGGTCAATCTGCCCCCTCTGTGGATAGTCAACTTCAAAAATTCATATCTATTGGTACGGGAGTCCAATAAGATGTTCTTAGACTTTCTAGAAAGGTAATTAAATTCTCCAACTAAACCTAGTTGGTGAACCTCCCTGAATCGGCCAAATTGTACCCGCACAATCCAGTTTTCTAAAACATCAATTTCACATCGGGTTCTCTGGACAGAGTACTAAAAATACCATAACTTTCATCACGAATGTCTGAATCACAATTTCTTATGCTTTCTGGAAATCTGAGACAATGATCTACAACTTTCATAATACTGAGCTCCTCCGATTCTCCCGTTTTCTAATCGCCCAACCCACTTTACCAAAACCTAACAAAAAACTCACAATCTGCAGAACAGTCCCACTAATAAAATCATAACTTCTGCTACAGAGGTCCAACAATGTGTTCTAGTACTTCACGGAAAGATGACGATGTAACACCCCAGGACCCACAATGCCCTGGAATGCCACTAATACTACTCTACAGCTAGTCAATTTATAAATAAAAACAAACTAGCAACAGTACTAAGCAAGATAGTATAAGCGGAAGCGTAAACAACTAATAAATAACGGAATAATGAGAACAATTTAATATTCATAATCAACTTAACAATAATAACCAAAGGAACAATTCCATGTTCAACATTAAAAAGGTGAAACATACATCAATATGATAACTAAGCAAATGACTAGAATTCTTTCAACTTTATTTCAGCATTAAGATTATAATACAAGTGCATCAGTGCGGTGCCGCTCTACCCTTCCCAATGCATGCTCAAAGTCCACCTGTAGGGAGGGGAAGCAAGAGTGAGATAAAAATCTCACAAGTAAACTGCTTAACAAGTTATTCAAACTACAAGCAATTTAAACATCATCATTATAATTCCATACATCCACAATTACAATTTATGTTCAAAGTTATTAAACCACCATAAACTTCTATGAATAATACCTCTAAAATTTCAGATTTAATTAGCATATGAATGCAATCATTTTATCCCGTATTAAATGCAAAAGAAACATTTATTCCTCCACAAGCCACAATAGATTAATCAACAACATTTAATCTTCCATAATTAACAACGTACATATTCACGACCTCAATTCACTATCAATGACGGTAAAACAATAACAATTGAATTCATGACTGACTATTTTAAATCCACAACCACTACCACTATCAAAGGCAATAAAACATATGTATGTCTTACTTCAATACTATATTACTTCTCATATCCACAATTACTATAAACAAGGAAAGTATGAAAAGAGAGTTTCATGACACCATCTTAATCACACAAGGGACGAACCACATTTCAATATCACAACCACAACCTTCATTCCATCAATAGCTCACAAGAGCCAATTCCACATTACAACTATGAAGTTGTACATTCCACAAAAATAACTTCACCACATTATATTGCATATGTATGCAAATGATCATTCCATAATGCAATGCATATGAATGCATATGAATGCTCATGCTATGCTCCACATTACTCTTGCCGTAGGCGGGAAGTGCAATGCATCGTATTTCGGCAATATACGAATGCTTCCAGCGGCGAAGAGGTGCGTCAGACACGGCAATATACGACGATGTATCGTGCGGTCGCGGCTATAAGCGGCGACATCCACATACAAAGGATATGATATGACATGAATGATTGAATGATATGAAACATTCATTAATCACATTAATTCATCCGCAAGGAGCATTATCACGCTCTCAACATACTCACATCCACCACATGCTAATTTCATGATCAACATTATAACATTAAGCAAGAATTACACAATTAAAATATCATGCAATCATGGAAATTGTATCAAATTACGATAATAATGTAAACTGAAAGTAGTAAGAACAACAGTTAAACGGTAGCAACCACCGCTTCGCTTACTTGCCTCAATCCGATGAAGCGACGAACAACAAAAGTCAAGAGCGCTCAGGGACAAGACCACCTATCCATAAGACACCTCTCAGCACTCAACCACAGCATACAAACATGACATAAATACATAAATCAACGCTAGAGACCGAACCATGAAAACTCCTCTCCGCTCAAAATCTGCATTCTAGCCTCTGCAGCAGAGCTGCTTCTTAATTTTGTATCTTTAATTATATACATCGAAAAATAGTAAATAATACCTCTCTGGTTTCATGACTTAAATATCTACATTTTTCATGGAGAACACCTATTTTTATTTTAATCATAGCTAGGAGTAATTAAATGCCCAAAACAGAGGACATGCTCTGCTCTGCAGATTTGGGCAGCCGCATTCAAATGCGCAGCCCCGACAGCACAGAGGTCTAAAGATTACCAAAATTTTACAGGAGCTAGATATCTAAATTATCTACATTTTTCCAAACTACGTCCAAGGCCAGAAAAATCATCTACTATTTTTAAACACCGAATTACAGTCGGTCTGTAACAACCCGACTGCCTGCCGGACAGCGTTAATTCCGTCTCTGTTTCTCCTAGATCCCGTGGTATAAAATTTTGAAAAAAATACAGGAGGTAGATATGGAAGTAGTATATAACTTTCCTTTTGGGAAGATCCGCAGGAAAAATCGTTTTCTAATTTTAAACTACGGTTTACCGTCGGCTGCGCAGATCTGGCCGCCTGCAAATCAGCGAGTTTGACGACCCCGCATCTCCCAGATCCATTGGTGAAAAAAATTGAAAAAAATACAATAGCTAGATCTGGACGTCCTCCACACGTTTCCTTTTGGGGAGACCCTCAGGAAAAATCAATTTCGAGCCCAAAAAGGAGAGACAACCGGCGCTGCGCGAATAGATCTAAAACCAATCCATGGCAAAATTCTAATCGGGTGATTGATCTAATATCTATCCATGAATATCGAGCCAAGAACCCTAATAAAACCAATAAACAGAGGATTGGGATGGGGATGGATTTACCTAGATGAAGAAATTTTCCCCAAGATTTTTCCCTTCCTCTTCTTCCTTCTCCTTCTTCTTCTTCTCCTTCTTCTCCTTCTCCTTCCTCTCTTCCCTTTCTTTTCTTCCTTGGCACCATTGCAGCAGCAAGGGGAAGAGGGGGCGCCAAGGGGTGGTGGAGGCTGGTTTGGGGTGGAAAAGAGGGAGGGGCCAATGGAGGGTTTATAAAGAGGGTGCTAGGGTTTGGGAGGGGTACGGCCCCATTTGGGCCGACTGCCCAAAACGGCCGCCCACCCTCCGAACCGCCCAAAACATACAAATTAATTATTTTAATTTATTTAATTCATTTTACAATGTTCTACAATTTATATTTTTCCTTTCCCGCGATTTACCGAAAAACCGTCGATTCCGCGATTGACTTAAAATCCTATACCGTAACGGCGTTCGGGATATTACAGACGACGTCCTCTACGTTACTCTAGGAGACGTTCAGAACTGAATCCCCACAAAACTACCCCAAAACGGCCATCTAACACAATCTGTCCTGGGTAGACCACACTACTGACATTGCTACAACAATTAAATATGCATCTAACCGGTGGAAAATAGGGGTTACTCTTGACGAACCACTGAAGAACACGATGAACACCATGCGATCCCTCTCCCCCTTCCTTTTCCCTTTTTCCCTTCCTCTTCTTCTTCTTCTTCTAGGTCAAAAACACCTCCCGACGATCGATCTCTTTCCTCCGCTCGACTGGCAGCAAAGGGGATCTTCCTCACCAACAACAGGGGGCTTCAATGGAGGATGAGGAGGAGGTGCTGCGGGACAAGGGAGGCGCACGGGGGAGAGGGAGGCGGCTGCACAAGGGAAGAATAGGAGGGGACTTAGGGGTGGCGGCTAGGGTTTTGGAGAGGGGCGCCTCCCCCCTTTTGGCCAGTCCCCTCTTGGGCCAAGGCCCAGGCCCAGGTTGCCGGGGTTTTGCAGAAATCCCCTCCATAAAAAATCCCTGTTTAACTCTTTTCTATATGATCATTCCCTCCAATTAATCGATTACCTCTCGAATCACTTTTATGGTATTACACTTCTCTTTGTCTCTGCCCATCTAGTGAGTTCCCTGGCTACGTCATCGCCGCATTGGAGCCTTCGAAGAAGCGGCTGGCGTCATACGCAGTGCGTGTCAGCCAACACTATTGTGTCTTGCCTGACATGCCCAGCCTTCGTGTAATGATGCCGTCAGCTGTTCGTGATAGCATCCATCGCCAGGTTGGCCAAACTAGTGATGCAGGAAGAAGTCAATCGCCTTGCGCTGACTATCGGTTGCGGATTCGCATTGCGAGGAGTTTGCACCCTTTCCATTTGACTGCCTGCCTATGCAAAGAGTCACCCCAAGCACCGTGAGGATGCTCATTGACAGTGACCATGAGCTTGGCCAGAGGAAAAGGAGGTCAAAAAGGAAGTCGGGAGGAAACAACAGGAGAGGTAGGGAAAAGATCTCGAGAAAAGAGAGAAGGCGAATGTGAGAATTAGATTGTGGCATTGCCATTCGTCATTTGGGTAACGATCTACTTATTCCCTCTGGTTTTTTATTTAATTGGAGGTTGAAATCGAGATTAGAGAGGGAATTAGCAAGTTCTAGATAAGGGTTCAAGAATTTGATTGGTTTAATCAGCTATGTCATTCTACTGTGTTTTCGGGTAATGTATGGGCCGATTTTGAGGATGCCATTTAATAGTTATTGGTAGAGAATCTTGATATCTTTCTATAGCATTTTCATCCAAGTTGATCATATGAATAGATTTCTACTTATGAATTTCATAAGCCTGCTATCTGGTAAATCATCATCTATTGGCAGCATGTATTAAATTATAGAGTAAGAATAGTATATACAATAATTCGGGGATTTGTTCTACACGAAAAAAGTAGGTAATTTTTTAAGGATTCCAGGAAGTCTAAGAACATGATTTTAAGATGAGTAGAACAAAAGTTATGAATTTTGAGATACTGTTGTTCAGAGCTAGGTTGCTGCTGGACGCAATCATGAGAAAATTTTTAATTTGACAAATTTAATGGTAGAATTAATTTTGTGGCATAACTAGAATGTGATAGATATTTTTTTCTAGTTTATGAAATTATCATGGTCTAATAAATTTGCATGTGTAGATTAAAAGATATAAATTTATTAAGTTTGCTGTCTGAAGGATAATAGATTTGTCTTTTGGGTGAAAAACGGGGATTTAGATTATTTAATTTGGACATGTGATCAACTAAGAAGTTGTAGAAAGTTTTGTATAGATTCCAGAATTGGTATGGCAGCTATAATATGATGTGGGAGTCAAAAATTATGATTATTTTAGTACCAGCACAGCTAGGGTGGCTGTCCAGTAAAGGGGAAAATTATGGATTTGGGGAACGTGTTGGAGTATTGTCGATTAAGTGTTGTATTGTATTACTGTAGCTTGTATTGAGTTTGAGTGTTTACTATAGGAGGAGTAACTTCAGAGTTAGTATCATCATCTAATTAACCTGATCATCACAACTAAAGAGGCAAGTGCATAGTAAAATAATAGTTGATGGTTGATAATTGTTCATTGTTATTTATTTAATTATGTCATGCAACATTTAATCATCTTTTGTTCAATATCATATTAATTTGATGATAAATGTGATATGTGGTAAAATGACATAAGATTGCATTCATGACATGATATATGCATTACGGTCCAAGGTGGTGAGAAAATCAAATAGCTATGAGTAAAGCTATTTGACTATTCCAACATGCTCTTGTGTAAGACCTACAGAGATAGGTACCTCCACTAGATGGAGGGAAAGGCCTACTTGGTAGGTACCTCCACGAGATGGAGGTAGAGGGTAAACATCGGTGGGTATTCCCTCCACTATACCGTTATAAGCTACAGAAGCAAACATGAGCATGAGCAAATTTTAGGTGTTTGGGAGCATAAAATAATCATACCAAAATATACCAGTCATTTCCATCATGACTTCCCAAACCACTTTCTCATAATTGAAAGTAATGCTTAGGGCATTTTGATGCCTCCGATTGTCTAAGTAGTGCTAAGTAATGGCGTGTATTTATGGACTTAGTTTCGAAAGTCATACCATTATAATTTTTGCAATGGTGACAAGGTTCAGATATTCAAGTGTTCCAAGGAGTGTAGTACTAACAAGATCAGTAATGGGTATATAACTAGAAGCTGGGAATCAACAAAAATTTGCACATAAAATAACAGCATGCAATTTGATAATTTAAAACGGAATTAATTTGCAGAAAATGTAGGTTCAATATGATAAAAGTATTGACTCGCCTTGTGCGGTTTACTGCGGTCTTGAGCTCACTCAAAGCTTTCTCATTTAAAGGTCCTGAGTTTCTGGTCTTTATCTTCACCTCGATCTTAGCCTCACTTGATACATTGATTCTTCGGGACTCCCATTTCTAATTACACGCTAAACAACTGAATCCAAATAAATGCAAATAACTCAAAAAGTCTAAATAAATCCAAATAAACTAAATATATTTAGCTTTATTATGAGTTAATGGGTGATTCGAGGTAAGTTGATGGGGCGCGGAGTATTGACGGGGTCAAACAGAGCTTGAGCGAAGTGAGCAAATGACAACGGGGAAATCCACGGAGACCGATGTCAAGGAGGGTTTAGGATATATAGTAATATTCCTAGGAATATTCCGCTTCAGACTCGAGGATGGCTAGGCATAGCCGATGGTAGAATGCGATGACTCGATCTTTTTATTATTAACTTCATTTATTATTTTTTATATTTATTAAGGAAGTTCCATGAGTCAGGTTAGACCTATGAATCAGTGTACGAGTTTAGCTGGGTATTATTTTATCGAGCGTTAATATTCAAGAAATATGTTATATATGCGATGCATACAATTTTTAGATTGCCGAATTAATTTTAGAGTCCGGGTTTGTAGCATTTTGTGGTATGTATCCTTAGTTATCACTAGTCATAGTTTAATTTGAATTAGGATCTATTTATATGGGTCCTAGCTTGTTATATACAATTATGTCTCAACATTATTATTTATTAAATCTAATGTCAAGATTTAATTAATGGTATCATTAATATTTTATCTACACTTTAGTTATTATTAGGTATAGCTTTATTTTAGTTTAAATTTATTTATTTGGGATAGAACTTGCTACACAGGGTCATATTTCAATATGGCTATTTATCAAAATCTATCACTGAGATTTTAATGGTGGCATGCTAAATGTTAGGGCATACATTTTAATTATAATTAAGGGTAATCTTTAATTTAAAGCCTTGCTTTTATAGTTAAACATGATATCCAATATATTCCCCTTAACTTTAACTTGAATATCTTTTTAATTGGGATCTTTATTAAATTTGGATACATAATCAAAGTCTTGTTTTTATTAATGCATTTAGTTAATAATTAGATTTTTATTAATTGTTTCCAACTACATTAGTTACTCATATATGACTTTTAATCCAATATTAAATCCTAAATAATCTTATTTTATATCCTAATCAAATTTATTAGCTTCCCTGGATTATTTCCAAATCTTCCTTAATTTTCCTTGGTTTATTTCCTAGTTCAAATGGGTTAAAAAATAAATATAAAAATGAAAAGAACGTGCAGAGCGGGGGATCGAACCTGCGTCTGGCGCGTGAGACTTGCTTCAGCTAGCCAACTGGGCGGAGGCCCTAGGCTGACAGAATGAAGGCGCACAGATGAGAAATGCTGAGTGGCTGCTGGGGTCAAAATAGAGGAAGCAGCAGGCGGTCAAAATAGGTGGCTTTGCCGGCGGCGGCCGGTGACCGGGGAAGGGGTGGCACGTGATAAAGTAGATGGCCAAGGAGATGAGGAGGCCAGGGGAAGCGTTAGCTCAGGCCCGGTCAGTGCTAAGGGAGGGCCGGCGGCAGATTGGTCATGGTCGTAAGTTGGAGTTGAGTGTGGTCGTAAACCTCAACGTGGTCATAAACGACTATGGAGTGGTCGTAAATGATTTTGAGTGGTCGTTAACGACTATGGAGTGGTCATAAACGACTGATAGTCGTAGCCTGACTGTGTTGTCGTAAACGACTTCATAGTCGTAAGTTCGATTGCGTGGTCGTACGCTCGACTACGTGGTCGTAAATTCGACTGCGTGGTCGTAGGATCGACTACGTGGTTGTAAATTTGACTACGTGGTCATAGGCTCGACTACATGGTTGTAAATTCGACTGTGTGGTCGTAAATGACTATGAGTGGTCGTAAACGACTTTGTGTGGTCGTAACGACTATGGGTGGTCGTAACGACTATGTGTGGTCATAAACGGGTACCAGGTACTCGTAGTCATGGGAAGTTGCATCGTCTTCCTTCGGCCAACGCTCGGTGAGCATGCCGCCGGCGGAGGAGACGGCGGCCGAAGCTGAGCATCTCCAAATGGTTGCTCACGCCCGCGCCTACCCATAGGAAAAACCTCACCGACCAATTTGGCCGAGCTATTGGCCGGTGGTGACCGTGGGCGGCGGCGGAACAGGGGAGTGGTGACTACAGCGGCATATGGTACTGGAGTTCAATTAAACGAGAGGGGAGCATCTAGACAAGCTCAGGAGTCTACCTTGGGCGTAGGCATGGCTCGGGAACGGCAGTGGCGAGCTGGCGATGTGCGACGTTGACGGGCAGAGGAGGCGCATGGTGTGAGCGAAGTAGAGGCTATGAGAGGTCCGGTCGAGGAGGGGAACGGCTTTGCGGTGCTCCAAGGGTGCTCCGGTGGGAAGGAATCGGACTACGGCGGCACCAATCGGTGGACTTTGGGGAGGAAAGCGTCGCCGGTGAGCTGTGGTGCACGGGAGGTCAATTGCTCTGAGTATGAGACTGAGTGGAGTGTGGCGAAGCTGCCGGAAGCGAGAACGGGATTTTACAGCCACAGAAAAGTGGCAGCGATAGGAGGGCGGTTGGGGCAGTCGACTCAATGGCGTGGCGACGGCGTTGCTACAGCAGTGGGGACGAGACTACGGCTCAGGGCATGGGCTTGATTGCACGGTGATGCCAGCACAGTGACAATGTTAGGTGTGCCTGAGCTGAGGCAGATGCGACGGGGCAAAAGCACTATGCGTGACCGGGGGCGGCGCGACCGGCGCGGTGCCAAGGGTGACATGATGGCGTCGCTGTTCATGACACGGGGACGATCCCGATGGCTGACTTCAGCAGCATGGGCGCGGTGGCAGGCGACGACTGGCGGAGCTTGCGAGGCGCTGCGGGGAGAAGAAAAAGAAAGAAGGCGACATGGAGCGAGCGTAGCCACGAGAGGAGGGAAGGAGGAGAAGAAGGAAAAAGAAAGAAGGAGGTGGGGGCAGGAGCCGGGCCCGCTGGGCAGAGAAGGAAAAGAGATAGGGGAAGAGAGAGGGAAAAAGAAGTGGGCCCACATGTAATAGAGAGAAGGAAGAAAATGAAGAAAAAGAGAGGTAAAAGAGAAAGGGTTAAGCATAATTTTGGAATTTGTACTTGTAATTTAAATTTTAATTTACATTATGATTTAGTAATTTTCAATTTTGCATGATGTTTTGAATTATCAGTTTAATTATTTAAATGCGAGCTTTTAATATTCCTTTGGCCATTTCTTTTCTCTACCTAGTTAAATTGAATTTCAAATCTTTATTTTCTTCATGATTTTCTATTAGTTTTATTCTTCATAAATTTCTTCAATTGTTGGAACCTCAACCAAAAATTCAAGGGAAATCCATTGAAATCCAAATACCGAGAAGATATATTTCAACATAATTCAAGAACTACACATTTCCCAGTAATCAAAATTTCTGGATGTTACATGTCACTCCGTGTTCCACACCTCCGGGAATGTTTCCCCTCATTCAATTTTAAGTTTCTTCCACAGAAACACATGGATGCCATCTTGTCCTCGTGCATGGCCGAAATCGCCACTGCCGATAGCATTCTCACATAGGTGAGCCACCACTCGATTCCTCTCGTTTGGAGCACCTCCACATCCCTCACCCGTCAATTGGGCGCCATGCCCGTGTCGCCGCGACGATGGGATGGTAACATGGGTTGCCACCGAAATAAAAAATATTTTCTAAAATGGTGGAGACTCGAATGAGTGGTTGGTAGAAGACTGGTGTAGGGATTGCACGTATTATTGGATTGTTCGTGCAGCGATGGCATGCGTCATGTTTGGATTGACCGTGCAGGATGTAACATCCCAAATTTCCCAGGGAAGTAAAAATGAGGAAAATTTAAAACTTTTGCATGCTTATTATTTTCTTGGCTATTAATGGAGTTTCTTTGGAAAAGTATTTTGCAAACACAAATTTTCCAAAGAAATGTACATTGGAAAGAACTCGATTTGAATTCAAAATTGAATATGAAAAGATAATTCTAAAATGAATTCAAAAACTCACAAGTATATTCATGGCACTGGAAATAAAAATTTGAATATTTTTTAACATGTTTCTTAATTTATTCAAATCAAAATAATGCATAATACACACAACAATAGACTTCAAAATTTATTGAGAAAAATCCAAGGCAGGTAAAATTCTAAAAACTGTATACAATGATCTGCACTATGTCAGGAGCCTCCACAAAAATTTTTAGATTTTATGGTGCTCATTTGATGCATTTAAAAATTTTACAATGCTTTCAGCCGATCAAACGCACTTTAATCACATAACCTTTTCCGCCTTCTCCGTTGCGAAGGCGTAATCCTTGAAAACTCGCTTCCTCTCTATTACTTAAGTCCCCGACGCTGATGAGTAGGATCGAACCCTACCCGTTTGGCCGCCTTATCTCCACTCGCAGGCGAGCCAGGCCTAGTGGCAGATATAGTCTTCCACCTTCGCGTGCTATGCCTGCTCTACCATGGCCACGTCAACGATGCTAGTTTTTGACGTTGTGCCCATGGTTTCCCTGCTCACCTTTGACCGGCCATTCCGTTGCCTCTCCGATGTCGCCAACCCCTTGGTAGTCTCTTGGTAGCCCCGAGATGCTTATGCGCTAGTTGGATTTGACAATGCACCATCGTAGCCTAGCCTTGCCGTGGCTGACCGTAATGATGCCGCCATGGTTGTCACCGGCGCTCTCCAATGACCATTTGGTCCCATTGGACTCAACCTTTGGCTTTGCCAAGCTCTGTACAACCTATTTTGCCCATCTTAGTGTCGAACCATAGCTCCCTTGGCCACCGGCGAGCTCGCCAGAGCTTAACTCCGCTCGTCTCTCTTTCCCTCTCACTGATAGTGGGTCCGCCTATCTAGGTGATTAGTTCAGCGCTAATAATATGTTTAAACTTAATGTGTGTGTAATGTGTGAGCCCGAGACAATTAGTTAATTGAAAACCTGATTTAAAATATATAAGTATGATATGCAGAATCCATATATAGATAAAATTTAAAAATATAAGAGTATGACAGTCGATTTGGACCCATTAGACGCCACTTACGTGTTTTGCCAGCAATCTAGCTTGCTATGCTAATGACGTGCCGGCTAGAAAGCCCACAGATCCTCAACTTGTTCCGACAGGAGCTCAGAATGTGTGTGCTGGCAGTATCCCATTGGACGCCACTTACCGTGTTTTGCCAGCACTCTAGCTTGCTACCCTTGGACGCCACTTACCGTGTTTTGCCAGCACTCTAGCTTGCTACCCTTTTATATAACGCTGGGCCGTCTATATAAAAGGCTGGGTGCCATTCGCGTTTCTGAAGCAAGCAAGCATCGAGCACATGCCCACACATACAGATATAAATACATACAAATATATCTATTCATGGCGTCCGCCAAGGCTGCCTCTACAGAGAAGCTGTCGGGCTTTGAGCCCTCACTGTGGGTCGACTTTTTTATCAAGTATGAACCACAGTCATTGAAGGTATATACATTTGTTCTACACAACTGTGCAATTCACGGTCCTAAAAGTTTTAGGGTCTATTTAGAACATAGGATTCTCTATGAAGTTTGTAAGAAATCTTAAATCCAATGAGTATGAATGCTTCATTTCCTCCAAAATTCATACAGATTTCCCGAATTCCAAATGCCCCCCCGCTCGGTTAGGCTGAAAAATAGTGGTTTATGGCTGAAATTGCACTGTAACTGGCTGAAATTATAATGTAGCTGAACGTGGCTTATTTTACGTAATTAAATTTAAAAAAATTTAAAAATAGAAAAAAAAATATGTTAGCTCATCACGGACAATGCAAATGAATACGGGAAAAAAAGAATCGGCAAAAAAGCTCAAAAAAGCCTAAAGTTTAGAAAAAGACGAAATTTATTATTAGTGAAAATAAGCCAGAAGCCAGAAGCTCAAACCGAAATGAACGGGATCCGTGGTGTCGTAGGGTACTAGCATTTAGACAGGCTACCTTATTTTTGTTACGGCTAGGATTATAACACCATTCACCAAGAAATTTATCTAGGTTCGACATTGACCATTATGTTTTTTTACTCACTTTTATTTGTTTGTTGTGTTGAATTAATTTCACGATGCTTGTGACAAATAACATGTCTTACTATTTCTAGGATTATATACCACAATAAAAGAAAAGGTTCAGTCCACTAAATTGTGCATTTCTATATATTCACTGTCCCTTTTGGTTAATCCTAACTAATCCATTCGTGCTTGCAAGCAGAGGTCGGAGGAATGGATGAGGGAGAGGGCCGATAAACTGAAGGAGGACGTCTACGTGTTGTTTGAGACTTGCAACGACGTGGGGGCAAGAATAAACTTAGTGGATGCAATCCATCGTCTCGGAATAGATCACCTCTTTGAAGAACAGATATACACCTCATTAAGTGACATCCATGGAAGTGACTTCAGTAGCTTTAGCCTCCATGAGATTTCTGTTCTGTTCCGCTTGCTTAGGGACCACGGTCTTTGGGTATATGCAGGTATATATCCATCTATATAAAAGGGATTAACTAATGCACACAAACTTGGTGGATGCAAATTATCCATCAGGTGATCACAACCTTATAGTACTAGTAGTTAGCATGCTGTGGATAGTTTGACGTCCATATATAGGTCACAAACAATTTGCCTTGCAGATGTATCCAACAAATTCAAGGGCGACGATGGGAACTTCAGCATTAACATAACTAATGATCCAAGGGGACTCTTAAGTTTGTACAATGCTGCTCACCTTTTCGTTCATGGTGAGCCAGAACTCGAAGAAGCCATATCTTTTGCAAGGTATCATCTCAAATTAATGAGGGGAAATCTCAAGTCCCCTTTAGCTGAGCAAGTCAAACGCACCCTTCGTATACCATTGTCAAGGACCTGTAAGAGGGTGGAGGCACTGTGTTATATGTTGGAGTACGGACAAGAGGAAGGGCACAATCCAATTGTGTTGGAGCTCGCAAAGCTAGACTTTAACCTTCTACAATGTGTCCACCTGAAGGAGCTCAAAGCTATTTCCGCGTATGGGCCTGTTCTTTTTTACTGAAACTTATGGTTTTTGACTACGGCTTTTGGCTTTTGAGTTGTTCGTGTGAGATATTTCAGAATAAAAGAAACTCACGTGTGTTTTTTGCTGATATAAATGAAGTCGATACAGTATATACTACAATTAACTAGTAGATCCTATATTGAAAAGATACTCCGTTTAAAAGATAGTTACTGTAGAAAAGTCAAAAGCAGCTTTTAGAATCTGAAAAGAATAGGCCCTATGTCCTTTTTGATACCCACTATGCAATTAAGATGAAACAGTAAAGCTTCATGCCTTCACATGTGATGTCCTAGACATACTTAACATTGCTTGTCCATAATCTCATAAGCCACTACGACACTTCCGATCTCTTTTAATTAGACCATCTAAGTACTCTGAAATAATGATTTTCAGGTGGTGGAAAGATCTTTACGCACATGTGGGGCTAAGCTATGTTCGGGATCGTGTGGTAGAGGCCTACATGTGGTCCTGTATGGTGTTATATGAGCAAGGCTTTGCGCTTGCACGAATGATCTTTGCCAAGTTAATTGTACTAACTACCTTGATGGATGACACGTATGATGCCCATGCCACCATAGAGGAATGTCAGAAGCTAAATTTAGCCATACAAAGGTTAAATTAGTTATGCATTCCATTTTGTTTATTGAGAATGTTACATGCGGGCAATAGTCATATTAATGCTAGTTTGACTAATTTTCATGCAACCTAATTGGCCCTGCAGATGGGATGAGAGCACCATTTCTCTTCTGCCAGAGTACTTGAAAAAGTTCTATAATGAATTGTTGAGTAACTTTAAGGAGTTTGAGACTAAAGTGGCAATCAGTGAGAACCACCGGGTTGCCTACACCAAGAAAGCGGTACAACAATATATACAACACTATGTACCTTATATATCTCTATATTAGAAGACAAAGCAATTCTTTTCCATATTGCTAGTTTTGTGGTTAATTTCCCTTATGTGCAGTTCCAAAACCTATCCACTTATTATCTCCAAGAAGCCCAATGTTTTCACCAGAATCATAAGCCATGCTTTAAAGATCAGGTGAATTTGTCTTCCATGTCCTCAGCCATGCCAATGCTATGTGTGGGTATGACGGTTGGCATGGGTGATGCAATAACGAAGGAAGCATTCGAGTGGACAGTTGGTAGCACTGATGCTATCATGGCAGGCTCAAAGATTGGACGTTTCATGAATGACATTTCTGCATTTAAAGTACTACATATTAATTAGACATAAGCTTAATTGCAACTTCTCACCACTGAATATGCATGATAATATATCTAATTATTCTTGTGGTATACACATGCAGCGCGGAAGGAACAGGGGGGATGTGGCAAGCTCTGTAGAGTGTTACATGAATGAGCACAAGGTCACAAGTGAGGTCGCCTTTGCCAAGATTGAATCACTGATAGAAGATGAATGGAAAACTATGAACCAAGCTCGCCTTGAGCATTGTGCACTGCTCCCAGCGGTGCAAAGAGTCGCCAACTTTGCTGTTAGCATGCAGTTTTTTTATGATGATAGGAGAGATGCATACACGTTCCCCAAACACCTTCAAGTGACTGCTGGGAGTCTCTTTGTCAAGCCCATTCCCATCTAGATCCAGCTAGTGCGGCAATCCATGCATATACTGCACATTTCAGTATATATACGAGAAGTAGTAGTAAATAAATATGCCACCATGTGAGACACATTGAAACTTCTCGGTTTGTAGTATGTGAACTATTTATCTTTATGAACATGTATTGTACTCCCCAATAAGCAGTTGTATTGTCATTTATTGTACTCCCCAATACCATGAAGTAGTAGTAAATAAAGATGCCACCATGTGAGAGACATCGAAACTTCTTAGTTTGTAGTTTCTGGACTATTTATCTTTGTGAACAGGTATTGTACTCCCCAATAAGCAGTTGTATTGCTATTTGTTGCCTGATGTCCAATGTAATGCTATATATGTTGTCTTAAAATTGCTCTCATATTTTAGTAAACTATTTCATGTTGCAAGCAGGTTGATGAATTTGTGAGATAACAGATAATTATTCACTTGTGTTGCTTCGTGCATCTCTGAAACATGGATAATGTGGAAGAAGGGAGGAGGAAGCAGCCCGCATTATGGTCTTAAATTATTCATAATGGCATATGTCAAAGAATAGCCTATATAGTGCCATATGGTATATCTCAAAACCGGGAACTTTATAGTGGTTTGGATCTAAATAACCCAATATTATAAGGTCAAAAGGACTATTTTACTCATTCGAGGGTTATTTTTATTTCTGAGCCTTGGTATTCCGAAGTCAAGTTTGTTTATGATGGTGTTGATGTTTGCAATATTTTAGTGTGATTGTCTTTTTAGATTGATAATATGAAAATGATACCATTAGATTTGTACTAAAATTTGTTTACAGTATAATAAATTTTTTATTAACATATTATTATAAAATTGATGATTAGTATTACGTTTTGGAATAAGTGCAGTATTGGTCCAACAACTCTTTTGGCAGTCTAGTTTTCATCCCTTAACTCTAAAACCAAATATTTTTCATCCTCCAAATGTCAATACCAGTGCAAATTACATCCCTAGACTAGTTTTGTGGGTGAAGAATCTAGACCCCTCATTATGAGTTAATGACATGTTTGGTAATTAATGACAATCGAATTGTGAGACTAATAGTTTCATTGAGATGAATGAACATGATAAGTCTCATGGTGACAGATAATTAAGATGAGTTCATGTGGTTGGTTATTCTCAAGCAAATATAAAGACTGCATATATGTTGAAGATTCATGACCCAAACTTGTAGTTGAATTATAAGTTGTCAAGCTTCAAGTGAATGCGTAAGGCAAATGTATGACTAGCTAGGGCTAAGGATGTGTTCCTAGTCTTTTACCGATCTTGGTGTTTGGTTGGAAGATCGGGTTGCTAGTATAGGATGTCATACTATTAAGAGGGGTCGCGACTAGTAGCTTGAACGTAACAAGTGTTGATTGCTCTAGCTCTCTCTCTCTGTTGCATGATGCTAATATTTTTGAGTGTGATTTGAAAATGTTGTAGCTCATGCATAAATCCTTTGTGACATGTGACTTAATGTTTACAAGTGTGTTTTGTAGCATGTCGAAGTCCATGTTATTTCCTCTCCTTGAGACATGATGCTAATATTTGAGATGTGTCGCTCAAATAATTATAGCTCATGCAAATGTTGTTGCTACATGTGACTTAAGTTTGAAAAGGCAAATTTGAATTTGGTTAAGTCCATGTCGTCTTCCAGTGATGTAATTCCAAAATATACTTGTGGATATGTTCCTTGATTTATTGAAAGTCACTTGTTAATCTTAAATGTGTATTTATATGATCTACAATGCTTTTGTGCAAAGTGGCTGAGAAATAAGCATTTATTCAAATCATTCAGAAACTGTCTTCAAGTTGGCGGTCTTACCGGCTTTGTGCATGCGGTCAGACCGGCCAAATTAGTTTAACCGGGCCGAAGGGCAGTCTAACCATGGAGCGGTCAGATCGGCATGCTCTCGGCGGTCTGACCGACCTGGTATCGGCTATCAGACCGGCATGCTCCAGGCGGTCAGACCCGCCCGGTAATGGCAGTAGAACCGGCATGCGTCTGGCGGTCCGACCGATATGCTGATAGCGGTCTGGCCGGTTCACGGAATTACCCTTCGCGAACCTTTTTCCAGAGCGATTCGCGATTTTTCGAGAGCGGTCTAACCGGTGTATTTGTGGTCTTACCGGATCTGGCGGTCTAACCGGTCCCTATGTTGGCGGTCTGACCGGTTTTCTGGGTAATGGCTAGTTTTTGTAGCTATTGGGAGGGCAGAAGTACCGGCCATATAATGGCGGTAGTTCCAGCCCTTAGGCTGATTTTTGACCTCTCTCTTCTTAACAGCTAGTTTTTGAGGGAGGTGTATAAATACCTCCTCAAGAGCTGTTGAGAGAAGGTTGCTGGTGCTATTCTCTCATTCCTTGAGCTAAGAGCAAGTTTTCTCTTCCTAAGTGCATGTGTTGTACTTAAAGAGTGAGAAGAGCATAAACCTAGTGCATGCGTTGCACTTGGTGGTGGACTTTGTGTCCATTGAGCAGTGATTCTTGATTAGTTCAAGTGAGGGTTTTCGACTTGTTACTCTTGAAGTTTACCGACTCCTAGACGGCGTTGGAGGCGTCGTGCACGGTAATCTTCTCAAAAAAGGTTGTCAGAAGACCCGACAAAGTTGTAAAGGTTGGAGCGCACCTACCCGGAGCGGGAAAGAGCTACCACTAGTGGATTCGAGGTGTTTCAGCTTAATTCGTGGAGCCGGTCTGAGAGACCATGTGGAGGTCATTCCGTTGTGTATGATGAGTAATTGACATCGGTTTACGAAAAGTCGAGTTTGAGTCGGTTGGTTCGGACCTAGACGTTGCGTGGCGTAACGGGCTCGGTCGGACTTGGTCGAACCTAGTCGTATGAGCTTAGGTTGCATATTCTGATGACTCGACAGGTTTGATCTCTATTTACGCTTTCATGTATCGAGCGGTGCTATTTGACGTGTTTCTTGTCTGTGTGACTGCAGGACGTCGAGGCGGAGTCGTGGCGAGACACGAGGTGACCGGACTAGGCGCAGGTGGCGTTGAGGTCAGAACGGTTGAGATGTGTCGAAGACGGCTTGAACTCGAGGTGGTTGCGAGTCGGGTGACGAGGAACCGGAGCTGGAGCTACCGGTGGTGCACACGACGGGCGACGACGAGAGAACCGGGACTAGACTCAGGTGGAGTCGGAGGTCTCGGTCGATGTCGGATGGAAGCGACGGGCTGCAGCGGAGCAGACCGGACGCGGGAAGTTTCCGGGAAGGTGCTTGAGGGGCAATTTGGAGAATTGACCCAAGCATGAGTGGAGGGGCTGATTTTCCCTCCACATGTGTGTGTTGACTTTCTTGCCTCATGTGTGTGAGAGGTGGAAAGTGAGTTAGGTATGACACTTCTTGATTTGCTTGTTTGGTGTGAGCCCTTGCCTTTAAAAAGAGGAGAGGTTGTGCTGAATTTTTGTGAGAGTAGGACACAATAGAGAGTTAGGTTTTAGAGCTCATTTTATCTCTTTGTGTGTGTTGTGTTCCTCCCAAGAAGCATGTGAGGCTCTTGGTGGTCTTGAGGATTGAGAGGGAGATGATGGATTGAGAGTCTTATAATCTTTCTTGTTCTAATGTTCATACGTATCGGGACTCCTCTCATTCATGTTGATTCTATTTGGATATGATATAAAGAAGTAACAGTATTTCTTTTTGCATGTGTTGTTTTCTAAGAAAGAAAGATGGAATGAACTGATGTGATCTTTGCTTATCTTTCATTTACTCAAGTTCTTCCTCTGCTGCAGTCTAATCTTCAGTTCTTAGCAAGCTTTGTTTTCATTCTTCTCTGGGGGATTCACTGCAGACTCGGATTCAGTCCGTTTTTCTTTCAGCTGTTCTCGGTTTTCACTGCAGCCATCAGTCAGTCTGCAGGTCTCTGTTCTTTTCTCTGTTTTTGCCTCTTTCAATCTGCCGGTTCACTGCCTAAGTTTTGTCAGTTGTTTAGTTTGAAAATCTATTATCTTTGGCCTGAAAAGTTCAGTTTGCATTCGGCAGTCTCACAATCTGACAGTAGTCCTCGGTATTTACTGTGCATGCTGTTTTCAGTTTCCTTCACAGGTTTCAGCCGAGGTTGTCTTACTGCTGTTAGCATTTCTCCAATTGAGTCTCTGGTGGTCAATTACTGCTTTGATCTCTTTGCATTTCTTTTCCTGTTCTCCTCACCTGGCTGTTCCTATTTCCTTTCGGTTGAGCTTTTCTTTTCAGCCTTTTAAAAGCCTTCGGGCAGTTCAGTTTGTAGCATTTTGATTTTCTCTGCTAACTTCAGGTTTTCACTCTCAGCTCCAAGCAAAACCTTGCGGTTAGACCATTGTTCTGAGTATGGTTTGAACCAGCCTCAAAACTCAGTATACGGCAGCAGTATCTGCACTGTGTTGTTTCCTTCAGTTTTCAGACTACCATTAAGTTTCTTTCTCTCTCTCTCTCTCTCGGCAAGCATGCTGTAGTTGCCTTCTTAGTGCCTTTTTCTTTTTATTCTTTTCTGATTTTCCTCCATTTTGCATGCAGATCAAACGGCGTTATTTTCAGCTGAAATTTTTACTGATTACTCTCTGATTTATGCTGAATTTTTTGGTACTGCATGCGTTCCAGTTTTCAGCAGAATTAATTTTCCGAATTCTCGGGGACGGTTTTTAAGAGAACGACATTCACCCCCCTCTGTCGCTATTTCGGTCCTACAATTGGTATCAGAGCCGGTTAGCTCTTTTCTATAGATCTTAACCGGTCTGCGAGCCATGGCGACAGACAAGTATTCCACCAAGCCGCCCATCTTCGATGGCCTGGATTACCCCTTCTGGAAGAGCCGAATGGAAACATACATCCGTGCTCGGGGTATGCCATCCGCGGAAGGTGAAAATCCAATTTGTTGTTCCTGCCGATGAGAACATCAATGCCGGGAATATGGCTGATGTTGAGGCAAATGCAAAGGCAAGGAACATCATCATTCAGGGATTGAGCAGAAGCGAATTTGATCGCATCTCTCACCTGTCGTCCGCTCACGACATCTGGGTGACCCTCGATGCATACCATGAGGGCACCACCCAGATCAAGACGGTTCGACAGGACCAGTTCAAGCGCGAATACAGCAAATTCGAGATGCTTGCTGGCGAGTCCCTCGACGAGTGCTTTTCTCGGTTTCACAAGATCTTGAGCAACCTCCGAGCCGTCGGTCTCACATACTCCGACTCGGATAACGCTCGTCAGATGCTTTCTGCACTCGATCTTAGGGTTTGGGAGATGAAGGTGACTACCATCAAGGACACCACGGACCTCTCGACCTTGACTCTTGATGCGCTTTACTCGCGCTCAAGACTCACGAGATTGACATAGTCTCTCGTCGGTCGAAGTCTCAGTCGATGGCACTAGTCACCGATCCCGCTTCTGGATCCACTTCTTCTGAGCCATCTTGCGGATTCTCCCTCGCTGCTCTCTGTGACATAACCGATGATCAGATAGAGCACCATGGGATGAGCAGCTAGCCCTCCTCGCACGGAGATTCTCCCATGCTTACAAAGGGAGGAGGGACGGAAGGAAAAGAGGACCCGTGATTTGTTTCGAGTGTGGTGGCCCCAACCACATCCGAGCAAACTGTCCCAAGCTTGGGAAGGGAAAAGGTGACTTCGGCGGTTCGGGTAAGAACGACTACATCGACAAGAACCGCAACTCGAAGCCCTCAGCACCGGCCCGGAAAGAAGAAGTTCCGCGACTTTGGGAAGGCCAAGAAGCTCTTCCACCGCGTTCTCGCTGCTTTCGACGACCTCGACCTCACCGCGGTGGAGGGATGGAGCGACGACGACGGACCGGTGACCAAGACCCCAAGGGCGACAAAGGACTTCTCCGGATGTGCTTCATGGCCCTTGAGGCGAACCGAGCGACAGCGATCTCTATTCCGACTCGATGAGGTATGTCCTCTTATGACCAACTTAATGAAGCTTTTCTTAAGTTAGGAGGTTTTCATGCTAGAGCTAAGACTAGATGTAGTGAGTTGGAGAAGGAAGTAGAGATTATCACGGAGCTTACTTCACTTATATCCGCTCCCTCCCGTGATGACTGTCATACATGCTGTGCTTTGATCGGTGATATGGAGAAGCTAAGGACCTCACATGATAGTCTGTCCTCTGAGCTTGATGCAATTAAGGTGGAGAATGTTAGTCCGCTTGTCGATTTAGAATTGAGTAGGATGGTCATTACCCTACTTACTACCGATGAGACTATTGCTCCCACCTTATGTGAGGATAAGGACTTTAATGATAGAGGACCTTATGCCATGCTTCTGGATCTGCCCGAGTGTTGTGTAAATTGTGATAACTTGAATATGAAACTAAAACGGGCAGATCATAAAATTGCAGAATTTCAAAACTTCTTACTTGAGCCTATTGCTTCTTGCGTGAATTGTCCCAAGCTATCTTCGAACTTGAATCTGTCTCCAAACAGTTTCAAGAATTTGTTGATGATAATAAGAAAATGGCTCAGTATGCTTCTAAGGATCCTGTTAGCTCACCATGCAAAAGTTGTAATAAACTAAAATCTGATTTGATTGCCTTAGATGAAAAGTGTGTGAAGCTAACTAAGGACCTTCTAGAAAAATCACATCCTTCCTGTGCTTTCTGTGCTGAAATGTTGGAAAAGGATAAGGACATGGTAGAGACGTTTAGGAAGAGTTACGAGAACCAAATGGCTAGGATTAGGGCTGCCCCCTGTGTGTCCTGTGAAGCCCTCAAGGTTGAGGTGGCCGTGCATAAGGAAAAATACGCACGTGCTATTCGCTCTTCTTCTGTTGGTTCTTCTTCCTCTCCTCCTGTTGTTCCTTCTTCTTCTCCCTGCTCTTCTTGTGCCTCTCTGTTTCGGGAGTGTCAGTACCTTATGAACACTCTCGAGAGATTTGTCGGAGGCAAGAAGGATCTCAATCTTATTCTAGACCAATCAAAGATTTGCAAGTTCAAACAGGTCTAGGATATGATTTCCGTGAGGATGTGAGGAAGCATCCACCGTAGTGCTCGGACACGTGTCAGCAGGTGTGATTGAGGTCAAGCCCAAGAACAAGAGAGTTCAATTTAAATCGGCGGGCTTTGTCCAAGGGATTTCGGCGACAAGGTGATTTCACTGCAGCTCGACCTCTCGTAAGGCGGTATCATTGCACCTTCAGCCGGAAGGATGGGCATTTATTTGACCATTGCTTCAAGCGCCAAGATCGCGTAGAGACCGTGTTGCAGCTCTTAGGCGTATTCGTGGTCAGCCCTGCACCTTGAGTGCACCTAAGACCAACACGAGGTCTAGGCTTGCTCTTGTTGGTAGTTTTGGGCAAGATCGAGGACTTGGTTCTTCCGAGTTTTCTTTTTCGTTCTCATGCTCCTCTCGGTCGTGACTTCCGCCGTCCCGAGGGTAGATCTCGTTCCATCGAGATAGCTACCCGCGGCGTGATCGCGTCGGCCGCCGCTCGACTCGCTCTCCGTAGCGGTCGGACCCGGAATGCCTTCAGTCGCACATAGACCTTCCGCTTCTTTGAGCGACGGAGGCGTGGGGTAGTTAGAGGTCACTCGTGTGTGACTACTTCTTCGCTCGACGTGTGACTCAAGATTGGGTTCCAAAATCTATCTTGATTTATCCCAAGATCGAGACTTTGCTCTTTGTTGACTCAGTTCCCGGGCGGGGAAGGGAAAGGTTTGGCTCAGACTCGGGTGTTCACGACACATGACCGGAGATTCACGTTGGTTTTCTTCCCTAGCCCGAGCTTCAGGTGATGAGACTATCACCTTTGGAGACTCTTCATCTGGACGCGTCATCGCCAAAGGTACTGTATGCGTTAATGACTCATTTGTTTTAAAAGATGTTGCCTTGGTGAGTAAACTGTATTACAATTTGCTTTCGGTTTCTCAGCTTACCGATGACGATTTCGAGGTAAGTTTTAAGAAAAACGCCTGCAAAATTGTTGATTCTTCTGTAGTCCGGTTTATGGATTTCTCGTTATGGGAGGATCTTTCGTGCTGATTTTATTGAGTCTTCGGTGATCCTCTCCGGTGTTTGGTTGCTTCGAGTCCCGCGACCTTTCCTTCCGCATAGGAGACTTGGTCATATTGATTTGACCATTTGACTCGAGTTAGCGGCCACGATCTCATTCGTGGTCCGCCAAAACTCAAGATGGTCAAAGATCTTGTTTGCGCTCCATGCCTAACGGCAAGATGGTTGCCGCTTCTCACCCTCCCACACAAGATGACTATGACAGATGCACCGACAATGCCCATATGGACACGGTTGGACCAAATCGAGTGCGGTCGGCAGGAGGAAGTGGTATGTTCTTGTCGTAGTCGATGACTTCTCGAGGTATTCTTGGGTGTTTTCTTGGCCTCAAGGATGAGACGTTTACACATTCGAGGTCTTTCAAGAGGCTTTCTGTTGAGCTTCCGGTGCCTTACGAGCGATCCGCATGACAATGGCACGGAGTTCAAGAATTCCTACTTTGAGAGTTTCTGTGGTGAGACAGGTGTAGAGCACCAGTTCTCTTCTCCATACGTCCCTCAGCAGAATGGCGTTGTGGAGAGGAAGAACCGCACCTTGGTCGAGATGGCGTGATGATGCTTGATGAGTACTCTACACCGCGGAAGTTTTGGGCTGAAGCTATAGCCACCGCGTGCCATGTTTCGAACAGAGTTTTTCTTCGGGCACATTTGCACCGCACTTCTTATGAGTTGAGATACGGGCGAAAGCCCAGTGTTTCCCATTTTCGTGTGTTTGGTTGCAAGTGTTTTATTCTGAAGTCCGGGAACCTAGATAAGTTCGAGTCACGTTCTTGTGATGGACTCTTTCTAGGCTACTCGACCTCTTCGCGGGCCTATAGGGTCTGGAACTGCGAGTCTAGCAAAATGGTAGAAACCTGTGAAGTGACTTTCGATGAGGCTAGTCCGGGGACTAGGCCCGACATCTCAGGTTCACTAGAGCAGTCCGAGACCATCTTCGTGGATAATGAGGATGATGGAGATGAGGGTTGTCTACCCAATCCAGTCCCACTTCCATCCCTTGAGGTGCCTTCTTCCACCGCACCTCGAGGTGATCGCCTACCTTCTGCTCTTCCGGAGCTAGTGGCTCTGCTCCTACCCGTCAGTGTAACGAGGTAGAGGCCACTTCTTCATCTCATCCAGACCTCCAAGACACATTCAAAATCTAACCCTTCCGAAAGGATGATTGGAGACCTATTTGAGCGAGTCACACGCTCCAAGTCTGGCATGTCACTTTTCTGTCTCCACTCGCCCTTGTAGCTTCCTTTGAGCCCAAAGACGTTTGTCATGCTTTATCTGACGAGTCTTGGGTCAATGCCATGCATGAGGAGCAAGAGAGTTTCGAGAGAAACAAGGTCCGGGCGCTTGTTGAGCCCCTCGAGATCACAATATCATTGGAACCAAATGGGTGTTCAAGAACAAGCAAAGTGAGGATGGGGTAGTCATTCGAAACAAGGCTAGACTGGTCGCATGGGGTACTCCTGTGTTGAGGGTCCGGATTTCGAGGAGACCTTTGCCCTCGTAGCTCGCCTTGAGGCCATTAGAATTCGCTTGCCTTTGCGGCTTCTAAAGGTTTCAAGCTTTACCAGATGGACGTGAAGAGTGCCTTTCTCAATGGCTTCATTGAGGAAGAAGTCTATGTAAGACAGCCTCCTGGTTTCGAAAACCCTAAATACCCAAACCATGTCTGAGCTTTCCAAAGCTTTGTATGGACTTAGCAGCCCCTGTGGCCCGTATGAGAGGCTTAAGTCCTATCTGTTGAGTCATAGTTTGAAATGGGTAAAGTCGACAAGACCTTGTTCATCCGCCGGCTAGGCACTGATTTTCTGCTCGTCCAAATCTATGTGGATGACATCATCTTTGGTGGCTCTCGCATGCTCTCGTTTCCCGCCGATGTCATGAGCTCGAATTTGAAATGAGCATGATGGGCGAGTTAAGCTTCTTCCTTGGCTTCCAAATTAAGCGACTCTGGAGGGTACCTTCTTGCATCGAGGCAAGTACACTCGAGACCTCCCAAGCGCTTGATATGAGTGATGGGAAGCGGTGTCCACCCTATGGCTACATCAATTCCACTCGACCCGGATGAAGACGGCGAGCCATCGATCGAAGGAGTATCAGTATGATCGGCTCCTCTTGTACCTCACCGCCGAGACCGACATACACTTCTCTGTGTGTCTTTGTGCTCGGTTTCAGCTTCACCTCGCGTATCTCGCCGCCAAAGGTGAAGCGCATCCTTCGGTACCTTCGAGCTACCATTGACTATGGTATCGATACTCTTCCTCATCCTGCCTTTCCCGAGAGCCTACTCGGATGCGAGACTTTGCTTTGGGTCAGAGGATAGCAGAAGAGCACTTCGCACCGCCAATTCATTGGCACTTCTCTCGCTTCCGGTCCTCGAGGAAGCGATGCGGTGTTGCACGCCCACCGCAGAGGCCGAGTACGTTGTCGCAGCCTAGTTGTCAGAGCCAAGTGCTTTGATGGTCTCGACCTGCGGGACTTTGGGTTAGTTATCGACGGTGTTCCACTCCTTTGTGATAACACTTCGCAATTAACATTGCTAAGAACCCGATGCAGAGATTCTCGGACCAAGCATATCGACATTCGCTTTCACTTCCTTAGAGACCATGTGGAGAAGGGTGACATCGTGCTCCAGTTTGTGGAGGGTGACCACCAGTTGGCTGACATCTTCACCAAACCTTTGGATGGCTCGAGGTTTTCAGCTCTGCGGGGAGAGCTTGGGGTGGTTTGTCCTTATGGACTGTTGTGAGGGGGAGCTTGGACTTTCTCGCTTTACTATATTGATTATGCTTTTGTCTCATTTCTGATTGCATCGCATTTGTGGGTGCATTGGGCTTTAGTCCTTCTAGCATAGGTTAGAGTGTGTCTCTTGCTGAGTGCTTAGACTTCTTGCTCTTATCTTGTGCTTTCAGGATGCTCTATTAGCTGTTTCTTATCTCACTAGATTGAGCTTACTCACTTCTTGCGATCTAGCGAGGGTCGGGCCACCTTCGGGTAGACAGGGTACGTGTTTGCTCTCTAGTGTGTGTTTTTACGGTCAGCTATTAGTCCTGGAGTCATATGGGGTAGATGAGAGTCAGTCTGAGCCATAGTATCCTCTTTATCTTATCTATGCTTTAAGGATCACTGCTTTTTTTGCCGCCTTCTCGCTTTTATTGCTTTGGTTGGGGGAGTTCATTTGGGAGCTTCGAATGTAATATTGACTTAACTCAACTTGAACTAAAAGTCGCATCACTTGTTGAGGGGAGCTGGATTTTCAGATGTCATTCTCGCATTGTAATATAAATACATGGAGCCTTGATTATTATCCGGTTATGACATGCTTATGATGATTTACATCTTGCCATGATTTATGCTTAATTGCTAGATTTATCATGACTTCATATGTGTAGACTAGCTTTTACCATGATGAGTTAATTAAATTTGCTCAATTTGAACTAAAACTTGTCATGTTAGCATTTGAGATTAGTCTTTCTTGAGCTATCCTTTTATGATTCATGCCATGTCAAATAGGCTGAGTTGAGCGTTGAATCTCTTTTGAGCCTTAGTTTGAGCTGTCTTAAACTCTTGATGTAACATGAGTTAGTACAACTTGTTAAAAAATAGAGACAAAAAGATCTCTTCAGTGCGAAAAACTGATCTCACCAATTCTTTCTCACGAGACGGCTTGCCATTGCACTAGGCATGAACTTGGAGAGAGTTTTGGATGACCTAGACTATTTTCTTAAGCTTCTTGCTTGAAGTAGTCGCAGCATGGCTTGAGATCTAGCACATGATAAAAATATTGGTTGAAAACAACCATAAGCTTCAAAAGAAAAATGTCATTTGTGCTCAATTTGTTTGAGTTATCAAAAGAATCAAGTACTTGAACCATTGTTTCACTCTTGAGTATATAAACACTCTATTTGGGCTCGATATTAGATTCTTGGTTCCGCTTAGCTTGATGACATGGCTTGCATCATCCTTGGATGTCTCTAGTTAGACTTTGCTTATTGATGACTTGACATGCTCATAAATGCACTAAAATTCAGATTGTCATCTAATTGCTTCTAGCTAGCTTTTACATATCCCGTCATGATCCGGATAGCGCTCATTGAGTTATGGCTTGGTGTAATACATTATGGTCATTTTGGATAATTCTCATGGCTCTAAATGCTTAAAATAATCAAACTTCAGCCATTTCATCCATTTTTCATGACTTGTTCTCCTCTTTTGCATTCTTGATGCTTTATTGCCAAAAGGGGAGAATAGATTGGAGAAAAGTCTTTGGGAATCTAGAGCTTGGAGATCAATTTGCACTTTCTTGAGTTGCTCTAGTGATTCCTTCATCGACATGGTCATGAGTTTCATTTCTTTCTTTGGACCATGTTAGACTCTTCAAACTCAACTTCATGTTTTTTCGGGTTTGTCAATATACTCATCAAGGGGGAGATTGAGAGACCATGTGGAGGTCATTCCGTTGTGTATGATGAGTAATTGACATCGGTTTACTAAAAGTCGAGTTTGAGTCGGTTGGTTCGGACCTAGACGCTATGCGTGGCGTAACGGGCTCGGTCGGACTTGGTCGAACCTAGTCGTATGAGCTTAGGTTGCATATTCTGATGACTCGGCTGTGTTTGATCTCTATTTACGCTTTCATGTATCGAGCGGTGCTATTTGACGTGTTTCTTGTCCGTGTGACCGCAGGACGCCGAGGCGGAGTCGTGGCGAGACACGAGGTGACCGGACTAGGCGCAGTGGCGCTGAGGTCAGAACGGTTGAGATGTGTCGAAGACGGCGTGAACTCGAGGTGGTTGCGAGTCGGGTGACGAGGAACCGGAGCTGGAGCTACCGGTGGTGCACACGACGGGCGACGACGAGAGAACCGGGACTAGACTCAGGTGGAGTCGGAGGTCTCGGTCGATGTCGGATGGAAGCGACGGGCTGCAGCGGAGCAGACCGGACGCGGGAAGTTTCCGGGAAGATGCTTGAGGGGCAATTTGGAGAATTGACCCAAGCATGAGTGGAGGGGCTGATTTTCCCTCCACATGTGTGTGTTGACTTTCTTGCCTCATGTGTGTGGGAGGTGGAAAGTGAGTTAGGTATGACACTTCTTGATTTGCTTGTTTGGTGTGAGCCCTTGCCTTTAAAAAGAGGAGAGGTTGTGCTGAATTTTTGTGAGAGTAGGACACAATAGAGAGAGTTAGGGTTTTAGAGCTCATTTTATCTCTTTGTGTGTGTTGTGTTCCTCCCAAGAAGCATGTGAGGCTCTTGGTGTTCTTGAGGATTGAGAGGGAGATGATGGATTGAGAGTCTTATAATCTTTCTTGTTCTAATGTTCATACGTATCGGGACTCCTCTCATTCATGTTGATTCTATTTGGATATGATATAAAGAAGTAGCAGTATTTCTTTTTGCATGTGTTGTTTTCTAAGAAAGAAAGATGGAATGAACTGATGTGATCTTTTGCTTATCTTTCATTTACTCAAGTTCTTCCTCTGCTGCAGTCTAATCTTCAGTTCTTAGCAAGCTTTGTTTTCATTCTTCTCTGGGGGATTCACTGCAGACTCGGATTCAGTCCGTTTTTCTTTCAGCTGTTCTCGGTTTTCACTGCAGCCATCAGTCAGTCTGCAGGTCTCTGTTCTTTCTCTGTTTTTGCCTCTTTCAATCTGCCGGTTCACTGCCTAAGTTTTGTCAGTTGTTTAGTTTGAAAATCTATTATCTTTGGCCTGAAAAGTTCAGTTTGCATTCGGCAGTCTCACAATCTGACAGTAGTCCCTCGGTATTTACTGTGCATGCTGTTTTCAGTTTCCTTCACAGGTTTCAGCCGAGGTTGTCTTACTGCTGTTAGCATTTCTCCAATTGAGTCTCTGGTGGTCAATTACTGCTTTGATCTCTTTGCATTTCTTTTTCCTGTTCTCCTCACCTGGCTGTTCCTATTTCCTTTCGGTTGAGCTTTTCTTTTCAGCCTTTTAAAAGCCTTCGGGCAGTTCAGTTTGTAGCATTTTGATTTTCTCTGCTAACTTCAGGTTTTCACTCAGCTCCAAGCAAAACCTTGCGGTTAGACCATTGTTCTGAGTATGGTTTGAACCAGCCTCAAAACTCAGTATACGGCAGCAGTATCTGCACTGTGTTGTTTCCTTCAGTTTTCAGACTACCATTAAGTTTCTTTCTCTCTCTCTCTCTCTCGGCAAGCATGCTGTAGTTGCCTTCTTAGTGCCTTTTTCTTTTTATTCTTTTCTGATTTTCCTCCATTTTGCATGCAGATCAAACGGCGTTATTTTCAGCTGAAATTTTTACTGATTACTCTCTGATTTATGCTGAATTGTTTGGTACCGCATGCGTTCCAGTTTTCAGCAGAATTAATTTTCCGAATTCTCGGGGACGGTTTTTAAGAGAACGACATTCACCCCCCCTCTGTCGCTATTTCGGTCCTACACGGTCCAATTCGTTTGGGCTAACCTCAACGTGGACTAGGGGAATCCGGGAAGTTTCTGAACACCACGGCAAAAACATCAAGTGTCATTGTGGTTTGTTATCTTGCGCTAAATTTACCTTCTAGCAATTTATATCCAAGCATTTGTATTCATTGTATTGATTAGAATACTCGTCTTCATAGGATTGCTTATATTGATTTAGAATTATTTCGTTGGTGCACTTATTCAAATTTAGATGTTATAGGCTTTACTTGTGTTAAACCAAATAGTTCACGCTTCCACATTATAAATTTGGTAGTACTTTAAAATAAAAATTTAAAACCGCCTATTCATCCCCCCTCTAGTCGGCCTCCTCAATCTTACAAGGACCCCAGGCGTTAAATGCACGAAATCATTGTATGTACTCCGTACTAGTCTCATGATCAGTGGCTAGTACACACATTCACATTATTGAGATCACATCTATACACATCATCCACAGGCAAAATATAAGCGAGGCATAATTAAAGTTTATAACATAGGATTGTTTGGCCAAATAAAATATAATTATCGAAAGTAAGTGCAATGGAAGACAAGTAAATAAGCAAA
The DNA here is from genome assembly GCA_036346245.1 of Bonia amplexicaulis. Taxonomy (NCBI): domain Eukaryota; kingdom Viridiplantae; phylum Streptophyta; class Magnoliopsida; order Poales; family Poaceae; genus Bonia; species Bonia amplexicaulis. The sequence continues at coordinate 10,196,579 of CM070744.1, read as the reverse complement.
AGCGTCCAACAGTGCGCCACCATTGCCCACAGGCAACCGACAAGAGTTAGGCCCTAAAAAGATCTATCGTGAAATTCCCCAATGCCAGGGGCCAAGTACGTGTCGTCGAGCATGATATCTCCCTCATTCTCTAAACAACAATTGTTTAAGTAAGGTTAGGTACATTGTGTACTTAGCAAGACTTGTAGTGTATCGCAACATATAAATAGATACATGGCTAACAATAAGTAAGGCTCTATGCTACTGTTATTTCTAGCATGAAGCAAGTTTCATTTGCAATATCGATAAATAGTAATTTGTAACAGAATTGTAAAGAGCATTTGATATGTAATAAGATAACATTTATGTAACATTAATAATAGTAAATCACATCCATTTGTAGCCTCCTCGACTGTGAACATCGAACAATTCCCAACTATGGGCATGGCACACATGTCATGTTCATGCCATCCCAATTTTCCATCGACACAGTTTTGAAAAAACAAAGTTATACCCATAGTGGCTGCATTCAAGCACACTCATGACCGCAAACACGACTATTTACACTACTACAAAAAGGGCCATCCTAGACGCCTCATCACAGACGGTTCAACACAAACCGTCAGTGATAAAGTTAACACAGACGGTTTTTCAAGATAGACCGTCTAAGTTCACCACGATGGAAAGAATCGTCTATGATGATCTACTTATCATAGACGATTTTTATTACAAATCGTCTGTGATACATCACAGATGCTTCGGAACAAAAATCGTCTATGATGACCTACATATCACAGACAGTTTTTGTTCTGAACGGGCTGTGATAATATTTCAACTTACTCGTTCTCACCTAATTTGAAATTTTCACTCATCTAGTTAGATTTGCCGTTTAAAATAGAAGGCTCAACTGTTCTTCATCTCATCTTCTCTTCTCTCTTTTCACTTCTCCTCCTCTACTCTTCTCATCATCTCGTCCTCTCCTCCTCTTCACTTCTCTCTTCTCACTTCTTTTCCTCCACTTCTCCTCACCAAATTTACCCTTAAAATAGAAGGCTCACTGGCTCTTCTCCTCATCACCTCTTCTCTCTTCTCACTTCTCCTCCACTTCTCTCCTTTCCCATCTCTTCTTCCATCCCATCCATCAGGTTTTACTATAACTTGGATGCCCAGAATCGTCTGTGATGACAGTTCTAAACCGTCTTTGATGAACTTTGATGTGGTAGTGTTAAATAGTTTTTAACACTCTCGAGAAGTTGTATAACTTTACCCACATGATATATGTAACATCCTGAAAATTTAAATTTTGTAAAAAGAAATATTATGAGTTATTTTGCGATATATTATATTTGACTGAAATTTTTATTGCATTTCTGGAGTTTGGTTAAGGAGTCAAGAATAAGAGCACACCTGTTTAACTAATAGAAAACAAGATTTTAAAATGCGAATCTGAAAAGATGATCCAGTAAAAGAGGAATAGATTTTGGTCCCAAAAATTTGAGGATTCTAATGTAGAATGTAAAGGAAGAATTAAATCAAGAAGTTATGCAAGCAAAATCTTCATAAAAGTGGGATTGGAAGAATACATAAATTATTATTCATACACCCAAGGAATATATATATATATATATATATATATATATATATATATATATGAGTAAAATAAAATAAAGAAAACAAAAAGGGGAAAAGAGATGGGATCAGCCGACTGCCCACACCGGCCAAACCCAACCCCCAGACCCTTCCTCGCGCCCCTTTCCGGGCGCGCCTGCCGCCCCCTCTCCTGACCCGGCCAGGGGCGTTCGGACCAGCGGTGTCCCCTTCGACCAGCGGTCCCCTTCGACCAGGCCGGCCTTCCCCAGTGCTCTGCACTGCCGCCTCTTTTCTCGCTGCCGGTCCCGCCTGCCGCCTCAACCGCATGGCTATAAAAGCCACCGAGCCCCTTCGTCCTCCCCGCACTCCGGATACTCCCTCCAAGAAATCGCACTGAAAACCCCTAGCTCACGGCCGCCTTTCTTCCCAACTCCGGCCACGGGCGACCCACCGAACCGAGCCACCACAACCCGATTCCGCCCCCACACCATCTCCGGAGCCAGGAAGCCGAGCCCGCACTCGCCCGAGCTCACCGACGACCATAACTCACTATCACCGAGCCCTCCCAAGCCGCCACCGCGACGCCGCCCGCCTTGAGCTCCCGGCCCCGCCGACTCTTCCATCGACTTCACCGAGCCACCAGAGTCCATTTTGGCAACCCCGAACCTCCCGACACCTGCCGCCACCGGGCCACCGCCTCCCACCGGCCTCGGCCTCCTTTGCCCACCCTCCCAGATACCTTAAGAGGTAATAGCGTGCATAAGGGTAGGCAACGCCCCCGCTCACTTGGTTACTACGGCCGATTCTCTTCTCCCCCCCTTGGCTCCCCGGCGCGCGTTCGAGCCCCGGCTCCGCGTCTTTGGGTTGAGCCATTTCTTTTAATATTTATACGACAAGTGGGCCCCACCTGTTAGCGGCTGCCGGACCGAGAGCTCCTCGATCGACGGGTCCCACCTATCAGGTGGGCTGCTGACATGTGGGTCCCAGACCGATGAGGGACCCACCGCCGCTGGTGCCAGAGGTAGAGCTACTGCCAAGTGGGCCCACCCGTCAGTGGGCGCAAGAACACCCGAGCCACTGCCATGGGGACCCCACCGGTCAGAGACAGTAAAAGAAATTAATAAAACAAAATTAAATAGGAAATATGCCGTGTGGGCCCCACCTGTCAGAAATTTAATAATTTAGGGATTTATGTGAACTGAGAATTTTAAAATGGCATAACGTCTTCATTTTAACTCCAAATTGAGTGAGACAAATTTCTAAATTCGTCTAAATTCAAGATCTATCCAATGGAACTGAAATCATAATTTTTAGAGTTTATTTGAATTTCTGGTGTTATTTGGAGTGATTTGTTGCTTTTCTTTTTATGCAAATCATCGTGTACGATTAAAATAGCATACGAGGCTCAGGAGGAAGACGCCGAGGCAGCCAACCTAGCAGCTCCAGATCATCAAGAACCTAACTCCTGTGACCAAGGCGAGTTATCACTTGATCATGTTGAACCCATGTTTATGCAAATTAATTTCCTTTAAATTATCCATGTGCATGCTATTATTTTATGAGATGAATTATGTTCAGTTTTATAGAGTTTAGATATACACCCATTATTATGCTTGTTAGTATTGCCTGTTGAAACTCTTGGGATATGTGAACCTTGTCGCCATAGCAAAGCTATCATACTGTAGTTTTTCACAAATAGAGTTATGATATATCGTACTGCTTAGTATTGCCAGATAAACGGGGACGCTTAGCTGTCCCAAAATATATCACTTGCAAATATGACAATGATTTGGGCAGTCATGGTGGGAATGACTGGAAAGAAATTTAGGACTGTTATTTTATGCTCCAAAAAGCCTCAAACTTGCTTAGTATCTGGGTGGATGTTTTGGGGGCTGGTATGTGGTGGGGGAAGCACAAAGAGTATGGGATGTGGTAGAACCACTCGGATAACGCTAAGGACCGATCTTGTCATGTTAGCCTGTAAAACGTACAACCACAAGTCTCAGAAATACAACAGGCTAAGTAAATTTATCGAAACCCGGACTCATCTCACCGGTAGTGGATAGGAGTGGATCCGTAAGGGCAAGGGAAGGCCTAAAGGGACACCAAGGGAGGGTGAAGTTTTCCACCAGCATTAGCGCTATGGGAGTGGAGCCCGCTACGTTAGTGATTGTGGGAAACATCCTGCAACGATGGGACCCATCGCAAGTGGGATAAGCCCATAGAGTGAGATGACGAAGAGGCTAGATATTTCGAAAAGTCACCGTGACGATGCGCTCAACTATATGACTAAGGAATCATGGGGCAACAAATTGATGCCTCTTGTGGGGAATGTACAAACTCGCAGAGTCAAAACTATTCGAATAGCCGTGCCCGTGGTCATGGGCGCATATGGGGACTTAACTAGATATAGTTCTGTTTCAAAAATGATTTGTGGGTGAAATGGGAAAATGTAGGGTAGTGAAAGCCCATAGTTTGGAATTGTCCTGGGTGTCGTCCCATGTAACAACCCAACTGTTTATTTCAAATTTTTGGAAAAAAATATTAAATTAGATTAATTTGGTTTAAAATAAAAATAAAAGTTTTGTTTGTGTGAAATTTGAATTTTGTTTTGCCTTGATTTTCTCTTTTTAAGAAAGCTAGATTTGAAAAGTAATTTAAATTAAAAATTTAAAAATTTATTAAATAAAATGATATTTTGATTTTCTATAAAAATCCTAATTCAAATTAATTACTTGGACTTATTTGGCCTTTATTTGGTGTTCTGAGTTTTTCTGGAGTTTTAAAATCTATTTTAAAGTTAAAAAGCATTTTTATTATGAAAAATATAATACCAACATAAGTTGGAAATATTTTATGAAAGTCCAAAACATCTCGAGGAAGTTCTTTGAATTTTTCTGGAACTTTTGGAAGTAATTTCATATTTTTCTGAGCTATATTTAATTTTCTAGGCTTTTCTGAAAATCTAAAATCAAAAATAAAAATCCTCAACTTCTCTCCAAAGGTGACAAGTGTCATGCCCTGCTCAATCCATCCTCGCCCGATTTAATCTTAGCCTCCTCTTTATTTACCCGCTCGCTTAGCCGATGGCTTGATTTAATCCTCCGCCGCCCGAGCTAATCTCGTGCGTCCATCTTCACTTAAACCCTTCGCTCTCCATCCGATGATCTCGATTTCCTCCTTGTGCCGCATCGCTCATCTGAAAGTCCGCTCTTACCTCTCTCTCTTCTCTCTCGATAAAACCCGGCCCCACTTGTCGTGAATAAAATCATTTTCCTTTACAAAATAATTCGCCGGAAAATCAAAATCCTTGCTGACGTCATAAATTTATTTTCCACAGAAAATAATTTATTTGAAAATCATTTCCTTGATGACGTCGAATTTGATTTTTCAGTTCAAAAATAATTCCGTAAAATCGGTTTATTCTTTTATCTGTTTCGAACTTCCGAGAGCCCGTTCTTTTCGTTTAACTCCGATTGAGCCCATTAAAATTTATAAATTCATCTAAAATTTAATCTATCCATTTATACCCTATTTTCAAATTTTTGAAATTTGTGAATTTATTTGGTTTAAACTAAATCTTAATTAGAATTTTTATTTAATAAAATAAAATTAAATATTAATATTTGCTAAAAATATTTATTCGGAGTTTGTTTGAGCTTAATTTCAAAATCTCAAACAAAAATTAAAAAAAGAGGAGAGAGAATGAACAGTACCGCATGGTACTGTTCATCCTCTCGGCTGTTCGCAGAGCCGAGCGCTCGCGACGCCGCACGCTATGGCCGGTTTCTTTAAAACTTTGGTTTCTCATCAATTTCGCAACGGTTTTTTGTGAAATAAATTGCATTCAATTTCTCTCATCAAGGGCTTTCAATTCTCCACCGTTTCCCCTCTCATTTATGAGTATTTACACGAATTTAAAACCTTGCTCTAAATGACATGAACGTTTGATCTCCCTCTCCCGTCCACCTCCACCCCTATAAAAGGGAGCACCGGGTGCCCCTTCTCATCCTCACTCAACCCTCGAAATCTCAAAGCTTCTCTCCCTCTATTCTCTCCATAATCTCCATTTTTCTTTTGTGAACCGAGAGGTATTCATCGGCCTTTTGCGCCTCCAACAGTGGAGTCTGGTCACTTTTGACCACACGGTTGGCTTCGCCTCCTCACGTTCTACACGTTGCTCCCTTCGCCTTCGCCGGAGCATCACCGGAGCATCGCCGGACCACCGTAGCCAAATCGCGCCGTCGTTTCTCTACTCGCTGCGAGCCAACCGTGCGTGTTGGATCAAAACCGAGGTGAGCATTGTGTTCCCAACATTCTCCTCTTCGTTTCGCCGCAAACCTCACCCTCTAACTCCTCTCCGCTTGCACGAACGCCGATGCCAACCCGCCGGTCGCCTAATGTCTTCTCCGCCATGTTTCGTCATCATCCGATGTCCGCTGGTCGAGCCGTCTGCACTGCTGAGTTCGCCTCGGCGCGTTCTACGCCATGCTCTCATCGCCATCACTCAAGACTCACCGAGTCCTCGCCGAACCGGTCGAGCAGACCAAACCTGCCCTCGCTGCACACCACTTTTTCGGTAAGCACTTTGATTTTTGTTCGCGTCATATCATGTCCTAGCCTCCAAAAAATTTATCTATCATTTTTATTTAATTTTTCGTGGAGCCAATTGTCAGAAATTGAACTTTCCGCGAAAATGGCCGTTTTTGACTCCCGACGCCGATTCGTCGTCTCTGTTCAGTTTTAGCCTGTGCCGTAATTTTTCTTAGACTTGTCTCGCCGCGTTCTACGCTGTGCTCACTTCCGTTTCCCCGAAAAGCCTCCACAAATTTTCACCTCCGACACCTCGCCATGGCCGCCAATGGCATCTAGTGTCCCCATTCATCCGTTAGTGTTTTTCCCCAATCTGTTCACGTCATATCGTGCCAAACCATTCCGGGTAGCTACCTTTCAAATGATTTTGGATTCGCTTCTCCGAGCACCAAGATATCAAGTTTTTCCTTTTTCTCTACCGTCGTCTTCAAACGTCGATTGTATCGTCTCCGATGAAGTTTCAGCTTAGCCAATAATTTTTCTAGCTTCACCATGTCATGTTCTACCCTGTGCTCACCCTACATCTCCACATTCCATACCCGGTACTATCTCCTTCCAACATGACGTTGTCCTTTCGCCGTCACTGCTGTTTTCCCCTCACCGCCAGTGATTGCCGCCGTTTCTCGATCCCGTACCCACGTCACCATCTTCACCTCGTCGCCGGGGTTCCATTTTGACCGTTCGCCGCCACATCGCAACCAACCGGCACCTTTCTGTTCAAAAAGAAATTCTCGGATTTTGTTATCATTTCATGTGATCTTTAAAACTTCCAGATATTCGTTCTCCCTCATTTGAACTCCGAATCCGTTGATTCTTTTTCCTAAATTCATCTCAAATCTTAACCTTTCTTCCAGTATATATTTTGTATTTTTGTGATTTTTATTTGTACTTATCGTTCCACGCGTAGTATCCGACGTCGCCGAAGAATTTTCCAACCCGCACAAGAAAGTCAAGATATCGCACACGAAGGTAAGTCTCCTTTGAACATCTTGAACCCATGTTTGAGAAATGTTTTGATTATTTTAAATTTAATGCATTTCTATATTACAAAAAATGATAATTTCTGTTTTAGAGATATTAGTTAAATCGACAATTGTTATACCCTCATTTGGCATTGACAACCATGTACCTTTGACACCCTAGGATTTCCTTTGTATCAATAATGAGATTATTATTAAACTTTGGTAAATGTTGTAACGGTAGTAAAATGCTTAGTCGTGCTATATAACCTTTGGTAACTTGGAATGGGAAATTATATTTTTGTGGAACTAGACTTTTGTTCAAGATTTAGTGGTGATTGAAATTGCCACAGTTCTTTTAAAATAAAATAAAATGTGAAAATTGGATTTAGACCAGGGCGGATGGTTGGTTTGGTTTGGTGCGGCTAGCACGAGAACTTGTTAAGTGTATGTTCCGCCCTAGTCAATTAAGGACCGATGCTTGTGTTTGTCCAGTCTGAGCACTACCGTGCAACCACATGTCTATATGGGTACGACCTAGCTAACTAACTTACAATAGTTTAGTTTAGATACCACTAGTGGAAAGTGAGTGCCAGGGTGTACTGGTTATTCACAGTGAGGGACAGGGTTTACTGTACTCATATGGCGCAAGAGGGGGCTTCTGACTGGGTGGTTTAACCCTTCAGCGGTGGAACCTTAGCGAGTGGTGTCTAGCTAGACCGGAGTAAGGTAAAAACTTTGTGATATGTTATCTGGGTATCATGCCTAAGGAAGCATGTTGGCTATTAAGATGACTTACCTCTTGTGGGTAAAGTGTACAACCTCTGCAGAGTGTAAAACTATTCGAATAGCCGTGCCCACGGTCAAGGGCGGGCAAAGAATGCATTCACATGGTAGACCTTTGCTTTTGGTTTCAAAATAAAAGTTTTGGAAACCGGGAGTGGTTGGAACTCCCGGGGTTGTCCTGGCGGATGTAGCCAGTGTGGGTGGATGTAACCCGTTGTCTTGAATCCTGGTGGATGTAGCCATTGTGGGTGGATGTAACACGTTGTCTTGAATCCTGGTGGATGTAGCCACTGTGGGTGGATGTAACCCGTTTTCTTGAACCTTGGCGGTTAGAGCCAGTGATCCAGTGTTGGTGGCTGTAACCTTTAATTTTCAATTTGAAAATTTCTGTTAAAATAGTTACCTTGTTTAAAATAATGCCTTCGAAAATATTTAATGGTATTTGAAATAAAATATTGCTTTGTGCAAAAAGAACCATATAACCCTCCTTTGTTAAGCCTTGCATCTATTGTATTTTCCCAAGACTTGCGGAGTACTTTATGTACTCACATGCTACACTTAAAACAAAATCTCAGAGGAATATGAAGCTCAGGAAGGAGATTACGACTACTTCGCGTTTGGATTCGACGAAGGATTTCCGGAGTACTAGGTTGCGCTTTCCCAGTCAATTGTCTGTGGCGTATTGATGGGTCTTCATCCGAGTTTATTTTGCTTCCGTTGTGTTTTGTGTGTGTGAGAGGTCTGGAAATCTCAGTTGTAATAAAGAGGCCTTTTGGTCTGTACTCTCTATTATTGTAATAAAGCGTTGTTGGTTATGTAATCATGATTGTTTGACTGTGTGCACTAGCTTTGATCTGGGACTAGTACTGTAATACACAGAGGGTCCGGATTCGGAAATCCGGGTCCCGACAGAGATGGTATCAGAGCCAATTTGACTATAGGATGTAACCTAGTTAGAATGGTCGTTAGTAGAAGAGCTTCAAAATTTATTTTATAAAATAAAAAAAATTAATAATGTGCTATCCTCATCTTTTCTCTTCTTTCTATCCTTACCTTCGTTATAGTATTCTTCCTTCTCTATCTGCTTATTCACCTTTTGGAATTAGATCTACTTTCCTCTGTAATTTCTATAGTTGGCTCAATGAAGTTGCGTCTGAGAAGCACCTGAAGAACCGCGTCATCATGAAGGAACGAGGAATAGTTCTTTAGTGGTAGTGCCCAAGTAAAGTGCTACGATTTTAGAACGATTATATATTATTTGTTTGTGTGCTAGATGCATTGTACCAAGTCTTTGTATACCTATAGTACAGTCATCCTTAAAAACTATTTTAATTTCAAGCTAAGTTTTGTCCAGCTGTTGTTTAGTCGTTCCCCTGATCTCTTATCTATGCTACTTCCCTCTTACCTTGTGCTAACCCCAGTTACCACAACAGTGCAAGCTGCAATTCTTTCACTGCAATCTAAGTTTGGAAAATAATTGAGGACCCAGATAGGGAAGACAACAAACTTATGGAAAGTACTCTTGTCGGGAAAGCTACCTTAATCAGTAGATGTCAAGTTAGGTAATTTGGAGAATTATTGCTAATGTGATATAGGTGGATGTAGAATTGGCAAGATTGGATGATATTCAAGAGGATTGAGATAAAAAGGTATATTTGTGGATACTGATTGATTATAAATAAATCTAAAGAGTGTCATCTTTGTGGATTGATTAGAGAATAAGTACAAAGTTGAACTTGGAAGAGCTAATTAGATCATGAGAAAAGTCTAAACTTTGCTTTGGATTTATTATCTAGGATTGAAAGGAGCAATTGGATGTAAAACAAGATTTTTGGTTGAAGGGATTATTTGTGATCGTTGGAGAATTGGTGTTAAGAGATTGATCCAGTAAAGGGAGAGATTAAAAGATTAAGAAGTTGAATTATCATAAACAATTCATGATATCTATTTTGGGGTGATTTGATTGAATCATGAAGATTGGATGAATTTTGTGGAGTTAATTGATTATCAGAGTTTGGTGGACCTATTGATGATGAGTGGATACTAGTGGAATTCTAGAAGATAACACATTTAGATATCTTGGTGGATTAATTTTATCATTGCGAAGTGGACTTTGATATGTTAATTTGAATTTGGTGGATTTAATAGATCATTGCTAGATAATTGGATTTGAACGAATGGGATTAACTAGATCATTTAAATATGTTCAAATGGATAATCTGGAGGATTTAAATTAATTATGGGAGATAGATTGAGAAATTGTTTGATAAGAATTAATGGAGGTATTTGAATTCATTCAAATTTGGTGGAATCAAAAAGAGGATTATCAAGAGATTGATGTTGATGGATTATTGAAAATTAAATTATTGCTTAGATGATCTTAAAATTGATTGGTGATTACTAAAAGGTTGGATTATTTGATCAGAGTTATGGATCTGTTGGATTAGATAATGATCATAAAACAATTGGTGGACATCACAAATTACAAAGTGTCGGGACCCCGGATTACCAAACCGGACCCTACGTATTACAAAGACTAGTCCCGGATCAAAGCTAGTGCACAGTTAAACAATGATGATTACATTGCCAAAGACGAATATTACAATATTATAAAGAGTACCCACCAAAGGTCTTACAACACAAACGAGGTTTCTAGACCTCACAATTAAACATAAACACAGCGGAAGCAATTTAAACATGATAAAGTCCCATCAATACGCCACGTGCAATTGATCGGGGCGCGACCTAAACGTCCGAAATCCTTCATCAAATCCAACCGCAGTAGTCGAAGCCTCCTTCTTGAACTTCATACTCCTCCGAGATATATTTTATGTAGCATGTGAGTACATAAAGTACTCGCAAGTCTTGGGAAAATGCATTAGATGTACGGTTTAACAAAGAAGGCTATATGGCTCTTTTGCACAAAGCGACATTTTATTTCCAATACCAATAACTATTTTCAAGGCGGACGCTTAATCAAGAAATTATTCTAACTAAAATCATTAGGCATTTTTAATCACAAGGATTCTACCACCAAGTTTGATACTACGGGTTCCAACCACCCACGCTGGTTCCAACCACCAGGACAATTTCCCCGAGAGTTCTATCCACTCCCGGATTCCCAAAACTTTGCTTTAAACCAAAAATAAAGATCTACCATGTGAAAGCATTCCTTGCTCCCTTAACCGTAAGCACGGCTATTCGAATAGTTTTACACTGCAGAGGTTGTACACTTTACCCACAAGAGACAAGTTATCCTAATAGTCACCATGCTTCCTTTGACATGAGACTCAGATAATTCATCACAAAGCCTTTACCTTACTCTAGTCTAGCTAGACAACACCACGAGGTTTCACCGTGAAGGATTAAACCATCCCACGTAAGCCCCTCTTGCGCCATATGAGTACAATAACCCTGCCCTCATCGTGAATAACCAAGAACCACGCACTCACTTTCCACTGGTGATATCTAAACTAGCCTATCGTAAGTTAATCAGCTAGGTCGTACCCATATAGACATGTGGTTGTACGGTAGTGCTCAGACTGGACAAACACAAGAGTCGGTCCTTAATTGACTAGGGTGGAACATACACTTTTCAAGATCTCGTGCTAACTGCACCAATCCAAACCAACCATCCGCCCTGGTCTAAAACAATTTTCACAATTTAATTCATTTCACATGAACAGAGGCAACACCATTTGCCATTCGATTCTGAATAACCAGAAGTCTAGATCATTGAAGTAACATTTCTCATTCCAAGGTTACCAAAGGTTATAAAGCATGTCTAAGCATTTTACTACCGCTACAACATTTACTATAGTTTTATAGTAATCTCATTATTGAGACAAAGGTGATCCTAGGGTTACAAGGGTACATGGTATTCAAAGTTCAATCGAGGGCATAACAATAATTAGGATATCTAATACCTTAAGATGCAAATTAACATTTTATGTAACATAGCAAATGCAATAAATTTAAAATATTCAAAAACATTTCGCAATCATAGGTTCAAGATGGTCAAAGGAGACTTGCCTTCGTGGGTGAATTCCTGATTCTCTTGTTGCGGTTCTGCGAATTCTTCGACCAGATCGGATTCTACGCGCAAAACGAGAACACAAAGGACAAATAAATACAAATAAAAGTACAGATATTATAATAATATTACTCAAATGAAGTTTATAAATTTATATGAATTTAGGAGGAAGTTTCAATGGAATCGGAGTTCAAACGAGGGAGAAAGGGTATTTGAAATTTAAATTTTAAATTTCAAATTATCAAATAAATTTCAAAAATTTGAAAAGATAGCAGAAATGTAAAGATTGGAATTTTGATGAATTTAGAAATTTGAATGGACTCAATCGGAGTTAGGATGAAAAAGTTATGGCCTTGGGAAGTTTGAAATCAGAGAAAATGAATAAACTGAATTTTTAGAATTATTTTTCTGAAGAAAAATGAATTATTGCGTCATGCTGACGTCAGCAGAGGGTAAGACGCCGACGCGGGCCCGGGTCTATGGACCGGGTCCATGGACCGCCCGGGAGACCGAGGTGGCACGGGGTCTTGACCACAAGACGTGGCCCGAGGTGGCGGGCGTGGCGCCATGTGGCGCCACGTCGACACGGTGGCCGCCACGGGGAGGGCGGCGGCGACGGCGGCGGCGCCGGCCGGGCGGCGAGGGGCGGAGGAGGAGAGGGGTGGAGAGGAACTCGGTGGTGGCTCGGGTTTCTGGGAGGCGGCCGGAGACGTCTTGGACGACGAGGAGGTGGCGGCGGCTCGGGAGCAGCGGCGGTGGCGCTCGGCGTCGGGAAAGGCGGCCGAGGGTGGGAAGCTTGCGGCGGCGGTGAAGGTGATGGAGGCGGCGGCGGGCACGGCCGAGGCGGGCGATTGCTCACCGGAGGTCGAGGTGGCGGCGGCAAGGGCGCACTTGCCGGGCGGTGGGCGGCGAGAGTGAGAGGAGAGTGGGGAAAAGAGGAGGAGGGATGGAGGTGCCGGGAGGGGTTTAAATAGGGGCGAGGGAGGGAGTTGGCGGCTATTTGTCGGGAGTGGGAGGTGGCGGTTGCCGAGAGAGAGGAGGAGTGGGCGTGGGAGAGGGGAAGGTGCGGGGGTTTGCGGCGCACGGAAGGGAGGGGAGTGAGGAGAGGAAGGTGGGGAAGGTGGCCGAGGGAACCGGAGGCGGTTCTGGCGGTTGGGGGCGGAGGCGGCGGGCGAGGAGAGGCCGGAGGTCGGGATGACAAAGCGGGCCAGGCGGGCGTGGGTGAGGGAGACGCCGACAAAGTGCCCGAGCTGGCAGAGAGAGAGAGTGGCGGTGGTGATCGGGCGGCGGGCGTGGCTGAATCTGGCCATGCGTGGCGGCGGAGGGGAGGAGGTTTTAAATTTTATTTTAATTTCGATTCTGAAAAATACTAGAAAACTCAATAATCCTCAAAAATACAAAATAAACTTCTAAAATACCTTTTGAACTTAAATAAAATCCAAGATGTTTTGAAGATATATTTTCATAATAAAATTTCTTTTAATTCTAAAATTGATTTTAAAAAGCGAAAACTTCGAGAAAAATTCAAATAGGATCCAAATATTTTAAAATAATTAATTTGAATTTGAATTTTCAAGATTTGCAAATTTTGGGATGTTACAAACCTACCCCCCTTAGGATGAATCTCGGCCCCGAGATTCGGATGGACTGGGAAAAGATCGAAACTCGATCTCAAATCTTCTTCACGCTCCCAAGTTGCTTGAGACTCGAATGATTACTCCATTGCACTTTACAAATTTGATGCTCTTGCTTACGGTTCGACGCTCGCTTCATCCAAAATTTTGATTGGATACTCTGGATATGTTAGGTCCTTTTTCAAAGTCACTTCTTCTAAAGGCATTTGTTCTTCTGGAACTCTGAGACACTTTCTTAACTGAGACACATGAAAGACGTCGTGCACATTCGACAACTGAGATGGGAGCTTTAACTGGTAAGCAACTTCTCCCCTTTTGGCTAGAACAGGGAATGGTCCAATAAATCTCGGAGCAAGTTTCCCAGTAACACTGAAACGACGCAAACCCTTGAAAGGTGAAATTTTCAAATACACATGATCTCCAGGTATAAATTCTAAAGCTCTTGACGATTATCTGCGTAGCTTTTCATCTTGTTTGTGCTTGTCTTTAATCTATCTTGAACCGCATTTAACTTGCTCTTCCGCTTGCTTCAATACATCGGTCCAAATACTTGTCCTTCTCTGTTTCTTTCCAATACAATGGTGTTACGCATTTTGCATACAAGAGTTCAAACGGAGACATTTGCAAGCTAGATTGATAGTGTTGTTATAAGAGAATTTCATATGGCAAATTTTGATCCCAATAGCTTTATTTGCCAAAGCACAAGCTCTCAAGATGTCTTCCAATATTTGATTTACTCTTTCTGTTTGTCCATCGATCTGCGGATGATATCTTTGTCTTGAAATTCAAGTTTGTCCCCAAGAGTTCATGCAGCCTCTGCCAGAATCTTGATGTGAATTGTGTTCCTCGATCTGACACGATTTTCTTTGGGACTCCATGTAAACAAACTATTCTTGACATGTATAAGTCTGCGAGTTTATCTCCTGAGTATGTGGTCTTCACGGGTAAAAAGTGTGCAACTTTTGTTAGTCGGTCCACAATAACCCAAATTGAGTCATAACCCGACTTGGTTCTTGGCAATCTGTTATGAAGTCCATACCAATTTCTTCCCATTTCCATTCGTATTTGCAAAGGTTGCAACAATCCGGTAGTCTCGATGTTCGACTTTGACTCATTGGCACACATCACACAAGGCTACATATTCAAGAATTTCTCTTTTCATACTTGACCACCAAGATCTTTCTTTGAGATCTTGATACATTTTTGTGCTTCCGGGGTGAATTGAGTATCCGACTCATGAGCTTCCTTGAGGATTAGTTCTTTTATTTCTTTCTTTTCTGCACAAGAATTCTTTTCCAAACCAAAGATACCTTCTTCATTTTACGAAAAATTTGGTGCTTTACCCTTTTCATATTCTCTTTGATTTCTTTGACATAACTATCTTCTCTTTGGGTTCCCTTTATCTGGTTCTCCAAAATTGGTTGAATCTCCAAAGTAGCTAGGAATCCTTCTTCCACTACTTTTAGATTGAGTTGCTGAAATTCTTCATGAAGTGCAAAATGTTGTCTTTGATCATCGATTATTGCAATAGCTTTTTCTGCTCAAGGCATCCGCTACTACATTAGCTTTTCCTGGATGGTAATGAATTCCCACATCATAATCCTTTATTAACTCCAACCATCTTCTCGTCTCAGATTGAGGTCGGGTTGAGTGAAAATATACTTCAAACTCTTGTGATCCGTATAGATTTCAGCAACGTTCTTGATTAAATAATGCCTCCAGTTTTTAGAGCATGCACTGTGCAGCCTAGCTCTAAATCATGGGTTGAGTAGTTCTGCTCATGCGGGCGCAATTGCCTTGAAGCATAAGCTACCACCCTTCCTTCTTGCATCAGAACACGGCCCGGGCCTTGTCTCGGATGCATCATGAGAATACTTCAAAATCCTTCCCGATATCCGGAAGAGTCAATCTTGGTGCAGTTAACCTCTTCTTGACTCTTGGAAACTGCCTTCACATGATTTACTCCATTCAAACTTCTTTTCTTTCTTTAGTAATTGGGTGAGAGGTCCGCTGGCTTGGAGAATCCTTCTATGAAGCGACGGTAATAACCGGCTAATCCCAGAAAACTTCTGATCTCAGTTACTGACTTGGGTTGTGTCCAGTTAAGTACATCTGTCACCTTCTCAGGATCTACAGACACTCCTCCTGCTGAAATAACATGACCCAAGAAATCTACTTTCTTTAACCAGAACTCACACTTGCTGAACTTAGCATACATCTGGTGTTCTCTGAGTTTTTCCAATACTATCCTCAGGTGTTGGGCATGTTCTTCTTCATTCCGGGAATATATCGAATGTCATCAATGAACACAACGACAAACTTATCCAAATATTCCATAAACACCTTATTCATCGATTCATAAAATATGCGGGAGCATTGGTCAAACCAAAGGACATTCATCAGAACTCGTATAGTCCATAACGGGTAGCAAATGCTGTTTTTGGTATATCCTCTGGTCTAATCTTCATTTGATGGTATCCTGATCGTAGATCAATCTTGGAAAAGACACATGATGCTTTTAATCGATCAAATAAGTCATCTATCACGGTAGAGGGTACTTGTTCTTGATTGTTGCATCATTCAATGCTCGATAATCCACACACATCGTAGACCGCCATCCTTTTCTTCACTAGAAGTACTGGTGCTCCCCATGGTGAAGAACTTGGCACGACAAATCCTTTCTCTTGTAGTTCTTGATCCTTCTTGACTTCGCTAGATCATTGGCGGACATCAGGTAGGGTCTCTTGAAATTGAAATGCTCTGGTGCAGTTAATAACAAATTCAACTTCTCTATCTGGTGGCAATCCGGTAAATCTTAGGAAATACATCGGATATTCTTGTACTATAGGCACTTTTTCCATAGTTATTCCTTTCAAGTTATTCAACTCACATCCATTCCTTGTGGATAAACTTGGCTTGCACTCTATTTGGATTCCTTCGAGTTGGTAAGAGTAATAGCACGGTTGGCACAATCTATCGCCCTTTATACTTAGTTAACCAATCCATTCAAGTATCACATCTAGACTATTGGAGTCTATTATAATAAGATCACTAGGAACTTAACTCCATTTATATCTACAGTTGCTCTAGGGCGGACCGTATTAGTCCTCATTTCCTTCCTTGATTGGACTAGCATATTATTCTTTAACATTTGAGCATTCAAATTGTTTCTTTCAACAAATCCTTTGAAATAAGCGAATGCTGAGCTCCGAATCAAATAATCTTGAGGCAGTCTTGAGTTGACAAGGAACTTACCGAACTACTACGGTGCTTCTGAGTCGCTCTGCTGGTAACATGGTTGACATGTCCCTGTTTATCACTTGTGGAGTCCTTGCCGCTGCGGTGTTCCACGGACTTGTCCTGTTGGTGGGGCTCGTCTTTGAGTAGTCCCAGTGTTGAAACGGACAGGAGTCACTGCTGGGCGTTCATGGACGATTGTTGGCGTAATGCCCCATGTTCTTGCAGTTGAAGCCTTCAATTCCTCAGCCATTGCGATCTTGTTTTGTTGGGCTTGACCTCCATTGAATGGTCGAGCGACTGAGGTATTGGACGAGGTCCACCGATTGGTGTCCTCGGCACACTTGGCATAGAAGGCCCGAAAAGTGTGGCTGATTTGGACGGTGGCGATTGTTATTGGCACCTCTTGTGCTGAAATTTCCTCTTCGGACTTCATGTAGCGGCGTTGGGCATCTTCTTGGATGATAGCTTTGTTCACCATGTCTTTGGAAAGTTGGATAATCATTAGATACTAACTGCACCTTGAGATTGGGATCCAGTCCTTGCATGAATCTCCAAATTTTTGCTGCATCAGTTGCAACATCCTCCGAAGCATATCTGGCCAGTTGGGTAAATTTGTTCAGATATTCATCCTGAGGTTTCCTTCTTTCGCAACTTATAGAATTCCATCCTTTTCATTTCCATGATTCCGGTAGGAATGTGTGCGATCGGAATGCTTCTTCAAACTCGGCCCAAGTAATGTCTTGTGCATTCGGTGAGCGAGACAATAGTTCTCCCACCAATTAGTCAGCAATTCCTTTCACCGGTGAGCGACATACAACACTTTTCATTTCCATTGCATTGTGCCAAATTCAGCTTCCTTCGGCGTCCTTGATCCGGTCATCAGCTTCCATCGGATCTACTGACCCACTGAAAGTCGGGGGACGAGTTCTCATAAACTCCCCCAGCTTGGATTGTGGTGCTTGATTGAGTGCCTGCGGAATTTGCTGGACTTGGTTTTGGGCTAAGGCTTGGAGTAATCTATATCGCATGGCCATCATCTGCTCGAGTTAGGTGCTTGAACTGGCGGGGTGGAATTGGATTCGCCTTACAGCCGAGCATTGACATTCAGGTTATCAGCAAGCCTTTGTTCCTTGTGCTCACCATCTTCGTGGTAACGGGGTTAGCAAAAGGAAAGAGGAAGTAGCATAGATAAGAGATTAGGGAGACTAAACCACATCCCAAACAAACACACAAGGGAAAACACGGACAACAAATTGAAAGGAAAACTTGTCTTGAATTCAAATTAACTTTTTAAAGGAAATGGCTGTACCACAGGTGCACAAGTGCTTGGTACAGTCCATCCCACACACTAGAATAAAATACAAATCGTTCTAAGGAATTAAACATTTAAATTGGGTGCTCTGTCTCGCAACTACTTGTCTTCCTCGAAGACAAGCTCCTCCGATCCTCCTCTGGATCCTCCTCTCGATCCTCCTCTAGGATACCCACGTGACGCAGACTTACAACCACACTCGGGCGGTTGCAAGAAGCACGGGAGTGGAGATGGTCACTCTGCTGAGGCAATAGACCGAGGCGAGGCAGGAGCGAGAGAGACTGCGTCTCTTGCCGGAATCTCCGATGTCGATGTCGGGCAAAGGACTAGGGCGTCGCACACTCTTGCTTGCCGTGAGTAAGGTACGGGGTCTGTGGCGACGAGTCGGAGCTGGTTGTTGGGGACGACGGTGGTGCTTGGTGAAGATGGCGTGTAGTCGGGTGGAGGCTGCCATGCAGCTCGGGGTCGCCTGCTCAAACTCTGCTTGCTGCTCTGGATCGGTGAGCACGGAGAGTGTCGGAATCTTTGGTAGGCTGGAAGTGAGAAGCATCCAGGCGTCAATCTCCTCCAAAGCGCCGGGCGTGGTGGTCGCCATCGCTGAGTGGTGAACTCGATGTGAAAGGCGGGGATCGTCCACGGCGATCTCGAAGGGCTGCGGATGACTCAGTCCCGCACAAGTGGATGAAAAGAAAGCAGAGGGCGGCTGGCAGAGAATCCACAGTAAACCTCGACACGGACCGGTTATGGCTGACGAGTCGCATCTGAGTGGCGTCCGAACGATCGGTCAGGGATGATCAATGGGGTATCTATGGGATTCGAATTCCCTTCCGTGCATCAGGAATACCTCCATTGTCCAAGAATCTCGATCCAATATCTGGACTTTCCGCCTCACGAAGATAGGCGGTGAGCGGAACTCAGTCTTGCATTAGTTGGCGAAGAAGCTCAACAAATGCACCCTCAGTCTCAGCATGGGAGATGTAGTCCCACGAATCTGCGGAGATAGAGCCAGCCATCTACAAATTTTGAAAAGATAGAGAAGTTTAGTAAACAATTTTGAGTAAGTGATTATAAATAGAACAGAGATAAAGAAGTATAGAAACATTTTCTAAAATATATATTTTTAATAAATATAGGTCCTTAAGGCTTTTGCCATTCTAAACTAGGTCACGTCCTACAGTCAAATTGGCTCTGATACCATCTCTGTCGGGACCCCGGATTACCAAATCCGGACCCTCGTGTATTATGGCACTAGTCCCAGATCAAAGCTAGTGCACACAGTTAAGCGATGATGATTACATTGCCAAAGACAAATATTACAATATTATAAAGTCTTGACCAAAGGTCTTACAACACAAACGAGGTTTCTAGACCTCACAATTAAACATAAACACAATGAAGCAATTTAAACATGATAAAGTCCCATCAATACACCACGTGCAATTGGTAGGGGAGCGACCTAAGCGTCCAAAATCCTTCATCAAATCCAACCGCAGAGTAGTCGAAGCCTCCTTCTTGAACTTCATACTCCTCTGAGATATATTTTAAGTGTAGCATGTGAGTACATAAAGTACTCCGCAAGTCTTGGGAAAATGCATTAGATGTACGGTTTAACAAAGAAGGCTATATGGCTCTTTTGCACAAAGCGACATTTTATTTCCAATACCAATAACTATTTTCGAAGGCGACAGTTTAACTGAAGAAATTATTCTAACTAAAATCATCAGGCATTTTTAATCACAAGGATTCTACCACCAAGTTTGATACTACGGGTTCCAACCACCCACGCTGGTTCCAACCACCAGGACAATTTCCCCGAGAGTTCTATCCACTCCCGGATTCCCAAAACTTTGCTTTAAACCAAAAATAAAGATCTACCATGTGAAAGCATTCCTTGCAGCCCTTAACAGTAGGCACGGCTATTCGAATAGTTTTACACTCTGCGAGAGGTTGTACACTTTACCCACAAGAGACAAGTTATCCTAATAGTCACCATGCTTCCTTTGACATGAGACTCAGATAATTCATCACAAAGCCTTTACCTTACTCTAGTCTAGCTAGACAACACCGGCTGAGGTTTCACCGCTGAAGGATTAAACCATCCGATGAAGCCCCTCTTGCGCCATATGAGTCTGATAACCACATCCCTCACTTGTGAATAACCGGTAACCGCACTCACTTTCCACCGGTGATATCTAAACTAGCCTATCGTAAGTTAATCGACTAGGTCGTACCCATATAGACATGTGGTTGTGCGGTAGTGCTCGATCGGACAAACACAAGAGTCGGTCCTTAATTGACTAGGGTGGAACATACACTTTTCAAGATCTCGTGCTAAGCGCACCAATCCAAACCAACCATCATACGGTCTAAAACAATTTTCACAATTTAATTCATTTCACATGAGCAGAGGCAACACCATTTGCCATTCGATTACGAATAACCAAGTCTAGATCATTGAAGTAACATTTCTCATTCCAAGGTTACCAAAGGTTATAAAGCATGTCTAAGCATTTTACTACCGCTACAACATTTACTATAGTTTTATAACAATCTCATTATTGAGACAAAGGTGATCCTAGGGTTACAAGGGTACATGGTATTCAAAGTTCAATCGAGGGCATAACAATAATTGGGATATCTAATACCTTAAGACGAAATTAACATTTTATGTAACATAGCAAATGCAATAAATTTAAAATATTCAAAACATTTCGCAATCATAGGTTCAAGATGGTCAAAGGAGACTTGCCTTCGTGGGTGAATTCATGATTCTCTTGTTGCTGTTCTGCGAATTCTTGACCGGATCGGATTCTACGCAAAAGCGAGAACACAAAGGACAAATAAATACAAATAAAAGTACAGATATTATAATAATATTACTCAAATGAAGTTTATAAATTTATATGAATTTAGGAGGAAGTTTCAATGGAATCGGAGTTCAAGCGAGGGAGAAAGGGTATTTGAAATTTAAATTTTAAATTTCAAATTATCAAATAAATTTCAAAATTTGAAAAGATGGCGAAATGTAAAGATTGGAATTTTGATGAATTTGAAATTTGAATGGACTCAATCGAGTTAGGATGAAAAGTTATGGCCTTGGGAAGTTTGAAATCGGAGAAAATGAATAAACTGAATTTTAGAATTATTTTCGAAGAAAATGAATTATTGCGTCATCTTGACGTCGGCTAGGGTAAGACGCAGCGACGTGCGGGCCCGTCTATGGACCGGGTCCATGGACCGCCGGGGAGACCGAGGTGGCACGGGGTCTTGACAGCAGCGCGCGTGCGCCGAGGTGGCGCAGGCGTGGCGCCATGTGACGGCCACGTCGTCTGGTGGCCGGCCGGCCGGGAGGGCGGCGGCGGCAGCGGCGCCGGCGGCCCGGCCGGCGGGGCGGAGGAGGAGAGGTGGAGAGGAACTCGGTGGTGGCTCGGGTTTCTGGGGGCGGCCGAGACGTCTTGGCGACGAGGAGGAGGTGGCGGCGGCGGGAGCAACAGCGGTGGCGCTCGGCGTCGGGAAAGGCGGCCGAGGGTGGGAAGCTTGGCGGCGGGTGAAGGTGATGGAGGCGGCGGCGAGGCGGCCAGCCGGCGAGCGATTGCTCGCCGGAGGTCGAGGTGGCGGCGGCAGGCGCCGCAGTGCTGGGCGGTGGGCGAGAGTGAGAGGAGAGTGGGGAAAAGAGGGAGGAGGGATGGAGGTGCGGGGAGGGGTTTAAATAGGGGCGAGGGAGGGTTGGCGGCTATTTGTCGCCGGAGTGGGGAGGTGGCGGTTGCCGAGAGAGAGAGGAGGGAGTGGGCGTGGGAGAGAGGGGAAGGTGCGGGGTGGGCGGGCGCGGAAGGAGGAGGAGTGAGGAGAGGGAAGGTGGGGAAGGTGGCCGAGGGACCGGAGGCGGTTCTGCGGTTGGGGCGGCGGAGGCGGGCGCAGCGAGGAGAGGCCGGGGATGGGATGGCCGGGCGGCGGGGTGAGGGGGCAGCCGACAAAGTGCCCGGAGCGCGAGAGAGAGTGAGCGGTGGTGATCGGGCGGTGGGCGTGGCTGAATCTGGCCGCCACGTGGCGGCCGGAGGAGGGAGGGTTTTAAATTTTATTTTAATTTCGATTCTGAGAAAATACTAGAAAACTCAATAATCCTCGAAAAATACAAAATAAACTTCTAAAATTCTAGAAAAATTTATATAAGTTTTTAGATACCTTTTGAACTTAAATAAAATATTTCCAAGATGTTTTGAAGATATATTTTCATAATAAAATTTCTTTTTAATTCTAAAAATTGAATTTAAAAACTGGAAAACTCAGAAAAATTCAAATAGGATCCAAATATTTTAAAATAATTAATTTGAATTTGAATTTTCAAGATTTGCAAATTTTGGGATGTTACACAAAGTTATTGGATTCTTATTAGAAAAATTTTATGGTTTGCCGTCGATTCAAATTAGAGCAGATGATAAAAGTTTGTGGGATTATTTGTTGAAATCAATGTGAAATCAATAAGGTGCATTCATGGTATATGATATTGGAATCAAGCATTTTTGAAAAGTTGAGATAATTTTGTCTTTCTCGGAAGAACCCTTGCGGAAGTTAAGCTCTTTTTGGTGGAATTCTGTATTAATCGATGGGATAAGGTGTCGGGACCCCGGATTACCAAATCCGGACCCTCTGTATATTCTGACACTAGTCCCAGATCAAAGCTAGTGCACACAGTTAAACAGTGATGATTACATTGCCAAAGGCGAATATTACAATAATATAAAGAGTACTGACCAAAGGTCTTACAACACAAACGAGGTTTCTAGACCTCACAAATAAACATAAACACAAATACAATGGAAGCAAATAAAACTTGATAAAGACCCATCAATACGTCACAGGCAATTGATTGGGGAGAGCGACCTAAGCGTCTGGAAATCCTTCATCAAATCCCACCGCAGTAGTCGAAGCCTCCATCTTGAACTTCATACTCTTACGAGATATATATTTTAAGTGTAGCATGTGAGTACATAAAGTACTCCATGTCTTGGGAAAATGCATTAGATGCAAGGTTTAACAAAGAAGGCTATATGGCTCTTTTGCACAAAGCGATGTTTTATATCCAATACCAATAATTTTTTTAAGGCGACAGTTTAATCAAGTATTTACTCTAACTAAAATCATTAAGCATTTTTACTCATAAAGATTCTACCACCAAGTTTGATACTACGGGTTCCAACCACCCACACCGGTTCCAACCACGGGACAATTTCCCGAGAGTTCTATCCACTCTCGGATTCCCAAAACTTTTATTTTAAAACCAAAGATAAAGATCTACCATGTGAAAGCATTCCTTGCCGCCTTGACCGTGGGCACGGCTATTCGAATAGTTTTACACTGCGAGAGGTTGTACACTTTACCCACAAGAGACAAGTTATCTTAATAGTCGACATGCTTCCTTAGGCATGAGACCCGGATAATTCATCACAAAGCCTTTACCTTACTCTAGTCTAGCTAGACACCACCACCGAGGTTTCACCGTGAAGGGTTAACCACCCGACGAAGCCCCTCTTGCGCCGTATGAGTACAGTAACCTGTCCCTCACATGTGAATAACCAAGTAACCACGGTATCCACTTTCCATCGGTGGTACCTAAACTAGTCTATCATAAGTTAATCAGCTAGGTCGTACCCATATAGACATGTGGTTGTACGGTAGTGCTCAGACTGGACAAACACAAGAGTCGGTCCTTAATTGACTAGGGCGGAACATACACTTTTCAAGATCTCGTGCTAACCGCACCAATCCAAACCAACCATCCGCCCGCCTAAACAATTTTCACAATTACATTTTATTTCACAAGAACCGTGGCAACACCAATTGCCACTCACATCTGAACAAAGAATAGATCACTGAAATGTAATTACCATTCCAAGATTACTAAAGTTATAAAGCATGTCTAAGCATCTTACTACCGATACAACAATTATCAAAGAATTTTGTAATAATCTCAATAATGAGACAAAGGAAATCCTAGGGTGCCAAAGGTACATGGTTGTCAATGTCAAATGAGGGCATAACAATCATCGGTTTAACTATTACTTCTAAAACAGAAATTATCATTTTATGTAACATAGCAATGCATTAACTTTTAAAATAATTTAAAACATTTCTCAAACATAGGTTCAAGATGATCAAAGGAGACTTGCCTTCGTGGGTGAATTCTGTTTCTCTTGTTGCGGTTCTGCGAACTCTTGACCGGATCGGATTCTACGCAAAAGCGAGAACACAAAGGACAAATAAATACAAATAAAAGTACAGATTTTATAATAATATTACTGGAATGAAGTTTATAAATTTAGATGTATTTAGGAGGAAGTTTCAATGGAATCGAGTTCAAGCGAGGGAGAAAGGGTATTTGAAATTTGAAACTTGAATTTCAAAATATCAAATAATTTCAAAATTTGAAAGGATGGCAGAAATGTAAAGATTGGAATTTTGATGAATTTAGAAATTTGAACGGACTCAATCGGAGTTAGGATGAAAAGTTATGGCCTCGGAAGATTTAAATCAAAGGAAAAAGAAAACTACGAGTTTGCCCTCGGCGTCGACCACGTTAAGATGTGCGACCACGGCGGAGATTACGACCACGTGACTTTTCGACCACGGCAAAAGCTACGACTACGTAGTCTTTACGACCACGGCAAAGCTACGACCACGTTGAAACGGTCGTGGCTTCGACCACGGAGAATTTCGACCACCGTGGAGCTTTCGACCACGATGAGCGGCTTACGACTACGAGGAGGTTACGACCACGCTTAGAGTTTTCGATTGCGGCGGTGGATTTACGATCACGACCTTGGGCATCTCGACTACCGATCACGTTGACATGTGGTTGCTTTCGACTACGGAGTAGTCTTTCGACTACGAGGGCGGATCGATTACCGAGAGAGGCTACGACTACGGAAGGACGATTACGACTATGGGATAGTCTCCGACCACGCTCTGTGGAGTTTCGGCAACGAAGGTCTCCGACTACGGCTACGGAGGTTTCGACCATGGTGTCTGACTACGACCGGTCGGCGATCGAGCCAGGGACTTCACGCGGCGCTCCGGTGGTGGCAAGCGAGCTCGGTGACCGGTGGTGGTCGGAGAAGGGTCTAAAATGATCGAAGCTACGGGAACTCAATGATACAAAGGAGGCTCACCGAGGAGGGTCGAAGGTGGTCTACGGACGAGGCGGTGGTGAGCTCAGGCGTCGTCGGCGATCGGGCTCCGGCAGAGAGGCGTGGTCGAGGCGAGGGGCTTCGGGGGCGTGGGAAGCCGAGGTGGTGGCGGCGAGGTGCGGCACGGCCGGCGTGGCGATTCCTCACGGGAGGTCGGCGGCGGCGGCAAAGGGTGCAGTGTCGGGGTGGTGGAGAGGCCGGAGTGAGAGAAGTGGGGAAAGGTGGAGGGAGAATGATGATGCTCGGGAGGGTCTTTATAGGGACGAGAGGAGGGAGTCGGTGGCGGTTTGTCGCCGGGTGGGGAGGTGGTCGCGGCGGTTTACGGCGGTTTGGGGAACCGTGTGGAGAAGGGAGAGGGGCAAGGCGCGGAGTGACGATCGGTTTGGGGAGAAGAAGAGGGGAGGTGGCCGAGAGAAAGGCCGGGGTGGCGGGCGGTTGCGGCGGTTGCGGCGGTTGCGTGAGGAGGCGACGACCACGCGAGGAAGACAGGCGGATCGGTGGGGACCGCGCAGAGAGAGAAAGAATGAGGGAGGCGGCGACACCGATTCGGGCAAGGGACGGCAGATCTGGCCGTCCCCACGCGGTGGCTCGAGGAGAGGGAAAGCGGATTCCACGGGTGACGTGGGCGGTGGATCGACCATCCACTTGGCGCCCGGAGAGAGAGAAAAGTGATTTTCGAAAAAATAGTTTTAGTAAATGCAGACAATTGCGAAACTTCATTAAGCCTCGAATAAAATTACTTCTAAAAATTCTAGAAAAATTTCATATAAGTTTCTGGACACATTTTGAACATAAATAAAATATTTCCAAGATATTTTGATGATATAGTTTTATTTTAAATTCCTTTTAATTCCAAATTTTGATTTTAAATCACGAAAACTTGAGAAAAATTCAATAAGGTCCAAATATTTTAAAATAATTAATTTCAATTTAAATTTTTCAAGATTTGCAAATTTTGGGATGTTACATAAGGGCAATTGAGGTTAACCCAGAGCTTGCAGCTGACTAAAGATGAACCACTCCGATTTGTTGTTGTCTTCCGTATTTCTCAGTTGAAGGAATACTTCATTGTATCGAAGAACAAGTTATAATCATGAAGGAAGCTGAACATGATACAAGAAGTAAGACCATCAAATTCTATAAGTGCAGAGGAGCAACCAAACAGAATCAGAAGAAACATGGGAGCGTGAGGAAGATCTAAGAGCCGAGTTCCATAATCTTTCTTTTTCCTAGTCCGTCCGAATCTCGGGGACGAGATTCTTTCTAAGGGGGGTAGTTTGTAACAGCCCAGCTGTTTATTTCAAATTTTTGGAAAAAAAAATAAATTATTAAATTAAATTAATTTGGTTTAAAATAAAAATAAGAGTTTTGTTTGTGTGAAATTTGAATTTTGTTTTGCCTTGATTTTCTCTTTTTAAGAAAGCTAGATTTGAAAAGTAATTTAAATTTAAAATTTAAAATTTTATTAAATAAAATGATATTTTGATTTTCTATAAAAATCCTAATTAAATTAATTACTTGAATTAATCATAAAAGTTAAAAAGTATTTTTATTATTAAAAATATGATACCAACATAAGTTGGAAATATTTTATGAAAGTCCAAAACATCTCGAGGAAGTTCTTTGAATTTTTCTGGAACTTTTGGAAGTAATTTCATATTTTTCTGAGCTATATTTAATTTTCTAGGCTTTTCTGAAAATCTAAAATCAAAAATAAAATTAAAAATCCTCAACTTCTCTCCTAAGGCTGACAAGTGTCAAGCCCCGGCTCAATCCATCCTCGCCCAATTTAATCTTAGCCCTCCTTTTTACTTACCCGTTAAACTTCTTAGCCGACGGCTTGGATTTAATCCTCATGGCAGAGCTAATCTCGTGCGTCCATCTTCACTTAAACCCTTCGCTCTCCATCCGATGATCCCGATTTCCTCCTTGTGCCGCATCGCTCATCTGACAGTCCGCTCTTTCCTCTCTCTTCTCTCTTGATGATAAACCCGGTCCCACCTGTCAGTGAATAAAATCATTTTCCTTTACGAAAATAATTCGGCCAGAAAATCAAAATCCTTGCTGACGTCATAAATTTATTTTCCACAGAAAAATAATTCACTTGAAAATCATTTCCCTTGATGACGTCATAATTTGATTTTCAGTTCAAAAATAATTCGGAAAATCGGTTTATTCTTTTCTCTTTTCAAACTTCCGAGAGCCCGTTCTTTTTGTTTTAACTCGATTGAGCCCATTAAAATTTCTAAATTCATCTAAAATTCTAATCTATCCATTTATACCCTATTTTTGAATTTATTTGGTTTAAACTAAATCTTAATTAGAATTTTTATTTAATAAAATAAAATTAAATATTAATATTTGCTGAAAATTTTTTATTTGAGTTCTTTGAGCCTAAAGGAAGTTTCGAAATTTTTTTTAGAATTTTTGGAGTTTGTTTGACCTTAATTTCAAAATCTCAAACAAAAATACAAAAAAAGAGAATGAACGATCTGCAGATCTTGTTCATCCTCTCGGTCGTTTCATGAGCCGGCCTTTCATGACTCACGCCATGGCGGTTTCTTTAAAACTTTGGTTCCTCATCAATTTCTCAACGGTTTTTTGTGAAATAAATTGCATTAAATTTCTCTCATCAAGGACTTTAAATTCCCCACTGTTTCCCCTCTCATTTATGAGTATTTACACGAATTTAAAACCTTGCTCTAAATGACATGAACGTTTGGTCTCCCTCTCCCGTCCACCTCCACCCCTATAAAAGGGAGCACTGGGTGCCCCTTCTCATCCTCACTCAACCCCCGAAATCTCAAAGCCTCTCTCTCTCTCTTCTCTCCACAATCTCCATTTTTCTTTTGTGAACCGAGAGGTGTTCATCGGCCTTTTACGCCTCCAACAGTGGAGTCCGGTCACTTTTGACCACACGGTTCGCTTCGCCTCCTCGCGTTCTACACGGTGCTCCCTTCGCCTTCGCCGGAGCATCACCGGAGCATCGCCGGACCACCGTGGCCAAACCGCGCCGTCGTTTCTCTCCTAGCTGCGAGCCGACCGTGCGTGTTGGATCAAAACCGAGGTGAGCATTGTGTTCCTGATATTCTCCTCTTCGTTTCGCCGCAAACCTCACCCTCTAACTCCTCTCCGTTTGCCCGGAACGCCGATGCCAACCCGCCTGTCGCCTAACGTCTTCTCCGCCATGTTTCATCACCATCCGATGTCCGTTGGCCGAGCCGTCTGTACCGTTGAGTTCGCCTCACTCGAAGACTCACCGAGTCCTCGTCGACCTGGTCGAGCAGACATGAAACCGTGCCTTGGCGTGTACACCACTTTTTCGGTGGCGCTTTGATTTTGTTCGCGTCATATCATGTCCTAGCCTCCAAACAATTTATCTATCATTTTATTTAATTTTTCGTGGAGCCAATTGTCGAAATTGAACTTTCATGAAAATGGCGTTTTGACTCCGGCGCCGATTCGTCGTCTCTGTTGAGTTTTAGCTTGTGTCGTAATTTTTCTTAGACTTGCCTCGCCGCGTTCTACGCCGTGCACACTTCCGTTTCCCCGAAAAGCCTCCACAAATTTTCACCTCTGACACCTCGCCATGGCCGCCAATGGCATCTAGTGTCCCCATTCATCCGGTAGTATTTTTCCCCAATCCGTTCGTGTCATATCGTGCCAAACCATTCTAGGTAGCTACCTTTCAAATGATTTTGGATTCGCTTCACCGAGCACCAAGATATCAAGTTTTTCATTTTTCTCTACCGTCGTCGTTCAAACGTCGATTGTATCATCTCCGATGAAGTTTCAGCTTAGCCAATAATTTTCCTAGCTTCACCATGTCATGTTCTACCCTGTGCTCACCCTACATCTCCACGTTCCATACCCGGTACTATCTCCTTCCAACATGACATTGTCCTTTCGCTGTCACTGCTGTTTTCCCCTCACCGCCAGTGATTGCCACCGTTTCTCAATGCCGTACCCACGTCACCATCTTCGCCTTGTCACCGGGGTTCCATTTTGACCGTTCGTCGCCACCTCGCAACCAACCGGCACCTTTCTGTTCAAAAAGAAATTCTCGGATTTTGTTATCATTTCATGTGATCTTTAAAACTTCCAGATATTCGTTCTCCCTCATTTGAACTCCGAATCCGTTGATTCTTTTTCCTAAATTCATCTAAAATCTTAACCTTTCTTCCAGTATATATTTTGTATTTTTGTGATTTTTATTTGTATTTATTTGTTCTTTTGTATTTATCGTTCCGCGCGTAGAATCCGACGTCGCCGAAGAATTTTCCGACCCGCACAAGAAAGTCAAGATATCGCTCACGAAGGCAAGTCTCCTTTGAACATCTTGAACCCATGTTTGAGAAATATTTTGATTATTTTAAATTTAATGCATTGCTATATTATATAAAATGATAATTTCTGTTTTAGAGATATTAGTTAAACCGACAATTGTTATACCCTCATTTGGCATTGACAACCATGTACCTTTGACACCCTAGGATTTCCTTTGTCTCAATAATGAGATTATTATTAAACTTCGGTAAATGTTGTAACGGTACTAAAATGCTTAGTCGTGCTATATAACCTTTGGTAACTTGGAATGGGAAATTATATTTTTGTGGAACTAGACTTTTGTTCAAGATTTAGGGGTGATTGGAATTACCACAGTTCTTTTAAAATAAAATAAAATGTGAAAATTGGATTTAGACCAGGGCGGATGGTTGGTTTGGTTTGGTGCGGCTAGCACGAGAACTTGTTAAGTGTATGTTCCGCCCTAGTCAATTAAGGACCGGCGCTTGTGTTTGTCGATCGAGCACTACCGTATAACCACATGTCTATATGGGTGCGACCTAGCTAACTAACTTACAATAGTTTAGTTTAGATACCACCAGTGGAAAGTGAGTGCCGGGGTGTCTTGGTTATTCACAATGAGGACGGGTTTCTTGTACTCATATTGCGCAAGAGGGGGCTTCTGACTGGGTGGTTTAACCCTTCAGCGGTGAAACCTCAGCGGGTGGTGTCTTGCTAGATTGGAGTAAGGTAAAAGCTTTGTGATATGTTATCTGGGTCTTATGCCTAAGGAAGCATGTTGACTATTAAGATGACTTATCTCTTGTGGGTAAAGTGTACAACCTCTGTAGAGTGTAAAACTATTCGAATAGCCGTGCGCACGGTCAAGGGCGGGCAAAGAATGCATTCACATAGTAGACCTTTGGTTTTGGTTTTAAAATAAAAGTTTTGGAAACCGGGAGTGGTTGGAACTCCTAGAGTTGTCCTGGCGGATGTAGCCAGTGTGGGTGGATGTAACCCGTTGTCTTGAATCTTGGTGGATGTAGCCAGTGTGGGTGGATGTAACCCGTTTTCTTGAACCTTGGCGGTTAGAGCCAGTGATCCAGTGTTGGTGGCTGTAACCTTCAATTTTCAATTTGAAAATTTCTGTTAAAACAGTTACCTTGTTTAAAATAATGCCTTCGAAAATATTTAATGGTATTTGAAATAAAATATTGCTTTGTGCAAAAAGAACCATATAACCCTCCTTTGTTAAGCCTTGCATCTATTGCATTTTCCCAAGACTTGCGGAGTACTTTATGTACTCATATGCTACACTTAAAACAAAATCTCGGAGGAATATGAAGCTCAGGAAGGAGATTACGACTACTTCGCGTTCGGATTCGACGAAGGATTTCCGGAGTACTAGGTTGCGCTTCCCCAGTCAATTGCCTGTGGCGTATTGATGGGTCTTCATCCGAGTTTATTTTGCTTCCGCTGTGTTTTGTGTGTGAGAGGTCTGGAAATCTCAGTTGTAATAAAGAGGTCTTTTAGTGCATACTCTATTATTGTAATAAAGTGTTGTTGGTTATGTAATCATCATTTGTTTGTTGTGCACTAGTTTTGATCGGGACTAGTCTTTGTAATACAGAGGGTCGGATTCGAAAATCGGGTCCCGACATCCCAGTGGTAAGATAGGCAACTATAATGCTGGAAGATGATATAAGGTGCAAAGGCCATGTAATGGTGGATGGGCTCTGTACCACTATTAAGACGATTACATTCCACTAAACTTGTGTCTTTCAAAAGCGCTAGGTCATAGGGATTTCGAGTCTTCAGATTGTAAAGGCAATTTCTGGCAAAATAAAATAAACCTAAGCCTTTACTTTGACTAGCCCAGCATGTTATTACTGCATTCTGTGTGATGGCTCGCTGAGCACGGTGGTTAGTGTGCTCACACTCGCATTACCAAAAATAGAGACAGGGACGCAGGATCATTATGATTATGAAGACGCCCCGGCCACAGAAGGGAGGAAGGACGATGGGATTTAGGTCACCGTTCGTATTTTCCGAACCTAGACAAGCTAGACCTAAGGCATTGTGTGCACATATATTATCTAAATCTAGGTAATATATACTGTAACACCCCAGCCTAACATAGGCCTGAAATGCTACTAACTATCCACAATAAGACAACAACTAATATAGGTTACCTAAAAATTTCGTCATAACCTCCTTTGTTTATTAACCAGATGGCAGTTTAAATAAGCATGAATAGCACAAGTTCTAAATAATGAACGGAAAGATAATATCCAATGATACTAAGTCTTTATTACATTTAATCTGATGGAATATAAACTGAACCAATTAAGCTAACAAGCCAACAAGATTATCATGACTGTCTTTATTTCTTATTGAGGGAATAGTGCACATGCAACGAAGCTAATCCCTTTTTGATCCCATATATGCCATTCTCACATTGGTACCTAAAACAAATAAACAAGCGAGAAGAGTGAGTCCAATGACTCGCAAGTATATCAACATCAATACCAATGATCATTAACGTCAAGTTAAACAATTAACATAGAACATCATGCTATACAATATGATCAAAATCTCCTCTTTCTCATCTCTTTCGCATTTTACGGTGACGCGGTGTGCATCCGACAATGCACACCCATGCCTGTACCTCGGTGCAGGGACCAATGCCCACACCCGCAAGTGTGGGGACCTCGATCTTGATCACCGCATGACCAAGACTTCAATAATTCTCAATATGATGCATATATGTGAATGTATCAAAAGATAACGAGCATTCACCATACTACGCATCAACCAATCTCATAAATGCCATAATGTAAACAGAACATAAAAAGCATTCTCAATTCATCACTTACTCATACTCACAATTTAAACAGTCATGATTCAACCATCATCCAAACAATTCAACAAATCCATAAACACACAGATTTTCACATCACAAATATACTTGCCTCAACCGCGAGAAAATGAAGAACGCGTAGAAGGCACAACCCCCGAAATCCGCTCTCCTCCTGAATAATTAATTAATAATTACTAACATGACAGCAGCGGGTTTCTAGATATAAAATAGCAGCAACCCCAATTCACCCAACAATTTATCTCAATTAAATCCCCAACTCTCCTCGGCCAAATCTGCCCCACCACAGACAGCCAACTTCCAAAAATCATAACTTTCAGTACGTAACTCCAAATTAAGAGTTCTTAGACTCTCTGTAAAGATAATTCAATTATATACAAAAACTTAGTTGGGGAGACTCTTTGATTCGGCCATTTACTAACCGATCCAAAACCTTTTCTAAAGCATCAAAATTCACGTCGGACTCTCTGGACAGCGCACTAAAACAGGCATAACTTTCGGCCAGATCATCGGAATCCGGACTTCTTGACCTTTATGGAAAGCTATGAAAATTATCTAAAACTTTCCTAACATGAAGAATTTCTGATTCGCCCGATTGCCCATCGCACAAACCGATCTACTAAAATCTGTCGACAACTACTCCGATCTGCCGAACAGCAGCACTAGAAAATTCATAACTTTTTCTACACAACTCGGAATAATGCGTTCTAGAACTCCCTGGAAAGATAATTAAGTCTTCCACAATTTTCTAGAAGAGGTCTAGACCTGAATCCCGACGGATCTAACCCGAAACTGCCGAGAAACAACTACTGTCCCAGCAGCCCAGAAAATCGACGAATCTCAATCGATTAAAACTCATCTAGAGACTACCGGGATTACCCTTGGCGACACGACGGCGAACACGTCGGCGAACACGACGACGAACACAACGACGAACACGACGATGAACCCGCCCGCGATCTCCTCCTCTCCTTCCTCCGGATCCACGCGTACAGCGACGAACGCGTCGGCGGCGCGCGGGGAGGAGACGACGACGGCGGCGGCGGCGGCGACGACGACGCAGCGGCGATGATGACGACGATGAAGGGCAGCAGCACCACGGCGGAGCGGCGACCCGCGCGCAACGCAAGGGACAACGGCGGCGGCTTTGGGCGGGGGGCTGCCTAGGGTTTTAAATGGTGACCTCCCTCCCTCTTGGGCCTAGAAAATCCCACAGGCCAAGGCCTAGGCCCAGTTGTCTTAATTTTCCGAAAACCCCCCAAAACTCTTTTAATTTTTAATCTTTTCACTTAAGTCCCTCTCTCTATTAATTAATTAATAAAATATTTTCCGGGGTATTACATTCTACCCTCCTTAAATGAAATTCGACTCAATTCTAACCGCAACCACAACAGAAACAAAACAACCAACTAGTAAAAACACGCATCTGACGTGAACAACGCCGGTCTCTTTCGCGCATGCGAGTCTCCAACTCCCAAGTTGCCTCCCGCTCGGTCTGCTGCGACCAAAGCACTTTGACATATAGCAAAGTCTTGTTTCTCAACACTTTTTCTGACCTTTCTAGAATCCGCACTGGCTTGGACTCAAAGGACAAATCTTGCTCAATATCCAATGGCTCTAAAGCGATGTGAAATTCTGGATCTCGCAGATACTTTCTAAACATGGACACGTGAAACACGTTATGCACCCCGCGATAGACTCAGTAAGATCCAAACGGTAAGCCAATTTCCCAATTCGCGCTAGTATGGTGAAGGGTCCAACGTACTTCGGGCTAAACTTCCCTATGGTACCGAACCTCACCACACCCTAGGTAGGAGATACTCTCAAAAGCACCTGATCCCCCACTTCAAATTCCCGATCCTTCTTCTCACATTCACATAGCTTTTACGCTGTCCTGGCAGCCAATGATTCTATCTCACCAAGTCCACTCGTTCAACTATCTTTTGGATCCAAAGCGGTCAACCTCCGAATCCTCGCAACTAACCGAAGCAATTAAATACACAGCGGGTTAACATTCCCTTTGGTATCAAACCACACAATCTGCACAACCCATAAATCTCGAGCTTTCCACGCTCAATCGATCTCTTTACCTTAGCAATGAGCACCCCCTTAAACACGGGCGCACCACAGGGCTCAAGGTAAATCCACTTTTTCATGGATAGAATTCAACTGAACATAGAGAATTCTCACCGCAACCACACAAAACCAACTCCCATAAAAGGATCAAATCAAAGAAGAGAAATGAGGATTCAACACGAAAAACCTCCCCACTTTCAAGTAGGTAGTTTGCACATAAGCAACACATACGTAAACGGGGAATCCCTCAAATATCAAACACGTCCATTTTTTTTCTTTTAGGAATAACTTCCTCTTGAATCACGAGGTTCCAAATCATCCCATACCCTACTAGTTCAATTCTCTTAAATTGGCAACATCAACTCTATGTTCAAACCGAGTGCATCCAACACACTTTTGTAGAGGGACTCTACTATTCTCACAATAACATACTCTAGTCAACTCCTCTACCCACATGTTACTTTAATGAATAATTTCTAAAGCATCTCATCGTTATTCTCACCCACCATCACTTTACCACAAATCTTAAGGACAATCAACATGAATTTCTCGGCTCCACACTCATTTACTACACCCAAAGAATACTATCAATGAGCATCAACTATTTAGAATCCACTTGTTGCACTATTTTCACACCACATCATTAGCCTCCAAGGTTCTAGTATAGAACATCCACCCAACTTTTCCATCTCTAGGACTATTATATATATATGTACTTGATATATTTGACACAAGGCTCAAGTTCGGTGACTAACATCTCCACAATCAATCATGCTCAACCCTTCACACCACATGAAAACATAATCTCAACTTTGATTATCGTAGGAAGATACATGACGAGTAATTTCAACAATTTCTACTATCCCAAAATTCCCATAACAATCCGACTTCTTCATAATTATAATCTCATCACTATACCATCATAATCGTCCTTCTAATCCTTGCAAAGTACCCAATCATGATGGTCCAATAAAATTGATCAAGATTCTCATACTTTCAATAATTCCAACGTTCGAAAAAATGAACGTAACACTCATGAACCATAACTAGGTTCTTCTAGTTGCGACAATATAACTAGTGAGCCCCAAGGACAACATCTTCTTTTAAATCAAATCCTCACCGAGAATTAGTCGACAGCATCAATTTATCACTCCAAAAATCTCAAGCATCTTGATACCCACAATCTCACCCAAACCAATCACAAAACCACACCAACCAGTTGCCATACATATCCTAAAAGGGCTTGCAACCCAAATCGGTTACCCCTTTCTTAAAAGAGGCAAGAAGAAGTAAATTCAACACATGGGAAGGTGTTACCAATCGCAATAAACACTAGACCAAGGGAAAGAGCAAAGATCTTGGACAACAAACGTTAAGACCACAGCTGAAGGCGCATGCCTCCTCGAGAAGAAACCATCAAATCTCAACCAATACGAATACATTATTATCATTGAGCTCAAGAAACTCTTAAGCGGCGAAAATAAGAAGTCAAACACACTTCACAAAGATTACACAACTTGACTTCAACCTCCAAAACTTTCATCAAACTTTTTCCTTTTAACAAAGAGAACAACCTTCTTTGATTACGGTATCACCTTAACAATTCCAACAAAGAAGAGTTGAAGACCACAACACATTAATTCTTTAAGAACTAATAAAACCCTCAAACACTTTGCTTAAACAATTTCAGCTACTACATAAGTCATGAGATCAAAGATCGCATACACACTATCAAAACTTTTGATTTAAATAGTATCATGGAATTTATTCAAATTCTTCTATTTAATGAACCTTCAACATTACCATCATAACCACAAATTGACCAACATACTAACATCAGAACATTACATTCTTAACAAGCATCATCATATCCTCAACTCCCTTCTTAAACTTTTCCAAAGAAACATAAGAAATCACTTCATCATGTTTCTAATATCTAAATAAGATTGCAACTACTTAATCTAGGAGAACCTAGTGCATAAGCCACATAAATAGAACAAAGCTCTTAAACAAGGTGATACTAGAACATGACAATCTCACAAAACATTCTAGCATAAATCCTTACTAGATTTCGTATATTCAATTCTTGTGGATGCTCAACTCTAATTTAGCACAAATTAATTGTACTCTAGTCGTTACTGGCAATTATTGATTATTATTTTATCACAACGGCATTCATGATCCTAACTTCGTTTTACAATCATAAAACAATCATGAGCATAGATTCTGTATCCTACCTTACATTCAGAAATTAGAACAGAAATAACTTTAATCTTCAATAATACCAGCTTTGTAAGACTAGATTCTGCAAGTCTATACATCAACATTCATCTATTTCTTTATACATATTTCAACAATCTAACATGGTAAAAGATAGATGAAACTAGCAATTGTGCACGCTCATAAAGTATCTAAATAAAAGACATATTAAAGATTAATATTACCAAGACAATATTCCCACACCTTCTTCTTAATAATTCCAAACAGTTAGATTAATCACTAACGATAAACATAATTCCATGTATCCAACATGATAGAATTTTAATCAATCATAATAATCATTGTAACTCTTTTGCACTCTCCTCAATAACTACATGGGTTCCAATCATGTATAGGCAATTTCTTAATCACTGTTCTTTAATAAACTATTACAAGCAATATCAAAATTAATCAACTACACTTCCAAGGATGCTAGTTGGAATTAATTATGCACCACGCTAACTTCACAACTTGACAATTCATACCATACGAGTTAGCTTAGATGATCACCACCTTCTACTTAAGCATAGCGAAATAACATAAAGGATTTTAACACTCTCTTTCAAAAGAAGAGGAACAATAAACTTCAACGCCGAGATACGTAAATACAAAGATCCAACGCTTTCACATAACAATGAGTTTTGCAACTCAAAACTTGCATTAACAAGAGAAAATACCAAGCGAGCCAATAAGTCATGATTCACAACAAGACAAAAGTCTCACGAAGGAACTAACCTTGCAAATCAACAATAAGCACGGTAGCAAAGTATCTCGATGAGTCCGGAAAGAAACAATAATCGCTTCAAGGAACAAGTAGAGACCAATTGCATACCCTCAACTGCAAGAACCACAATCTCAAAAGAAATTATTAATCGCAATCGACCAAGAATTGGCGAAATCAACTTAAGGATAATAACATCTTTCCTCGAAACTCACTCAACACTGCAATTAAGTTACCCGAGGTAACTACATTGCTAATCCTCATACTACAAACAATGGTATAATTTGGCAATGCCAAGGCAGCACATCACAACATCTACATCATCTCATTGACTATTCCAACTCATAACAGTCATAGGAGCAAATCATAATCATACAAGATTATCAATAAGCATACAAGATTATCTCATAATGTAAGTCATCAGTATAACATGTCAAAAGCATAGATGCAATGCTTGACCCATCCCATCCTACTGTGCACCAGTGTGTCAATTTAATAGTTTAATTACCACGGACCTAAAGCCCGCTCGATACCAATCAGTAACACCCCACCTAACATAGGCACGAAATGCTACTAACTATCCACAATAAGACAACAACTAATATAGGTTACCTAAAATTTCGGCATAACCTCCTTTGTTTATTAACCGGATGGCGGTTTAAATATGCATGAATAGCACAAGTTCTAAATAATGAACGGAAAGATAATATCCAATGATACTAAGTCTTTATTACATTTAATCGATGGAATATAAACGAACCAATTAAGCTAACAAGCCAACAAGATTATCATGATCTGTCTTTATTTTTATTGAGGGAATAGTGCACATGCAACGAAGCTAATCCTTTTGATCCCATATATGCCATTCTCACATTGGTACCTAAAACAAATAAACAAAGCAAGAGAGTGAGTCCAATGACTCGCAAGTGTATCAACATCAATACCAATGATCATTAACGTCAAGTTAAACAATTAACATAGAACATCATGCTATGCAATATGATCAAAATCTCCTCTTTCTCATCTCTTTCGCATTTTACCGGTGACGCGGTGTGCATCCGTCAATGCACACCCATGCCTGCCCTCGGTGCAGGATCAATGCCCACACTCCGCAAGTGTGGGGACCTCGATGCTTGATCACCGCATGACCAAGACTTCAATAATTCTCAATATGATGCATATATGTGAATGTATCAAAGATAACGAGCATTCACCATACTACGCATCAACCAATCTCATAAATGCCATAATGTAAGCAGAACATAAAAAGCATTCTCAATTCATCACTTACTCATACTCACAATTTAAACAGTCATGATTCAACCATCATCCAAACAATTCAACAAATCCATAAACACACAGATTTTCACATCACAAATATACTTGCCTCAACCGAGAAAATGAAGAACGCGTAGAAGGCACAACCCCGAATCCGCTCTCCTCCTGAATAATTAATTAATAATTACTAACATGACAGCAGCGGGTTTCTAGATATAAAATAGCAGCAACCCCAATTCACCCAACAATTTATCTCAATTAAATCCCCAACTCTCCTCGGCCAAATCTGCCCCACCACAGACAGCCAACTTCCAAAAATCATAACTTTCAGTACGTAACTCCAAATTAAGAGTTCTTAGACTCTCTGTAAAGATAATTCAATTATATACAAAACTTAGTTGGGGAGACTCTCTGATTCGGCCATTTACTAACCGATCCAAACCCTTTTCTAAAGCATCAAAATTCACGTCGGACTCTCTGGACAGCGCACTAAAACAGGCATAACTTTCGGCCAGATCATCGGAATCCGGACTTCTTGACCTTTATGGAAAGCTAAGAAAATTATATAAAACGTTCCTAACATGAAGAATTTCTGATTCGCCCGATTGCCCATCGCACAAACCGATCTACTAAAATCTGTCCACAACTACTCCGATCTGCCGAACAGCAGCACTAGAAAATTCATAACTTTTTCTACACAACTCGGAATAACGCGTTCTAGAACTCCCTGGAAAGATAACTAAGTCGTCTACAATTTTCTAGAAGAGGTCTAGACCTGAATCCCGACGGATCTAACCCGAAACTGCCGAGAAACAACTACTGTCCCAGCAGCCCAGAAAACCGACGAATCTCAATCGATTAAAACTCATCTAGAGACTACCAGGGATTACCCTTGGCGACACGACGAAGAACACGTCGGCGAACACGACGACGAACACGACGACGAACACGACGATGAACCCGCCCGCGATCTCCTCCTCTCCTTCCTCCGGATCCACGCGGATGCAATGACGAGCGTCGGCGACGGCGGGGGGAGGAGACGACGACGGCGAAGGCGGCGACGACGACGCAGCGGCGACGATGGCGACGACGAAGGGCAGCAGCACCACGGCGGGCGGCGACCGCGGCAACGCAGGGACGGCGGCGGCGGCTTGGGCGGCGGGGCTGCCTAGGGTTTTAAATGGTGACCTCCCTCCCTCTTGGGCCTAGAAAATCCCACAGGCCAAGGCCTAGGCCCAGGTTGTCTTAATTTTCCAGAAAACCCCCCAAAACTCTTTTAATTTTTAATCTATTCACTTAAGTCCCTCTCTCTATTAATTAATTAATAAAATATTTTCCGGGGTATTACATATACTGCACACATTACCCCCCAGTCGCTTGCCTGAGGTTATGGTCCTACTTTTGCTTTCTCTTTCACTGCTTGTATGTAATGATGACATTCGGCCTAAGTGCCCCTTTTGTAAACTATCGCCCGACGTGGTGTAATTTGAACAATGGTCTGTACTATTACTGTTTAAGCGATGTTTGAAATGGTATGGCAATGTACCTGTGCGCATTATCTACTGATCCAGGGAATAATGCAGTAATCACAGGAGATTCTGGATTGAAAAATCTGGGTCTAACAATATAATCAAATGCACTGTCGACAACTTCACACTTCCTTTAGCGTCTGACGAAATTGATTGTTATATAGCTTTTACATTACTTAGACCTAACCTTTGCACCAGCCTAATGAATGTCAAACATCACTTAGGTCTATTCTCCAAGTGACCATTCAAATCCTTACTTAAGTCCATCCCCTAAGTGAAGACTCTCACTTAGGTTAGTTCCCAAAGTGGGTATTCACTATTGTATATATTAGCAAGCATTGGTCCCAACACCTTTGTGAAGGGAGCCCTAAAGAGCATCCTACCCGGTATGCCCTTACTACTTTGTCCTACCAAAATGCAAGGCTAGTCCTAGTTAATTTAATCAGCTAAAGTTAGAGCCCATAAGCATATGTGGTTGTATGCCTAGACTTATATGTGCGGCAACAGCATTTGGTCCTTAATTGACCTGGGTGAGAATCTCCTCCTGCTCATGCACGAGATACCCTCTCATATTTTACTTTTCATAATATAACTCACCCGCATCTAAATCTTGGTTTTTCATTTTATTTTATACCAAAATTAACAAATGTTGCTCCGTTGGTCCAACATTTCAAAATCACCCATGTTGGTCCTTAATTGACCTGGGTGAGAATCTCCTCCTGTCTACAGACGAGATACCCTCTCATATTTTACTTTTCATAATATAACTCACCCGCATCTAAATCTTGGTTTTTCATTTTATTTTATACCAAAATTAACAAATGTTGCTCCGTTGGTCCAACATTTCAAAATCACCCACGTCCATAAGTGAATTATTTCAAATGATCAAACTTAGCAAAAACTATTGCATGGCTAAGCATCTGGACTATATACTTAATGTATTATACCCAAAATGAGATGAACTATTGTCTAAACCATGTCCTAAAAGTTCAATGCATTCAAGCATGTATAACTAACATTGCCCGTAGTATAGCAAATTTTTAATTAAGCATACACACATGCATAATAGTTTTTGCAAATGATATACAATAATTAAAATAGTAAGATCAACATGGTCAGAGGGAGTGCTTTCCTTGCTCTTGTTGCTCAGAGAATAGTCTGAACATATTCTTGAAA
Source organism: Bonia amplexicaulis (assembly GCA_036346245.1). Taxonomy (NCBI): domain Eukaryota; kingdom Viridiplantae; phylum Streptophyta; class Magnoliopsida; order Poales; family Poaceae; genus Bonia; species Bonia amplexicaulis. The sequence continues at coordinate 10,155,068 of CM070744.1, read as the reverse complement.
TTGTCCGACGCGAAAAAATTTAAACAAAGACAAAACTTAAATATTTTTACATATTTGATAGATCATGGTTTTAGAAAAATTTAGAGATAAAAAGTACTAAATTTGGAGTTCATATGCAAAAGTTATGGCCATTTGAATTTTATCTAGTTTGAAAAATACTAAGAAATTAGCAAATAGTACTACACATGAATTTGATTTTTCCTTCTGAAGGAAAACATGAATTTATGGCATCATTAAACCGACATGTGGACCATGCATGTCAGAGTTTTATTAATTTCTGAATTAACTAACATGTGGGCCATACATGTCAGCCTCACAGTTCAAATCATGTTTTATTTATTTATTTACTTGTGTGGGTCCCATGTGTTAGTGACTCACATTTTAGTTTTTAGTTCAAATAAAATTCCTTAATTAATTTTGACTAGCCCACTTGTCATAAACTCACTAGGTTCAAATCTCTTATTAGGGTTAAGTAACGTTCTGATAGGTTGGTCCTACATGTAATACTCACATGTTTTAAAACCTCATCTACATGTGGGTCCTACTTGTCATTCTCATAGTTTTTAAATATGTCCTTAATTATAATTTGAGTTAACAAATCAACCTGGGTCCACATGTAATATAGTCATTAGATTTAGGTAACCGCCTGACAGGTCAGGCCCACTGTTAGTGGGAGGAAGGCAGATCCGAGCGGAGTGAGTGAAGCAACAATCCAGTGAGCTCGCCAGCGGTGAGGGGGCTGTGGTTCGGCACGAGCATAGTCAAAATGAAATGGCTATATCCTTGTGCACCTCTAGGCAGTGACGGCGGCCAAAACGATGGTCAGCGTAGGCCTTGCTTGGTGAGAGGTAGCAGTGGTTCACTGACAAACTATGGCGGGGCTAGGAGAGTCATGCATTGCTGCTAAGACTAATCTACTTGGCTTAGGGTGATGTCAAAAAGTGTCTAGGGCTTGGCTCAGGGACCAAAGGTCACCCATCGGAGCTTCACCGGCACCATGCTCAATGCCAGCGCCATGAACAGCTACGGTGAAATCTGTGGTATGGTGATGCAACTTCAAGTTAAAACCGGCACATGGACATCTAGGGACTATTAGGAAGCTACCGAGGGGCTTGGCAATGTCGGAGAGGCATCAGAGCGTGGTGATGGCCCACTGTGGTGGAAGACAAAGCAAAAACATGGTTGGGTTAGATCACTCAGGCCTTGGTGATGCTCAAAGAGCAAGAAATTGGCTTAAGCCTTGCTAGAGAGAAAGAAGGGCCAGTGGCAGTGCTTTTAGCCAGAGGCAAAGATGACGGCTCGATTCTGGCAGGCATCTTCATGATTCACAAAATCGAATGAGGGAAAAAGTTCTAGGGGATAGGGAACATAATATGACACAATTAGAGAAGCTAGGGCACCACTAGAGAGCTCGTGCCATGGGAAGGCTTGGCAAAGCATGCTCACCAGTGTAAAGGAAGATGGCGTGTTCCAAGCATGGTGAGGAAGTAAAAGCTCAGGTTTTCATGGGGATGAAGCATGTGCGAGATGGTGAAGAGGATGGCGCAGGTGGTCTGTCTTTGTAGGCGTGGAATGGCTGAGAGGGACACGCGATTTTTCGCGAGCATGGTGGCAAGATGGACTCTCGGTGCTTCTCAATGATGTACGACACACAGAACAGACAAGAAAGTGGGGACTCGTCATAGCGATGCAATCGGTAGGTGAGGACGGGTAGTTGAGAAAGAAACCTTGGGCTCGATCGTCAAAAACCGGTGGCGTCGGCATGTCCACAGGGGAGCAGGCGTGGCGTGGGTGTGCGTGAGGTGCAAGACAACTCCTAACACGCAGGCCGTGCGCGTCGATGAGTGGAGCCTAGGCAGCCTAACGGTGGGTTCCAGTCCCACTCATTAGCGTCGTGACTCGAGTGACCGAAGGGGTAGCCTAACAGTGGGCCCCACATGGCGGTGAGTGAAAAGAGTTAAGGTCAGCTGAGAGTTTAGGAAATTTTTAGATGCATAATATGAGGTCCAAAATTTTTGAAAATTCTTGTGCGTGCGTCTGACAGGGTGCAGATGATCAAGTGATTTTTTTAGAATTTTATCTATTGTGAATTTGTCTCAAAAAATCTTGGAAGGTCTCTATTCTATGTAATAAGCATTACTTTGATTTGGAATAAATTCAAGAACATGTTCAAAATTTTATTTCCAGTTTTATAAATATATTTATGAGCTTTTGAGATGATTACTACTGTGAATCTCCTACGTCATTGTAGGGTCATCCTTTCAAATTTGATTTTGAATTCAAATTGAATTCTTTTCGATGTACATTTATTTTGAAAAAAAATTATGTTTGCAAGTTACTTTTCCAATGATACTTCAATGAAAGCCAAGTTAAATAATATGCATGCAAAAAGTTTTAAATTTCACTTATTTTTGCATTCTTACAGGTTTTGTTGGCAGTTTTGCGTGATGTGGCATTCTTATTGGCAAATAATTTAACAGCGCTTGATTATTCAAAAAAGAAAGTCGTCGGGCCAACCTATAATCCTTCTTTTTATCTTCATCTCCTCTTACGCCTCCTCTTCTCTCTTTTGAGTGTAAGCTTCACTGAACTATGTAATTCAATGGCTTACATGGGCAGCAAGAAGAACATGGTCCAAATCAGTGGAATTAGACCTTGGAACGTGGAAGGCAACCCACTGAAGCATACATGAAAATGCGCAAGGAGGAGCATATCTATATAAGCATATGACGACCAAGGAGCTACTGAGTAGTACCCGGCGGCAGAATGTGGTGAGGTGGTGGCGCTCGTGGCCAACCATGGCCAAGTGAAGCAGGCTGGTGGCGGTGGTTGCGGCTCGACGCCCAACTCACAAGGAGGCAGCGCTACGGGTGGAAAACGGTAACGGATAATTTTTTTTATCCGATATTCATATCTGAGAAAACAAGAATATAGTAAGTAAAAATTCGTATTCAAAAATATTCGTATTCGTATTCGAGAATATTCGTATCTGTATTTGAGAGTATTCGCATTCGTATTCGAGAATATTCGTATCCGTATCCGTATTCGAGACTATTCGATTCGTATTCGATCCGTTTCTAGAACCCATGAAAAATTCATACAAATTTTGTGATTCAAAATTTGAATTTAGGTGGTTTAAAACCGGTAACCGGTCAAAAACCAGTGAAAATCGGCAAAATCGCTAGGAATCCGTTTTATCCGATATTCGTATCCGAGAAAATCCGTATTCAAAAATATCCGTATTCGTATTCGAGAATATTCGTATTCGTATTTGAGAATATTCGAATTCGTATTCATATTCGTTTTAAAAATATGGATTCGTATTCCTATTTGATACTATTCGACCGTATCCGATCTGTTTCCACCCCTAGGCAGCGCCGACATAGACGGCTGGAGGGCAGCAAAGCCAGCCCGAGGAGAGAAAAAGAGAGGTATCAGTAGGGGTGAAAGACGATAAAGGATAATTCATTTTATCCGATATTCGTATCCGAGAAAACGCGAATGTCGTAAGCAAAATCCGCATTCGAAACTGTTTGTATTCGTATTCGTGAATGTTCGTATCCGTATTTGAGAAAATTTGTATTCGCATTCGTATTCGAGAATATTCATATCCATATTAGTATTCAAGACTATTTGATTCGTATTCGATCCGTTTCTAGAACCCATGAAAAATCCATAAAAATTTTGTGATTCAAAATTTGAATTTAGGCAGTTTAAAACTGGTAACCGGTCAAAAACCGGTGAAAAATCGACAAAACTACTAGGAATCTGTTTTATTTGATATTCGTATCCGAGAAAATCCATATTCAAAAATATTCATATTCATATTCGAGAATATTCGTATCCGTGTTTGAGAATATTTGAATTAAATATTCTTATTCGCTTTAAAAATATGGATTCATATTCGTATTTGAGACTATTCGATCATATCCGATCTGTTTTCATCCCTAGGTACCAGGGAGTTGAGGAGGAAGAAGAGAAAAAAGTGGATTTTTTTACTGACAAACAGGCCATCTGTGCAGTGGAGGAGGTTGTGCCAGCGAGGATGCTAGTGAGTGCCATGTAGGACCAAAACCAAGGTGGGATTGAGAACATGAAGTAATTTGCACTGATGTTGACATTTTGAGGATGAAACTAAACGGTTGTGGAGTTCGGGAATAAAAATTATACTTCGAAAAAAATTAGAGTTCGGGACCAAGAATAGGTTTTTCCTTATATATTAGAGGTCACTAGTCATCAAGCCGTGTACCTACACGGGCAACATAATTAGAGTAGGGCTACATAATTTGAATAATTTACTTTGATATTAATAAGTCTAATTTATAAATTTTGGGAAGAATGGATAGAGCAGTCTTATCTTGAAATTACAGTCCAAACTATTTTTATATTTTTATTGTGAATGTGTATTTTCTGGACGCTACTATTTTTTGGAATCTTAAATTCAAAATTTCATATATTTTTATATAATTTATGTTTGCAATTTTTGTATCCATCTTTGAACTTTCGTACATAGTCAAATTAGATCTGGTCGCATTTTTTATATCCATGTTTGAACACTCGTGCATATTCATATTCAATTCAATCAAAAATTGTATAAATCTCTAGCATTTCTTTTTTTTTACCTTAATGGCCTTCACGCAATTGCTACTTGATAAATTCGTGTCCTTATTTTAATCGGTTTCCTTGTTTATTAAGAAGTTTATGGTGGCAGCACATGGATAATAACATCAGGTATCAATTAAAGATGTAGGTTCATCTATATATGCCAAGTCATATGGCATGTTGCTACTTATATCTCTACTAGTATAACATAGGAGTTTGTCGATCACTTTTCTCTCCGCACACCCAACGCACCCACAAGCACCCTCCTCCTCGTGCAACACGGTGCCCTCGCACAAACCGCCGCACCGCATCAAGCACTAGCCAAATCTCCTCTCGCTCCCTCCCTTCGCCATCCCTTCTCCCTCTCCTCACCTCTCGTGTTGCGTGCCTTGCCACCGCTGCCACCCTCCCGACTCCGCCTCCTCCACCGCGCCCCGTGCCTGACCTCTCAAACATCTCTCCCCGCCTCCCTGCCCGACCTCTCCACACACTATAGGCGAGCAAGAATGGGGCGGTGGTGGTCGCCGACGTCAGCGCTGGAACCGTGGTCAGTGCAGCTGTTGCTACTTGGCGTCGCCCTCGTCACGCCTCATTCTACACCGGCACTCTCTTCCTCCTTCTCCCTCGCTCATCGCCATCGTCTGCTCCCGATCACTCGATTCCTCCAAGTCCCTAGGTACCCTCTACCCTCTAGGAGTGCAGAGCTCGTGTCCGTGCCGATCTGCTCTTGAATTGCATTTTCAACTCGCCTTTGGGCGTTCCTAGAAATAGTGGTGCATGGCATCGGTGGTTCGCGTTTTCTTGCTCTCCTGCCTAATTCGTGCGGCGGTTTTGAAGTTTCTATTTGCAGCATGTCTTAGATGCTCCTGTATTGTTAGTACAAAGTTTCTTATTGAGCAATTAGTTCCCCCAGATTCGACGAGGCGCTGGATCCGACCGCACTATCACCGAAAGGTGATGAAGATGGCCGGATCCGGCCTCCACCACCGGCCGTCGTGGCTTGCCTGCCGCGTCGCCTCCTCCTCTGCATGATTGGTTCTATTACTAGCGGGTGCTTAGTGTGCTTAGTGTTAGATTTAATCTTGATGAGTTGTAAGTGGTCGTAGAAGCTGTGGGCGAAGCCACACTCGAAGCCGTGGTCGAAGCCACGGTCGAAATAGTGGTCAAAGCCATAGCTGAAGCTGTAGTCAAAACTACGAATGTCGAAGTCGGAGGCTCCAAGTACTATGCTCCATGTACTATACAAAGAGTATTGTGTATTGAGTACTATGGCTCAGAGTACGAGGCACTCGAAGACTCCGAGCACGAAGGTAGTCGAAGACATCGAGCATGAAGCAGTCGAAGACTCCGAGTACGCAAGAAGTCGTGGTCGTAGCATCAAGATGATGCGCCATGGTCGAAGGCACCATGGTCATAAGGCAGCCATGGTCCTAAAGCACCATGGTCATAAGGCAATCGTGGTTGTAAGGCACCATGGTTGTAAGTCGTAGTTGGAAGAATACTGTAGCAGGCAGAAGCGTCTGAGTGCATATTGTGGTCGGAAGTCGGACGCAACCAAGTGTAGTCGAAGCTCTCGAGTGCCAAGGGAAGTCGTAACTATGAGAAGCGGTCATGTGAAGTGATCGTAGCTGTGAGTGTAGCATTCCAAAATTCGCTTTCTTTAAAAATTTAAATTCAAATTAAATATTTTAAAGTATTTGAATTCTATTCGGATTTTTCCTGTGTTTTTGTAGATTTTAAAATCAATTTGAAAGTTAACAAGAATTTTTGTAAAAATGAAAAGACGAAGTTTAAGTTGGAAATATTTTTAGTAAGTCCAAAACATTTTCCTACAATTTTAGAGAATTTTCTAGAGTTAAAAATCAATTTATAAAGTCAAAAGGTATTTTATAAATTTTTTGAAATGCCAAAATTTGAATTAAAATTTTTTTCCTGAGTCAAAAACATCTCCACGAATATTCTATGAATTTTCTGGAATTTGCAGATATAATTTATTATTTTCTAAGCAATTATAATGTTTCTAGTATTTTCTGAAACATTTATCCAAAATTTAAATCTGGATTAATCTCGGGCTGACACGTGTCGCGCCCGGATTAAATCCATCCATTTCTTGATCTAATCCTAGCCACCCATAGCCACTTACCCCTTCATTCACTTCAACGGCCGAGATTGTGCCACGTGTCCTTCATCCTACGCCCATACCCCTTCATTCCTTTCTCTCATCGGCAATGGGCCCCACCTATCATCTCTTTCTTCTTCCTTCCTTTCTTCTTCCTCCGACTCTCTCACCTCTCCTCCATTAATGCCGAACCAAGCTTCTTAAACGGTTGTTTCTTCCGCCTTAACACCCGATTGAGTGTGCGTTTGAATCTCATCATCACCCCACAAACCACCGGTCGTTTCCTCTTTTAATTCCCTCAAAACGTCGGGCCGCAATAACTCGTGAGCTCCAAACCGCTGGCCTTTCCCCCTTCCCCCCCTATAAATTCCCTCCCGAGTCCGGCTCCCTCCTTAGACTCTCCTCTCTCGCCACACCTCCTCCTCCTCACTCGAGCCTCCTCACCACCGAGCCGCCGCCAGCGCCACCGTCGCGCCATGCTCCGACGAAATTGTTGGCGCCTCGGACCGCCGCCTTCTTCGCCTTCCCCGTGCGCCGGTGACCACCCGCCGCCTCGGCCAAGCCTCCCGCCCTCTCCCTCACCGCCGCACCGAGCGCCACCGTCGCCGCCGCCTTGTCTCGTCGCCGACCTCCTTCCGGTCACCGCCGAAGCCGCCGCCGTAGGTACCGTCCGGTTCCCGTCGTCTCCTCTCCTCGTGCGCGCCTCGGTCGCCGCCACCGGCACCGAGCCGACGAGCCCAGCGGTCGAGCGCCGCCGGTCGGTCGTCTTTGCGTCGGCAGGCGTGGCGCATGGCGTACCGACGTGGCCGCCGCGTGGCGCCACGCCAACAATTTCCTTTGTAATAATATTTTAGCCGAAATTAATTTCCTTGCTGACGTCATAAATACTATTTTTAGTACAAAATAAATCGAAAAATCTATCTTTTCTTTTCTTCTATTTAATCTTCCGGAAGCCCTAACTTTCTCATTTTAACTCCAAATTGAGCCATTCAAATTTCTAATTTTTTCTAAAATCATAAACTACCCAAATTTCTAAATTTTCTAAAATCAATAATGAGAGTACTATAATTCTTTGCTAAATATTAGAACGGTGAAAATGCTTTGTCTAGCTATTCAACCTTTGTAACCTAGGAATGGAAAATTATATTTCATTGAACTAGTCGTTGTATTCAGAAATTAGTGGCGATGGGTATTGCCACTGTTCTTTTAAAATAAAACAAAATGTGAAAATTGTTTTAGACCTAGGCGGATGGTTAGATTGGATTGGTGCAGTTTTAGCACGAGACTTTGCAAAGTGTATGTTCCGCCCTAGTCGATTAAGGACCAACACTTGTGTTTGTCCAAATTGTGCATTACCGTGCAACCCCAGGTCTATATGGGTACGACCTTGCTGACTAACTTACGATAGTCTAGTTTAGATACTACCGAAGGAAAGTGGGTGCTGTGGATTTACCGCTTTATTCACTGTGAGGGATAGGGTTTTACTGTAGTCATATGGCGCAAGAGGGGGCTTCTGACTGGGTGGATTTAACCCTTCAGCGGTGAAACCTCAGCGGGTGGTGTCTAGCTAGACTAGAGTGAGGTAAAAGCTTTCTGATATTTTATTTGATCGTCGATTCGGCGTAAGCTTTTGAAATAATAGCGGAGTCGCCGGTTTTTCGGTAAATCGTGGGAAGGAAAAAATAAAAATTGTGGAACAGCATAAAATGAACAGCACCGCCCCACCGAGGTGATGCCTACAAGGCGGACGGTGAAGTCACGCCGCTCCGCCGAGGTGATGCCTACAAGGCGGGCGGCCTCGCTCCAAAGCCGGCCGTCCCACCAAGGCGACCCGCAAGGCGGACGACAGTCGCACCGCCTCACCGAGGCAAGGCCTACAAGGCGGGCGGCAAAGCCCTGCTCCGAAGCCGAGCCATCCCACCGAGGCGACGCCTACAAGGCGGACGGTGAAGTCGTGCCGCCCTACCGAGGCGATGCCTACAAGGCGGGCATTGAAGCCCTACTCCAAAGCTGGGCTGTCCCACCGAGGCGACGCCTACAAGGCAAATGGCAAAGTCACGCCGCCCCGTCGAGACAACGCCTACAAGGCGTGCGACTAAGCCTTCCTGCCCCACCGAGGCGATACCCACAAGGCGGACGGCGAAATCGCGCCACCCCACTGAGGCGAGGCCCACAAGGTGGGCGGCGAAACCCTGCTCCAAAGCCGAGCCGTCCCATCGAGGCGACGCCTACAAAGCGGATGGTGAAGTCGCGCCGCCCTACTGAGGCGATGCCTACAAGGTGGGCGTCGAAGCCCTACTCCGAATCCAGGCCATCCCACTGAGGCGACGCCTACAAGGCGGACGGCGAAGTCACGCCGCCCCGCCGAGGCGATGCCCATAAGGCGGACGAAGTCACACCGCCCCGCCGAGGCGATGCCTACAAGGCGGACGGCTAAGCCTTGCCGCCCCCGAGGCGATGCCTACAAGGTAGACGGCGAGGTCGCGCCGCCCCACCGAGGCGATGCCTACAAGGCAGGAGGCGAAACCCTACTCTGAACCTAGGCCGTCCCACCAAGGCGACGCCTACAAGGCGGGCAGCGCGGTCTTCCAACGAAGGTTCAGCACGGAGATCTCACAATATGGAGGCACGACGTTGAGACCTCGCGATGTCTTGGCACAAGACTTCACGGCAGAGGCTCGGAGGGACCTCGGCGTGAAGCGAGGCCGAGACCCCTCGCGACCGACACCTGCGCGCCACCGCCTCGCCTTATCGCCGACGGTCTTCCGGTCATCGCCGTACATCGCGCAGGTATTGGCGATATCCCGCCTCCTCCTCTTGCCGCTCACGCCTCGGCCGCCACCGCCGGGCGTCGGCGAGCCAGCGGCCCGAGCACCGCCGCGGTCGGCCTTGCGCGTCGACTCCAGGCGTCGTGGCGGGCGTGTGGACTCCGATTTAACCCGTTCAAATTTCTAAATTCTTCTAAAATCATAAACTATCTGTTTCTGGACTCTTTTTGAATTTTATTTGAATTTGTTTTGGTTCTTCACATGTAGACTACGACGTATCCGGAGAGTTTTAATTCGATGAATCGCAGATGGGACTTGAGCAAGGCAAGTTACACCTTTGATCATGTTGTTCCTATTATTTTAAATTATTTATGTTGTTTTTGAAATTATTATGCATGCGTACTTTTATTCAATCTAGTTTAAATTCAGTTTAAACTCTAGTTATGCCCAACTCCTTTGTATATAGCCAAGTTTGATTTTGAACAAATATGCCTTGTCACCATAGCTGAAAACCTAGTTGGTACATTAGTATTAACTGGGAATTTTATGGAATTTCTTAGCCATGCTTAGACTATTCTGGTTTGGAATAATCTTTCACATAAAATGATAGAATTTAAAACTGAATTCTTGACTTTGGTGAGTCAAGGACGCTCATGTAAGTATTTTTGAAACAAACTATAAAACTGGTTTGGACTTAGGCAATGGTATGGTGGTTGGTGCTTGCTGGCATGCATCGTAGTTTGTTGACTCGATGTTGATTGCCAGGCACAAGGGGTTTGAGGTAGGGCCTAAGTTAAGTTAAGGATCGGTCTGTGAGCTACTACTACAAAGTCACACCGTACTACCACAAATCTGGTATGGGACAGACCTAGCTAAGTAATTTGTGAAGTTCCATCTTGGTTTCGCTATAGGTTGAATGTGGGCGTGGCGTAGGCCGTTAGAAGTCTCACATGGCACAAGAGGGGGCTCTAACATGTGGATTCATGTTATGGTGAAACCCTAGTGGCGGCGTAACTAATTGGGTAATGGAACATTGTAACAGCCTTGTCATGAACTCTCCGCTGCACACCTAAGGCAGTGTGTTAATCGCGTGGCAAAAAGAGAGAACATGTTTTGTTGGTAAAGTTGTACCCCTCTGCAGAGTAACAAACTATCCTGGATAGCCGTGTCCACGGTCAAGGACATGCTGAGTATGGTTTTTCACGGATTAGACTTTGGTTTTGATAAAATCTGGATTACGGAAATTTGGTTATCTTTGGAAAATATGGACTGGGTGGGATACCCGAGAATAGGTTAGTGTTGGTTGGAGCCTCACTAACGTTTTTATCTTGTTAAATCCTATTTTTAATTACTGTATCAATTTGCTTTTATTATAATTATGATGTTTACTTCAAATATTGTCATTTTATCCAAATAACCGTATTATGCCATCCTTTGTAAATCTCTATGCATGCATCAAATCTGTTAAACCTCCTGTGTAACTTGTAGAGTACTTTTGTACTCATGTTGCTCAATCTAACTCTTTCCAGAGGAAGCTTTGACGACTGCGGTGATGATTGCGATGAGTATGCCACGTCTTACAGTCATTCGCCTTGTGGGAAGGCTGGATGGGCTGCTACTATCTTTATGTTTCCGCTGTTTTCTTTCAGTCTGATGCTATTATTGTAAACTTTGGCCTTGAGGCTTAACCCTTTGTTATAATAAAGTGTGGTTGTATGTGAGATATACATCGTTGTGACCCTGTGTGCACGAATTTTTTGTACGGATAATCCTTTTTTTATTCAAAAATACAGAAAATAGGCTCCAGTCGCCCCCTATTGGGCGACTTGAGCTAATCATTGTAGACTCTCGGTGACGCAATCGATCGCCTTCAATTGAGCGATCGGAATGCGATCGCCCAATGGTGGGCGACTTGAATGCGATCGCCTAAAAGGAGGCGACTTGACTCGATCCTCGTGAGTTTTAGAGAGTTTTGTCAATTTTATAGTTTTAAACTGGGAAAAAATCTGGTATAGTTGTAATAAAAGTTCATGTTCACTGTATGTTGTAGGTGCGTAAAAAATTTTGAGAAATTTTTTTTAAGAACGATTGACTGTAGAATGATCGATACATACAGTGATAAGTGATATTTTGATTTTACAGAGAATTAGTGTACGAAGAGAACCGGTATGTTAATATTGTTAAATGACTTGCTATCTGAATCATTGAATGCGAAAGACAAGATAATAAGCTTATCTGAATAGAATAAACTTTATAATATAGTTGGGAGTAAGATGTCGCGTACATTTTTATTACATGCATAACGTATAGCATGATATGCGACTAACCTACCCAACTGCTTGTACGACCTACTGTGTGGACCGGGGCCACTTTCCCTTCCTTGCCCGCTCGACGTTGAACTCCTCCGCGGCCTCTTTTGTCTTAGCCGCCATTTTCCTCTTTCTCTCGCGCTCCCTCTCGCGAGCCTCCCGCTCCCTACGCGTGCACACTTCGAGATGAGCTTGCGTCTCGCGTTGTATACGCAGGGTGTGCTCGTTCTTGCGGCGCTCCTCCTCCAGCAACTACTTTTCCCGTGTGACATTCCACTCCTCGAAGTCGAGGGTCCATTGGTCCATAGGGTGGATCTCAAGATCGATCCATTTGCGGTAGCCACATAGGAGCTCCGGAGACCAGAATACAAGGGAGAGATTGTTAGTGTGTGTTGTGAAGGAGAAAACGTAGGGGAAAATGGTGCATGTCGTTGTTACTAGCTGCCGATAGGTTGCGGTGTCAAAACGGCGGTCGGGGTAGTCACTAGAGTAGTTTCCACAACCCCAGTAACGCATACCTAGGCTGATGCGGTACTTAGACTTGAAGAACTTGCACGTGTCCCCGCACCAACAAAGGGGGGTGTCTCCCCTCAGGAGGGAGTTGCGGTGAACACTCGGTGGGGCCGTTCGGGATGGGATTGTTGCTACGCAGCCGCTCATTGCGGGGAGCTGACCATTATTTTCTCATCGCGGGCGGCAGCTGATCGTGCTAGGTCACGGGTCTCCTCCCATTCCTTCACCATCTTGTCCCATTGCTTCTTCTGGCTCTTTTTTGTGGTCAAACATTCCATGTCGGAAGTACCTTCTCTTTTGTAGTGAAACATACCATGTCGGAAGCTGAGGGGCCGATCGGATATGGGTCATCGAAGGAAGACCTTCCCTTGGAAAGGAGGGAGATCTTCGGTCGACACCACCGCTTGATACCAAGTCGGCGTGCTCAACCAGCATGGCCGAAATGCAGACACAACGAGGACGCGGTCGTGCAGGTCCTGGAAGGCCAGTTCGATGGCGGGCGACGTTTCTTCCGATGCCCACGCCCGGTACAAATTACTAATAGTATATTTTTTATTGCTTATGGAGCCTCCATGTTTACCGTCCTTTGCCGTAGATGGCGAAATGCGAGTTCTCCCACTGGATCGACCCTCCCCACGAACGGTATATTGTCAATTATGTGCATACATTATGAGAGTGAATATTTGAGTTGGGGGAGCGAATCGAAACTCTCAATGATAGTGCGAATAACACAGAGGGTCCTGGAGTTACTGCTACGGGTCCCGACAGCGGTAGAGGGGCGTTTTGGTAAATTTTCTAGTAACAGAAAAGTGGTGGTGTGCGATAGGTCATAGATATGCTGACAATACTAAGTGGATCAAATGTCGATTCACTAATGGGTTAATGGGTATGTGCATGCTTTGAGAAGCGTACTTATATAAATGTAAAACCCGATGTTACAGTAAGTTAACAGGTTAGCCTATGTGAGAGTGGATAAAACTCAACTAGAGATGCTAGTTAGGTTTAACGATAAACTCCCATAGGAGCTTCTGAGTTTTCACTACTGGACATCAATATCTCCCTCATACGCACACTTTTTCTGCAAACTCTACCTGCTATCCTCCAAACCAAAAGAAAGAAATATCTCTACCGTGCTAGAAAATTCGGATACTAGTTCATCCTCGCTTTACTTTCTGAAAATTCCACCACATCGTTCTAATCCACGCCAACACTTATGGGGCCTAACAACCAAATCAATGGGATGATCAATTCTTTGCTTATTTCCACTGGAAGTTATCCCCAGTGGGACCGAAGTCTATGTGTTTAGATAACCTTTGGCCTCCAAAGTCCAAGCTCTCATCAATCTTTCATCGGAAGACATGAATGAGCAGTCGGCCAGTACCAACCCAACATCGCATCCCACCTATACCGTCCTATTCATATTTTCCACAAGCCTCATCTCTCGCTCTTTCCTCACGTGTACCGTCCAGGCACTCAATCATTCGGCAAGACATGCAGAAAGCTAGGTGCCGTGAGGTAGTCAGATCGCTGCGTCGTTTCGCCAAACCAAACGCCAGAGCAGATGATACGGATACAAACATATTTTGCTATTTTTTAGTTAAATATATTATTTAATTATAAAGAATTATTAAACTGTATTAAATATTTTCAGGTGAACTCTAATTTATTAAGTTGTTATTAATTATCATCTATAAAGATACGGAGATAGTACTATTTTATTTAATTATCGTAGGCTCATATTTGATCTATACAAGACTAAAGTAAAGCTAAATTTAAAAGGTCTGAATAAAGAAGTGTTGTATGTCAAAATAAATAGCACCATTACCAAGATCTTATCGAGCCGAGCGAAATGTATATATTATTTGTAATTGATGATCTGACATGGAAGATACGGAAGGCAGAAGATTTACACGAGTTAAAGCCACTTTTGCCACTGATTTGTTTCGTATTTACAAAAATAGTCGTATGCCCACCGTATTGACAAAATATCGTTTCGACGTCCAATGGGCAAAGCGGCAAGACGCGCAAGGAGACACATGGTGCTGCCACCGTGGCGAGCTTACTGCCGTCCGTTGAGGCGGCGCGATGATTAAGCCGACTTAATTACCTCCCATAATTTTTTCATTTAATGCTTGTTTGAATTTTAAATATATCAAATGAGTTTCAAAACTTATGAAAATTTATATACACTCCCACAACACAATGTACTTGATAGTGTAATTTTTTGGTAATTTTATCCATTATGAATGTTGCTCAAACATTCATAAAATTTTGATATTTGTATGAGTTTTACATATTGCAAACGAGCTCTAAAAATTAAAAAAATTTATGTGAAGCCTTCCGACACACTCATAGTTATTATGTAATTTTTTGAGAATTTTATGTGGTCCAAATTTACCATATTAATTTGTGATAATTTTATCGTAATTAGCGATATGCAATGCTCTGGTCTCTTTTGAAGTGCGTGACCTCTGTCCTTCACACATATATCGGCTCGTTGCTTTGCTATCTTTTCTTTTCCACTACGTGCTTCGCACAATTGTTACTCTGCTGTGTCGCGTCCGCCTCGCGCGCTCCTCGTCCGTCATCGATGTCATTATGTTCATACCGCCCACCCTTGCCCGCTCCCTCATCTCCACATTTGTCAGTGTTATCATGCCGTTCCCCTCGTCCAAAGTGTTGTACATTGACAAGGAGTCTTTAATTTGCAGGTTGAGTGCACGGTGCACCGCTTTGCGCCGCCTATAAATCGAACCTCTCGTAGTTGGTTATCGGTCATCTCGATCGCTCATCGCATAATCTCATTCTTACGATGGTCGCTCAAAACGAAGAGTGTGTAGCTTATTATTTTGATAAGCAAGTGCATAGCTCATTAAGGACGCGGTACGAGGGAGCGGTAGTGCTAATTGCTTCTCTCGAAATACTGATAATTTTTTCGGATTGGTAGTCAAATTGTCGGTAATTAATGAACTATTCGTATGTAGTTATACACATGTAATCATTTTTGTTGTAATGCTTACTGCGGATCTGGTTGTTGTGGCTTTATGTAGTCGCAGACATGTAACACTTGATAATGTTCTACGTCGATGGTCTTGTACGGGCTAGACCCAATGGGGTGGACCTATCAACATGCCAATATAAGGTGCTCCAGGCCGAGAGACTCGATGTCATGAATATTCATGAGCTACGAAGCCGCATCCGAAGAGAGTTCGCCACGGAGGCAATGGCAATGAAACTTGCCATCGAGGGGATCACCTTCAGGAATGGCGTGTGGGAGCTCGTGAAGGTGAATGTCACCGCAAGATGGAGGCAAGATATGCAAATTGCCTCCAAGCCCGAGGCAGCCATTTATGGGAGGCCGATGGTGTACCTAAGTTTCACGAACCGAGTCTCGAAACGTTGATGTGTCCATCCCTTGACACCTGTGGAACCACAAGCGGAGCTTCAAGATGATACCACTGAATGTGTTATATCGGAGGGTAGACTCACCCCTGATTTCATGTAGAATGAGGGGTTGGGCATGTGGTGGTCAGCTCGAATTGACTGCCACGAGTATCTACCGAGCCAACCGCTTGGGTTGGAGTCTGACAAGGACACCGACCCGAGCTCGATGATAGCGAGCGACGGACGCCAGACGGTGGTCCACCGGAGAATTGTCATTGGAGGTGCCCTATGTGTCCTCTAGGCATGATAATGTTGTGGTGCATTCCTCATCGCCGCATGAGGAAGGGTCCTAATGGGGTTTCAAACTAACACCCTCCTAGTTGGGCAACGCTTCCTAGCAAGGCAATGTGCAAGAAGCTATTGCACGATCGCCTTGTCTATCAACCGTGTGTACCGAGTGCACCGGTCCAACCCACCAAATACGTTGTGAAATGCGTGGTTGAAGGCTACTCGCAAGGTTAGCACTCAACGAGCTAAGATTTTTGGCTCGACCTTCTCGATCAAGACAATGATTGACCACACTTACGTGCTCAGCGAGCCCCTACGCCATCATCGAAACGTGACTTCAAAGATATGTGGCAAGCATCATTAGCCACCTAGTTGCGGCGGATGTTTTCGTCTCGCGAAGATGCTCATGTCGAAGTCACCAATGTGATTGGCTATCCGACCGCCATCTGAAGATCCGACGAGGCAAACACAAGGTCATCGACTCCATATATGGGACGTGAGGCATACAACCTTGGGCCGAGATTGCTTCACTAGATAACCGAGTCAAATACTGGCACGCATGTAAACAAGCTTGAGCGTCTAGATGCTGACAGAGGGGCCAACTGCTTCATACTAGATCGATTATTCTGGGTTTTCGCCTAGGCCATTGAGGGCTTCAAGTTTTGTCGTTCTGTTCTCACGATAGATGACACTTTCCTCACAGGGGGTTACAAGGGAACTATTCTAACCGCGGTGGTGGCCGACGAATGACCAACTTATCCCAGTGGCATTTGCCATTGTGGAAAGCGAGAACACGTCCAGTTGACTCTGGTTCCTGGCGACTGTGAAGCAAGTGATGGTTGGAGACCGACCCAATGTTTGTGTCATCACGGATCGCAATGCTGGGTTGATGGCCGTGTTGAACACCATGCAGCAGGGGACCAAACCCCCTCACCAGTGGAATGATGTGCAAACCCGATGGTGTATAAGACATCTTGCATCTAACTTGTTTGTACGGTTCCGCAGCCAGGAAGTTGTGAAGATATTCAAGACATTGTGTCTGTAAAACCAGAGGTGAAAGTTCGAATCCATCTGGACTGAGCTAGAAAGGCAAACTATAGAGGGAGAGTAACCCCACGACACCATAAGTTTCTCCAAGTGAATTCGTCGACATGCTCCTAAATTACAGAAATGGTCCATTCTCTATGACATGGATGGTGCGAGTATGAAATTATGATGATCAACATGTCCGAGATATACAACAAGATTCGAAGGCGACGGTGCCTCCCTATCACCACGATCGTGGAGGAGACATGAACTCGCACTATTGATTATTTCATCAGTAGAGCCACCGCAGCCAGGCATCAAATAGATGAAGGCAAGAAATGGTCCGAGAACATGCAGAGGCATATGGAACTGAAGATGGAGAAAGTCCGAATGCACGACATCCGGGTAATCGATAACCTCCGGGAAGTACGAGATAAGGCTTCGGCAAAAGTATGTGAACAGTCATTCCAGGGGTGAAATGAAATAGGCATGCATCCTGGGTGATGTGGTAACATGTACCTACAACAAGCCGATGCTCCTGCACAAGCCATACTCGCATGTGTACGAGGCATGTGCAGAAATGAGGCAGATGTCCGAGGCGTATACCTCCTAGTACTATGACATGCAATATCTTTTCAGTACATGGAGTGCAGAGTTTCACTCCTACGGCTTGGACATGAACTACAGGGATCTTTGGTCGGACATGCTGCAATGGGCCCCCAACAAGGAGTTGAAGATAACTACGAAGGGACATTGGCAGACAAGGTGCTTCCAGAACGACATGGATGTGAGCCAACGTACCAACATTTCCCTTGACAAAGAAATACGAATATGTAAGACCTTTGGACACTCATTGAAGGACCGCCCCAACGGACGGAGTTTTCTTGGTCGCCACTCGATTGCCATAATCGTATGTATATTTTATTGAATCGCATTAATTCATATTTATACCCATTTGAGATGTAATTGACAATGTTTGTTCAATGTATATCGACCCCTCTAGCTTAATGCACATGACACATCATTTGAACACTCCACTCAAAAAACAGCAATCGCAATGACATGTACATCATTCAATTACATGCTTTACAACATTGAACATAACCACGAGCAATGGCATGCGTCATTTTTGGATTGGTCGTGCAGGATGTAACATTCCGAATTTCCAGGGAAAGTAAAAATGAGGAAAATTTCCGAATTAGTTTCTTTGGAAAAGTATTTTGCAAACACAAATTTCCCAAAGAAATGTACTTGGAAAGAACTCGATTTGAATTCAAAATCGAATATGAAATGATGATTCTAAAATGAATTCAAAAACCCACAAATATATTGATGGCACTGGAAATAAAAATTTGAACATTTTTGAACATGTGTCTTAATTTATTCAAATCAAGATAATGCATAATACACACAACAGTAGACTTCCAAAATTTATTGAGAAAAATCCAAAGTAGGTAAAATTCTAAAAAATGTATACAATGATCTGCACTATGTCAGGAGCCTCCACAAAAAATTTTAGAATTAATGGAGCTCATCTGGTGCATTTACAAATTTTACAATGCTTTCAACCAATCAAACCCACTTTAATCACATAACATTTTCCGTCTTCTCTGTTGCGAAGGCGTAATCCTTAAAAACTCGCTTCCTCTCGCAGGCCACCTTACTTCCACTCGCAGGCGAGCCGGGCCTAGTGGCAGACATCGTCTTCCACCTCCGTGTGCTATGTCTGCTGTGCCATGGCCACGTTAACGACGCTAGTTTTTGACGTTGTGCCCATGGTTTCCCTGCTCATCTTCGACCAGCCGTTCCGTTGCCTCTCCAATGTCGCCAACCCCCTTGGTAGTCTCCTGGTAACCCCTAGATGCTCATGCGCTAGTTGAATTTGAAAATGCACCATCGTAGTCTAGCGTTTGTCGTGGCTGACCGTAACGCCACCGCCACGGTTGTCGCCAGTGCTCTCCGGTGACCATTTGGTTCCATCGGACCCTACCTTTGGCTTTGTCAGGCTCTATACAACTCATTTCGCCCATGTTAGCGTTGAACTATAGCTCCCTTGTCCACCGGCGAGCTCGCCGGAGCTCAACTCCATTCGTTTCTCTTTCCCTTTCACTGATAGTAGGCCCGTCTATCAAGGTGATTAGTTTAGTGCTAATGATATGTTTAAATTTAATGTGTGTATGACGTGTGAGCCCGAGACAATTAGTTAATTGAAATTATATTGAAAATCTAATTTAAAATATATAAGTATGATATGTAGGATCTATATGTAGATAAAATTTAAAAATATAAGAGTGATATGTAGGACTCACCAGTCGATTTGGACCCAATCGACGCTACTTACGTGTTTTGCCAGCATTGCTATGCTAATGACGTGCCGGCTAGAAAGCTCACAGATCCTCAACATCTTCCGACAGGAGCTCAGAATGTGTGCGCTGGCAGTACTCTCTAAAGCCGCTTTTCCCGGAACCATTCGATGATATATCCCATTGGATAACGCTATGCTAATGGATAACGCTCGGCCGTCCATATAAAAAGGCTGGGTGCCATTCGCGTTTCTGAAGCAAGCAAGCATCAAGCAATATACCACATATACAGATATAAATATATACAAATATATCTATTCATGGCGTCCGGCAAGGCTGCCACTACAGAGAAGTCGTCGGGCTTTGAGCCCTCAGTGTGGGCCGACTTTTTTATCAACTATGAACCGCAGCCATTGCAGGTATATATGATACGGCTGCGGTTTATAATATTTGATTGAAATTTTTGAATTTTAGCTGTTTGCGATAGAGGTTATAGAGAGAAATACTAGTTCGTGATTTTGATTGATCCAAATGATGGGTTTTTAACATGTATTATAATTAACTTGTAGACCCTGTCTTGAGAAAATACTCCGTTTGAAAGTTAGGTATTGTAGCAAAAACTAAAAGCCACTTTTAGAAGCAGTAAAGAACAGGACCTATATTTATTCTACACAACTATGCAATTCATGGTCCTAAAAGTTTTAGGGTCTATTTAGAACATATGATTCTCTATGAAGTTTGTAAGAAACCTTAAATCCTATGAGTACTGAATGCTTCATTTCCTCCAAAAATTCTTCTGATTTCCAATTCCAAATGGGCCTTAAGCATATGTGGTGCATAGGGTCCTAGCGTTTAGACATGCTACCTTATTTTTGTTATGGCTAGGATTATAACACCATTCACCAAGAAATGGTTCAGTCCACTAAATTGTGCATTTCTATATATTCACTGTCCCTTTTGGTTAATCCTAACTAATCCATTCGTGTTTGCAAGCAGAGGTCGGAGGAATGGATGAGGAGAGGCCGATAAGCGAAGGAGGACGTCTGCATGTTGTTTGAGACTTGCAACGACGTGGGGGCAAGAATAAACTTAGTGGATGCAATCCATCGTCTCGGAATAGATCACCTCTTTGAAGAACAGATAGACACCTCATTAAGTGACATCCATGGAAGTGACTTCAGTAGCTTTAGCCTCCATGAGATTGTTGTTCGTTCCGCTTGCTTAGGAGCATGGTCTTTGGGTATATGCAGGTATATATCCATCTATACACAAGGGATTAATGCACACAAACTTAGTGGATGCAAATTATCCATTAGGTGATCACAACCTTATAGTACTAGTAGTTAGCATCTTGTGGATAGTTTGACGTCCATAGTTCACAAACAATTTGCCTTGCGATGTATTCAACAAATTCAAGGGTGACGATGGGAACTTGGCATTAACATAACTAATGATCCAAGGGGACTCTTAAGTTTGTACAATCTCGCTCACCTTTTCGTTCATGGTGAGCGAACTCAAGAAGCCATATCTTTTGCGAGGCATCATCTCGAATTAATGAGGGGAAATCTCAAGCCCCCTTTAGCTGAGCAAGTCAAACGCACCCTTCATATACCATTGGCAAGGACCTGTAAGAGGGTGGAGGCACTGTGTTATATGTTGGAGTACGAACAAGAGGAAGGGCATATCCCAACTGTGTTGGAGCTCGCAAAGCTGGACTTTAACCTTCTACAATGTGTCCAGTTGAAGGAGCTCAAAGCTATTTCCACGTATGTCTCTTTGATACCCACTATGCAATTAAGATGAAATAGTTAAGCTTCATGCCTTCACATATGATGTCCTACACATACTTGACATTGCTTGTCCATAATCTCATAAGCTGCTAGGACACTCCCAATCTCTTTTTAATTAGACCATCGAAGTAATCTAAAATAATGATTTTCAGGTGGTGGAAAGATCTCTACGCATATGTGGGCCTAAGCTATGTTCGGGATCGCGTGGTAGAGGCTTACATGTGGTCCAATACGACATTCTATGAACAAGGCTTTGCGCTCGCACGAATGATCTTTGCCAAGTTAATTGTACTAGCTACTATATTGGATGACACATATGATGCTCATGCCACCATAAAGGAATGTCGGAAGCTAAATGCAGCCATACAAAGGTTGAATTTGTTATGCTTTCCATTTTTGTTTATTGAGAATGTAACATGCAGGCAATAGTCAATTCAATGCTAGTTTGATTAATTTTCGTGCAACCTAATTGACCGAGTAGATGGGACGAGAGCGCCATTTCTCTTCTGCCAGAGTACCTGAAAAAGTTCTATAATGAATTGTTGAGAAACTTTAAGGAGTTTGAGGATGAGGTGGCAATCAGTGAGAACCACCGGGTTGCCTACACCAAGAAAGAGGTACAGCAGTACAACACTATGTACCTTCTATATCTCTATATCAGAAGACGACAATTCTTTTCCATATTGCTAGTTTTGTGGTTAATTTCCCTTATGTGCAGTTCCAAAACCTGTCCACTTATTATCTCCAAGAAGCCGAATGGTTACACCAGAATCACAAGCCAAGCTTTAAAGATCAAGTGAATTTATCTACCATGTCCTCTGGCATGCCAATGCTATGTGTGGGTATGACGGTTGGCATGGGTGATGCAATAACAAAGGAAGCATTCGAGTGGACAGTTGGTAGCACTGATGCTATCATGGCAGGCGCAAAGATTGGACGTTTCATGAATGACATTGCTGCATTTAAAGTACTACATACTAATTAGACATAGGCTTAATTGCAACTTCTCACCACTGAATATGCATGATAATATATCTAATTAATCTTGTGGTATACACATGCAGCGCGGAAAGAACAGGGGGGATGTGGCAAGCTCTGTAGAGTGCTACATCAATGAGCACAAGGTCACAAGTGAGGTCGCCTTTGCCAAGTTTGAATCACTGATAGAAGATGAATGGAAAACTATGAACCAAGCTCGATTTGAGAATTGTGCGCTGCTCCCAGCGGTGCAAAGAGTTGCCAACTTTGTTGTTACCCATCGGTTGTTTTATGATGATAGGAAAGATGCATACACGTTCCCCAAACACCTTCAGGTGACTGTTGGGAGTCTCTTTGTCAAGCCCATTCCCATGTGAGACACATCGAAACTTCTCGGTTTGTATTATATGGACTATTTATCTTTATGAACAGGTATTGTACTCCCCAATAAGCAGTTGTATTGCTATTTATTGCTTGATATCGAATGTAATGCTATATATGTCATTTTAAAATTGCTCTCATATTTTTGTAAACTATTTCAAGTTGCAAGTATGTTGATGAAGTATGGTGATAATGTAAACGGAAACTATAATTGTAACACTATTTTGTTCGACCTTAAATATGCAAAAATGTAATATATCTTGATCCATATTGCAGTAAGCCTTTTCTCTCGTCTCTACCTTTAATTGACACCGTTCTTTTGATGATCAAAGAACTAGCACTTAAATATATATGTGTACATGCAATACCATTTTGCTTGTTCTGTCTGCTTAAGAAAGAATGATGAAGCATCCTATATATAGCAGTTAGAACAGTCATTCGCCGGCCGCTCCGCTACGCGAACAGCCACCTGCTCGGCTATGCACGCATGTAACTGCCGTCGCATGAGCATCCGCATGCAACTGCATGCCGCATGCCGTTAATGCTGCTAACATTAGCAAATGCTATTAAGCTAATTGCATGTGCCGTGCAACTGCATGGAATGGTCTCTACGATCGCATACATAGCACGTTGGTCACACATACAATTTATACCATGCAAAAAGAGACAAGAGAGATTTAAAATCCAATAATTCTAATACTTTAAATCTAGCAACCATCGTAGATCTTTTATACTTAAAATTAATACAATAAATTACATGGGGAACTTTTCCGTTATTAAAACTAATAGATAACAGATAATTATTGACTTGTGTTGCTAGAACGTGTCTAAAACATGGATAGTGATGAAGAAGGGAGGAGAAAGAAGCCTAGGTCAAAAGGACTATTTTACCCATTTGAGGGTTATTTTCATTTCGGAGCCTTGGTATTTTGAAGACAAGTTTATTTCTGATGGTGTCGATGTTTGCAATGTTTTAGCGTGATACTCTTTTTAGATCGATGATGTAAAAATGGTACCATTAGATTTGTACTAAAATATGTTTACAATATAATAAATTTTTATTAATATATTATTATAAAATTAATGGTTAGTATAACGTATTGGAATAAGTCCACTTTGGTCCCTAACTCTTTTGCTAGTCTAGTTTTCACCCCTTAAATATAAAACGTTTATTTTCCATCCTCCAAATGTCAATACCAGTGCAAATTACATCCCTAGACTGGTTTTGTTTGCTGTTTTAGGTGACATGGCATTCTAGTTGACAAATATGTCGACGTGGCTTGATCGATCAAAAAACAAAGTCATTGTGACTCCTTCATCCTCACCAACTCCATCTCCATTATCTTCTCTGGCACATGCACCTCTCTCCACCAGCGCAAGCCCACCACCATCCACACATTTTACCCACAAGAGATAGTCAACTTTTTATATTCTACATGTTTCCTTACATATATAGATCAAGAAGATCACCACGAGGTATTTACAATGTATCTTCACAATGGGGCTACACTTGCTAAGGTTTCCATCATTGTGGGGTTACATCCACCGGCTCCAAAAGCCCACTCTTGCACCGCATAGTGGCCTACATCTAGCGACACGACCTGTGTTCCTTCATATGGTGCAACCCACATTGAGTCGATGCAAATTAATTAGGCAGGTCGTACTTATTATAGACTTGCGATTGCACTACTTTACATTGGAAGGTCGTCCCAAGATTCAGTTCTTAAGGCTATCTCGATGGTATTACCGTAGACCACACTCTCACGCTTCATCTACACCAACCTTTCTTACTATCCGCTCAGATATAAAGCAAGTTTTTTGGGGGGTTGTCGGGAACATGAAATAGTTTAGTTCAACCTACCAGCCATTTCCATCCAATGGTTGCCCAAAACCAAAATATAATGTTTGAAATGATGTCAAGGCAAATTAATGCCACATGGTATCTAAGCAAGACTAAGAATGGCACTTAGATACAGACTTATAACTAGTATGTTTACTATTATTTCTAGGGCGGTAAGGTTATATGTCCAAAGTCAAGGAGTAGGGTATAATAGAAAGACTTAACTATGATCTTATCATAAATATAATTTCTATAGTAAATTAAATCATGCAATTTAATAATTTAAATCAACATAATTTGTATTCAAAAAATAGGTGCAACATGATAAAAGTGATGACTTGTCTCACTTAATTTACTACGGCCTTGATCATGTTCAAAGCCTTTTCTCAGTCAATGATCTTGAAACTCTTCGTCTTCGTCTTTATGTGGATCTTCATCTTGCTCAAACTATTGCTTCTTCGAGACTCTAAATTCTAGTTACTCGATAAACAACCGAATCCCAATAAATACAAATAACTCCAAAAATCCAAATAAATCCAAATGAACTCAATTAAATTTTATTATGATTCCGTTGGGACATGAGACACGGTTTAGTGAGTGTAGGATTTAGATGGGGTCAAATGAAGTTTGAGCGAAAGGGAATTGGCAAGGAGGAAATCTATCGGGAAGGATATCAATGAAGGATCAATGAGGATGAAGGAATATTCGTAGGAATATTCCACTCCAGATTTGAAGGTGGTTAGGTATAACTGACTGGAGAACAATATTGCTAAATCCTAACTTTAATGGTTTCTCCTATTATTTTATATTTATTAAGGAAGTTACATGAGTTTAGTGAGACCTTGTAACATTCCAAATTCTAGAATGTTCAAAAATGAGTAAATTTTAAATTTTTTTGGTTGCATCTTATTTCGTTGTTTTTTATTGGAGTTCCTTTGGAAAATAACTTGTAAATATAAATTTTGGAAAGGAATTACAAACATGTAAATATAAATTTTGAAAAGGAATTACAATGGATGAAATTCAATATATATGAATTAAAAATCGTATTCGAAAAGATGATCCATAAAGTGGTGTAGGAGAATTTATAGTATAAACCATTTCAAAAACCCAAAAGTAAGTTCATGGTGCTAGAACAAAAATTTGAACATTTTGTGCATGTTCCCAAAAAATTTCAAATCAAAGTAGTGACTTTGAAATAAAACTGTGACCTTAAAAGAATTTTTCAAAAAAACATAAGACAAAGTAATCAGCCAAACTAAACCTGTTTTCTTCACTTATCCTTTTTGCTTTCTATTTTAGGAAGGTGTATTTCTGAGCTTCGCCTTCCCTCTATTCATTTAAATCCATCATCGATAAGTGGGACCCTACCGTTAGGACTCCATTCTCCTCTCCTTTGTCATGCACCGCCCGCGTGTCGATCTCTTCTTCCACCTCTTGTGTAATATTCCAGAAATACCCTTTTGAGGACTTGTGCATAAATAGAGAAATGTGGATATGTGAAAATGGGATGCGTGGAATTTCCAAAGAGGGTTCCGTTTCCTCGAACAGGTTGTTCGGGGAGTTAGAATTGGATTAGGGTCTCATGCCAAGTTCAATAAGGAACATATGAGAGAGGGAAACCCTAGCCTCACAAGTTTTTTGTTCCCGTCGTGCCGCCTCACTAGAAAACTTCTTGTTACACCCCAACCAGCCATTGGCCTGGAATGCTACCAAACTAAGTAATGTAAGAAAGATAATGAGAGACCATGTGGAGGTGACCCCATATTTGTGATGAGTAATTGACACTTGTCTTGGAAAGTTTGAGTTTGGTTTGACCTATTTTTACCAAGTCGTAAGCTTCTACAGGTGGTCGAAAGTCCCTACGACCTCATTGTCGGCAGCTGGGAGCTACCTAGAAGCCTTATGACCACTCTGGCCGTGGTCGTAAGCTCATACGACCATTTTGGCCAAGGTCGTAGGCCGATACGACCACAGTGGCAGTGGTCAGATGCCCCCAAACAGTTTTACGATCACACTGGCCATGGTCGGATGGCAGCTGGAGCATTTATGACCTCTCAGTCAAAAGTAAGAAGGCTCTATGACCACGTTGGTCGTGGTCGGAAGCTGGAAGCGGTTGGAAGTCATAGCTTCGACCGCTACGGTCGGAAGTCGGGAGACTTCGACCACGACCACGTTGGGAAGTCGACGGACTTCGACCACATTGTGAGGCGGTCGAACGTGGTCGGATCGCAGTTGGACGTGGTCGTCTGTGGTCGTATGCGATTGTAGCTCAGTCTGGCGCGGTCGGACGTCGTCGTATGTGGTCGTAGTACAGTCTGGCGCGGTCGAATGCGGTCGTATGCGGTCGGACGGGCTCGGGTAGCGGTCGTAGGTCTTGTGCATGTCTTGTTCTACTTTTGTGACCGGTGGTAGTGCATTTACGACTTTGGAGGAGTGTGCTTTGAGTACTTTTCTCTGATGAAAATTGATGTTATCCTTGTTTTGTGCGGTGCTATGAAATGGTTTCTTGTCTGTGATGATTGCAGGACTTTGAGGCTAAGTCGTGCCGAGGCATGGGATGACCGGACTAGGCATGGGAGGTGGTGAGGTCGAGAGCAGTCGGGAGATGCCAAAGACGATGAGGCGGTGGAAGTGGTTGCAAGGCTTGGACAACAAGAAGAGGAGGAAGCTCGAAGGCAGTGAGTGGCATTTTGGGGAAATGCGGAAAGCTGCAAAGGGAAGCTGGTTCTCTGTTAAAGCACTGGGATAGCTCTATGTAACATGCAGTCTTAGCGGGTTGTCGCTCGATGTCTGTGTGTATACCCGGTGTTAGGTTGGAGTTAACGGGTTCCCTCGGTAGCATAAGGCTATAAATAGGGATGTAGAGCTCGGGTGCTTTGTGAGGTTATTCCTGAGTTGCTCTCGGTTTTTCGTTTCTATTTTGCGTGAGTTATCTCTAGGTAGAGCATGGTGCTCGTGTACCTCCGAATGGAGTGGCTGTAGAAACCTCCATGATCAATCATTCATCTCTTTTCATCTATCTAAGATTTGTTTTGTTTGAGATGTTTTGATCACTTGTATATGGTTTTTGGTTGCTCTTTGTTTTCTCCTGTCCTATCTTGTTTGGAGTTGTGTTCTCGGCTCAAGTAGCCTCAATTTCATTCTGCTCTGAACTGGGAATCATTCTCAAGACCATTTGGCCAGTCCATTCCCGAGAGCAAAAAGCTGAATCGAAGAGTGCTCTCGTCTCACAGTCGTGTGCCTCGAGTTCCTCTGTTTCTTGTTCGACTGTGCCGTCCCGATCGACCACAACAAAGAGTTTGCATCTTCTTGGTAATTTCTATTTTAGAGGTCTTGCTCTTGTTAGGTTTCAAGTTTTGTGAATTTTGGTTCTCTGTGGTGAAAATTCTCTGAAGTCTTAGCCTTGTGGTCGTGCGCCACTTCTTTTCCCTTATTCTGAGTTCTACCATCAGGTGTGACTTGGTTTTGTGAGAGAGCTATGATATTCTTTGTAAATTTCCTATCTGAGGTTGTGCTCTTGTCATGTTTAAAATCTCACGACCAATAGAGCCGTGAATCATCAGTTATTCAGAAATCGGTCTCTTCGGTCGCATGATCATCTCGCTTCCTCTTTTGTCGATTGCCTCTGTAGATTATCTGTTTTAGGCTCTGATTTTTCTATTCTCGACCAGCGGCAGTTCTTCTCTCATTTCTCTAGGTTTCCAGTAAAGCAATCGATCTCCTTCTTCATAGCTCTCCAGCTATCGGTGTGAATACTTGGGGAGGTTTGAAGGCACCCCAACCAGCAATTGGCCTGGAATGCTACCAAACTAAGTAATGTAAGAAAGATAAACTAGATACACCTCACAAAAGTTCAGCAGAACCTCCTTTGCGTGGTTGTCTTTGTGGGAGGTTTCAACAAACAGTTATAATAATTATAGACAAACCAACTTGTAATATGATAGCAACTAAACATCTAGAATATAATTCTTGAGCATCCTAAATCTTCTATTCATTTGTTACAGAATACTTCCAGAAAGCAAATAACATAAAAGTACTTAAAGTAAATCTTTCATCAACTATTTAGTTTTTCTTTCTTTCCATTGTGGTTAAATTATGCAAAAGTGCAACAAGGCTAGTCCTTCCTTTCCCCCTTGCATGCCGATTTCATAAGGATACCTAAAACACAACAACAACATCAACAGTGAGTCCAAAGACCCAGCAAATATAACAAATAGTAATAACAGCATACATGTGCACAACTCCATAAGAAACACCCAACAGATGCTTTACAAACATATACTATGCAATATGATCAACAAATTCTTTATCTTTTCTGTTTCTCTTTTGCATTTTACAGGTAATGCAAAGTGTGCATCTGTCGATGCACACCCATGCCTGTATCATCTGGTACAGGGACCAATTGCCCATACTCCGCAAGTATGGGGACCTTTAGCCCGTCATCAACATGACGGGGACCTTTAGCCCTGCCTACATTTTGCCAGCGTGTGGTTGTACTGTTGTTCCTTGGAAGGTCATCACAAGATTCAGTCCTTAAGGATTATCTGGGCGGTTCTATCACAATCCCCTTTGTGCTTCCACTGCACCACTCACATACTCACACCCTCGAACCATCCGCCCAGATATTTAAGCATGTGGGGTTGTTGGGAACGTAAAATATTCATACCAACATATACCAGTCATCATCACAATGACTTCCCAACCAACTCCTTTTCATGTTTAAAAGTGATGCTTGGGTGCTCTCACATCCATGAATATCTAAGCAATACTAAGCATGGCATATACTTATGGACTTATTTTCAAAAGAGTATTTATCATTATGGTTGCTAGGGTGACAAGGATCGCATAATCAAGCATTCAGGAAGAAATTGTAATATTAATCAAGGAAAAACATGGACATATAACTAGGAGCTTAAATTAACATGAATTTGAATATAAAAATATTAGCATGCAATTTAGGAATTTAAACGAAAGTAATTTGCAGAAAAAGTAGGTTCAATATGATCAAAACATTGACTCGCCTTGGTTACAGAGGTCTTGATTTTGAGCGTCGGAGCCTACAGCAGCTGCGGCTTCATCTTCTTGGGCCTTGTACGCTATTTTTACGTGCGCGAAAATTTGTATAAAAATCAGTAAAACAACTAAAATGTTACAACAAAATTCAAACGAGCTTCAAACATATTGGTTCTGGTTCCATTGGATAGCTCTTGAATTTAGAAATTGGTTTCATTTAACTTGGAGTTAAGATGAATAAGTTATGCCCATTTAAAAACTTTCGGTCTGATTAAATACCAAAAATATGAAAATCTGACAGGTGGGGCCACTGTCAGTGATGCGCTCACGCGGGCGCTGACATGTGGGGTTCAGGCGACGGTGGCTCGTTCTCTCTCCACCCCTTACGCCTCGGACAGTAGCGCAGCAGTCAGCGGCGACAGTGGGACCCATATGTCGGCGGCGCTTTTAAAAGAATGGCTCGACCTCGTGCGCCGCGTGAGCGGGGGCTCGAACGCCCGAGGAGCTAGGGGAAGAATTAGCGGCTGCTAGCTGGCGGGCTCATGCGCATCTCACCCCTATAGGGGTAATATTACCTCTTGATGTATTGTGTGAGGGAGGCGGGGCAGAGGCGGTCCGGGGCCGGGGAAGACAGTGGCGTCGCCGGCGAGGGAGGACCGGGGAGGCAGCGGGGAGGACTAAAACGGGTTGCTGGCGTCCTGGTGAATCTAATGGAGGTGACGGTAAGGGTCGGGGCTCGCCGGAGGTGGGTCGGTGACGTGCGGCGGCGGTGCGCTCGGGGAGGCGTTCGGTGCCGGTGAGGTACGGGCGACGAGGTGCTCGGGTGAGGCCGGGAGAAGGTCGGCGACGCACCGGAGATGATGTAGGAGGTGGGAATTGGGTTCCTGTGGCGAGGAGCGGTGGAAATCGCGAGGCCCCGACCACGAGTCGGGGAAGAAAGGGGAATGCCGGTGATTGGGTGGCCTTGGGTTGGATTGCTCTCGGTGGAAGGAAGAGGATGGTTTGGCTAGGTCAATGGCCTGGCTCCCCCGTTTTTCTTTTTCTTTTCTTTTTCGTTTCTTTTTCCTTTTTTTTCTTTTCATTTTAATTTTTGGTTTGTGTGGTTGGTGTTTGTATTTAAATTTTTATATGTGGATACTTAGGTTTTTAGGCCAAGTTTCTCCCTTATTTTTATGGATCATTTTTTCATATTTGGATTTAAAATTTGAATTTTCTATTATTTAAACAGGTGTAATTCTTTCTCGAATTTTTTTTTAACTTTTGGGAACCTTAACCAGCTTTTCCAGAAAGTACTATAAAAGCTCAAACTCAAGCACAATGCATTGAAGAATAATTCACAATATTACATTCTAAAATTTTTAAATTTTCAGGATGTTACAAATCTACCCCCCTTAAAAAGAATCTCGACCCCGAGATTGAGCTTAGCTAGAAAACAAGGCGGGGTAATCTTTGCATAGCTGATCCTCGCGCTCCCAGGTAGCTTCTTTTTTTTGAATGATGACTCCACTGTACTCTGCACATGCGAATGGCTTGGTTTCTTGTCCTCTTCTCCACGGTGTCCAAAATTTTAATCGGACGCTCCGTGTAGGTCAGATCATTCTCGAGCTCGATTGCTTCCAACGGAGCTTTGTCTTCGGGCACTCGTAGGCATTTCTTCAGTTGGGATACATGGAAGACGTCGTGTACATCAAACAAATTTGGAGGGAGTTCTAGCTGGTAGGCGACTTCCCCCTTCTTGGCCACAATTGGGAATGGCCCAACGTAGCGTGGGGCGAGCTTGCCTTTGACCTTGAATCGCTTGACTCCCCGTAAGGGTGACACCTTTAAGTAGACGTAGTCTCCAACTTCAAAACTCAACGGCCTTCGTCTCTTGTCCGCATAGCTCTTTTGTCTGGACTGAGCTGCTAATAACTGATCCCTAATTATGCGTACCTTTTCTTCAGCTTGCTTCAAAGTCTCTGGCCCAAACACATAGCCTTCTCCCACTTCCGACCAATGTAGAGGGGTTCGGCATTTCCTTCCATACAAAGCCTCAAATAGGGACATTTACAAGCTGGCTTGATAGCTATTGTTGTAGGCGAACTCGGTATAGGGCAGACATCTATCCCAATCCTTGGAGAAATCCAGGACACATGCCCGAAGCATGTCTTCCAATATCTGATTCACCCTTTCTGTTTGACTGTCCGTCTAAGGGTGGTAGGCGGTGCTGAGATCCAAGTGGGTGCCGAGAGCTTCATGTAGGCTTGCTCAGAAGTACGAGGTAAATTGGGAACCTCGATCTGACACTATCCGTTTTGGTACACCGTGCAAACACACGATGCGTGACATATACAACTCTGCCAGTTTATCTCCTTTGTAGGTTGTCTTGACGGGAACAAAGTGTGCAACCATGGTCAACCTATCGATTACGACCCAACTTCCTCCCATTTTCACTGAGGTATTTGCAAGGGCTGTAGCAATCCTGCTGGCCTCTGGTGTTCAACCTTCACTCTTTGACACACATCACAACAAGCGACATGTTCAGCGATGTCGGTCTTCATACGTGGCCACCAGTACCACTGCTTCATGTCTTGATACATTTTGGTACTTCCAGGGTGGAGGGAATATGCAGAGCTGTGAGCCTCCTTAAGCACCAGGTCCTTGAGGTCCTTCTGGTGGGGCACAAAGATACGCGTCCCGTACCTTAAAACTCCTTGCTGATCTATGGTCATCTTAGGAGCCTTCCCTTCTTCCATTAATCTTTTCAACCTCAAAGCAGTTGGATCTTCTTTTTGTGCGGCCATAATTCTCTCTTCTATACTTGTTTGCACTTCCATTGCCGCTAAGGTTCCTTCTTCTACTATTTCTAAGTTCAATGCCCTCAACTCTCTATATAGCTCAGGCTGGCGTTCTTGAACCATGAGGATATTACAATAGGCCTTACGACTTAGAGCATTTGCTACCACATTAGCTTTCCTAGGGTGGTAGTGGACACTTAGGTCGTAATCTTTAATTAATTCTAGCCATCTTCTCTGCCTCAGGTTAAGGTGTGACTGGGTGAAGAAATATTTGAGGCTCTTGTGATCTGTGTATATATCACATTGGTTGCCAATGAGATAGTGCCTCCAGATTTTTAAGGTATGTACCACAGAAGCTAGCTCCAGGTCGTGGATTGGGTAATTTGCTTCATGAGGGCGAAGCTGTCTGGATGCATATGCCACCACTCGTCCTCCTTGCATTAGCACGCATCCAAGCCCTTGATGTGAGGCATCACAGTATACCTCAAAGTCTTGGAGTACATCTGGTAGGACTAGCACAGGGGTGGTAGTTAATTTCTTTTTCAGCTCCTGAAAACTTTCCTCACAAGCTTTGGTCCATCCAAACGTCTGCTCCTTCTTGAGTAGATGGGTCATTGGCCTGGCAATTCGGGAAAATCCCTCTATGAACCTTCTGTAATATCCCACCAGTCCAAGAAAACTCCTCACCTCAGTGACGGAGGTGGGCTGCTTCCATTCGGTTACTGCTGCTATCTTGGCGGGGTCAAGGGACACTCCTCCTACGGACACTATATGTCCCAGGAAACTGATGTCAGACAACCAGAATTCACACATACTGAATTTGGTGTAGAGCTGGTGTTCCTTCAGCTTCCCTAGCACCAGGCGTAAATGCTCAGCGTGCTCTTCTACGGTCTTGGAGTAGATAAGAATATCATCGATGAACTCCACCACAAACCTATCCAAGTATTCCATGAAGACCGTATTCATGAGATTCATGAAATAGGTTGGGGCATTGGTCAAACCAAAAGACATGACCGTAAACTCGTACAGTCCATATCTAGTGGTGAAAGCACTTTTTGGAAAGTCCTTAGGCCTAATCTTCAGCTGATGATAACCTGACCTTAAGTTGATTTTGGAGAATACAGTGGCTCCCCCAAGCTGATCAAACAGGTCATAAATCCTAGGCAGCGGGTACTTATTTTTGATGGTCACTTCATTTAAGGCCCGATAATCTACGCACATCCGGGTAGTGCCATCCTTCTTCTTCACAAAGATTACCGGGGATCCCCAGGGTGAGGAACTTCGCCTGATAAAATCTTTGTCTTGTAGCTCATGAAGTTGCTTCTTCAACTCCTCTAGCTCATCAACGGTCATTGTAGAGACCCGAATATACCAATCCGGACTCTCCTGTGTATTCTGTACTAGTCCAGGATCACGCTAGTGCACACAGTTTAAACAAAGATGAAATATCGAACATATCACGATTCATAAGAAAAGTCTCAAATATTATTAATAATTATCAGAGTACGACCTTATGGCCAAGCTTACAATTGATAGCCTAAAAGGCTTAAAGAAACTAGCAGCGGAAATCTGAAATAAGCGTAGTAGCCATTCGACATGCCCACAGGCAATCGATCGGGAGCCAAGTCCTAATCCGCGAGTTGTAGAAGTATCCTCCCTCAAGAAACTCCTGCTGATCTGGTTCTTCTTCCTCAACTGAGCAATTGTGAATGAAGCCGTGAGTACATAGAGTACTCAGCAAGTCGTTTGTAACAAAGATGCAATATAATATGCAAGGCTTACCAATGGATGGCTAAAAGGTTAATTTGCAGAAAGCAACAATTCAATGTAAATACAATAATAGATTGAAAAGATGTCTTTGAAAATGACCATAAATACTAATCAACGGAATTGAGATATACCACAGGTGAACTGACCATTCACCCCCAATGAAACTACCACGAACCAAGATTCATGCAATGAACCACCAGTGAACTACCCATTCACCTTCCAATTCAACCCAACTAGGTTTTTATAGAAAAGTCTACCCCTCGTGTGAAATCACCGAGCATTGTCCATGACCGAGGGCATGGCTATTCGAATAGTTTTACACTCTGCAGAGGTTGCACAACTGTACCCACACGATGTGATAATCCTCACAATAAAGAAAATCACAACAAGGCTTTTACAATGCTCCATCTCAACCTAATTTCACTTGCTAAGGTTTCGCCATCGAGTAGGCTGACCACCTAGTCTATAATTGCCCCCTCTTGCGCCATAACAACATCAGTAGCAAAACTAAAGTTGAGATTTCACAAATTATTATGCCAGGTCTATCCCATACTAGACATGTGGTTTGCACGGTAAAGCTCGGATCAATGGCGCACAAAGTTAAGTCCTTAGACATTACCCAGGCGAAACAACCACATCCCTGCAGTGTTAACCACACTTCCCCCCTTTACTGCACGATCATTCGCTCGAGTGGAAACCAATTTGTATAACCAACACCAATGACACTACCCATGTCATGGTCCTCCAATTTTATCACTGTGGCTATCCACCATGTTCCAGTATTTCATTAAGTCAAGATTAATTAACACATGTGATGATAACCCAACGTACTAGTAATCAGCATGGCTAAGCAATTTAAGCGTACAACCCATATGACGACTAATATTGCATCACTAGATAATTACCCATCCTATGGTGACAATGAAATCATGGCTTTCAAATTATCAAGAAGGAATTATTCAGTGTGGACAGTAACTACCAATACAAAGGTTTATAATAAATAGCGATGCATGATAACTTAAAACAAAGTAATACATAATACATTTGAAAACTAGGTTCAACATGATCAAAGGTCATGACTTGCCTTGGTCCTGGTCAGTTGAAAGCTCTTGCCCCTCGAATCTTGCTTCAGCTCCTTCGAATGCGGGATCTAACGAGAGAGAAAACGAAACGAGGCACCAAATAAATTTAAATAAAATTCAAATAAACTCCAAAAATTTCAAAACTAGAATCAAAAGATAGAGCTCAATTTTAGACAAATTTAGGAAAAAGAATCGGGTCAATCGGAGCTAGGACGAAGGAGAACGGGCTCTCGAAAATTTTAATCGAAGGAAAAAGGCTGAAAGTCGGAAACTGTACTGTGCTGTTGTAACAGCCCAGCTATTATTTCAAAATTTCAGTAAAAAAAATATTAATTTAATTTAATTTAAAATAAAATAAGTGTTCTTTGGTTGCATAAAATTTGAGAGATTGTACTTGTCGTATTTAGCCTTTTCAAAAAGGTTTTTCTTAAAAGTAATTTGACTAAAAATATAAAACTTTTATTAAATAAAAGGTATTGGTAAATTTTGTAAAGAAACTATTTCAAATTAAGTATTTGAAAGCGTTTGGCTTTTATGATTTTCTGGGATTTATTTGGAGCTTATTTCCAAAGCCTAAAGCAAGAAAATATATTTTAAATATTTTATTAAAGCTAAAAAGAATTTATTTAGCCTTTCCTAAGCTTCCCAAAATTTTATAGCAATTTCTGAGATTTTCTAAAGATTTTAAAATCAACTTTAAAGCTAAAGGGTATTTTTGTAAACACTAAAAGAGCAATTTTGAGTTGAAAATATTTTTAGAAAGTCTAAAAATATTTTATATAATTTTTGGGAAATTTTCTGGAATTAAAAATCAATTTTTGAAGTTAAAAAGTTATTTTATGAAATATTAAAAAGGCCAAAATGATTTAAAAATATTTTTCCTAAGTCTAAAATATCTCCAGGATTTTATATAAATTTTCTGGAATTTTAAACATTAATTACTATTTTGTAAGTATTTATAAAATTTTCTGGTATTTTTTGAAAATTTATTCCAAATTTAAATCCGGATTAATCTTATGTCGACACGTGTCGCGCTCAGATTAAATCTACCTTTTCCCTGATCTAATCTAAGCCATTCACCTTCACTAAAATCCAACGGTTGAGGTGGAGCCACATGTCGCAAATCCGGCCACTCACCCCTTCACCTTCCTCTTTCTCTCACCGACATGTGGGTCCCACATGTCATGTTCATCTTCCTCCTCACTTCATCTTCCCTGCCGCCGCCATTAATGGCGCCACCCCGAGCTTCGTCTGGCCGCTCCACTCCCCGAACCCGCCGGGCCTTCCCTCACCGCAACCCCGCCTCGGTGCCACCTCTCCCGCCTGCTTCCCACCGGAAACCGGCCTCCCGCCAGGTTTTTGGCCAGCCGCCCCTCCCCTACATAAAGCCCCGGGAAGCTCTCCTCCGCACCGCCACCCTCCACCGCCTCTTTCCCCCAACTCGCCGAAGCCCCCGGCCGAACTCCGCCGCCCCTCCACTTCTCTTCCGCCTCGGCCACCCCGAGCCCCGCCACCGTAGCACCGCTGTTCCGCCGCCTCCTCTATCACCACGTGGCGGCCGTGCCGCCCGTGCGCCGCCCATGTGGCCGCCACGTCACCGCCCGGCGTTGCGAACGTGTGGCCGCCACGTCGGCCACCCTCGGTCCGTGGACCTTGCAGCACCGAGACCCAGGCCCACCATCGGAAAATAATTTCCTCCGAAAATTCAAAACTTGACGTCAAGATTATGTAATAATTCTCTTTTTCTTTATAAAATAATTCTATTGAAATTAAAAACCCACAAGGCCATAATTCCCTTTTCAAGACAAAATAATTCTCAAAATCAGTCTTTTTCTTTTCTCTCTTTAAACTTCCTAAGCCATAACTTGTTCATTTTAACTCCGATTTGAGCTGTTCAAATTTCAAATTCTTCTAAAATCCTAAACTACCCAAATATATACTATTTTTCAATTTTTGAATTTTATTTGAATTTTATTTGTTTGGTTCTTCACAGATAGATTTTAGCGATCCGGAGAGAACGACTTCAATGATCCGAACCGTGTCTTCATTCAAGGCAAGTTACACCTTTGATCATGTTGACCCCATTATTTGAAATTATTTATGTTGTTTTAAATTATTATGCATGCTTACTTTTAATCAAGTCTAGTTTAAATTCGGTTTGAATTGTAGTTATTCCTGAATCCTTTGTATAGCCCAATTTGATATCGAATGCCACTATACTTTGTCAAACCTAGATAAAACCTAGTTAGTACAATAGTATTAACTAGAAATTTGGTAAAAATGCTTAGCCATGCTGAGAATATTATGGTTTGGGACAATCTTTCACATAAAATGATAGACTTTTATCTTGAATTCTTGACTTTGGTGAGTCAGAAATGTTTATAAAATTATTTCCAAACAAAGTATGAAAACTTGGTTAGACTTAGGCAAATGGTTAGAGTGGTGGGTGCTTCGGCATGCATTGTCGCTTGGTGACGCAATGTTGATTGCTAGGCACGAGGGTTTGTGGTTGGTGCCTAAGTCAAGAAGGACCGATCAGGAGCTACTATTGCAAAGCCCTTTTCGTACTACCACAAGTCCGGTATGGGATGACCGGCCGAATAATTTGTGAAGTTCCAACATGATCTCGCTATAGGCTGAATGTGGGCGCGGCGTAGTCCATGAGAAGTCTCACATGGCACAAGAGGGGGCTCCAGCATGTGGATTCATGCTGTGGTGAAACCTTAGTGGCGACGTGATTATGTTGGCAATGGATCATTGTAAAGGCTTTGTTATGATTTTCTCGATCGCACGCCTACGGGCGTGTAGTGGCCGACAATATGAGATTATCATATCTTGTGGGTAAAGTCGCACAACCTCTGCAGTGTATAACCTATCTCGATAGCCGTGCCCACGGTCATGGGCAAGTCGAGTAAAAGTTTTTCACGGATTAGACTTTGATTTTCAAAATGTTTTATGAAACCTTGTGGATGGATGGAATCCATGAGAGATTTGGAAAACCGTATGAATGTTTTTGAGAAAAGTTGGTCCGGGTGGGATGCCCGTGGTTAGGTTGGTGTAGGGGATGGACATGCACTAACGTTACTTAATTTGATTACAATGTGGTTTTACTTATTGTATCAAATTCAGCTTTCGCACCTACTTTATGATATTTACTTCAATGTTGCCTTTTATGCAAACTAACCATATCATGCCTTCCTTTGATATTCCACATGCATGCATTAACTCTGTTAAACCTCCTGGTGTAACTTGTGGAGTACGTTTGTACTCATGTTGCTAAATTTAACTCTTTCAGAGGAAGCCTCCGACAACTTCGGTAAGGATTACGACTAGGCCACGTCTTACAGTCATTCGCCTTGTGGGAAGGCTGGATGGGCTGCTACTTATTGTTTTTCTTTCACTGTTATCTTCCACTGCTATTGTAAACTTTGGCCATCAGGCTCATATTTAGCTAAATAAAGTTATCATTGCAAATGATATTTGTCTTTGTTTTCACCGTGCACTCGCTTTCCGGGATAGTGCGACAACACGAGGGTTTTGAGTTGTTGCTCGGGTCCCGACAAATGTGAACCCGGTGCATGGAATAGCCGGTCTCACGGTGGACTCGGCTCACGAAACAGTGCGACCGACTGGGCTGGTGACGCGACAGCTGGGGCTGACGTGGCGGACACGTGTGCACTAGATGATGACGTGGTGTGCTGACGTGGACGGGTGACGTGGCGTGCTGACGTGGCTCCCGGGTGGGCTTCGGTGCTAACGTGGCGGACCCGTGGCATTGACGTGGCGTGACACGTCGGATTAGGGCTGACGTGGCTGCTGACTCGGCTCGGCTGATGGGGGCTCGGTCTATGGGTCCACGATCGACATGCGGGCCCCGCATGTCGGCTCGCTCACGGTGGACGCGGTGTGCGGAATGCGGCGGCACGGCGGCTTCGCGCCGTCACCGACACATGCGGGTGCGGAGTCGAGGCGACGGCGTGTCAGCGGCCGGGCGATCGCGGTGACGCGTGTGCGTGGGGAACGCAGGCGGCGATAGCGTATGGTGGCACGGTTCAACGGTGACTCACCGGCGGCGGTGGACGATGGCGGCGAAACGACGGCGACCCGACGGCAGCGAGGACGGCGGCGGTGAACAGCGGAAGGACGGTCGACGAGGGCGGACTTCGGCGGTTCCCGTGGTCTCGGGTGCAGACGGCGAGGCAAGCGGCTAGCGGCGGCGGCAAATGCTAGCGGCGGCGGCGCAATACGAGGGACGACGGAAAGATGCGGGTCGGCCCCCTTTATGCGCGGACGCCGAGGTGTCTGGGTTGGGCACAGACGCCGAGACAGAGGCGGCGCAGAGAGACCGCGAGGGAGATGATGACGTGCACCATGCACACGGATGGTCGGGATGCGGACGCCAGACGCAGAGAGGCCACCGATGGTCGACACGTGGTAGCCATCAAGCGGGCGAGCGCGAGCGCGGATGCGCGACGCGTGGACATGGGCGGGCAGGTTGGGTCATGGCTTTTGGGGTTTTGTTTCTTTTCTTTTCCCAGAAATTTGAATATATCGTTTTGAGCTCTAGAAAAAAATAGCAAATAAAGTCGGAAAAATTCTAGAAAATTCTAGAAAACTTCTTGAGACTCAAGTAACTCAAATAAAATATTTTTGACAAATATTGATATTTATTTTAGTCATATTAATCCCTCTTAATTAATAAAATTCTAATTAAGCTTTTAATTAATTCCAGAAAAATCCAAATGATGAATTTTATTTTAAAAGCTTCAAAAATACTCTAAAAATCAGGATGTTACAGACCTTCCCCCCTTAAATGGAATCTCAACCCCGAGATTCTGGCTCGCTAAGGAATAGATTTGGGAACTCCGCTTTAAGATCCTTCTCGCGCTCCCAGGTTGTTTCTCCCTCGGTATGATTGCTCCACTGAACTTTGCAAAAACGAACAACCCTGTTTCTGGTCACACGCTCTGCCACTTCCAAGATTTTAACTGGATGCTCCTTATAGGACAAATCTTCCTGAAGATGCACGGCCTCCATTGGCACTACCTCCTCCGGCACCCTCAAGCACTTCTTCAGTTGAGATACATGGAAAACATCGTGTATCCCACTCATGGTTTCAGGTAGCTCCAGTTGATATGCGACTTCTCCTTTGCGCTATAATATCTTGAATGGCCCCACGTACCTTGGTGCAAGTTTCCCCCTCATTTGAAATCTCTTAACACCTTTGAAGGGTGTAATCCGGAGGTACACATAGTCATTTGGCTCGAAGCTTAAATCTCTACGGTGAGTATCAGCATAACTCTTCTGTCTAGCTTTGAAATGCTTTTTAATCTTTCTCGAATCAAACGTACTTTCTCTTCGGCTTCCTGGAGACATTCTGGTCCGAAGACTAGACTTTCCACCGTCTCTTTCCAATTGAGAGGGGTTCTACATTTCCTGCCATACAGAGCTTCAAACGGTGACATCTAGAACCGCCCGGTAGTCAGTATTGTAGGAGAACTCTGCGAATGGCAAACAACTATCCCACTTGGCCCCGTGATCCAAAACACAAGCTCTTAGCATATCCTCAAGAATTTGATTCACACGCTTCGTCTGACCATCGGTCTGAGGGTGATACGCTGTAGTGAAGTTCAAATGAGTACCCATTGTTTCGTGGAAACTTCCCCAAAATCGTGAAGTGAACTGCGACCCACGATCCGACACTACCCTCTTAGGTACTCCATGAAGACTCACAATCCTGGACATATATAATTCGGCCAACTTATCACCGGCATAAAGTTGTTTTTACCGGAAGAAAGTGAGCGACCTTCATCAACCGATCCACAATTACCCATATTGAATCAAAACCCTCCTTTGTCTTGGGTAATCCTGTAATAATGTCCATCCCCACATCTTCCCATTTCCACTCAGGAATTTTCAAAGGTTGTAGCAAACCTGCCGGTCTTTCATGCTCAGCTTTCACTCTTTGGCACACATCGCAAAGTGCCACGTATTCTGCGATCTCACGCTTCATACTTGGCCACCAATACTTATCTTTAATGTCCTGATACATCTTGGTGCTACCTGGATGGATCGAATACAAGGACTCATGCGCTTCCTTAAGCAATAGCTTCTTCAACTCCTCCCAATTTGGTACACACAATCGTGCCTTGTACCACAGGATACCTTGCTCATCCTCGGCAAAGCCTGGTGCTTTGCCCTCCTTTAAGTCAGCTTTGATCCGCTGAAAATTTTCATCTCCTGACTGCGCTTGGCGGATTTGACCATCTAGGGTCGGCTGCAGATCCAAAGTAGCTAACGTCCCTTTCTCAACCAACTCCAGACTGAGCTTTTGAAATTCCTCATGTAAGGCCGGTTGGCTCTTCTTGATCATCACTGTATTGCAATACACCTTTCTGCTCAGAGCGTCGGCCACCACGTTGGCTTTTCCTGGGTGGTAGTGGATCCCGATGTCATAATCTTTTATCAATTCCAACCATCTTCTTTGTCTAAGGTTGAGATCTGCTTGCTTGAAGATATACTTTAGACTCTTATGATCTGTGTAGATTTCACATCGATTTCCCATCAGGTAGTGACGCCATATTTTTAGGGCATACACTACTGCTGCCAATTCCAAATCATGCGTAGGGTAATTCTCTTCATGAGGCCTCAACTGGCGTGATGCATAAGCCACCACTCTCTTATCCTGCATCAACACACATCCCAAACCTTTGCGGGATGCATCGCAGTAGATTTCAAAATCCTTTTAATGTCGCGCGAATCGATCACATCGTAGTCGCACTCCTTTAACTTCTGGAAGCTCTTCTCGCACTCTGGCGTCCATTCAAACTTCTTTTCTTTCTTCAACAGCTGGGTGAGCGGCCGCGCTACACTGGAAAACCCTTCGATGAAATGGCGGTAATAACCAGCCATTCCAAGAAAACTCCTGACTTGAGTCACTGACGTTGGCGCCTTCCAAGTAAGCACATCCTTCACTTTTCCCGAGTCAACTGCCACTCCTTCTGCAGTCAAGACATGGCCCAAGAATGCAACCTCCTTCATCCAAAATTCGCACTTGCTGAACTTAGCATACAGCTTATGTTTTCTTAACCTTTGTAATACCAATCTCAAATGCTCTTCATGCTCTTTCTCATCCTTGGAGTAGATCAAAATGTCATCGATGAAAACCACAACAAATTTATCCAAGTAATCCATGAACACCTTGTTCATCAGGTATATAAAGTAAGCTGGGGCATTGGTTAAGCCAAAGGACATCACCGTAAATTCGTACAATCCGTAACGAGTTCAGAACGCTGTCTTAGGTATTCCTCCGGATGAATCTTCATTTGATGGTACCCCGATCTTAGATCAATCTTGGAGAACACTCCGGCCCTTTAAGTTGATCGAACAAGTCATCAATTCTAGGCAAGGGATACTTGTTTTTGATGGTGACCTCATTTAGAGCTCGGTAATCCACGCACATACGCTGGCTACCGTCTTTCTTCTTGACGAAGAGAACTGGTGCTCCCCACGAGGAGGTACTAGGCCTGACATAACCTTTATCCAACAATTCTTGTATCTGCTTCTTCAATTCCGCTAACTCATTGGCAGGCATGCGATACGGTCTGTTGGAAATAGGTGAGGTACCAGGTGCTAGCTCAATTGCGAACTCCACTTCTCTGTCGGGCGGCAGCCCAGGGAGGTTATCCGGAAAAACATCGGAATACTCTCAGGCAACTAGCACTTCCTCTAACATGATCCCTTTACTTTGGCACACCATCATCTCTTATGGCTGTTTCATATTGGCTTCAAATTTCACTTTACTCTCGTCTGAACTGACTAGGGTGACCGCTCTACTTCCGTAATCCAACACTGCTTGGTGTTTCTTAAGCCAATCCATTCCCAAAATTACATCCAACGATTGGATAGCCAAAACTACCAAGTCGGCTGAGAAATCTACTCCTTGGATAGCTATCTTGACTTCAGGGCACCCTAGGTTTGTACTCAACTCAGAACCCGGGGATTGAACCAGCAAAATGGAACCAAGAGAAATGGTTTTCAACCGGTGCTTTAAAGCAAAATTCTGAGAAACAAACGAATGCGAGGCTCTAGAATCGAACAAAACTATGGCAGGAACTGAATTTACTTGGAACTTACCAATCACGACATCTGGCGCTGTCTGAGCCTCCTCTGTAGTGACGTGATTCACTTGACCGCACACCACAGACTATGATCCTCTGTTGAGTTGGCTTGATGCTTGAGGTGCTCCGCCCGATCCGATCCGGGGGGTCCGGTGCAGTGTAGCTCCCAAGTTGAAACGAACTGGTGTCAAAGCTTGATTCTGCGGGCATTTGTTGGCGTAGTGTCCCGGTTCGTGACATTTGAAGCAAGTGACTGCTGCTGCGGGCTTGATATTCCTCTGCTGCTGACTCCCACGGGACAGGCTTGGGCCTGCAGCCGGCGAGGCGGTGCGGGGTTTTGTATCCCGACTGCTGAGGGACACGGGCTGGCCTGATAAGTACCAAAGCGAGCCCTCTGAGCCTGGTGCATCTGTGATCCTTGTTGCATCATCCTCCGTTTACGAGATTCTTCTAACTCACGACGACTTTCCTCGATGAGCATTGCCTTATCCACCAAGTTTTGGAAACTGACATAGTCATTTCCCACTATTGGACTTTTAATCCAGGGTTTAATCCTCTCTTGAATCTCTTCTGACGAGCATCATATGTGGCGACATCTTCCGGTGCATAGCGAGCTAGTTGAGTGAACTTATTGAGGTACTCACTTACTGACATGTTCTTTTGCTGCAACTCTCGGAATTATGCTATTTATATTTGGTATGATTGTTTGCTTTATGTTTAAGCAAGAATTATGCAAACTATATAAAACTTAACCCTTAGGTTAAAGTTTCATGTATGATGTCCTGATGTCACAAATTTTTGTGTACCTTAGTTTTAGATGAAGTAATTGAGCATAGGATGCCATTACTCACTGACTTATTTAGCTTGTGCTCATTTCCTCTTGTCTTTTGTGAAAATCAATAAATTCATATTGTATGGACAGGATGCTGGTAACCCACTCCATGAAACAAATCACGGCAAGTGGTGAGGCCTCTGGTTCTCAGCAACCACGAGACAAGGCAACCAATCCTCCACAACCCAATTCACTGCACCTGTCCTCGAGTGCACCCAACTCACAATAAATTGGTTCTCCTCAGGGTGCACCACAAGCTGGTAGTCAATAGGTGGAAGAGGAAGTGCTGCCCCAGCCACCCACGATGGCGCAAGTGCTTACCATGATCAAGCAAGGGTGACAAACCAACACCCTCTTGCTGCAGCAACTGGTCCAAAACACCGGCAACCTCTACACAGTAGCTGCGGAAGTTGGAGTTGCCGCAACACAGCTCCAGTCAAAGTTGGGCAAGTTTCTATGAACTCGGCCATCTACCTTCACAACTATGGCATATCCATTCGATGCTAACAATTGGCTTTGCTCCATCAAGAGCAAGGAACCTGTCACGATCGACAAGGAGGATTCCACAGCTGCAACCCGGGCTGTAGTAACTAAGCAAGGGAGTAATGCCAGTGGGTCACAACCATAAACCATCTTGAAGGGAGTATGGAGCACTAAATGATAAGAAGTATTGTAGCAGTATGCCACCCACGAAAGCCACTCCAACCAATTCCGATGTGTGTCACTAGTGAAGCAACGAAGGTACATAGCAATTACATTACTCATCACTACTTCCATCTAGCCATCGGATTGTAGATGGAAAGCAGAACTTCTATGAAAACGAACACCCGCCAAATGAAACAAATCCCTCAAAAAATTACTGATAAAAATAGGGTCGCGGTCACTGACAATGGACTATGGAATACCATGGAGATGCATGACGTCGGCGAAGAACGCCTAGGCAACTGATGAAGTA
The DNA here is from genome assembly GCA_036346245.1 of Bonia amplexicaulis. Classification (NCBI taxonomy): domain Eukaryota; kingdom Viridiplantae; phylum Streptophyta; class Magnoliopsida; order Poales; family Poaceae; genus Bonia; species Bonia amplexicaulis. The sequence goes on along the minus strand of CM070744.1, from coordinate 10,110,215 downwards.
GTGTAAGGATGACTCAAAGGAATAAAGTGAGCGAATTTAGAGAAGCAATCAATGACTCTCTAGGATAACTGATTTGCCCTGAATACGAGGTAATCCGTCAATAAAATCCATTAAAATATCTGCCCACACGATGGAAGGAATGGGCAGTTGTTGGAGAAGACTAGCTGGACACAAATGTTCTATTTTGTTATGTTGACAAATCACACAAGCCTGAACATATTCCTGCACCATCTGGCAATCACCTGATATATGGAAACCCATCCTTAATCGATGTAATGTCCTGGTGATGCTCTCATGCTGATCATGTGCAGCCGATAACATGAATTGAATGGACGACGATGAAGTGGAAAGAAAATGTTGTTTCTGTGCCGTTGCAAGCCATCCCGCACACTCCATGGAGGCCCTAAGTCGCCCATACGAACATTGTCACATAGGGCTGACAACTCCTCTGATGATGCTAACGATGGGATAGAGAGAGCCAATGTAGCCAGCAAGAGTTCTGCGTCGTGCCGAGATGTTCTGCGTCGCATCGAGATAACACATCCACACCAGTATTGAGTTTGTCTGGACAGAATTCCATGGTGAAATCATACCCAATCAATTTGCTCATCCAATGATGTTGTGGAATAGTTGACAATTGTTGATCCAACATAAACTTCAACCTGTAGTGATCGGTACAGATGACGAATTTGCGTCCCCAAAGATAAAGGCACCAATGATGAACGGCGTGAAACAAGCCAACGAGTTCATGCTCGTAAGCGGCAAGTTTGGCATGCTGGCTTGCAATAGGACAACTGAAGAAAGCCATCGGTTGCAAGCCTTGATGAAGAACAGCACCGAATCCTACCCCTAATGCACGCATTCCACAATAAAATGGGTGGTAAAATCTGGTAGTTGGAGCACTGGTGCTATGAATAGAGCTATTTTAAGCGACAAAAAAACCTTAGTCGGTTACTCCACCAAGAGAACCCCACCTTCTTCAACAATGTCGTAAGTGGAGCCACAATAATGCCAAAATTTGGGATGAACTTATGATAGTATCCCGCTCATCCCAAAAATCCACGCAGGCCTCTCAGAGAGTGAGGCATGGGCCAATCCACCACGGCTTGTACCTTATCACCATCCATAGACACACTGGCTACATAAATAACATGGCCCAAATATGCGATGGAGGAAGCCCCAAAAGAGCACTTGGACCATTTGAGGTAGAGCTGATGATGGTGCAAGACCTAGGAAACTAGACGAAGATGCTGGAGATGTTCTGACTAGGATGAACTATAGATGAGAATGTCATCAAAGAAAACAAGCACAAAATAGTGAAGGAAAGGTCGTAGGATCTCATTCATCAATACTTGGAATGTTGCAGGCGTAATCGTGAGGCCAAACAGCATGACCAGAAACTCAAAGTGACCATGGTGCATTTGGAAGACCGTCATCTTGATATAATCGAGGTGCATCCTCACTTGATGGTAGCCCGAGTGCAAATCTAACATATTTAAGAAGCACATCCCCTTGAGTTCGTCAAGTAGTTCATCGACCACCAGAATTGTGAACTTGTCTTTGATGGTTTGTGCATTGAGAGCATAGTAATCAACTCAAAATTGCCATGTGTTATCTGGCTTCTTGATGAGAAGTACTGGCGAAGATAATTCCGACATGTTGTCCCAAATGTGACTTTGTTCCAACATCTCGGTGCACTACCGCTTCAACTCATCCTTCTATAATTGGGGATAACGGTATGGGCGCACCACCACGGGGACCGCTCCAGGAAGCAAATGGATCCTGTGATCATGGTGGTGTGGTGGTAGAAGACCTACTGGAGTTGAAAAGATGGCTTTGTATTCTGCGAGCAATGCCTCCATGAGAGATTTAGCTGTGTAAGATGTTATGCACACCTTGATGCTGGGTGCCGCAATACCCTTCCATGTGACACACCAGTTGCTGGTTGAGAGACCATGTGGTGGTCATCCTGTGTGTATGATGAGTAATTGACATCGGTTTAGGAAAAGTCGAGTTTGAGTCGGTTGGTTCGACCTTGACGTTGCGTGGCGTAACGGGCTCGGTCGGACTTGGTCAAACTTGGTCGTATGGGTTTAGGATGCATATTCTGATGACTTGACAGGTTTGGTCTCTATTACGCTTTCATGTATCGAGCGGTGCTATTTGACGTGTTTCTTGTCTGTGTGGCTGCAGGACGTCGAGGCGGAGTCGTGGCGAGACACGGTGGACCGGACTAGGCGCAGGTGGCGCTGAGGTCAGAACGGTCGGGATGTGTCGAAGACGACGTGGACTCGAGGTGGTTGCGAGGCGTGCGAGGCAAGGAGGGCGGAAGCTTCCGGAAGGTGCGGGAGGGGCGATTGGTAATTCGCAAGGCTGCACAAGCGGAGACGGCTCCGTTAAGGTTTAGCCACGTAGAACGGGTTGGAGACCCATTAGCCAAGGGCTATAAATAGAGGTGAGGGGCTGCATACCCCTCAGGACACTTGAGAGCTCATTTCACTTCTTTGTGTGTGTTCCTCCCAAGAAGCATGTGATGCTCTTGGTGTTTTTGAGGATTGAGAGGGAGAGGATGGATTGAGAGTCTTGTAATCATTCCTTGTTCTAATGTCCATGCGTATGGGGATGTAGGGTTTTTCTTTTCTCTCCTTATTTCAATATGAGAAACTTCTTGTTTGAGATGATTCGATCCCTTCCTTTCTGAGATGTATTTCTTTCAGCTCTCATATGGTGTTCTCTGTCACCTTGCTGTTTCTGTTTTGTGATGAGGTTATGTTTGAGTTGAAGCAAGAATACTTGGCTCTGTATGGGAAATTACTCAAGGCTAGTTGCCCATTCCATTCCCAAGAGAAAAAGGCGAAATCAATTTTTTGTTTCTCTGAATCTTGCGCCCAAATCTTCTCTGTTTTTCATTTGTGCAAATGCCTAATGTTACTGCTATCAAAGATTCCTAGCTCTTAGTGCTCTCGGCCAGTTTTTTCCTGCTTGTTCACTTCAATTATTTCGCTGGGCATTTCTTGCTTTAATTCCTCTTGGCAAAGCCTGTCTCTTGTTGATTTCTTTTGATCTTTGTCAGTATCCTTTTAGCAGGTGCAGTCTGCTTTCTTTAGAAGGTTTGTTGTTGGTTAAAGTTCTGTGATCTTTTGCTTTTCGTTTTCTTTTGCCCTTTAAGTGCAGCCCTCTTGCGCAAAATTTTCTTCTCAGCCGAACAACCACTGTGGTCAGTAAGCAGTCCTCTTTGCTTGCCGATTCAGATTGACTTGCTCACGATTCAGATTTTTCTTCTGAATTCCATCTTCGGAAAATTGTTCGGCCTGTGCAGTTTCAAGTTGGCAGCAGCCTCTGCAGTTTTCCTGTCTGTGCATTTTTGGCCTGCTGCCCTTGTGTAGCTTCTTGTCTCTCGACTGCAGCTTACTTCTTTGATTTTTCTCTGTTTCAGTTTCCTGTCAAGCCTGCGGACAGAAGTCCTTCTTTAGTCTCTCGTCTCCCATGCTCTTGGCAGCAAAAGTGCTTTTCTTTTATTTCTTTTCTTGATCTTTGATGATTTTGCATGCAGATCAAACGGCAATATTTTCACTGAAATTTTCTTGACTACTCTCGATTTATGCTGAATTTTCAGTGTCTCATGCGTTCCAAATTTCAGCAAGATTAATTTTAATTTTCTGTGAGGTGATTTATTTTGCATCGTTTTGAAAAACAGTGTCGAATTCTCGGGGGCGATTTTAAAAAGAGCGACATTCACCCCCCTCTGTCGCCATTTCGGTCCTACACTGGTCTAGAAAGAGACACGCTGATTATCATAGTCCCACAGCAGCGGACCAAGGGTGCGGAGCCATTTCACACTGAGCACCATATCAAATCCCCCTAATGGTATCACCAAACACTCGATGGAAAAGTCATCTTCTCTAATACGGATCGACAGGTCTTGGCAGGAACCCAAACTGTCCACTTTGTCGCCTTTTACGACCATCACGCATAAACTAGGATGTGATGCCAATTGAATGCCCACGCGCGCTGCTGCCTCATGACTGATGAAATTATGTGTTCATCTCATGTCTAATAAGGTGTGAAATCCATCGATCCACATGTAACGTGCAATTGAATAGAATCATTAGTGTGAACGCTCCACAGCCCTATGATGGCATGTAGTGAGGCAAGTAGCCCCCCAGTAGGCATGGCCGGATCAACCTCCAGTGCTTCATCCACATAATCCTCCACCTCCAGATAGAAGAGACGCTGACAACGATGGCTACGAACAAACTGCTCATCATAATTATAGCACAAACCCTATTTGCGGTGTTCCGCAATCTTAGCCGAAGTTAGACGGTGGAACTGGCGTACGAGAGGGCTTGCCGTCGGTGCTGACGTTGGTGATGACTAAGGTGCCCTAAGGACACCAGGAAACCAACAGCCGTAGGAAAAGATATGTGTCCTCCTGTGGCTCATGCGCGTGAAAAGTCTGCCACAGCTGAACTGGCTCGCCCCTTGTACGCCCTGGCCAATGTCATTGTCTACTAAAGAATAACTGGATTCATGAGTTCCACATCTATCCGGAGCGACTTGGGCAGGCCTGCGGTGAATAGCTAAGTCTGGTGTTGTGCTGTCAGTGGCAGTGCACAGCTTAGCAATGTCAAGAAGCTGTTCTGATATGCCTGAACATACCCCTTATGTAACACCCCAGGAGCTGCATTACCCTGAGATGCCACTAAACCACGCTACAAGTTAGCCAATTTACTTTACAAGGTAACATAAACTGGCAACAATTTCTAAATCATGTTAACCTAAGCGGAAGCATACTAAAACAAAGGTAAAGGAACACTGCTAATTAAAGAACAATCGCTAATAACTTTAACCAATTAAAGCGAACCACAACCTAACTTTAATAATTAAAAGTGATCAGCAATAAGAGATAAAAATGAGTAACTGGAAACTGCACTTATTTATTATAGTATGAAACATAATATGGTGTGTGATAGTGATGTGCTAAATAAAAATAAGAGTGAAATAAAAATCTCAACAAGCAAAATATTTAACAGGCTAATTAAACTACAACAGTTTAATCATGAACATTTATTTTCCACAATGATCACGTTTATATCCTCAACCTTAAATCACCACCAACGACGGTAAAACATTAGCAAATAAATCTTGTTTGACTACTTTAAAATCTCAACCATTATCACTACAAAGACAATAAAGCATATTTATGTTTTACCTCACTACTTTATTACTTCTCACATCCACAACTGCTATCGACAGTTACTACAAAGAGAAAAGAATCGCATACCACAATCACAACCCCTACCATACCACAAGGGATGAACCCCATTCCACGACCACAGCCACATTTCTCATACTACAAGTAACTCACATGAGCCAATTCCACATTACAACTATGAAGTTGTATTTGACTACAAAATAACTTCACCACAATACATTGCATAGGTATGCAAATGATCTTTCCACAATGCAATGCATATGAATGCATATGATCCATTGCACCCTTACCCAACAAGGTAAGAGTGTGCATTGTACTACGGCAATGTACAATGCTGTATCGGTACGGTCGCGGCTATAAGCGACGACATCCATAATGCAAATGTCATGACATGTTATGAATGATATGATAATCATAAACCACAAGAATTTAACCACGAAGGTCAACAACCTAATCATCATGAATACTTCCTCATAACCCACCTGTGTCTCATTAAGCGCAATACCAATGTTTCACAAGATCATTACCACATAACCCACATTCGGTTCACCAAGATCGTAATCCATTGATCTATAGGGAATTCTACCACATATACCACAATATAATAATCAAGAATGCTACCACCACAACCACAAATATTCACTAAGAATACTACTACCTAGACCACAATATGCTCGTAAAGTATTCTACCCCACAACTATATTGGTTCATCAAGAACAATTACACATATCCACAATTAAACCATCAAGATCATAAACAATTGAATTATTAAAATACTACCGCATAGGCCACATTAAGGAAGTATGTAACAATGACATAGCACCTCAAATTAAGAGAATTAATTAATGTGAATGTAGAATAAATAACGAGTTAAACAATAGCACAACCTCTACATTTACTTGGCTCTACCGTTGAAGCGAAGCAATCACATGCGTTCAGGAGCAAAACCACATGTCCAAAAGTACCTCTCAGCACAATAAAACAGCAATAAAAATGCATCTTAAGAAGTAAAGATATCGCTAAACCCCAAATCCCCACAGCATCCCTCTCCGCTTAACGGATCTACACTTTGCCCGCTGCAGCAGCACTGCTTAATTTTTTTGTATCTTTAAGATTATTAAACCATTTAAAAGACAGATATATTTCTGGATTCCTCACTTAAATACCTTCACTTTTCATGTAGATCACTTATTTTTATTTCGTTACTATCAAGGTGTAACTTAACACGCAAACAGCATAAGGCTCTAAAAATTATGATTTTTATACAGAAGTTATATTACTGAATTCCCTACATTTTTCTCTATTGTGACCAAAAACTTAAAAATCATCTACTACTCCTAAATCACACCTAACAACAATCTGCCCCAGTCTGCACCCCTGACAGACAATGAGGTCCCCGACCCTGCTACGCCCAAATCCTGTGGCCAAATATTCTTAAACAAATATAGTAGGTAGCTCTTGTCATCCTCTACAATTTTCCTTTTGGGAAGACCCGTAGAAAAAATAGTTTCGTGGATCTAAATCACAAGAAAGCATGCACTGCTGGATTGATCTCTGACAAAAGCAGGAATTCCCTAATCGGATAATCTAATTGCTAATCCCCACCAATTCTTAGGGTAAGAACCCTAATTACAGCAAAATCAGAGGGATTTGGGATAAGGGAGAGTTACCCAGAGTATTGTAATACCTTGAGCGTCGTTACAGCGTAAGTTTTTTTTAAAACAATCGCGGATTCGCCGGTTTTTCGGCAAATCGCGGGAAGGGAAAAATAAAATTTGTAGAACATTGAAAAAGGAATAAGATATATTAAAAATTATTTTAAAATTCAGGCTTGGGCTGCCTGAGAGGTGGGCCAACCACCCTTGGGCCAAGGTCCCAAGGGGGTGCGCCACCCCTATGGCCGCACCCCCCCTCTCCCCTTTTCATATTAACCCTAGGGCTTCCCTTGTCCCCCATAGCCGCCACCCCTCCCCTGTTCTTTCTCCCTGGTGGCTGCGCCCTCCCAAGGTGATCACCCCATTGCTGCCCTTGGAGAAGGAGAAGAAGGAGAAGAGAAGAAGGAGAAGGAAGGAGAAGAAGAAGAGGAGGAAAAAAGTGGGGAAATTCTTCATCGTGCTAATTTTTTTCCATCCCAAACCCTCTGTTTTTATGAACAATTAGGGTTCTGGTATGGATTTTGATGGTAGTTAATTGATTAATTGCCCGATTAGAAATTAGTTGTTGTCTACCTGTAGATTGATTCACGTAGCGCATCTGTCCTTGCGGATTTGACCTAGTAAACGAATTTTCCTGTGGCCTCTCCCAAACGGAAAGTTGTAGAGGACTTCCAGATGCGTCTCCTGTAATTTTTTCAAATTTTTTGGCTGTGGGATCTGGGAGATACGGGGTCGGGAATACCGCTGTTCGCCAGGCGAGCAGATTGGTACAGACCGACGGTAATTCGGGGATTTGAGGTAGTAAATGATTTTTTTGCTCATGGACGTAATTGAGAAAATTGTATAGAATCTGGTAATCTAGCTGCTGTAGACATTTCATATTTTTTTTGGACCCCTGTAGTGTTGCTGGGACGCGATTGATCACTGCTGTCCAATCTGCCAGAACAGAGTTCTTCCTCTGTTTTGGGCATTAAATTACCCCTAGCTGTGATCAAAATAAAAATATGTGTTCTACATGAATATTGTAGGCTTTTAAGTCATGAATCCAGAGAGGTATCATTTTCTGTATTTCGATTATTATTTTTAAAGATACGAAATTGTGAAGCAGCGCTGCTGCAGAGGGTATTTTGCTGAATTGTTGAGCGGGGAGGAGTTTGTGCGGGTTTGGGGTTCTAGCGACATCTTTAATATTTTTAGTCATGTTTGTATGCTGTGGTAGTGTGCTGAGAGTTGTCATTTAGACAGGTGGTCTTGTCCCTGAGCGATCTTGATTTTTACTTCGCTTCATCGGATTGAGGCAAGTGAACATAGCGGTGGTTGCTACCGTTTAACTTGTTATTCCTTATACTTGCAACTTACATTATTATCTTAATTTGATACATGATGCCATGATTGCATGATATTTTTAATTCTGGAGATGGTAGCAAACATTTATCCATTGACATGTTGATAATTTTGCTAGTAGACATGTGAAATTCCTGCTTAATGTTATACTGTGGAACATGAAATTAATTTGTGGTTTATGTGGATATATTGAGAGCATGATAATGCTCCTTGTGGATGAATTAATATGATTCATGAATTATCATATCATTCATGTTATATCATGTCATTTGCATGTATGGATGTCGCCGCAAATGCCGCGACCGTACCGGTATAACATCGTATATTGCCGTAATACGATGCACCTCTTCTCCCGCGGGAAGCAATTCCCTGCCCTGGAAAGAGTGAAGTGAAGATAGCATGAGCATTCATATGCATTTATTTATTGTTAGATGATTGCATTCATATGCCATTTAAATCTGAAAATTTAAGAGCAATGATTCATGGAAGATTGCGTTGGTTTATTAATTGTGGTCATGAATTGTGGTTGTGCATGTATGAAATTAATGATGATGTTTATTTGTTCGTAGTTTGAATAACTTGTTAAACTATTTGCTTGCTGAGATTTTTATCTCACCCTTGTTCCCCCTCCCTACAGGTGGACTTTGAGCAGCACCACATTGATGCACATGGATTTTGTTTTAATGCTGAAATAAAATCGAAAGAACTCTAGTTTTTGCTTAGCTATATTGTGGATGATTGTTTCATCTTATTAATGTTAATTTGGAACTATTCATTTTGTTATTATGTTTAAGTTGAGTATGAATATTAATTTGTTCTCACTATTCTGTTATTTCTTAGTTGTTTATGCTTTCGCTTATATTATCCTGTTAATTAAATGTCGCCTGTTTAACTTACCTTGTAAATTGGCTAGTTGTAGAGCAGTCTTAGTAGCATCCCAAGGTAACGTGGGTCCTGGGGTGTTACAAGGATCCCCTTGGAATCACCCGTCTTCTTCCCCTTCTTCTTCCTCCTTCCTTTCTTCTCCTTCCCTCCCTTCTTCTTCCTTCCTTATCGCTTTCTCCTAGCACCAAGGGACAGCAATGGGGGAGAGGTGGAGGCGCAGGGAGGAGATGGGGGTGGCAGCCAGGTGGAGAAAAAAGGAGAAAGGTGCCAAGGGAGGGGTTTATAAAGGAGGTGCTAGGGTTTGGGAGGGGGTACATTCCTCTTTTGGGCTGGCTGGTCCACCCCTCCGGACAGCCCAAAATATCCAAATTAATTATTTTAATTTATTTTTAAATTTTGGACAATTCTGCAATTTAATTTTCACCTCCCGCGATTTACCGAAAAATTGGGAAACTCCGCGATTGTTTTAGAAACCTACGCCGAATCGACGATCAGGATATTACACCTTATATGGCAAACGGCAAGTGCGCTAAGGAAATTTGTATGGAGTAGCAGCCTGAAGAGCTAGGCAATCCCTGTCAGGTGATATGGGGCCAACCAGACATTGTCGGGCTCCCCTGTGTGTTGTCCACAAAAAAACTGATCACACCTGTTAAGCCACATAAGCAGATCATCCAAGCCATCATATGCTGGAAAGTCCAATTTGTTGTAGTGCAGTTGCATGTGGTGAGTGGACGGTTAATCAGGAGCATGATAGCAGTTTGCTGGAGGCAAATATGGCGAGGCATGCTAGACTGGAAGGGCGGAAGTGGGTGGGAATGCCTTGGCGGAGGATTCAACATGGGGGTACTTTGTGTGCCGAAAACGACGACAACCCACTGGAACTCGGGTGGCCAGAAAGCTGGGAGGTGACAACAAATGGCAGCATGGGGTCATGTAGGTATTATGGCGGGAGGCGAGGCAGACAGAGGTGGTGATTTTCACAGAATTGAGCCCTCTAATACCGACACTAGGGCCCTGGAAGTGATAGAAACCCAGCACCACAGCACGTTTCTCCAACGAAAAATCCTGGTGGCTAAGTCGCCCAGACTTTGTTGTACCTCATCAATCCACATGCCCAAACTGGTGTGATTTCCTTCCACTTTAATGCTCAGCTCCTTGATGGCCTCTAGGACCGTTGAGAGGGCTGCCGAGTCTTCGCCTCCATCGGACTTAGGCACGCTGACTTCTCCCGTAGACGGCTCTGATACCAAATTGTTGTGACGTAGGCTTTGGAGGTTGTATTCGTGTTACACTGTAGGCCTAGGGAAAAATTCCGGTGACTAGGCGCCGTGGCGGTGGGCCTGTCGCACAATTGAGAGTTTCAGGTAGGAAGATGTAGAGTAAGGAGAAATAAGATAACTTCTTTATTGCCTTCTCAAGATACATATACATACATGCATATATATATATATATATATATATATATATATATATATATATATATATATAGGAAGCCTCTTTTCTACACCCGGGTGTAGTTACTCCCTATGTCGTATCTCATAACGTAGGGAGTATCTCGTGTAACAGAGGGTATGTACGTGTAGTATACGAGTATTTAAGACCATCTAGGTGGTATGAACAATTTTTCAGAGGTGGTATGTACATTTTTTTAGACATACTCCTTTTC